>OZ023209.1:64771963-64951963 GCA_963995525.1 Escarpia spicata | reverse complement strand
CCCAACAGATACATATACATATGTTAGTTCTGCTTGGGGAACTACGTCATGGCTAGACCATGTTATATGTGATCAGGACACTCTCCCAACAGATACATATACATATGTTAGTTCTGCTTGGGGAACTACGTCATGGCTAGACCATGTTATATGTGATCAGGACACTCTCCCAACAGATACATATACATATGTTAGTTCTGCTTGGGGAACTACGTCATGACTAGACCATGTTATATGTGATCAGAACACTCTCCCGACAGATACATATACATATGTTAGTTCTGCCTGGGGAACTACGTCATGGCTGGACCATGTTATATGTGATCAGGACACTCTCCCGACAGATACATATACATATGTTAGTTCTGCTTGGGGAACTACGTCATGGCTAGACCATGTTATATGTGATCAGGACACTCTCCCGACAGATACATATACATATGTTAGTTCTGCTTGGGGAACCACGTCATGGCTAGACCATGTTATATGTGATCAGGACACTCTCCCGACAGATACATATACATATGTTAGTTCTGCTTGGGGAACCACGTCATGGCTAGACCATGTTATATGTGATCAGGACACTCTCCCGACAGATACATATACATATGTTAGTTCTGCTTGGGGAACTACGTCATGGCTAGACCATGTTATATGTGATCAGGACACTCTCCCAACAGATACATATACATATGTTAGTTCTGCTTGGGGAACTAGGTCATGACTAGACCATGTTATATGTGATCAGAACACTCTCCCGACAGATACATATACATATGTTAGTTCTGCTTGGGGAACTACGTCATGGCTAGACCATGTTATATGTGATCAGAACACTCTCCCGACAGATACATATACATATGTTAGTTCTGCTTGGGGAACTACGTCATGGCTAGACCATGTTATATGTGATGAGGACACTCTCCCGACAGATACATATACATATGTTAGTTCTGCTTGGGGAACTACGTCATGGCTAGACCATGTTATATGTGATGAGGACACTCTCCCGACAGATACATATACATATGTTAGTTCTGCTTGGGGAACTGCGTCATGGCTAGACCATGTTATATGTGATCAGGACACTCTCCCGGCAGATACATGTACATATGTTAGTTCTGCCTGGGGAACTACGTCATGGCTAGACCATGTTATATGTGATCAGAACACTCTCCCGACAGATACATATACATATGTTAGTTCTGCTTGGGGAACAACGTCATGACTAGACCATATTATATGCACTGCTGATGCAAATGATTGCATAACTAGCATGTCGATACTTTATGGCTGTATTAATTCTGATCATCATCCTGTGTCGTTCACCGTTGACAGTGCTATTATACCAGCATATGTTAGTGGTCATGTTAACATTAATTAAATTAAGCAAGTTATACATTTGGACACCTTACATCCACATGATATTGACTCGTATAGAGAACGCAAGTACGTTGAACTGTCTAAACTGAATATTCCACCTGGTGTTAAATGCAGTAATCCTAATTGTAACAATTGTAGTCACCATGATGACATCGATGAGCTTTATAACTCTATCCACTCTGAAGAGGTCTGGACAAACACTTGTGTCAACTCATAAACGGTCTTCTAAATATGATGTTGTACCAGGATGGAATGAGCATGTGAAAGAATTGCACAAAGCAGCTCGTGATGCCTACTGGCTGTGGAGACAGGTTGGAAAACCTAGACAAGGTGATGTTTTTAATGTCATGAAACTATCCAGAAGCAAATTTAAGCATGCGATCAGAAAATGTAAAAAAGATAAAGAAACTTTTATTGCTGATTCCATTGCAGAAAAGTTATGTCAAAAAGATTATCGACAGTTCTGGAAGGAAATTAAGAACCAACGAACATTGATGATATACATGGTGATGTCGTTATAGAGTCAATGCGGAAGCACCACTACACAAATATATTTAAGGTTGTGAAGGATAGCCGCTGTGATAATGTTCACTTTGATTCCATCAATGACAATAATGGAATTACTGTTGATGCAGTTGAAATGATGGGTATTATTTATGAATTATCATGCAATAAGTCATCATGTCTATATGGTATTACAGCAGAACACATCAAGTTCACCGATGCTCAAATTTTTTTGCTATTATCTACCCTTGTGACGTCTCTTATGGTGCATGGTTATGTTCCGAAATCAGTCTCTGAGTCTGTTATAGTACCGTTTATTAAAGATAAAAATAGACGGGTAAATGACAAAGGTAATTACAGGCCAATATGCCTTTCTATCATATGTTCCAAAATAATAGATACTGTGATATTCAACAGAAGGGAAACATACTTGCAAACTAAGCCTCATCAGTTTAGATTAAAGCCAAACATAGAACGGAGCTGTGTGTGTTTACATTTAAGGAATTATTAAGATTGTACACTAAACATGGTTCAGCTATGCGTGTTGCGTTTCTGAATGCATCAAAAGCATTTGATCGAGTCAATCGACAAAAGTTGTTAACGAAATTGGAACAACGCGACGTATCGAAATGCATTCTAAGAATACTCAGCAACGAATTCAATAACCAATGTGTGTGTATCTGATGGGGATCTGCCTACTCGGATTTCTTCTCAGTGGGCAACGGTTTTAAGCAAGGTGGAAAGTTATCCCCTTTACTTTTTAACATTTACATGGACAATTTGAGTGTACAACTATACAAACAACATATTGGTTGTAGTCTGGGTACCACGGTTGTTAATCACCTGATATACGCTGATGACCTACGTCTATTAGCTCCTTCCGCCATGGGACTACAAACTTTACTTGACGTATGTTACTCTTATGGCTGTCAGCACGACATTCAATATAATGCTGATAAATCCCATTCTAGAAATTCAAATCTTGCCAGGGAAATTACGTTTTAAACTTCGCCACCTCTTGTAAATACTTTGTGCAAGTCATGTGTAACGACTTATCGGATGAGGCTGACATTCAAGCCAAAGTGAGACTTCTTTATGCCAAATTAACAGGAGGCAGCCTGGTAGAAAAGGCAGCGTGACGGCGTGATCTCCTAAAATTCACAGAATTTTACTAACTTTGAGACGGAGTGACTACTCTAACTAAAAGGCATGGAGCATAGTTGTATAGCCGAGTCACCCGAGATACGGTCATGAGAGCAGCGCGAGTGAAACTCGCAGGCACAACGTACCGATTCGTTGACGACTTGACCAAAGAAGATGCGGAAGAAAAGTCACGCATAGGCCCATATATGCAGGAACTATACAAACTAAATCGACGACCATCCTTTAGAAACGGGAAACTGTTTGCCGAGGGACGTGAAGTCCCGGCCGAGGAGATCAACATCTTCCTCAGCAAAATGGACTGAATTATTGCAAAAAATGTAAATCATATCAACGATAATGTGAACTATGTTTAAGGTATAGACTACGTACTATTTTACACACAAACACATATTATCGTGGCCCTGGTATTCCACTTTGAACTAAGTAGACAACTTATCATGCATTGCTAGTATTTTTGTTCTCGTGGATACTAGTATTACTACTTTACATGTCGTATAGCACATGTATAATTTTGGTGTGTGCTGCATTTCTTCTGCAAAGCTGTGCTGTTTTTTTTTTTAAATAAGTATTTGCGGTTATAATTACGTAGTATGTGAGACGTGAAATCCCGACACAGGTTATAATTAACAAATAGCAGAATGGGTTAAACTTACTGCTCTATGTAATCATACGCAAATAGTGTGAAAAACGTCCGCCGTATGGTGTACGTGTACACACGAATAACAGTTATACTGTCGGCTTCTTTTAACACCGCACAAATACGGTTAATCACAAACCAAACATGGTACAGTAACACACGCACACGCACACGCACGCGCACGCGCACGCACACACACAACACACACAGACACACATACACACAGACACACAACACACACAGACACACATACACAGGCTTATGCCACAGTATTGACTCATCATGATCTATCATGTTTGGTGTAAAATATCGTATCCCAGGTGTACAGTCGTTTCAGCGTGCATTATTCGTAAATATTTGTGTAGAAAACATATCACAATTTGTAGCTGTGCTACTTTTTGGCTATATTTATTACGTTTGTGTATCTTAAGGAACGTGAAGTCCCGATAGACACCAAAATGTTCCACATGTAAACACATGCACCCACACACAATAGGAGTCATACTTTCATTTCAGAAAATGACATACGTACACACTCACACAATACTCACACTACAAATCATACACAAAACTACATACACATAATTATGGTTGATTTCACACAGTGTGACTCATCATGATTTATCATATGATTTTGGTGGCTAGTGTTTGTGGCTCTGGTGTTACACTATCAAGTCATCAGCCGTTTCATCATGTATTGTTATATGGTTTTTGGTGGCTAGTGTTTGTGGCTCTGGTGTTACACTATCAAGTCAGCAGTCGTCTCATCATGTATTGTTATATGGTTTTTGGTGGCTAGTGTTTGTGGCTCTGGTGTTACACTATCAAGTCAGCAGTCGTCTCATCATGTATTGTTATATGGTTTTTGGTGGCTAGTGTTTGTGGCCTGGTGTTACACTATCAAGTCAGCAGTCGTCTCATCATGTATTGTTATATGGTTTTTGGTGGCTAGTGTTTGTGGCCTGGTGTTACACTATCAAGTCATCAGTCGTCTCATCATGTATTGTTATATGGTTTTTGGTGGCTAGTGTTTGTGGCCTGGTGTTACACTATCAAGTCAGCAGTCGTCTCATCATGTATTGTTATATGGTTTTTGGTGGCTAGTGTTTGAGCCCTGGTGTTACACTATCAAGTCATCAGTCGTCTCATCATGTATTGTTATATGGTTTTTGGTGGCTAGTGTTTGTGGCCTGGTGTTACACTATCAAGTCAGCAGTCGTCTCATCATGTATTGTTATATGGTTTTTGGTGGCTAGTGTTTGAGGCCTGGTGTTACACTATCAAGTCAGCAGTCGTCTCATCATGTATTGTTATATGGTTTTTGGTGGCTAGTGTTTGAGCCCTGGTGTTACACTATCAAGTCAGCAGTCATCTCATCATGTATTGTTATATGGTTTTTGGTGGCTAGTGTTTGAGGCCTGGTGTTACACTATCAAGTCAGCAGTCGTCTCATCATGTATTGTTATATGGTTTTTGGTGGCTAGTGTTTGTGGCCTGGTGTTACACTATCAAGTCAGCAGTCGTCTCATCATGTATTGTTATATGGTTTTTGGTGGCTAGTGTTTGTGGCCTGGTGTTACACTATCAAGTCAGCAGTCGTCTCATCATGTACTGTTATATGGTTTTTGGTGGCTAGTGTTTGAGCCCTGGTGTTACACTATCAAGTCAGCAGTCGTCTCATCATGTATTGTTATATGGTTTTTGGTGGCTAGTGTTTGTGGCCTGGTGTTACACTATCAAGTCAGCAGTCGTCTCATCATGTATTGTTATATGGTTTTTGGTGGCTAGTGTTTGTGGCCTGGTGTTACACTATCAAGTCAGCAGTCGTCTCATCATGTATTGTTATATGGTTTTTGGTGGCTAGTGTTTGAGGCCTGGTGTTACACTATCAAGTCAGCAGTCGTCTCATCATGTATTGTTATATGGTTTTTGGTGGCTAGTGTTTGTGGCTCTGGTGTTACACTATCAAGTCAGCAGTCGTCTCATCATGTATTGTTATATGGTTTTTGGTGGCTATTGTTTGTGGCCCAGGTGTTACACTATCAAGTCAGCAGTCGTCTCATCATGTATTGTTATATGGTTTTTGGTGGCTAGTGTTTGTGGCCCAGGTGTTACACTATCAAGTCAGCAGTCGTCTCATCATGTATTGTTATATGGTTTTTGGTGGCTAGTGTTTGTGGCTCTGGTGTTACACTATCAAGTCAGCAGTCGTCTCATCATGTATTGTTATATGGTTTTTGGTGGCTAGTGTTTGTGGCTCTGGTGTTACACTATCAAGTCAGCAGTCGTCTCATCATGTATTGTTATATGGTTTTTGGTGGCTAGTGTTTGTGGCCTGGTGTTACACTATCAAGTCAGCAGTCGTCTCATCATGTATTGTTATATGGTTTTTGGTGGCTAGTGTTTGTGGCCTGGTGTTACACTATCAAGTCATCAGTCGTCTCATCATGTATTGTTATATGGTTTTTGGTGGCTAGTGTTTGTGGCCTGGTGTTACACTATCAAGTCAGCAGTCGTCTCATCATGTATTGTTATATGGTTTTTGGTGGCTAGTGTTTGAGCCCTGGTGTTACACTATCAAGTCATCAGTCGTCTCATCATGTATTGTTATATGGTTTTTGGTGGCTAGTGTTTGTGGCCTGGTGTTACACTATCAAGTCAGCAGTCGTCTCATCATGTATTGTTATATGGTTTTTGGTGGCTAGTGTTTGAGGCCTGGTGTTACACTATCAAGTCAGCAGTCGTCTCATCATGTATTGTTATATGGTTTTTGGTGGCTAGTGTTTGAGCCCTGGTGTTACACTATCAAGTCAGCAGTCATCTCATCATGTATTGTTATATGGTTTTTGGTGGCTAGTGTTTGAGGCCTGGTGTTACACTATCAAGTCAGCAGTCGTCTCATCATGTATTGTTATATGGTTTTTGGTGGCTAGTGTTTGTGGCCTGGTGTTACACTATCAAGTCAGCAGTCGTCTCATCATGTATTGTTATATGGTTTTTGGTGGCTAGTGTTTGTGGCCTGGTGTTACACTATCAAGTCAGCAGTCGTCTCATCATGTACTGTTATATGGTTTTTGGTGGCTAGTGTTTGAGCCCTGGTGTTACACTATCAAGTCAGCAGTCGTCTCATCATGTATTGTTATATGGTTTTTGGTGGCTAGTGTTTGTGGCCTGGTGTTACACTATCAAGTCAGCAGTCGTCTCATCATGTATTGTTATATGGTTTTTGGTGGCTAGTGTTTGTGGCCTGGTGTTACACTATCAAGTCAGCAGTCGTCTCATCATGTATTGTTATATGGTTTTTGGTGGCTAGTGTTTGAGGCCTGGTGTTACACTATCAAGTCAGCAGTCGTCTCATCATGTATTGTTATATGGTTTTTGGTGGCTAGTGTTTGTGGCTCTGGTGTTACACTATCAAGTCAGCAGTCGTCTCATCATGTATTGTTATATGGTTTTTGGTGGCTATTGTTTGTGGCCCAGGTGTTACACTATCAAGTCAGCAGTCGTCTCATCATGTATTGTTATATGGTTTTTGGTGGCTAGTGTTTGTGGCCCAGGTGTTACACTATCAAGTCAGCAGTCGTCTCATCATGTATTGTTATATGGTTTTTGGTGGCTAGTGTTTGTGGCTCTGGTGTTACACTATCAAGTCAGCAGTCGTCTCATCATGTATTGTTATATGGTTTTTGGTGGCTAGTGTTTGTGGCTCTGGTGTTACACTATCAAGTCAGCAGTCGTCTCATCATGTATTGTTATATGGTTTTTGGTGGCTAGTGTTTGTGGCCTGGTGTTACACTATCAAGTCAGCAGTCGTCTCATCATGTATTGTTATATGGTTTTTGGTGGCTAGTGTTTGTGGCCTGGTGTTACACTATCAAGTCATCAGTCGTCTCATCATGTATTGTTATATGGTTTTTGGTGGCTAGTGTTTGTGGCCTGGTGTTACACTATCAAGTCAGCAGTCGTCTCATCATGTATTGTTATATGGTTTTTGGTGGCTAGTGTTTGAGCCCTGGTGTTACACTATCAAGTCATCAGTCGTCTCATCATGTATTGTTATATGGTTTTTGGTGGCTAGTGTTTGTGGCCTGGTGTTACACTATCAAGTCAGCAGTCGTCTCATCATGTATTGTTATATGGTTTTTGGTGGCTAGTGTTTGAGGCCTGGTGTTACACTATCAAGTCAGCAGTCGTCTCATCATGTATTGTTATATGGTTTTTGGTGGCTAGTGTTTGAGCCCTGGTGTTACACTATCAAGTCAGCAGTCATCTCATCATGTATTGTTATATGGTTTTTGGTGGCTAGTGTTTGAGGCCTGGTGTTACACTATCAAGTCAGCAGTCGTCTCATCATGTATTGTTATATGGTTTTTGGTGGCTAGTGTTTGTGGCCTGGTGTTACACTATCAAGTCAGCAGTCGTCTCATCATGTATTGTTATATGGTTTTTGGTGGCTAGTGTTTGTGGCCTGGTGTTACACTATCAAGTCAGCAGTCGTCTCATCATGTACTGTTATATGGTTTTTGGTGGCTAGTGTTTGAGCCCTGGTGTTACACTATCAAGTCAGCAGTCGTCTCATCATGTATTGTTATATGGTTTTTGGTGGCTAGTGTTTGTGGCCTGGTGTTACACTATCAAGTCAGCAGTCGTCTCATCATGTATTGTTATATGGTTTTTGGTGGCTAGTGTTTGTGGCCTGGTGTTACACTATCAAGTCAGCAGTCGTCTCATCATGTATTGTTATATGGTTTTTGGTGGCTAGTGTTTGAGGCCTGGTGTTACACTATCAAGTCAGCAGTCGTCTCATCATGTATTGTTATATGGTTTTTGGTGGCTAGTGTTTGTGGCTCTGGTGTTACACTATCAAGTCAGCAGTCGTCTCATCATGTATTGTTATATGGTTTTTGGTGGCTATTGTTTGTGGCCCAGGTGTTACACTATCAAGTCAGCAGTCGTCTCATCATGTATTGTTATATGGTTTTTGGTGGCTAGTGTTTGTGGCCCAGGTGTTACACTATCAAGTCAGCAGTCGTCTCATCATGTATTGTTATATGGTTTTTGGTGGCTAGTGTTTGTGGCTCTGGTGTTACACTATCAAGTCAGCAGTCGTCTCATCATGTATTGTTATATGGTTTTTGGTGGCTAGTGTTTGTGGCCTGGTGTTACACTATCAAGTCAGCAGTCGTCTCATCATGTATTGTTATATGGTTTTTGGTGGCTAGTGTTTGTGGCCCTGGTGTTACACTATCAAGTCATCAGTCGTCTCATCATGTATTGTTATATGGTTTTTGGTGGCTAGTGTTTGAGCCCTGGTGTTACACTATCAAGTCATCAGTCGCCTCATCATGTATTGTTATATGGTTTTTGGTGGCTAGTGTTTGAGCCCTGGTGTTACACTATCAAGTCATCAGTCGCCTCATCATGTATTGTTATATGGTTTTTGGTGGCTAGTGTTTGAGCCCTGGTGTTACACTATCAAGTCATCAGTCGTCTCATCATGTATTGTTATATGGTTTTTGGTGGCTAGTGTTTGAGCCCTGGTGTTACACTATCAAGTCATCAGTCGCCTCATCATGTATTGTTATATGGTTTTTGGTGGCTAGTGTTTGAGGCCTGGTGTTACACTATCAAGTCATCAGTCGTCTCATCATGTATTGTTATATGTTTTTTGGTGGCTAGTGTTTGAGCCCTGGTGTTACACTATCAAGTCATCAGTCGTCTCATCATGTATTGTTATATGGTTTTTGGTGGCTAGTGTTTGAGCCCTGGTGTTACACTATCAAGTCATCAGTCGTCTCATCATGTATTGTTATATGGTTTTTGGTGGCTAGTGTTTGAGCCCTGGTGTTACACTATCAAGTCAGCAGTCGTCTCATCATGTATTGTTATATGGTTTTGGTGGCTAGTGTTTGAGCCCTGGTGTTACACTATCAAGTCATCAGTCGTCTCATCATGTATTGTTATATGGTTTTTGGTGGCTAGTGTTTGAGCCCTGGTGTTACACTATCAAGTCATCAGTCGTCTCATCATGTATTGTTATATGGTTTTTGGTGGCTAGTGTTTGAGGCCTGGTGTTACACTATCAAGTCATCAGTCGTCTCATCATGTATTGTTATATGGTTTTTGGTGGCTAGTGTTTGAGCCCTGGTGTTACACTATCAAGTCATCAGTCGTCTCATCATGTATTGTTATATGGTTTTTGGTGGCTAGTGTTTGAGGCCTGGTGTTACACTATCAAGTCATCAGTCGTCTCATCATGTATTCTTATAAAATGCATTTAGTAAATATTTTCGCGGAAAGTATATAACAATATGTACTGCACATATATAATTTGAGACGCACTGCGTCTTCTTTTGCAAAGTAATTACGTTTTTCGTGGATATATAGTTAAGGTTATTTTGTGGCTCGTCCAAATTTATGCACTATGTACTAAGTTACGTCGTATAGTTATACATTTAACTTACATGTGTCCCTAAAATACTTTTGTGTTACCGGCTCTAGTAACACCTATTATGTTCATTTGTGTTATTCTCTTTATTCTATTTGGAACAACTTTTCAACTGCTTGTTACCTTAGTACTACCGGACTGCTTTTCCAGTATGACAACTACTCCCTTTGTGGTACACGATACAAATCTAACCACCATCTAGGGCACAAAATACAGATGATAATTTATCGGAAGACAGAATACTCTTCAATTTTGGTGGATAAGTTGCTTATAACCTATAACATATTCTTGGTAATTTAAATGACAATAATGATAACATAGCTATGCTGACACTTTGAAACTAAATGAAACTCTCGCTTCTACGAAATATAGGTTTAGTATCTTCAGTTTAAATACTCAATGCATTAATTCAAAGTTTAATTACCTTTCCCCAATCTTATTGGACTTATGCAACAAAGGCATAGGTTTTAGTGCAATATGCTTGCAGGAAACATGGCTCTCGGAGGATTCAGACAATAGGTAATATTTACAGACCACCAAAACTAAATAACACAGACGTAGTAATATCCACTTTTATTGGGGAATTGGCACCCATCTTGTCAAACTGCCATGTCGGTCAATTTTCGTGTATATAAAACTATTCTAAATAAAACCATCAGAAATGCCAAAAAGATCTATTATGGAAACCTATTTGACCAATTCAAATCAAATACTAGGAAAACGTTGGACACTATTAAACAGCTTATAAATAAAAACTGTATACAATTAAAATTTTCAAATAATTTCTATATAAATGGATTACGGATTACTGAAACAAAGCAGATTGCAAACGAGTTCAACGAATTCTTTTTAAATATTGGTACTAAACTGGCACAGACAATTTCCTATAAAAACCCACAAAAACTATTTCTTAGTTTTTTACAAAACAAATCTCTCACAACGTTTAATTTCAAACCAATAACTGAAGATATTGTAATAAAAATCATAAAGGAATTTTACTCAAAGAGAAGTGCAGGCTCTGTCAAAAGCTTTTGATATTACAAGATTACAATATGTTATTTAAAAAACAATACGGCATAAATGGTATTCCCTCACTTGGTTAATGAGATACTTTTCCAAAAGACGCCAGTTTGTCAAATTGTATGACGTTATATCTGACATATTATTTGTTTCAACTGGCGTCCCGCAGGGGTCTATATTAGGACCCCTACTGTTTATTCCTTATATAAATGACATCCATCTTGCCACCAACAAATTCAAGGCCATACTTTACGCTGATGATACCACCCTCGTCGGACCACTATGTTCTTTCAATTGCAACTCTAACACAAAATTATAATGTTATCAGTGATAATATTAACGATGAACTAAAACATATTATTGAATGGTTACAAGTAAACAAGCTTACCCTAAATACAAGTAAAACTAAATATATGCTATTTCATTTTCCACAGCGTAATGTCTCCGAAATTAAAAAAAATTCGTTAAAAATAAATGTTCAACAAATAGAGTGTGTACACACATTTAACTTTCTAGGCACTACCATTCAAGAAACGTTAGACTGGACTCCACACAGTGACAAAATATATAATAAAATATAATGAATTCTGGGAATTATGAATAAACTAAACTTTGTACCTGGATATGCATTAAAGACTATGTGTATAATTAATTAATTTTACCACATCTCAACTACAGCATTTTATTGTGGGATTTTAATACAAACAGACATTCTAAATTGCAGAAAAAGGCAATCCGAATAATTTCCCGCAGTAAATATAACTCACACACCGAACCTATTATGAAATCCCTAAATCTACTAAAACTGGAAGTCATTTATTTGTCAATCATACATTTGTACATAGACGCATTCCTATATTTTTCCAATCGCTATTTTTACAAAATACTACTTATCATGATTATCCTACAAGACAAAATCATCAAATTAGTATCCCATTCAGTCATACTTCGAGAGCCAGAAAAAGTATTAGATACCACCTACCAGTTTTACTTAGAAAAAATGCCACCCTGCATTTTAGACAACATGTACACACATAGCTTCCCTAAATACACTAGAAAGTACTTACTGACATTTTACAAAGACACTTGCCCGGACAAAAACTGCTACATGCAGTTCATCTACCAGTATACATCATATACTCTTTTTTATTTATTAAAGCAGCTTGTAGCTTTAACTTAACAATATGGTTGTACACCACAATGGGAGTAGGAGAAATGTTTTAGTTAAAATTACCAGTGGATGGCTCTCATGTTCAGCGGCACATTTGAAAGCCTTAATGATAGTCTCCCGACAGTTCTTTTAATGAAAACGTTCTTACATGTTTTGTACTTATTTGTATTAGATCTGTCGAATAAAGATGTTCCTTCATTCATTTCTTCTGCTATAAAGAATATGCCGTTTACTGCATATTTCAGTAATAGTTATGTGTGCGCTATGGGTCAATTTTAGAAAAGTTTATTTTCAGCAATTTATTGTTGCCTATAACAATTCATACAGAATATTGAACAATCTGCCGATGAGATGTAGTGCTAGCCACATGTTTGCTACAGCTAATGTAAAATCATGTAAATGTTATTATTAGGTCTGTTAATACAATTATTCAGAGTATTGTTACTACGTCTCAGTTGCGGCATCTGTGGGTCAAGGCTTTGTATAATTTTTAAATATCCTGTTTTTATTAACACATTTATATGTTATCTTCATTTATTTATGTTTCTATTTTATATGGATGTGTTCATAGATGTACATGGACACAATGCTTGTCTGAAATAAAAAGCATTATTATTATTATATATATATATATATATATATATATATATATATATATATATATATATATATATATATGTATGTATGTATATACATATATACGCAGTGGCCGAGTGGTTAGAGTACCGGACTCTCGACTGGAGGGACCGGAGTTTGAAATCCGGCGCCGGCTGGGTGGTGGTCCGGTACTGGCTCGGCTGCCGTGTCGAAACTTGGGCAATTTCGTTCACCCCATATCGCCCCGCTTCCAACCCGCACCGGCCAGCGTAGAAGGGTAGGCCAACAACACAAGCATGCAAAGTACAATGAAGCCAAGGCCCCCAGTCCCCAGCAGCATCGAAAGAGTCTATGGCCGCACAAACAAAAATGGAAAGAAATATGTTAAACATCACATATCGGGAGAGAAAAACAAACATTTGGATAAGACAGAAGACAAAGGTCATAGACGTGATAGAACAAATCAGAAGACAGACGTGGACCTGGGCAGGGCACATTAGCAGACTACGAGATAACCGATGGACATCGCGTATCACAATCTGGAGACCTTACGAAGGGAAACGATCTAGAGGAAGACCAGCGAGACGGTGGAGAGACGAACTAGACGAGTACTGGAAGGGCACCATCTGGCAGAGGATAGCGCAAGACAGGCAGATTTGGAAACGACATGCTGAGGCCTTCGTCCAACCACGGGATTCTACGGCTGCACAATGATGATGATGATAATATACATATATATATATATATATCTGTATATATATATATATATGTGTGTGTGTGTGTGTGTGTGTGTGTGTGTGTGTGTGTGTGTGTGTGTGTGTGTGTGTGTGTGTGTGTGTGTGTGTGTGTGTGTGTGTGTGTGTGTGTGTGTGTGTGTGTGTGTGTGTGTGTGTGTGTGTGTGTGTGTGTGTGTGTGTGTGTGTGTGTGTGTATAGTACCGGTAAAAAGTCGTTGGACCATGCAAGATTTCAGGCATATTTTCACAATTTAATCCATTTAAAAATACTAACTAATACAAAAGTCCAACCAAATTGATTCCATACTATTAAAGAGTAACTGTAGATAATATTTATACAATTCTCATCTAAAAAAACATTAATATGTTGTACAGTGGCCCTTTGCAGCAATCACCGCCGCACATCGCCTCGGCATTGGATGTACCAGGTTTTGGACAGTGTTCACTGGGATGGCTAGCATGAAGCAGCTGCCACAGAGCCTCCAGACCACCTGGCTTGCTTTCCTCTACCTTCCTGAAGAGGATTTCCTATAGACGTTCTATGGGATTCAAGTCTGGGCTCTGGCTGGCCACTGCAGGACCTCGATGTGAGAGCGCTCGAGGAATGACATCACCTTGTTCGCTTTATGGCAAGGAGCATTGTCTTGCTGGAAAACAAATGCTTCACCCTCACCATAAAGCGAAGAAGCAGAAGGCAGCATGTGGTTCCTCAGCACCCTCACATATTGGTGGTGCCGCATGGTGCCTTCACACCGGCAGAGTTGGCCGACCCCGCGCCCAGAAATGCACCCACAGACCATCAGGGAACCCCCTCCGTGTTTAACTGTGGGGACAATGCACTGTGGGCTATATCTCTTACCAACCCTCCTCCGCACAATAGCACGCTTTGCCCCACAGAAAAGCTGAAAGGCATTCTCATCTGACCACAGAATTGTTTCCCACTGTTGCACAGTCCAGTTCTTATGGCTGCGAGCAAAGGCAAGGCGATTCTTAATGTTCGCTGGCCGCAACAATGGCTTCGTCACAGCCACACAACCATGGAGTCCAGCCGAGTTGAGGCGCTTCCGGATTGTGGAGGACGACACTGTCACTCCCAGCTCCGCTTCCACTTTCTGTCGGAGCTGCGGGGATGTGAGGCGGCGATCGCCGAGGCTGTAGCGGACGAGTGCGCGGTCCTGTCGCACTGACATCTTCTTCGGCCTTCCACTACGTGCTCTGTTGGCCACCGACCCCGTCTCTGCCATCCGCTTCTTGATCCCGTACACAGTTTTCACATTTACCTTCAGTTGCCGGCTCACTTCTCGGCAGCTGACACCCAGCTCCATCAGAACAATCGCTCTCGTCCGCAACTCAATGCCGGTTTTTTTTTTTTTTCACTACATAATTAGCTCCAAGTGTATTGAAAATGAGATTTATTCACTATTTTTCAAAATAAATATTAATAATTATTAATTAATATTGGAACACATCAATGCATTATACTAAATAGTGCTCTGTTAATACAGCAAAGTGTCCTATTATCACTCACCTACAGCTCAGACAGTCAATTATGCTTCATTAGTTCATTAATAGACGATAACACATAGTAATGTACACAATGCCTACGTTGAACTTTGGATGGCAATCTTCGGTTGTCATAGAAAATTGAAGCAAAACAGACAAAAATTGTGAAAAACAACATTCAAAATGAAACACAAGTAATAAGTAATAGCAGAATACTCCACTAGGTGACAGCACATGATGAGACATGTTCATTATATTACTGCCACAGAGCATTACATTATAGAAACAACAATAAAATCCTATACATATATATAGGTATATATATATATATATATATATATATATATATATATATATATATATAAATTTGCTGGTCCTGCAGCAAGGTTACTGGTCCGTATTTTACCAGAGGCCTGCTAAACGATATTGAAAGAAATGCAAATGAAATTACGCATAATCTTAATATGTATCCACGAAAAGCGTCTTTATTTTGTCAAAGAAAATGCAGAGTGTATCAAATTGTATATGTGCATCACATAATGTAGTATACTATCCGCGAAAATAGTCACTAAATGCATTTTATAACCATACATGTTGAGACTTCTGACTTCATAGTGTGATACCAGGGCCACAATATTAGTCAACAAGCATACAATAAATCATGATGAGTCACACTGTGAGATCAACCATAAGTATGCGTGTACACGTAGATCATGCAGTAAACACAGTTCATTCTACTGGCGGTATGGTTACATTGTAGTAGTAAGATTAACCCATTCTGGTGAGAAAGATGTTTATCACCTCTGTCGGGACTTCACGTCCTTTAAAGCATATAAGCATAATAAATATCAATGACAGCGGCGCAGCTACAAATTGTTATAAATTATCTAAAATTATTTTCTAAAGGCATTTATGCACGATGAGACGTTTAAATACCTGGGCTACAATATATGCTATCAAAACATGATATTACATGATCATTCATACATTGACGTAAGCATAAGGCATACTGAATAGGGTTTGTTTTGTGAGCATTATCAACGAAAAAACAAACAAACAAACAAACATTAAAACAATTACTATGTGCATCGCATAATATCGCCTGATGAGACGTCTGGTAAGTTCGAAATTGAATACCATGGCCACAATAATATATGTGTATGTGTGTAAAATATTGCGTATGGCTTGAACATAATTCACACTACCGTTGACATGGTTACAGGCAGTAATTTAGTCCATTTTGTCCAATATGGCGGTCATCTGAGGATACAGCATGTGGCGAAAATGGATTCCTTGATCCTGAAAATGATGGTTTAGACACCAAGAACATATTTCTATGTTGCTTAGAAGCTGAGCAACGTGGTTAATATATTTCAATGGCGGCCATCTTGAATTACAATATGGCGGTCATCTGAGGATACGGAATGTGACAGAAATGAAATCCTTTACCCTAAAACTTGGGTAATGGATTTCCATGGCGGCCATTTTTAAAATCAAAATGGCGGCTAGATACCATGTCGATGGCGATGGGTCCCTAGCTTTATATGAATATATATATCATAAAATATATATGTGCCAAGTTTCTTGCTTTTGTCAAAAAGTGCACAATTCGTCAAAGTTGTGACTCTTAGCCGCTGTACTATAGAGCCGTTTCCATTTCGGCGAGAGATTTTTCTTCTTCGTTTGATTTGCTTGAAATGAACTCGACAGTGCTTATCAGACCAGCGATCATTTTTTCTTGTACTGTCACCTTTTCCTCCATTTCGGGTAGTTTTCTTTCATACATTGCTTGGTTTGCAATAATGCTGTCTATTTTATTGTTCATGCAGGTGAGTGTGTTGCGTACGAAAGTTGTGAAATCTTCGTCACGCGCGACTGGCAGTTCAGCGGCTGGGGGATTGTCCATTTCCACCGACACTGGCCAACCTTCGGTTACTGACCGATTGCACGATTGTTTGCCATTCCTAGGCATGGTGGCCAGTGTTCGATTATGTAATCTTGGCTAGTCTCTAGTGTGTATTGCGTGTCCACTGTCAGTTTATAATAATAATAATCTTTATTTTATATAGCGCCATATCCATAGAGTTCATAGCGCTTTACATAAAACTAAAATATAAATAGTAAAAATTAAACAATTTTAAAGATAAAAGTGAAAACAATTAAGATAATAATGCTGTGTAAACATCAATAGATTAAAAAGAAAACAATTATCATGGTAAAGTATGTAGTTAAAATGTTCTTTCGGCTGTTAAGAAGATCAGTATAAAAATATGAATAACTTAGAATAAAAATGTTTCTGTGGTCTTTCAAGCAGAATACACCGTAATGAAAAGGTACGTTTTTAAGGCTGCCTTGAAGGATTGCAGGGAGGTTTTGGAAGTAACAGTAGTTGGTAGATTATTCCATATTGTAGCGGCAGCGTGAACGAATGCGCATTCACCAGCTTTGGTTCGGGCTCTCGCAACGACAAGATTATTACCCTCAGCAGAACGAAGATGTCTGGCTGGTTTATAAGCTGCACAAGTGACTGCATATATGGTGGCGATAGTTCAGCATTTAACGCCTTATATGTAAGTCGCATCGCGCACGCAGAGTTATTAGCGAACAGCAGCATTCTGCAGTCGCTGCAGCCTGCCGATGTTCTTGGCAGAAGTGCCAAACAAAAGCGAATTGCAATAATCTAAGCGTGATGTTATCATTGCATTTACAACACGTTCTGCTGTCGACTGTGGCAGGTAACGGTGAATTTGGCCGATGTTACGTAAATGCAGTGAACAGGTACTAATGGTACGAGAAACCTGCACCGTCAAATCAAGATGTTTATCTAAGTAGACACCAAGATCTCTCACACATTCCCCGGCATAGACGACTTCAAATCCAACGCGCACATGCAGTCCAGCAACCAAATCAGATGCCGACCTGGGTACAACCGGTAGAACCTCGGTTTTTGCATCATTCATAGGCAAGTAGTTGAACGTCATCCATGGGGGGGGGGGTCGTCGTCGATGCACTGCTCGACACGATGCACAGCGGTAGTAAGAGAAATGACATTCAAGTCAAAATTACATAACAATTGTAAGTCGTCGGCATAATGGTGATACTTCAAATTATGGTTACGAATTATGTCACCGATCGGCTGCACATATAAAGAAAACATCAGTGGACCTAACACTGATCCTTGCGGTACACCAGTGTGCAGAGTCGTTTCTCTTGAAGTTGCGCTACCGACAACAACACTTTGCCTGCGATCACAAAGGTACGACTCAACCCAGCGTAATACAACTCCTGCGAGGCCATACCGCCGTTGTGGACGATTGAGAAGTATTGTGTGGTCGATCGTATCGAACGCAGCGCTTAGGTCAATGAGCATGACGACAGTGCCTTGTCTACGGTCAAAGGCCGTCCTAATTTCGTTTACCACACAAAGTAAGGCGGTCTCCGTTGAATGGTGTCGTTTGTATGCAGACTGAAGAGGATCAGTCAGTGCTTGATTGACCAAGTGAGTATTCAGTCTGGTGGCCACTACCTTTTCAATTATCTTTGAGAGTTGTGATAGGTGGCTGACTGGGCGGTAGTTGCTTATCGTGTCTTTGCACAGAGATGGTTTCTTTAATAATGGGTGCACAAGAGCACGCTTCAATTCACGCGGAATTTCTCCTTCCGTTAGGTACGCGTTGTTATACTGGCAGCAGTGATAGCAAGTGTGCCAATGTTCTGCTTTACATGATCAGAGGATAGAGGATCAAGAGTAGACGTTTTACACTTCGCTCTGATGATAGATGTTACTTCACAAACTGTTGTTGGTGTGAAACTGTTTGAGTGTACAAGTGAAGTTTGTTTGCGAAAATTACCACACACACGACTTTGATGTAGTCATGTTGACTATGCGTGTCCCGGCTCCATACCTTTAGATTTACGCGATTCTCATCATGGAGATGTCACTAAGTCTCAATGTCAGTACACTGCTGTGAATATTTGGAGCTCACGCCGCCACCCTGTCTCTCTACTACGACGCCATCTTGTAGCATATATATACAAATATATATATATATATATAGTTGGTGTGTTTCAGGTGGTTCCGATGTGCTCAACCGTCGACGATATATACACGAACATTCCGTGTGGCGTTATTTCTAATATAGTGTCTGTGAGCGACAATAAATTAGAAACAACTACGTTTATGCGCTTTATACAAATGCTGATTTCGTGTACGTGATGCTAAAGGTGAAACATTTTACGATCAGAGATAATAAATGAAAACGTCTTATATTGCAAGAAACCTTACTGCGATTGGGGTTTTTACATACGTTGAGAAAGGAAGGAGAGAATGCTGCTCTGTCGAAGTCGCCTACCATGTCAAGTGCTTCTGCTCCATGTTTGCGCTTTTTGAAGTCAAACAGAATACCACGAACTTGTGCCTTCCGATCCTGTCCAACAAGAAGGAATATCAATTTATCCCCCAAAACTAACTGGTCAGTTTATTATTTGCCGTGTTTATGACGATGCTAAATGTGCCCGAGTCATTAAACGTTCATAAAGGTTTTTTTTAAATGAAGATCCAAACCGTGAAACTATCAACCTAGTGATAACGCTATAGACACCTCCTCGATCCGCCAAAGGTCGTAGCAATAACTATAAAACAACCACGAGAAGTTGCGGATGTGATAAAGGCCGTCCATTTGGTAGCAGCTAGGTGTCAGGAGGGACGTCGTCTAGCCGATATTGCACATCAGTGAAAGTACATATAGCGAAGAAATACACGGAATTATAGAAGGCAACCGTCAATAAAATAGCAGGAAAGTAATCACAAACGTTCTTAACACTGTGAGGTTTGATAGCGTGATTACAATGACGAAATAAAATAAATAATTGCAATATAATTACGGAAGCAGAAGCCCGTCGTCATTGGTGACTGAATGACTTAAATTTTGTAGTTGAGTAAAAGTAAAAGTAATTCACCCCAGAGCTACTTGAGCAACAGTTGAAGTACCTTCTAAAAACTTACTTGAGTAAAAAAAGAAAAACAATTTCAAAAAAAGTACTTGAAGTACAAGTAGAAGTAAAAGTACAACGGACATATTTATTGTCAGAAAAGTAACCAACATGTACATTACAGCATCAGCGAACAAAACATGAAGAAGTGAAAATAGCTACCGTTAACCCCAACATGTACATTAATAATGTTATATAGAAAACCAAAGACTGTACCTTCTATGCACACGTACTACCATTTAAGAGATAACAAGAAAACAACGTTCTAATATGTGATATACAAGAGCTGCCACATCTTTAAAAAACACCAATAGCATTGTGAACTTACTTAGCCGTAGTGCTACAATGTTTACACGTGGTGCCCCCTACTAGACATTGGCACAAAAACACCAATAGCATTGTGAACTTACTTAGCCGTAGTGCTACAATGTTTACACGTGGTGCCCCCTACTAGACATTGGCACAAAAACACCAATAGCATTGTGAACTTACTTAGCCGTAGTGCTACAATGTTTACACGTGGTGCCCCCTACTAGACATTGGCACAAAAACACCAATAGCATTGTGAACTTACTTAGCCGTAGTGCTACAATGTTTACACGTGGTGCCCCCTACTAGACAGTGGCACAAAAAGCAAGACAATAACGTTGAATAAACAACATAATAATATTAGGGTATTCGGACTGGCACAATTCACACAAGTTCACACAATAAACGACTTGTTTAGCTTCAGTAAGACATATCCTCAAAATGTCAGTCCCACATGCCTGCTCTCGAAGTTGTGAATGCGTGCCCAGCAGCACATAAAGGGATTCTTTGAGAATTTTAATCTCTTTGTAATGTACGCAATTATTAGGTAATCCTGTTAATATGATTATTTCATGTAATTCTATGCCTATATTTCATTAGAGTTATGTTTTATTAATCACTAATGACCCTGACAATATATCGAAAAAATAACTGCGTACGCGGGGTTTCTGCTTTGGGCCCACCTTCACGATCAGTATAAGGCATGCTCATGAATATTCGGGACTGTCCGTCAGACTTCGATTAGCTACGCCGAGTTAATAGATGCAAGAAATACGTCAGCAACATGTGTGTATATGGATTAGCCACCGCCATGCGAATGAGTCCTGACCGATAAAATTATTAAAATGAAACGTGGACCAGCCGCTGTTTATGTCACAGATTCAGCAAAGAAAAGAAGGAAATTATAATTTATGGAAAAAAATGGAGAATGAACATAGCGACAGTTCATGACAAACGGATTGATTTAAAAGAAAAAACACCATCTCTCCATGCACGAAGTCGTCGGTGGCAATGGCGATGGCGATGCCGTTGGCGACGCCGATGTCATATTGAATGATTGGCATTGTTTTTGTTGGAATATAAAAACTATGGTACCATCATGTTCCTTTTTTACTAGGTACATCTGGCTATACATTTTGAAGTGAAGTTTTAATGAAACGTTTAAATAACAGAAACTTATTGAAGCCGAGAAACATTCAATAATGAAACCATTTTGTTTGCACCATAAATCCAGCTGCTATTTCCGTAAGCAATATAAATACAATAAACATCACTAAAGAAATTCACGGTATTAAAGTAGGATGGCTGGTTATGTACTTTCCTAATGTGGGTTTATGAAAAAAATAACATCATTATCAACAAATATATCAAAATATATTGCATCAGCAAAAAAACAAGTTTTATTTTGTACTGGGAATACAAAAATAATTATTTGTTCTGCCCATCATTCAGAGTAAAATATATTGAATGTGTTTCTCTCGAACTCCTGTTTCGATAACAAATAAAATGGCCATTGTATGATGGAAATACAGTTCTAAAATTACAAAACTTTAAAAGTAACGCATACTTCAAAACACTGTTTCCAGTCATCATTGGTGTATTTAGCTCAAGAATATCCTTAAAACATTTTGAATGTTTTGGAACATTTATTTTTATGAATTTTCAAAATTTTTGTAAAAGCAACTTTGTCGACACCTTTGTATACACTACTCCCAGTATAGTTCACTTAACACAAACTTGTTTCAACAGATTTTGAAGAATATGCTGTAGAACACAATCCAAGCATGGTGAGCATAAGAAAGCATACATTTTATTATGTGCTCCTACTTTGCAACATAGTGACGGGATGATGTACATTTGGATGCACAAATCGATCGATTGCACAAATCCATTTGAAACGTAGTGATGTACATATTCCCAACAGAAGCCACACGGAACTAATGTGGCAGAACAAAGTCAGACATCTTCTTCACTACTGTGTCAATTAACATATTGTCCTATTAATAGCACTGCTACGCATTTTTATACACAATGCACACATCCATTTGAAACTCAAAGTGAGGTACAGTAGATGTCACACAGAACAGAATGGGGCAGAACAAAGTCAGACATCATCTTATGTCAGGTTACCCATTGTCCAATTAATGGCACTGTTAAGTAGAGCTCTTCAATTTCCTCTTTCCATCAGCTCAGCTATTTCCAATGTTCCTGCAAATAAACAAAGTTGAATTTAGGAAACTGAGCCTAAATATGAGTTAGTTAACTCAACACTGTGCAGATTAATTCAGTTAAGATATTGGATTATGGGACTTATCACCAAGTGTATAGCTGGCTAAATGGAAAAGAAATACAAGAGAACCTTGTTATGTTGATTCAGTCAGACTAAAATCCCAATCCATTACTTTGGCCAACTTTTAATTTGCTTCTACATAATTACCTGTATGCATTGGTCATATACAGTGCATTCCAGATAACTCGAACTCACATAAGTGAATTTTTGCTAAGTTAAGTCAATCTTTTCCTCAGTCCAGGGAAAATGTCCCAATAAGGGGACCTTCTGATAACTTTCTAGTTATCTGAAATTCCACTTATTAGTATTTCCATAGGTCCCTGGAAGTTCAACCTTCTCCAGAGCGCACTGTATATTTTCCTTTATTCTTGCTCTAATAATTAATGTTGTATATAATTATACATGTGGGCCATTCTTGTGAAAAGTGTACAGTAACATGTAAAAAATAAATGTTTAATTTGTTTTTAGCGAGTACTATTATTATCAAAATGTGCTATTCACATGAAGCAACACAATTTGATCTTATCTATTATTATATATTTTTAATATATTCATGGATAAAAACTTATGTACACTAGAGTGCAGATCTGCTGGTGTACAAAATTCGTGCATCGCAAAATTCCGTGGCAACATGGTATTGTGTACTTTTTAACAAACCTAAAACGTTTACACTGAATGATGACATGCCAGCCAGGTTTACTAACAATCGTAGCTGTATCATTAAAAACAGTCTGTGAACGTACGAATCTCACATTTTTATGTTTCGGTTCAAATAAGTGGGGAAACAGGGACTTTTAAAAAACGGTTGATTGGAATTTGGAAAGGCAAGACCTGTACTGTAGACACACATACCCAAATCCCAGATTTAGGCAAACAAATTACATCCACGACCAGGTTAATCCTTTTGCTATGGTTGCATATACTGATATTTTAGTGTGCATTTTCGTTCACTGCATGTCAAATACCGGACAATGCAGTTTTACTAACTAGAAAGGCGAGACCTTTGCCTAAGGCTATTTACTGTAGTAGAGGCACGACAGACTCATTGACAGTCCCAGCGCCAATATAGAAGGGAAAGACTCGATAACGACGAGAACATTTATTGAACAGACTTATCTCAAAGCGGAAGTCGAGGCAAGAGGACGTACAGACGCAATCATACAGGAAGCGGAAATGTGATACTTATCCAATATGGCGTGACCACTTTCTTTTCTCCTTCACTGATCTAATAATAGCACATAAGCTTGTAAGGTTATAACGTGATAGTCCATGTGACATACAAAATATGCAGTAGAGTCAATATGGGCATATACCACACAAAATATGCAGTAGAGTCAATAGGTCCATGGCACATGTATTATAACTCATAGTCTTGTAGATATGCAGGTTTATGACGTCTGCGGATGGGTCGAGTGGGCCTCACGTTGTCACTGGGTGTGGTTGGCGGCTTCGGTAGCGCGGTTGTAGGGGCCTCAGGTGGCGCTGTGATCGTCAGTGGAGCCTCGGGCGGTGCTGCGATCATTAATGGGATTTCGGTTGGACATCAGGCGGGGTATCATCTTCGTATGGCGGGATGTCTTCCGTGTCATCTCCATCCTCACGATGGCGCGTGGGTAGTGTGGTCGACACATGACCGGATACTAAATAGCACTCGGATAGTCGCACTTTGTATGATGAAGTGCGTAGTTGAGATCCGCTAAATTTGCGAATGTAGCACCAGCTATATTCGATAGAGGTGACTAGATAGCGGTATCGAGCTTGCGACTTATTGCGGTCGGATAGTACGTAAACCAAGTCACCGACATGAATTATCGGTACAGGCGCCTCTTTGCCGCGAGGAGCCTTCGACGTCTGGCTGTGTGCGTGATTTTGTAGGCGAGACTGATGTTGTTCAGCGATGATGGCACGATCTAAAATAGGCAACTGCGCGTTGGAAAACTGGTCTCGTTGGAACCATATTTCGCGTGCCGATAGGCCGCGACCGCGGATTCTGGAGTTGAGTTGAGAGGTAGCAATTGCCAGTATAAGAGGTGACACCGGTCCCCCGCCAGGCTCCTGTCGTAGCAGCTCATCTTCAACCTCTGACACAGCTTTCTCGGCTACTGGTTTTTTATAGAGTTTTTGATTCTCCCTATCTCCAAACGAATACCCAAACTTAGCAGAGTTGGGTCGTTCACGAGAGCGATGAACCCTGGGGCTGGATCCATACGGATGATCGCAGGAGGCCCGTCGAGGGGTCTAAACTCTATGCAGAGTCGAGCGAGGCAGTCACGTAACGCGTCAAGGCGTTCGCTCTCGATGATGCACGTAGAAGTGTATGAGCTAACCGTTTCGCGGACGACAAATATGAGTTGTCGGTTACGCTTGATAACATCTGCTGCGAACGAAACACCAATCGCTTCGGGAGCGTCGGTCGTTGTTTGTTCGATGAGTGTAGTCGGGATATTTTTTAGTGACATGCATGTATGGCATGCGTCGGTCACTCGCTCAATCGCGTTGTCGATGTCCAATGCGAAGAAGTTACGACGAACTACGAGTTTGAGTTGGTGTTTTGATGGGTGGCTCAGCTTTAGGTGGATCGCTGTTAGTAAGCCATCTAACACTTGTCGTGGAACTACGATAAGTTCTTTGGTTGGCGCGAATGGTATGTCGCACTTGACAACGATGACGCCGTCGCGAGCCAACGGTGTAGTAGATAAGTAACGTTTTACGTCCTTGGCATTGGTTACTTTTTTGGATGGACGTGTTCCTTGTTTTAGGTGAGCTCTGACGCGTCGTAGGTCAGGGCACTCTGATTGTGTAGAGAGCCATGCGGACCTGCTCGTGAACGGAACGCGAGTGGCGCCGGATATGATATCTTCCACAGCAACACTCATAACGACAGATTGTTCGATTTGCGATATGAAAGAGCATATCTGGCAATGTGGTTCATGGCATTCCTGTGCGTTTCTGCTTGCGAAGTCGGATGGTATGTTTGATGAACCCGCCAGGTGGCGCACTGTGACTTGGTATCGGGCGACAACTGACAGAAACGATGTCACGCGAGGGCTAGATGAAAATTCGCCACGGCATAGTTTGTCAATGGCCTGCACACACGGTTTGCTGTCGGTGAGTAGACACGGCTTCGACTTTGATTGTATGATGTACGGGCTGAAGTATTTGACTGTTGCAGCAATACCTAACGCTTCGATTTCGCAGGGTAGCCATGTAACTTGGTGTTTCTTTAGTTTGGCGCTGAAAAACCCGGCAAGACGGGTCTGTCCATTTCGCGAAACGTATAGTGTGGATCCGATGCCACGTTTGGTAACTGAACCGTCGGTAACGATCCATAGTTGGTCACTGGGCCGCGGTAATGTGATCGATCTGTTGGTGGAGAGTGTGTTTTGGGCGACACGGAACGCCTCGCGGATGTCATCAGTCCATGTCAATGTCTCCTGTGATTTCATGCCCGCAATGTACGACTCGAGGGGTGCAAGTACTTTGGAACACTGAGAGATGACGCGTCCCAACACTTTATATGCTTCAACGAAGGAACGAAGTCCCAGAACGGTTTGTGGCGGTGTGCACGATGCCAGAGTAGCGATGCGGTGAGGACTGGCATGTAGTGTACCTTCTGACCACACCCAGCCTAGGATGGTCGTTGATTTGGGGCAAACCCTGGTTTTCTTTCCTGAAAGTCGTAAGTCGCATCGAGCAAGGGCATCAAGGACACGACTCCAGTTGTCTAGTAGCTCTTGTGGCGAGTTGCCCCCGCAGTACAAATCGTCAGCCAACTTGGCGACGACGCCCTCTTGTAACAGATCACCAAAGACTCGGCACATGAGTTCTTCCAATGCCGTCTCCGAGCCGGGCATGCCCATGGCACATCGTGTGTACACGAGAACTCCACGAACGGGTGTCGCAACTCCGCAGTATTTGATTGAGTCCTTCGATAGAGGGATCTGATAGAATGCATTCGTCAAGTCTGATACAACGATGTATTTCCAGCAAGCTATGGATCTTAGTGTCGAATCCACGTCTGGCATGAGAGAAGGCTGCGGCTTGCTGTAACGTCCTACTTCCGTGAAGGCAGTGACGAGTCGTGATCCTCCATTAGCTTTGCGTACGAGAAATGACGGGTTAAGGTATTCGACCACCACCCCGATATCTTCTGGACGACGGAATACACCGGCCGCCTCCAAATCATCAAACTTTTCCTGAAGTTCGACGAGTTTGTCGCGAGCGTATTGCGGACACCTCCCCTTTCGCTGCGGGGGTTGGACTGGTCCCATGTTTACAGTTGCTGTGAATGGGCCCGCATGCCCGTTGTATCCTACGATTTTCGAGTTGAACACGGTGTCAAATTGTTGATGCAGATTGCGGAACTGGTTGCGCAAGTCGTCAGACAAGAGGTTGCCACTGTCTAGTTCAATAGTGTCTGAAAATTGCACGTCTGCTGCGTGTGTGTTTGTGTTTTTGACTACGATGTCTTCCACGTAGTTGGTGTCACATGCTGTGGTACCACGCACTTGGCAAAAGTGGTCGTTGCGTCCTATTTTCAAGAGATGTGTACACGTGTTTAGTAAACGGATTTTGTCCCCGACTGCCTCGACAATGGTAGGTTGGGGCCAATCTTGGTAGTGCAATGTTGACTTATGATCGTTACAAGGTTCGATCGCCACTACAAGATCGTCGAGTGCTGATGGAATAGACAGTTCTATGTAGTCGCCTGGCCAAACAGTAGTGGACGCGGGTGGCGCACGCAACACGTAGGCCTGCGCTCTGCGAATCGTGTGATATTGGGAACGGTTGACGTTCTCCATCCCGTAGTGCATCACAGTTTCGTCAATGCTGATCTGATTTTTGGCGGGACGAACGGATATGTCATTGGTTGTCATGAATGGTGTTCCCGCAAGTACATCGACATCCAAGTCTTTAACGACAAGGGCATCGAGGTGTAGGTCAAGATTATCCCGCGATAACACGAGCCTTGTTTCTCCGACTACATTGAGTGGGGTTACACCATCAGCTTGTCTTGCGAGCTGGGAGCTTTTGGTGATTTTTGCACCAATTGACCTGGCCACCGTCTCTCTAATCATGTTAGTTTCGGCCCCAGTGTCGAGGGTAAGACGTATTGGGTGGTGACGATGGAACGCCTTGAAGAATGGCGACTGTTTCGTATTTACGCGACAAGTCGCCGACACATTTTGTACGTCATTGACGTAGTCGTCATTCACTGGTGGTTCATCGTCTCCGCTATCTTCGCAGTTTAGTCCTGTCACGTTGCGTGCCTTAGTCATGAACAGTCTGTCTTGCTCGGCCAAGTACTTGCAAGCGCTTAGATAGTGGTCTACTATCAGTCTACCAGCCTGCTTACAGAGTGGGCATTGTTTTGCTAGTTGGGTTCGTTGGTAGCTTTGTGGGCGAGCGGGCCCAGAGCGTGTGCGAGATTGGTAGTAGGTTGACTGTCTCAGGATTTTTGTCTCTGACATAGAATGGATCTCGTCCAGTAGGGACCCCAGGGCCTGAGAGATCTCTGGTTTAAGACTGGCTAGTGTGCGGCTCCGCAGTTCGGTTCCGTAGCGCTGTTTTACGAGTCTAGGTAGCTCCTGATGGATAAGTCTAAGCCAGCTCAATACAACCATGTTCTCTAGCGACGTTGATAAGTCCTCATCTACGGTCGGGAACTCGTCGTGGTGAGATATACCGCCACCCACTGTCAGCAGACTATCATCAACGAACGCCACGAGGCGTTGGAATAGGTCCTCGTGGTTTTCGTCTGATTCAAGTTTTATGTCGGCGAAATCTATGAAGTGAGCGCCGCTTGTCTGAAACCCGAAGTGAAGTCTGATTGCCTGCCATATGGAGTTGACGGATGTCGAGTTTTTGACGATGGTATTTCGCGATATGATCGGGCAGAAGTGGGCAATCTGCCCAAGCATTAATTCTAAGTGCACGACTTTTTGTTGTGCCGTTCGCCTAACCAAGCCTGGTGTGTCTTCGGTATCGTCAAGTAAGCCTCTGAGTGGAGAAGTGTTAGTTTTCTTTCCCCATGTTGCCTGGTCGAGTAAGAATGGTGCGAAATTGGCGTCCAATGATAGAGTATATTGGAGGTTTTGGCGCCAGCTCTCATATGACGTCAGTGTTTCGTGTTTTGAAAGAGACCACTGTTTTGGAGCTCTCTGTGACTGAGCCATTGTCGCGTTGACGTGTAGCTCAATCGTCTATGCAAATGCCGGCAATGTTCAATGTTAATTACTGCGTACGGAAAGTACGCATTCGTCGTGCCGTTTGTTTGGCTATACGAGTATCTATCCACTTCAGTAGTGAAAACGCTGCCACCACGCCAATATAGAAGGGAAAGACTCGATAACGACGAGAACATTTATTGAACAGACTTATCTCAAAGCGGAAGTCGAGGCAAGAGGACGTACAGACGCAATCATACAGGAAGCGGAAATGTGATAATTATCCAATATGGCGCAGCGGCAGCTGACACCGACTGCAGCCGTCCTTCTTACACTTAGAAATTAGCTGTCAATATACATATGTCTACAAATTGCCTATTTACAATGCCATTGCTTGAAACAACTTACCTCAGAATCTGACATGTTGGCTGTGAGTGTGACGTCAACGGTATATGCGTTGTTCACTGCGCGGACATGAATATTAATTATTCTCGGGCTGCAGAATTAATCATCCACGTGGCAACAAGGTCAAAATGATTCGCGTAAACAAAATTGTTTATCGGCTTTTTGCGCAGATAACACCCAAATTATGCATAAACAAGCAAGACCTAAGTAGCAGAGAAAGTACTTATGGGAAATGAATACGTTTTGATACGGTACACCTCGAATGTATATTAGCTTACAAAGAATCCCTTTAAGCGGTGCTCACACGCAGCGCTGGCAGTCATGGCAGTGGTCGTGCTGATGAACATGTTCTTCAGCCACATCGGCAACCACTGATATGCAGAAGACATTACTTTGCTAACACTTACAAGGTATTAATCGAGATCTGGTGAAAATGTGCAGACAAATACTACGTAAACTTTACCTTGTTTTAGAAGTCGTACTTGTAATAATGACAATAAAACAGTAGGTTTTAGTGACATCGAGTTACAGATTAATCAGGAAGGTGAAGAGTTAGGTCATCATTATCATATATCGACTGTTAATAAAGATACCTTAGTCGGCGAGACGACAGCTAAATTCTGGAAAGGTTGTAAAATGTTCCTGGTCGATTTTGATAATATTAAGACGACGGTAATGTGCACATTATTTTAAAAAAACATTGCTGTTCTTACTATGGTGCGCCACTGCGGGAGCTTCAGGGTAAGGGTGTTGGCACTGCGTACATAGCACGGCGTAATGCACTTGGAAAGTTGTGGGGGTAGCACTTCTTACGCGCGGTGATGTTATTAGTGTGATTAGATAATTTATCATCATCGGCTAACATAAAGCAAAAATTCAAGAACATTATTCATAAAGCTGTTAACCACGAGTCACCATTGAGAAGCATTGTTTCAAAATTGTATATTTTCTATCCATCGTCGAATTGTTGTGGATATTAACACTTTATATTACGTGAATATAAAACCTATTGTGTCGTGTCTGGTAATGATATTAGCCGTGTGTGGCTGGCAGGCGTGACTAACAAAACAATAGCACAAGTGAATGTGTTATTCATCAGTGATATGATTCGCATGCCATTTCATCAGCCACAAACTTAACAAAATGACTTGAAATAAACTGCAACACATTCATACTTTTCAACATCTTTGTAACGATAAGTAAATAAAACCAATACTAGAAAGGAATATTACGAGCACCTAATGGGCATGAAGCTAACCTTATGTTGTAGCAACACGCCAACTCAACTGAAGCGGCGGGATGATGCGAATACAACAGTACATCAAAGGAACAATGAGCTATTAATTTACATTAAAACATTATGAGTAACTATAGGCCAACTACTATCTGAAATGGTAAGATTAGAGTCGTACATGCAGTGCAAATGTAAAACCCAACACAACAAAGTAACTACGAACAACCAATTGACATGGAAAAATAAAGTGAAAATATATAACTCCTATCTGAAGTGGTGGGACAAGATTGCTACATGCAGTGCAAATGGAACACCCAACACAACAAAGTAACTACGAACAACCAATTGACATGGACAAATATAGTGAAAATATATAACTCCTATCTGAAGTGGTGGGACAAGATTGTTACATGCAGTGCAAATGTAACACCCAACACAACAAAGTAACTACGAACAACCAATTGACATGGAAAAATATAGTGAAAATATATAACTCCTATCTGAAGTGGTGGGACAAGATTGCTACATGCAGTGCTAATGTAACACCCAACACAACAAAGTAACTACGAACAACCAATTGACATGGAAAAATAAAGTGAAAATATATAACTCCTATCTGAAGTGGTGGGACAAGATTGCTACATGCAGTGCAAATGGAACACCCAACACAACAAAGTAACTACGAACAACCAATTGACATGGACAAATATAGTGAAAATAGATAACTCCTATCTGAAGTGGTGGGACAAGATTGCTACATGCAGTGCAAATGTAACACCCAACACAACAAAGTAACTACGAACAACCAATTGACATGGACAAATATAGTGAAAATAGATAACTCCTATCTGAAGTGGTGGGACAAGATTGCTACATGCAGTGCAAATGTAACACCCAACACAACAAAGTAACTACGAACAACCAATTGACATGGAAAAATATAGTGAAAATATATAACTCCTATCTGAAGTGGTGGGACAAGATTGCTACATGCAGTGCAAATGGAACACCCAACACAACAAAGTAACTACGAACAACCAATTGACATGGACAAATATAGTGAAAATAGATAACTCCTATCTGAAGTGGTGGGACAAGATTGCTACATGCAGTGCAAATGTAACACCCAACACAACAAAGTAACTACGAACAACCAATTGACATGGAAAAATATAGTGAAAATATATAACTCCTATCTGAAGTGGTGGGACAAGATTACTACATGCAGTGCAAATGTAACACCCAACACAACAAAGTAACTACGAACAACCAATTGACATGGAAAAATATAGTGAAAATATATAACTCCTATCTGAAGTGGTGGGACAAGATTGCTACATGGAGTGCAAATGTAACACCCAACACAACAAAGTAACTACGAACAACCAATTGACATGGACAAATATAGTGAAAATATATAACTCCTATCTGAAGTGGTGGGACAAGATTGCTACATGCAGTGTAAATGTAACACCCAACACAACAAAGTAACTACGAACAACCAATTGACATGGAAAAATATAGTGAAAATATATAACTCCTATCTGAAGTGGTGGGACAAGATTGCTACATGCAGTGCAAATGTAACACCCAACACAACAAAGTAACTACGAACAACCAATTGACATGGACAAATATAGTGAAAATATATAACTCCTATCTGAAGTGGTGGGACAAGATTGCTACATGCAATGCAAATGTAACACCCAACACAACAAAGTAACTACGAACAACCAATTGACATGGAAAAATATAGTGAAAATATATAACTCCTATCTGAAGTGGTGGGACAAGATTGCTACATGCAGTGCTAATGTAACACCCAACACAACAAAGTAACTACGAACAACCAATTGACATGGAAAAATATAGTGAAAATATATAACTCCTATCTGAAGTGGTGGGACAAGATTGCTACAATCAGTGCAAATGGAACACCCAACACAACAAAGTAACTACGAACAACCAATTGACATGGACAAATATAGTGAAAATAGATAACTCCTATCTGAAGTGGTGGGACAAGATTGCTACATGCAGTGCAAATGTAACACCCAACACAACAAAGTAACTACGAACAACCAATTGACATGGACAAATATAGTGAAAATAGATAACTCATATCTGAAGTGGTGGGACAAGATTGCTACATGCAGTGCAAATGTAACACCCAACACAACAAAGTAACTACGAACAACCAATTGACATGGAAAAATATAGTGAAAATATATAACTCCTATCTGAAGTGGTGGGACAAGATTGCTACATGCAGTGCAAATGGAACACCCAACACAACAAAGTAACTACGAACAACCAATTGACATGGAAAAATATAGTGAAAATATATAACTCCTATCTGAAGTGGTGGGACAAGATTGCTACATGCAGTGCAAATGTAACACCCAACACAACAAAGTAACTACGAACAACCAATTGACATGGAAAAATATAGTGAAAATATATAACTCCTATCTGAAGTGGTGGGACAAGATTGCTACATGCAGTGCTAATGTAACACCCAACACAACAAAGTAACTACGAACAACCAATTGACATGGAAAAATATAGTGAAAATATATAACTCCTATCTGAAGTGGTGGGACAAGATTGCTACATGCAGTGCAAATGTAACACCCAACACAACAAAGTAACTACGAACAACCAATTGACATGGAAAAATATAGTGAAAATATATAACTCCTATCTGAAGTGGTGGGACAAGATTGTTACATGCAGTGCAAATGTAACACCCAACACAACAAAGTAACTACGAACAACCAATTGACATGGACAAATATAGTGAAAATATATAACTCCTATCTGAAGTGGTGGGACAAGATTGCTACATGCAATGCAAATGTAACACCCAACACAACAAAGTAACTACGAACAACCAATTGACATGGACAAATATAGTGAAAATATATAACTCCTATCTGAAGTGGTGGGACAAGATTGCTACATGCAATGCAAATGTAACACCCAACACAACAAAGTAACTACGAACAACCAATTGACATGGAAAAATATAGTGAAAATATATAACTCCTATCTGAAGTGGTGGGACAAGATTGCTACATGCAGTGCTAATGTAACACCCAACACAACAAAGTAACTACGAACAACCAATTGACATGGAAAAATATAGTGAAAATATATAACTCCTATCTGAAGTGGTGGGACAAGATTGCTACAATCAGTGCAAATGGAACACCCAACACAACAAAGTAACTACGAACAACCAATTGACATGGACAAATATAGTGAAAATAGATAACTCCTATCTGAAGTGGTGGGACAAGATTGCTACATGCAGTGCAAATGTAACACCCAACACAACAAAGTAACTACGAACAACCAATTGACATGGACAAATATAGTGAAAATATATAACTCCTATCTGAAGTGGTGGGACAAGATTGCTACATGCAGTGCTAATGTAACACCCAACACAACAAATTAACTACGAACAACCAATTGACATGGAAAAATATAGTGAAAATATATAACTCCTATCTGAAGTGGTGAGACAAGATTGCTACATGCAGTGCTAATGTAACACCCAACACAACAAATTAACTACGAACAACCAATTGACATGGACAAATATAGTGAAAATATATAACTCCTATCTGAAGTGGTGGGACAAGATTGCTACATGCAGTGCGACAGCTGATTAAAATTGAACACTACAGTAGGTATAATGTTTTTAGAATTTTGTTAATTGATCCATAGATTGACTGGACGTACAACTGTAACCCAGGGTAGGTATGTGTTGAACGGCCCCGAGAATCAGACTAGACAGATGCAGGTATCATGCTAACCGCAAAAGTTCAACACTTGGCTCGTGGTTGTGGTTCCGAGGCTTGTTGTGTAGAGAATACATCGATCTGAAAACGTAAAGGCAGATAACATATGGACCTATTGCATACCAATGTCCGGCTCATACGTTATTTGTTGTAATTGTACATACATAGATGAGATGCACTTAATCGATATATAAGAAAACAATATAATAAAATATTTATTTTCGCATATTAAAATTGGCAATTGTAAAACAGGGTTGTGTCCGTATTATTGTGGCTGACATAATCATCGTTTAAAATATTACATGTTTTAAAACCGTTTCTGAGTTCAATAATTTTCGATAAAACATTCAATTTCAAATTCTTTCACGCTATCAAAACATATGACTGTTGGCTTAACTAAACTTACATCATGATCAAGAAATAAGTCGAACACAAGTTATATAGTAATGTATAATGCTAGTTTTGCACTAAATTTGCCTCAGATGCAAGTATAAATATACCTAGATGTGTTTTGAGGAAGGTTGGCACCTACGAGTAATTTTCATGTTTTCACCAATACACCCAACATTAATACAGTTTTTAGTATTATAATTGCATTATCATATAAAAAGATTTAACAAGATTGCCACCCAGAGAATTAACTCTAGATGTCAGGTAGACAAGGAAGCCCTTTGGCTTATCGAGAGTCCAACCCTTTTATCTACGTGTATCCCGCCCTTCTGATGTTTGTGTCGATTTTATTTTTAAACATATTCACGCTACTAGCACCCACAAAATCAGCAGATAATCTGTTCCATTCATACAGTCCTTTGTGAAAATGAGAACTTTCTTATATATAATCTACACTGCTCCTTTGCTAATGTAACTTCATGTCCTCTAGTCATTTTATCTTTCTTAGTTGAGAAAAAACATTTCTATCAATATTTTCTTAACCATTTAATATTTTAAACACTGATCTCCTCTCAATCTCCTGGTCTCTACTGTTGTTAAACCACATTCTTTTAGGCGTATTTCGTAACTAAGATCCCTCAGTTTGTGTATAATTGTAGACGCTCTCCTCTGTACTCTTTCTAGCATATCTATGTCTTTCTTGCGGTATGGCCTCCACGCTTATATACACTAATCTAGATGAGGCCTAACTATTGTTTTGTACAGCGGTATTATTAGTTCTTTTTCCTTATACGCTATATTTCGCCTAATTAATCCAAGGATTTGATTTCCCTTTGAAGCTGCAATTCCGCACTGCTTTGAAACCTTCACATCAGCGCTAATGGTTAACCCTAAGTCCTTTTCCTTTATAGTAGTAATTAGTACAGAACCTCCCATTGTATGTTGTACATCTTCGTTCTCATATCCTTTGTGGAGGCATTTACACTTCCAAAATTGAACATTTGCCACTTTTCAGACCATTTGATCAACCTGTCAAGATCATCTTGTAAATGCTGTTTATCACCATCACTTTTAATCCTTCTAAACACTTTTGTATCATCCGATATATATATATATATATATATACATGTCATGAAAGACGATCGTCGTGAAATGTGTGAGGCTGGGATATGCCAATTCACAAATTTACGAAAATTATTAGACGCCTGTGAAATGGCTTAAGGGACTAAGCCATGTGGTCCCTTGAGCCACCATGTGGGGTCCATTCAGTTATAACAACACTGTTATATTTTAAATAGACCAATGCGTTTAGCACGTGAATTCTACTTCAATGACCATCTGGCATATAAATTATATGCTACGTGTTATTCATCAAACTAAAAAGCATGAAATGTGATACGCATGCTTTACAATACATGCATGAATGCTTGAATCATTTCTTCCAGGTTCTCCATTTCTTCCAGATCTTCCACCCTCAATACACAATTTAGCAACGCTACTTATTACCGATGACTTATGGTCCATACCCTTATGAACAGATCTCATGACCCTGCTTAGTCTCTGTGCCATTTCGTGTAAATTTCACATAGAATTTTACAAATGTATTTTGGGGTGGTGCTAAGTAATTAAATGCATAAACCATGGTAGTAATTTGTTGCCAGCCATCTTGTTTTAATGGCAGCCATATTGAATTTACGAATCAGTATTTCTCACATATAATGTGTAATGGTAAGAAATGTATGAAATTTATGTAACTCTAAATATGGACAAGTCGCTGCACTTACTTTACTTGATCTATCTGTTGCTTTTGGTACAACTTAGGCAAATTATCAGTTGGTTTTTATCATATCTAGCACGTAAACACCAGAACGTTGAATATTGTGGATTATGTTTCATGTGTACTCTTTTTCATGTATTCTTCCTCAGGGTTCTGTCCTTCGACCATTATGTTTCACTTTCTACTCAGCACCATTGAGCAACTCAATGGCGTCCTAATTTGAGTCACCACCATTATGCTGATGATACACCAATTTACGTTTTTTGATCCACTCCTAATACTAATTGCTTCTTAAATCTGCTCAGTTTATCCACCCATCTGTTAACAACTTGAATACTGCTTATTGATGTTGAGATTGACTAACACACACACAACACACCACACACACACACACACACACACATACACATACACATACGTGTACAGGATGCCAAATGGGGACGTGTGACAGCGGGCCTGCAACTGGGGACTTGATTAATTAGCTCCTAAAAACAATGTTTGTTAGGATATTCACATGTAGACGGTACTAATTGTTAACGTAGACATCATAGATCATACTGACACGCTTTAGAAGATATAATAATAAAAAGTAAGTGTGTGAAATTTCACTATACAACTGAGGACTTCCCATACACATTGTCAACTGAGGACTTCCCATACACACTGTCAACTGAGGACTTTTCATGCACAACTTTCATCGGATAAATGGGACACTCCGATGATTAGTGTCATGTTGTGCTTTTGACGAAGAGCAGAGTTTGTGTTTTAATGTGTGTACACAAAGCATTAACTATAATTCGGACAACCAAGTTCTATGTTATTTCCTTTTGTTATACACGATGAGACTTGTTGTTGTCCTATGTTATATGTATATACATGTATATATATATATATATACATACAAATATACCGGTGTGTATTATCGACATTGGATAAACAGAAATTTTGTTCGTGTACAAGAAAAGAAATTAAAGTCAGATAAATAAACTTGGTTTTCACAGGTCAAACTATATTTGGTGCTAGCCTGTGTTTTATCCAAGGTAAGTATATTGTATTATAAATAATTTTGACTGCTTCAGGAATACAGTGATGTTATATAATAGTATATAACCTTCATATGTACCCATCTATTTCCCATACACAAGACATGTAATACGTTCACAATTTTATTCTCTGGAATATTACAGTCATTCAGTGCAACTGAGTCGCCTTCTGTTATGCTTCCTAAATGAGCCGTAACATTGGAAGCTCAAAGCTTTAAGACACAATATAAAAAAAACTATGTAACTACGTTGGTACAGATCATTAATCATTTCTTTTCAATCTGAAGACAAAACCCACCATACTAGTCTCGATTAACCACACTCCAATTGATGGCACTACCATTTGCCACATGCAGTCATTCAATGCAACTGAGTGACCTTCTGTGTTGCTTCCTAAATGAGCCGTAACACTGGAGGCTCAAAGCTCTTAAGACACAATACTAAAAAACTATGTGTATTTAAGCACGCTGATACAGATCACTAATAGTTTCTATCTGAAGATAGAACCTACCACACTAGTCTTGATTATTCGTAGCACTACCATTTTCCATAAACAGTAATTCGATATAACATATGAATAGTAGTTGTCAGAATTTGAAAAAACCAAACATGCAGTCATTCAATGCAACCAAGTCGCCTGCTGTCGCTTCCGAAATGAGCCGTAACATTGGAGGCTCAAAGCTCTAAGACACAATATCCAAAAAAGATTAAGCACGTTGCACAGATCATTAATAGTTTCTTTTTTATCAAAACACAGAACCCCTGTACTAGTCTTGATTATCCAGACTCCATTTCATGACACCACTGTTTGCCACACGGATCAGAATCTGAATCATAATAATTTATTTGATTCTTTTCGGATTCTTTTACACGAATAATTTACTTCCTTAATGTTGCTTTCTTCTTTAGGATACAATTGTGAACATAATATTTAACTGCGGCCCAGGATCGGTTTTGCAACGCACATTCTTTCCGCACAGCCTCTTCACATGCTTTCTTCCCGGGAACCTTCATCATCGTGATGAATGTCTTCAACTGTCTCTCTATCGCCGACTTCTCTTCAGTTGTCCAGGGCGTCTTCTTCACACCACCATGTCCTATAAAACAGAGAACTGTCGTACAACCATAGCAAGTATTCTAAATGACTGTACTTCAAATTGTTGTTAAGCGAATACACGTGTATTCATTGATCTACAAACATTGCGAATCCCTTCTAAAGTTCATCTCGGATAAACGTTTGACGACTGTTCTAGCAAAGAATTGCATCTTTTTTCCTCTGTCATAATGTTGTACCACCAGGAGCCACCAACATGATTTCTAACACTGGGAATACACTAATAAGGGATCTCACATTTTGGAATGGATGGAATGGAATACTCCCCTACCAACGACTTTTAAATTGTTTGCAAATTATTATCTCCAACAATGAATTAGGAATTATACTGACCCATTACCAACTAATGGTGAACTATTTTCAGGCGTGCGAACAACTGCACCATAAGTAGCTAAGTTATGACGTCTCTAAAAGTTTTGGTAATACAACCTGACAGTGTGTATTGTTTTCGGTATGATGGATAGAGAAATATGAAGCCAGTAAACCATAGAAAATATAAATTAAATTAAATTAATAGTACCTGTCTTCTTGTGCATTCGGCTATTTCTTGGCTGTTTCAATTGTCTCTCTGGTGTGGTGTCCACGTCTGAAAGCAAAAGGTAGACATTTGTCAAATAAAAAACTTAGTACATGCAAAATACGAATACACTATTTTCCAAATCATTTTTGTTATCCTTATAGCTAGAGATAAATTATGTGCAATTTTGCAGCACTGACATTCACTGTAATATTTTTGTGATAAAGATTTTTTCTATTTATGATGTAGTTTTAAATTTCATTTTATTTGTGTAAATACCTTACTTATTGTAGTTAATTTGTTATTTCATATCATATATTACTGCTATTTTAATATATATATATATAACTTAAATGTTATTAGTTTTTGGTTTATAAATACTTAATCTACATTTTATTTACTTATTGTTGTCTTAAGTTATTAAATCTGGTTTAATAGTCCATTTTGATGTTATACATTTTAATGCACGCTACGTATGCATGTATCAACATTAGCGTCTTTGTGCAGGTTTTACACCAGGAAACATACCGCATTATAAATGTTTAACAGTAATATTACACTTCAACATTTCACGACAATATCCTTTTTCTATATACCGTGGTACTAAGCAATGATTTTTTTGTTTTTTATATATTTTAGATGCATACCTTCATCAGTCTCCAAGTCGTGATTTTCAGAGTGTTCAGCTTGAACAGTCTCTGCATAGTAGAATTCACCAACAACCTTATTAGATATTTGACAGGGTCCTAATCATATAACAGTATTTTGTTAGCAGGTTATACAAATTAATTCCGACTTTAATGTACCAATTTGACAAAGAACCCAGTGGTGTGGTCGGGCACAATCTTGTTATAAGATAAGGTAAACAGTTTTTAGCCATCTTATACTGTGTTTTGTATTATGATGCTTAATCTAAGCTATTAGGTTACTATGTCATATTATGTATTTAGCAGAATGTGTTCTATGAAGCTATGCAGTCAATATCAGAAACTGCCCAGTGGCCATTAATGTCCTCATGATTAATCACCCTAGGGGGTTGGCTGGGTAGGGTGTGGACCATATCCCCTAGACTGACACTTGAAAACAAGTTTGAGAGCCACCCTGGATAGTGTAGCTAGATTGTAAACACTGGCCTAGTGTTTGGTTCAGTCATTTAACAAGTCATAGAATATGTATACTGTACAGTAAATTGGAACTGAATATGGTAACAAGAAGTAGTATAGGTATATGGAATTGCAATAACTGTTTAAATAATTATCTGTATTCTGCTATAAATGACACGTTGCACCATGCCATTGCAGGAGGGAGCCAGGCCTTGAATGAATGATGTGAGATTCATTAATGAGCCTCCAGAGCAGTGTTGGGGTGAGCATGGTCATTACAGTTATGGTAGATTATGTAATTATTGCATCTGCTAGATGCATAGAGTTGTGTTTGTTGATTTACATACAATTGTATTCTTGGTATAACTTGTATGACAATTATATATTTTAGATTACTTTACATTATACTGGATTCATTATACTGTGTATGTGTCTCTACGCATCATATTGTGTCTATGTATATTTATACCAGACCTGGGGCTGAGTACTAGTACGAGTTCTTTGAAGATGGATAAGTAGGAGTACCAGTACATTGCTAAAAGCTGAGTCTGATTTGAGCCACCTTACTTCTACAGAGGAAGACTGGCAGTTCTTAGCAGTTAGCACTGTCAGCCAGTGACAAGTGGCATGGTCTCCAGACTACATCAAAGGCATTTCCTATCTAACTGGTGGGTTAACTGTTAATTGGCTCTTTATGGACATCCTGGTGGCTTAATTAAACAAAACCCACCATACTAGTCTCGATTAACCACACTCCAATTCATGGCACTACCATTTGCCACATGCAGTAATTCAATATAACATATGAACAGTAGTTGTAAGATTATGAAAAACAAACATGCAGTCATTCAATGCAACTGAGTGACCTTCTGTGTTGCTTCCTAAATGAGCCGTAACACTGGAGGCTCAAAGCTCTTATGACACAATACTAAAAAACTATGTGTATTTAAGCACGCTGATACAGATCACTAATAGTTTCTATCTGAAGATAGAACCTACCACACTAGTCTTGATTATTCGTGGCACTACCATTTTCCATAAACAGTAATTCGATATAACATATGAATAGTAGTTGTCAGAATTTGAAAAAACCAAACATGCAGTCATTCAATGCAACCAAGTCGCCTGCTGTCGCTTCCGAAATGAGCCGTAACATTGGAGGCTCAAAGCTCTAAGACACAATATCCAAAAAAAAACTATGTGCATTTAAGCACGTTGCACAGATCATTAATAGTTTCTTTTTTATCAAAACACAGAACCCCTGTACTAGTCTTGATTATCCAGACTCCATTTCATGGCACCACTGTTTGCCACACGGATCAGAATCTGAATCATAATAATTTATTTGATTCTTTTCGGATTCTTTTACACGAATAATTTACTTCCTTAATGTTGCTTTCTTCCTTAGGATACAATTGTGAACATAATATTTAACTGCGGCCCAGGATCGGTTTTGCAATGCACATTCTTTCCGCACAGCCTCTTCACATGCTTTCTTCCCGGGAACCTTCACCATCGTGATGAATGTCTTCAACTGTCTCTCTATCGCCGACTTCTCTTCAGTTGTCCAGGGCATCTTCTTCACACCACCATGTCCTATAACACAGAGAACTGTCGTACAACCATAGCAAGTATGCTAAATGACTGTACTTCAAAATGTTGTTAAGCGAATACACGTGTATTCATTGATCCACAAACATTGCGAATACCTTCTAAAGTTCATCTCGGATAAACGTTTGACGACTGTTCTAGCAAAGAATTGCATCTTTTTTCCTCTGTCATAATGTCGTACCACCAGGAGCCACCAACATGATTTCTAACACTGGGAATACACTAATAAGGGATCTCACATTTTGGAATGGATGGAATGGAATACTCCCCTACCAACGACTGTTAAATTGTTTGCAAATTATTATCTCCAACAATGAATTAGGAATTATACTGACCCATTACCAACTAATAGTGAACTATTTTCAGGCGTGTGAACAACTGCGTCATAAGTAGCTAAGTTATGACATGTCTCTAAAAGTTTTGGTAATACAACCTGACAGTGTGTATTGTTTTCGGTATGATGGATAGAGAAATATGAAGCCAGTAAACCATAGAAAATATAATAAATTAAACTAATAGTACCTGTCTTCTTGTGCATTCGGCTATTTCTTGGCTGTTTCAATTGTCTCTCTGGTGTGGTGTCCACGTCTGAAAGCAAAAGGTAGACATTTGTCAAATAAAAAACTTAGTACATGCAAAATACGAATACACTATTTTCCAAAACATTGTTGTTATCCTTATAGCTAGAGATAAATTATGAGCAAATTTGCAGCACTGACATTCCCTGTAATATTTTTGTGATAAAGAATTTTTGTATTTATGATGTAGTTTAAAATTTCATTTTATTTGTGTAAATACCTTACTTATTGTAGTTAATTTGTGATTTGATGTCATATATTACTGCTATTTTAATATAATTATATATAACTGAAATGTTATTAGTTTTTGGTTTATAAATACTTAATCTACATTTCATTTACTTCTTGTTGTCTTAAGTTATTAAATCTGGTTTAATATTCCATTTTGATATGTTATACATTTTAATGCATGCTACGTATGCATGTATCAACATTAGCGTCTTTGTGCAGGTTTTACACCAGGAAACATACCGCATTATAAATGTTTAACAGTAATATTACACTTCAACATTTCACGACAATATCCTTTTTCTATATACTGTGGTACTAAGCAATGATTTTTTTGTTTTTTATATATTTTAGATGCATACTTTCATCAGTCTCCAAGTTGTGATTTTCAGAGTGTTCAGTTTGAACAGTCTCTGCAAAGTAGAATTCACCAACAACCTTATTAGATATTTGACAGGGTCCTAATCATATAACAGTATTTTGTTAGCAGGTTATACAAATTAATTCTGACTTTAATGTACCAATTTGACAAAGAACCCAGTGGTGTGGTCGGGCACAATCTTGTTATAAGATAAGGTAAACAGTTTTTAGCCATCTTAATGAAACAATATTTGTTCAGTAAATAACATAAACTAACCCTCTGGGTCAAACTCTATTTCGTCGAAATCTTTGTCTTTCCACCTCGCAATTTCTCCTTGGTTAACTGCATGAAGCACCTTCGTAACTTTGGCTGCTTCAAGAAGGTTGTCAGGCAGTCTGTAAAAGGATCGATGTATCCTGATGTCGTGACCAAGGAAGTTGGCAAGGATGTCTTGACTGTTCTCACTTAGACTGAGCACCTGGCACATTGTTGCCAGCTGTTTGCGCAAGTTTGTTGAAGTCATGAGTTCTGGGCGATTTGCACCACATTTCTTCGCATACTTTCGCAGACAGTCATGTCCTCTGTATGGTGCAGCTGATACGCCGGGTCAGACTGGACCCCAGCAAGGTCTCGTTTGCTGACCAGTACCTGCATTGTTGCCATCATACTCTGGGTTAGAAGCACAGGAACTCGCCTCCCTCGCTTGCCTTTGGTTTCTATTCTCAGGTGGCTTCGACACAAATGGACTTCAAACTTTGACAGGGATTTCTGAATTTCTCTTGAAGGCTCTGATTTGTTTTTGACCGTTGTTTCATAGTGAGACAACTTCATACGTTCTGCTTCTCCACTTCTCCTCCTGTTAAACAGGATCACTTGTGCCAAAGTGAGTTGAACAGCATCGACATAGGTATGTGAGTCACGATCGATTTCAGACAATTTTTGCTCTATTTCCTCAGATAGAAAATGCTGCAATTTTACAACATCTTCAATCAAAGGCAAGATGCGTGGTCTGTTGTATTGCTGTTCTCTCAAGGTTGACAGAGACATTGTGCTAACTCTGTCACTCCATTCGCTGGCATAAAGGTCAAGAAATGATTGAGCCTTCTTTACTTTGTCATTGTTGCTTTCAATGAGGCCTGCAGAGTGAAGAAGTTTGGCACACTTAACCAAACTGACTCCAAGTTTCAATGGCAAAGAAGGAATCTTGTAACTGTGGCATCTGTCGTCATAGCCAGCAACTTCTTTAACCCCTTGAAGGAGTAGCTCCCAACTAGTCGGTTCGAGGCAACTTTCCAAATCTGATCTGGAACCGGTGATCTTCCTGATTCTTAAAATCAGTCTTCCAAGCTTTCTCAGTTTGTTTGATATGTAGTTGCGATTGTGAACTTGATGGCCATATTTTTCATACAACCGAACTCCATATGCCATAATCAAATGGTCACTCTCTATTGCACGTTTCACATCATCATCCACCATGTGAAACAAGATGTTACCATGCAGATCTTTGCTCTTTACTTTCAACGGCAGAAGAAGTTTCCCACTTCTAATTGATTCACAACGTTTTGCTTTACCGCCTACCCCTTCCTTCAGTGGACAAGAGATTTGATGTTTCCACATGTCAGATTGTACATACATAGCCAAGCAGTACTGACATGGTATATATGCACTGACGTCTGAAGACTGGGTTGGTCTGGCTCTGTATTTTGGTATAATGCATCCTGATCCTTTTTCAATAACACTGTAATTGTGGTTAAAGTCGCCTTTGTTAACCAGGGCTGCCCAAGCTGCCCTTCTTTCCTTTGATTTTGTAGTAAGGCTTAGCACTTTTCCGACTTCCATCTCATTTGCATGTACTTGTTCCAAGTGCCTTGCCATTTTGGAAACTTGCTTTTCACAATACAGACAACTGTGGTTCTTCAACTGTCGTTTGCCATCACCCACCAAAGCCTGTTGCAAGTACAGCTTGTTTTCCTGCTGAACTGATGTGGTGCTGCTAACCGAGTTACATGATCCATTCACTGTTTCCTTACTACTGCTGGCCTCATTACACATGGAAGAAACTTCATACATTTTATCTGCATTTTCTTCCATTTCTTCGACATCTGATGTAGTTTTGTTGCCCTCCAAATGAACTGATGTACTCTCTTCGTCTAAAGGGTTGTAATCCTCGTCAAACTCATCATCAGAAACACTATCTGACACAACAGAATCAGCATCATAAGAAGACTCGTCTGTTTTTTCAGCAGTATTCGAGGTAGACTGTGAGTCGCTTACTTCATTACACACTGAAAACACTTCAGACATTTCATCTGAATCGTTTTCCATTTCTTCATCACATGATACATTTCCGGTGCTCTCCAAATCAACTGATGTACTTTTTTCATCGAACGGGTTGCAATCCTCATTTAACACTTCGTGATCTATGTCACCAGAGACGCTATCTGATACAACAGAATCATCATCATCGAATGGGTTGTAATCATCATCTAACTCTTTGTGATCTAATTCACCCGAGACGCTATCTGATACAACAGAATCATCATCATCGTAAGAGGACTCATCTGGTTTTTCAGCAGAAGCTTCCTTGGTAGACACGAGTGTGCTGGGGTTAGTTGAGGTAAACAGTGACTCGCATACTTTGTTGCAAGAAGATCTCTTCGTCTGAAACATATTGCCTAAGTTTTAATATTATGTTCTGTGAGATATATGCATTTCCCATGGTATTATTTCATATGTGAGTGATAACAGTAAATGTACGAGAAAATAGATCTTTCTCATTGTACTCAGATTTTACGAGTACATCTGAGTACTTTCTCAATATGTACTGGGAAAATTAACTTATTTGGTTATATAATGAAACTCCTGAAATATTTTAATATTCAACTATTTTTTAAATATTTTGTTATTTCTGATAAACCTCTCATACCCAAACATGGCAACAGGCAGCATCTTTTCCCAGTCAGAAACACCAGGTTAAGTAAACAATGATTGTAGACTATCAGTTCAGGCCATAAATCTGTTTGTTTAATTAAGCCACCAGGATGTCCATAAAGAGCCAATTAGCAGTTAACCCACCAGTTAGATAGGAAATGCCTTTGATGTAGTCTGGAGACCATGCCACTTGTCACTGGCTGACAGTGCTAACTGCTAAGAACTGCCAGTCTTCCTCTGTAGAAGTAAGGTGGCTCAAATCAGACTCAGCTTTTAGCAATGTACTCGTACTTGTACTTATCCATCTTCAAAGAACTCATACTAGCACTCATGAAAATGTACTCAGCCCCAGGTCTGGTATAAATATACATAGAAACAATATGATGCGTAGAGACACATACACAGTATAATGAATCCAGTATAATGTAAAGTAATCTAAAATATATAATTGTCATACAAGTTATACCAGGAATACAATTGTATGTAAATCAACAAACACAACTCTATGCATCTAGCAGATGCAATAATTACATAATCTACCATAACTGTAATGACCATGCTCACCCCAACACTGCTCTGGAGGCTCATTAATGAATCTCACATCATTCATTGGAGGCCTGGTTCCCTCCTGCAATGGCATGGTGCAACATGTCATTTATAGCAGAATACAGATACTTATTTAAACAGTTATTGCAATTCCATATACCTATACTACTTCTTGTTACCATATTCAGTTCCAATTTACTGCACAGTATACATATTCTATGACTTGTTAAATGACTGAACCTAACACTAGGCCAGTGTTTACAATCTAGCTACACTATCCAGGGTGGCTCTCAAACTTGTTTTCAAGTGTCAGTCTCTAGGGGATATGGCCCACACCCTACCCAGCCAACCCCCTAGGGTGATTAATCATGAGGACATTAATGGCCACTGGGCAGTTTCTGATACTGACTGCATAGCTTCATAGAACACATTCTGCTAAATGCATAATATGGCATAGTAACATAACAGCTTAGATTAAGCATCATAATACAAAACACAGTATCTGCTTAAACATGATTAAAACTGTATACTCAGCAAGTTATATCACCAGCAGGATGCAAGCATTTTAAAACTCATTAAGACCACTACTGTTTACAGGCAGCCAGTGGGGGTCAACTGCAACATCCTCTGGTGCATGCTCAAAGAAATTTTCCATATAGTGAAAACCCTTATATAACTAAATAATTGCTTTAAAACATCCATCCAAGTTTAGGTCAAATAATGACAATCTTCCACTTCACAATGTGGTGTAATTAGAAAAGGTAATTAATACCTTAAAAGTATTATTGAACAAGTTGACACTCACCAAAATAAAATGTCATCTCCTTGTGTGAAACCTGAGCCAGCCTAGCCCACAGCTGCTGTACCAATGCTTGGTCAGAACATGTGACCAGTGTCTCTGGAGATAGTTTATCTCATACCATTCAAGTAATTGGTTAATCATAGTAATTCATTATCTAAATATAATTATAATCAACACCTTGGCAATTAAATCATGAAAAGGTAGTTTCACAAAATATAGAATGTAACAATATACATCATCTACTTAGCATATGGGGTCAGCACACTGTTGGACTTCCTGCTTGATTACAGACGAAAAAAAGTGCATTATATTTTTGAGAAATGATTTTTTACAATGTTCACTTGCTCTGACATAAGTGCATTTGAGTAGTCAGATTTCTAGAGCAACATTACGTTAATACTGTTGATAGACATCGATATATATTATTTTCGATCTTAAAACGTAACTTGTCTATTTTAAAATAACGTCTGAAACACACTAATAGCAAATTTACTAACGGATGCTAATTTATCTACATTTATGCGTACAGGAATATATACACATCTCGTCGCGACACTTTCGAAGTACATATGACCAGCCTACAAAGGTTATGTACAGAGAAAAGCGTGTAGCTGGAACTGTGTTTTGATCGTCGACGTGTCACGGATTGGACGTCATGAAGGTATCGTCATGCTGACATGATGATCCCCGGAGCAGACTGTCTTCACACCAGGTCAAGGCACCTGCCGCTTCGGTGAAATACGAAGGTCTTGTGTGGGTCCGGTTGTTCAAAGAAAAAACCGTAGACACTCAAGTTATGATCAAAGCAGGGACTTCGTGTTTAGTGTCTGCATGACAGTAGTTATTTTTTCCAAATCAAATATAGATATGTCAATCGTTGTTTTTATCCAATATAATGTTTTGTTGCATTTTAAATTCACACAATATTTGTAATTTTCATTTAACAAGATTTAACAGACAAACGGCAAATGGTCAAGAAAACCTGTGGCGTAATGCGAGTCCTAATTCTTCTTATCCATGTGTAGGCCTATATAGAACTAATAATTTCATAGATAAATTATACGTTACATAATTTTGACTACCTGTCAGAAACCTTTAGGGAATTAGTTTACGTAGATCAATAACTTGTTCTAACATGTTGACTGTTGTAGCCATTATCTTGATTGGATAATTAAGCAATTAAGCACAAGTACAATACAGAATAAATTAAAAATGTGAAAGTTATATGTGAAACTGCCAGCAAACGTAATTAGTTAGTGCACCATGGCACCCATTTTGGATTTATGCAAATTTCATAAAGTATACGACGGGAAGTAGATTTTTGCAAACATACTGTAACCTTCCGAAACACAAATAAATATTGTTTGAGTATGTTAGGAATGGAATTATGACATTATTTGACATTTCACCTTCATCTGACCTTGACCTTGGCCTTCAAAACCGGGTAGCCCCTTCTGAAAAGTTATATATGGTCATAAAGAATACGTGTGCAAAATATTTTGTTTGGGGCCTCTCTAGAAATTGCCCTGATAAAAAGAAGACGACATATATGTTTTTGCTCATTTGGCGGCCATTTTGAATTTATGGAAATTATTAAATCATCCTATGAAAAGAAGTGATTAAATATTATAAAGCAGCCTTTGAAAACTTTTGAAAATAAAAGTCTCGAGATATTGGACAATTGGGATTATAACATTATTAATCCTTGACCTTGACCTTTAAAATCGGGCAGCTCCCTCTAAAAAAAGTGTACGGTCCTAAGGTACAACTGTACCAAATTTGGTGCTTTGTTCCAGCGTGTCACGATCATTCTCCTAAGCGACTCCACTATTATATAGATTGATCGGTTACGTTTAATGCGTTGCTACGAAAAGCACAAAGACCATACGACATAAGGCTAATTAGGAGAAGTATCACATATATAAGGAGAAACAGCTAATTGTACCATTGGACAAAGCAGTAGTTAGGCCACATTTGGAATAGTGTATACAAGCATGGAGGCCATATCGTAAGAAGAACATAAATAAGTTAGAAAGAGTATAACGAAGAGCAACTAAGCTGATTCCTGAACTAAAAGATCTCGGTTATTGTGGTGTATGTAGCTTTATTGAACTCCGTGCAAACTCAATGTATACCCCGTAGCGGATCAATATCCGGGGGTCGGCTCATAAGTATGAGAGCGGGCTAGTTACGTATGCAACATCCCTCCCAACGTCAGTAGCTGAGAACATACAGTGTACTGTTAAACTCAGAATGTTCAGAAATGCCACTAATTAGAGTTCAGTGATAACGTGATAAGCACATGAACGACTTAAAACTATTATCGCAATGCGCGTGCCCGATTGGCAAAAGTCAATAACTAAGTAGCCAACTGGCATGTACTATGTTCGATCTATGAATCGCAACAGTCACAAATATAAGCGTTTAGGCTGATGCCTGATTCTCGATGACCGTCGTATAGTTCCGTCGCCGTCTCTGGAGACGCGACCTCAGTCGTCTGGGCTGGCTTTGGCGGTGTAGGCGGCAAGCACGGCTGTCCCGGCGGCTGCGTTGCCATGTCGATCACATCAGGCGGGTGTGTCTCCTCCATTTGATGACTCGAAACCCTTCCTTGTAGCTGGTCTACGTGACGCCGGACAATGTGGCCTTCATCGAGTCGCACCGTGTAGGACACTGGACCCGTCTGTCTCGTAACCGTACCCGGAGCCCAACTGGTGGCATTTCCGCGGTACGTTAGCACGTACACCAGGTCGCCAGGTTGATAACCTCGAACCCGAGTACGCCGGTCGTGCAGCTCTTTCTGTATGGTCTGTTTAGCGACCGCCTTGCTGGTCACATCTGGTGTTATTCTACACAACCGTGTCTTCAGCTTTCGCCCAACCAGAAGTTCTGCTGGCGATATACCGGTTGTGGTGTGGGGGTGATTCGGTAGTCGAACAAGAAGTGTGCGATTCTCGTATCTAGATCACCATGTAAACGTTGTACGCCTCCTTTGATGCTGGATGGTGAGGCGCATTCGTCAGATGTTTGATGTCGTTGTGTCGACAGAAACTCTCGAACTCTTCGTTGACCTGTCGCATTGTCGCTCACGATTACGTCCGGTATGCCATGTGAACTGAATATCCACCTCAACTTGCTTATGGTGATGGCGGACGTGGACCCTGACGTAGTTTATGCCTCGATCCACTTGGAATATGCGTCGACGACCACCAGGATCATTTTGAATGCGGGACCATGGTTGATTGGGGAATGACCGTGGTTGTAGAGGAGCTTCAGCAGGTTTGTGACGACTGCGTCTGCAGACATCGCACGAGTTAACGGTACTCTCAATGTCACTGTCAATGTCAGGCCACCACATGAAGCTGCGTCCCACGGCTTTCATTCGCACAATGCCTGAGTGTGCGTTGTGCAGCTCGCCCAGCAGTGCGTTACGATAACGACTGGAAATAATAACCCTTGTGCCCCACATGAGGCACCCGTCGTTGATACTGAGCTCGTCTCTCCGTTGAGTGTAGGGCTTCAGTAGGTCGTTGACTTCCTGTTGTGGGAAACCGTCTCTAGTTCTGATGAACACTTGCGAGAGTATCGGATCGAATGTCGGCGACTGTGACTGGCCACATGTCCATAAACTGCATGGTCAGTATGGTGTCTCCTGGCACCGGCACGTGAGTCGGTGCGCCACCTACCGGGAGGCGGCTGAGTGCGTCGGCCTGTGGTATACTCAGGCCCGGGTTGTGGACGGTCAGATCCTGATAGGCTGCCAACATTAACGCCCAGCGCAGCATGCGCGGCGATAACATCTGTGGAACAGGCTTCTTCTCATCCAAAGAGGCCCAGCAGCGGCTTATGGTCAGTAACGATCACGAATGAACGTCCCCACAGGTATTGATGGAACTTTGTAAGTCCCGCGACGACAGCTAGTCCTTCTTTATCAATTTGAGCGTAGTTCCATTCGGCTGTCGACAAACTTCGTAAATGGTATGCTATGGGTTTTTCTACCCCGTCCTCCATGACGTGTGCGAGAACTGCGCCAACACCATATGGCGAGGCATCGCAGGTGAACACAATCGGCTTTGTTGAGTCGAAGTGACACATCACCTGCGGCGAGATCAGACTCTCCTTTGAGCGAGCAAATGCCTCTTGCTGAGCTTTGTTCCAATACCATTTCGACTCTCTTTTCAACAGGCCATGCAATGGGGCCATGATGGTCGAGAGGTTGGGCACAAAGCGGCTGTAGTGATTTACCATACCCAAGTACGAACGGAGCTCTGTGACGTTCGTAGGGGCTGGCGGATCTCGGACGGCTTCGAGCGCGTTCCCCGATGGATGGATGCCCTTGGCATCGATGCGATGGCCCAGGTATTCTACCTCTTTGTTCATGAACAGGCACTTCGTCTTTTTCAGGCAGAAACCCGCGCCCACCAGGCGTCTCATGACTTGGTCGAGCGCCTGCGAGTGTTTCTCATCGTCCTTGCCCGTCACCAGTATATCGTCAAAATAAACCATTGTGTTTTTGATGCCCTTCAGTAATGAGTCCATCACTCTCTTATAGATTCCTGGTGCCCAGGACACTCCATAAGGCAGGCGTTTATATGTGAATAGCCCCCTCGGTGTGTTGATGGTAACGTACTTTCGGCTGTCCGGATGTAACTCGATATGTTCGTACGCGTGGCGCATGTCGAGTCTAGTGTATGAAGTACCATTTCCCAGTTGCGCGTACATATCTTCTATCTTCGGAATTGGATCTGTCCAACTTCGCGACTTGATTCCCGGTGAGCTTGTAATCACCGCATAGCCGGACCGTCTTGTCCGCTTTCATAACCGGCACCGCTGGGGCTGCCCAGTCTAAGTACTGTACTGGCTCTATGACATCATCAGCCTGTAGCCGGTCTAGTTCTGTATCGACCATGTCGCGCATTACGTAGGTAGCGGTCGTGCTTTGAAATACTTGGGTGTGGCATCTTCCTCCACGTAGATCTTCGCTCCGTCTATTTTGACGGTTTGATGCGAATCTTTGAAAGCGGCATCGTACTTCTGAAGTAGAGCCTGAAGTTGTGGATGTTGCTCGTTTGTTGCGGACAATGTGTCCACGTGATGAATGGTACTCCAGTCGAGCCGAAGCACACTCAGCAAGTTCCTGCCCAGTAAGCTCGGCCCATTGCCCGGGACTACCATGAATGGGAGAATGTGTCGTTCACCATTGTTCCCCTCCACTGTCACGTCGGCAATGCCACTAATCTTGACACACTGTCCAGTGTATGTGCGAAGAGTATCCTGTGTACCTTCTAAACAAGGTCGTGGAGGTGACCACTGTCGACGCCATGTCTCTTCGCTAATGATTGACAGCGTGGCGCCAGTGTCTACCTCCATCGGTAGCAGTTTTCCATCGATCTTCAGCGATGTCGTGATCGGGTCAGGACGTGGCCCCTTTACTGTATATAGGGTGCACATTGCCTTTGACGAACTAGGCGGCGTGACGATTTGTCTCTCGCTGTGAGCCCCTGTCGTCATCTGGTTTGTGTGGTTCCTGCCTGTTTTCTTCTTTGTAAAACAGTTGCTCTCGATGTGGCCTATCTTCATGCAAAACCGACATTCAGCGTTCTTAAAACGACATTCACTTTGTAAGTGTGTTATCTCCCCACACCTGAAACATGCTCTCCCTTGAATGGGCGTTACTTGTTTCGCTCTGCGAGGTGTTTGTCTGTGCGTAGTTACCTTATGAACGTCAGCACGATGCAACGTTGGGTCACTTCCGGTAGAGCGGAGCTGCGTTATTTTAGCAGCAGCTGACTCCATAGCGAGGGCTATTTGGAATGCTTTTTCAGAACCCAGATCTGTCACCCCCAGTAGCCAGCGTTGAATGGCGGGGTCGGCCACGCCACACACCAATCGGTCCCTTAGATTCTCGTCTAGGATCAATTGTTCGGACAGATTTACTCCCTCTCGCGTTTTGCCAAAATCACAGTTTCGTGCTAACTCTTTTAATTCAGCCACAAACTCTTTTACGCTTTTGCCCTGTTTGCGGTATGCCGAGTAAAATGAGTAACGCTGTAATATTGCGTTAGGCTTAGGCTCAAAATGCGAGGAAAGTAAAACACATAATTCCTTGTATGTTAAGTATACAGGAGCCTTGGGCGCTGCCAAGCTACGCAACACAATGTAACTTGTAAGTCTCTGTGTCGACAACTGACAATAATATAGCCCGTCGCTTGCTAACAGCGTCAAGCGCAATGTCATTCGCCTCGAAGTAAAACCCTAGTCTATCTTCGTAGGACGACCAATCCTTTCCCGAAAATTCCTGCAAAGTTCCCCCGAGCAGTGACATTACAGCGGCGTAGCACAGTAAACACGATACGAATGTGGATACTTGCGGTTTTTCGCCTCTTCGCCGTGTTTGTTGACAGCTTGTTAGCCACGGTGTACGTCGCAAGTGGAGTGCAGAAAGTTCAAAAGTTCACGCTACTAGCACGACGCTGTCGAGCGTCGTTGCGCCTGCCATCCTGAAAGTAGCTTCAAAGTTCACTTTTTACACGTTCTTTCGGAAATTCGGACGATGTTCAATGGTGACGGCTGACTTGTTACGTTGACTAGCATGTTCAGTGCACGCTTGCTGACAATTAAACGTTCAGAATACTCAATCCGATCATCGTCGCCAAAATATGTGTTGTGTGTAGCGTTATTGAATTCCGTGCAAAGTCAATGTATACCCCATAGCGGATCAATATCCGGGGGTCGGCTCATAAGTATGAGAGCGTTCTAATTACGTATGCAACAGTTATGAAAGACGCCTATTACAATGTGGGTTGACAACACTAGTGACTAGGAGACCAAATAAAAGTGTTTAAGATATTGAATGGTTATGAGGATATTGATATAAATATTTTCTTCAAACTGAAAGAAGGCAGTACAACGACAAAACTAACAATTAACCTACATAACACAACAAACGCCGGCTTAGCGCGTCTGTTTGTTGACCTCTTTCTGCCCTACGCGAACATGCGCATGCACGACCTACTTCTGTTTGTTGCCAAACACAGCAACCCCGATAACGTTTTGCCCGCCCGTTCCCTACTAGGACGCCACGGAAGTGGCGCCACACGGTGGACCAGCTACTGGCCAACAAAAATGACAGTGTCGTTTTCGAATCATTAAACTCGTAAATCACTGCGTCAGGTGAGACGCTACAAGAAAGACAGCGCAAGAGAGCATATATATGGTAATATGCTTAACTAATGTGTCACATTTAGTTGTTATTTTACGGTAAGCATCGGTTGTCTCGGTGGCGGTTACTCAACTTATGAGTGGGAGGCGGTTACCGAGGCGAAGTAGGGCATTGTGAGCGATAATAGAATAATTAACTGGCTGTCAAAGTCAAACATTCTTCTCTGGTCGGATGTCAACAATTCATCGTCTCATGACATTAGTACATTGTATTACTACTTGTCACCACAGTTAACGTCTGACTCCTACGTGATTTTAAAGTTTCTGAAACGGTTGCTAACGGCCAGTGTTAATGTAATGGCGTCATTTGATTTGGTTAGCCTTTGGCAGTCTTCCAGAAACAGAACCCAGTTCACTGCCACTGGACCTGGCCTCAGTTAGGGTGAGAACTTAGGGTTAGATTTAGAGTCAGTTTAGCGTCAATGCATCTGTCAACGTGAAGCCATAATTTAGGCCAGTTTAACCCGTGTTTGAGCCCAATTACTGGGTAGCGCCTACTACTGTTTTAAAACTGGCAATTTTGTGTTTAACCTGCACCAGTGTAGCCTGTAGGCTCCTATTGTAGGATTTACATCTATAATTGTCTACCTGTGTCATTAAACACACACAAAACTTCATTAAAACCTTTTGAAGCCTTTTACTTTGTACATATGCCAAGGTAAGTCAAAGATCCCATATAGTGAGTAAATGTGTAACCTGTCATGGATTCACAAATTTGGTGGTCTCTTTCTGTATATATTGAAAAACTCAGACTATTGGGCTGTTTGAGATATAAAAACATTATATAAATACAATATTGCAACTTTGTATTATTTTATATATTCTGTATGATTTGACTTTATCCAGGTTCATTTTCAGGGACTGACGTGCCACGCCAATTGAACAAAGATGATGTCAATAATGGGTGTGAAGAAAGCCTTCAGTCTTTCCAGACTCACATTGAACCTGTATCAATCTCACAGACTTACTGCAACAAAATATAACCATCTGTTTTTGGCATTTCGTTCTAAGTGCTCATCTGGTGGACCAGCGTATTCCGCTACTGCCCATCATGCAAAGATGCTCTCAAAGCCATTCAGCTCGGGTTTCCCCCCTAAAAATGACACAGTGCAACCTACAAAACCAGAAGAAATGTCAGCAGTCAATCTGGATGATGTAGTTCCTAGATCGAAAGTTGATGTGAATATTCCAGCAGAGGAACTCTATGGGAAGATTAGACACCTTCACTCGGACGTCGTTCTCGAGATGTTGCGGACGTCATACAAACAGCTAGATAAGATTGCCCTGGCAATCTCACTGCGGCGTCTCCATGAAGTCATGACGATACTCCCGGAGCAGTCGAGACAGACTTATATCGAGCACGTGAGAACAAGTGCGGGGTTTCAGGTAAGAGCGCTGTGTGGAATTGTGCTCCTTTGTGTACTCTCTGTCTGTAACATGCTCATGTAATATGCCATGTGTATGTGGACGGCTGTTAGAAATCATGCTTGCTCAGTGATAGTGCATTATAGGAACAGATCATGTACGTAATACTGTGACCATGCAGTAGTCTACTGTTACAAATTATGTGTCACTACTGGTATTGTTACATATCACAAGTGCTCTGTTCTTACAGAACATGAGTGCACTAAGTACTATTACATATCATTAGTGCACAAATGTATATAAATGTATGCATTACTGTGACAAATCATTACTACGCTACTGTTACATATTATGATTGCACTATTGTTACATATGAGTGAACTACTGTTACAGATAATGAGTGCACTACTGGCACGTAACGCCCAACATTTCAATGCAGAAGTTGTCTTTGACATGACAAGGTTTCTCGCAGACTTTGGCGTTGACTCGGACCATCCTGCTCAACAGATCAACCTACAACTCGGCCGCTATCACATCAACGACCTGGCCATTGACCAGCTCATCCAGCTGGCCATTACATTGTCCGAGATGAGCTCCAGTGACCAGACAAACACACTCTTTGACGGCATTGGGGTTCTGTGCGCCGGTCGCGAAAACGATGTCAAGATTCTTTCAGTTAATGAGAAAATCTTTCTGCTCAAGTTTTATGGAGACCGTTTCAGTGAGCAATACCAGCTGCAAGTTGTGGGTGCCATAAAACGCGAACTAATGGATGTCAACTGGAAACTCGCAGTGCCACTGCTTGAGGCACTAGAACACATACAAGTCAGCGATTGGACGATTTTGACGAGTTGTATTGATGCTATTTCGCGTGATGTCTATCAGCTTTCATGTGAGGATGTTTTCGCAACTTTAGACACGTGCTTCGCACACAAGTTGTATTCGCCCGATCTTTTGCTCGCGTTTGGTCACAAGTCAATCGTGGAGAAATATGACATGTGTGAGAAACTTGTGATATTGGGGAAGTTTCGCCAGCAGTCGTTTGTTCATGTGACACTCATCGAGGATGTAGTGGGGTTAGTTGCGAGTGAACCCGAGATGTTTCAGAGCTTTCACTCCCTTGACAGTAGACTCTCACTGGAGTTCCTTCAGTGTATCGCAGAGGCAAACATATGGACGCGAGACATCCCGTTGGTGGTAGACAGACTGCGGCATACAGTGGCAGAGTCGTACACTTTGTTAGAACCAAGTAGGTGGTTTATGGACGTCTGTATTACCTGGAGTAGATGGACCGGGGTTGAACAGTGAATAACTTTCATTGGCTACTCCACATGATGTTCTGGCATATGTAGATGGAAAACGGCATAAATCAACTTGTCACCAAATGGGAAGCAAATGTAGATTTAGGTATGTTTTCCTGTTGAAGAACATCGACAGAAGTTAGTGCTGGAAAAAAATTAGGCAAACATGGATCACCATTCTAGCCCAGTTATATCACTGTTCTGTGTCTATCATGGGTAATATGACTCGCCATGTTTTTCTGATAAAAGAACACAGTTCACTGGCAAATTTATGTTAAAAAGTGAGGGTCCAGGTAAGGTAGACAAATCTCCCACTATCATTTTGTACAAACTTTGAATGTTTGCAAATGAAAACATCTACTAATTGTTTATTATAATAGAATGTGTGTGCATTCGGTGACAATGCCAGGGGTTTTTGCTCGTGTTGACAATCTGTATATCTTGCCAAAAGTGCTAACATTATCACGAGCTGCAATTTCCTATTTTGAGATATAAACTTTCTGACATTGATAACAGCTTCATTTCCTTACAGCGACCCTCCTGCAGGTGTGTCTGAGTTTGGCTGTCCTGAAGCAGCCAGTGCCCAGTGACCTCGCGAGGCAGCTCTTTCAGCCAGACAGTGTGGAGCAGCTGCTGGCAGCCGATGCATCCCTCACTTCAGGTGGGGACAGTTTGGGGGCAACTCCTCATCTCAATCATTCTCAAAATGTTAAAGGTCATTCCTCAATTTTTTAGTCCTTTGGCCGAAGGTCCAAGGGACTATTGCCATCACTCTGCGTCCGCCATTAGCTGCCGTATCTCAGAAACCGTTTAGCAACTTTTTCTCTAATTTTGCATAGACATATCTTAGGGCACTGCCACTGCACGAGAAATCTGTATTTGATTGAATCATTTTAAGGGCTCCCTAGGGCCTCCAAGGACCCCAATACTGGTAAAAATGTAACATTTTGCCTATTTTTTAAACAATTGTTCAGCAACTTTTTTTCTAATTTTGCATAGATGTATCTTAGGGTGCTGCCACTATATACAAGAAATATGTATTTGATTGAATCATTCTAAGGGCACCTAAGGGGCCCCCAAAGTGCAAAAGTTTTACATTATCTAGTGATGTGGTTTTGAGAAGGGCCATTGAAACCACCCCCAACAGTACATTTTGTTTAATGTGCCAGAAAGCCAGCAGCATGACTAAACTCTGCAGCCTAGTGCTCCTGTTACATTGAGACCTTGACTAATCTTTAATTGGTCACAGGGTCCAGGCAGAGTAGACACACTTGACTCCTGTTAGACTGAACTGACCCCTGTTGCCTAAAACTGTTAAACTGTATCTTCAAAACTATTGATTTTCTATAATTGCAAGTTGTGTTTATTTTGATGTTCATTTAATTATTATAAAATGGTGTGACTGTGGTGTCTATTGGTTAAAGATGTATTGTCTGTAGAAACATGTAGGTGACAAACATAGAAAAATAATATTCTGGACAACTATAGAGTGAAATATCCTACACTTTATTGTTATCAAATGCATTCTACTGTTCTGTTTATGCTTGCCATGCCTTGTGTAGACATGGTACTGTATAAATCAGTTGTATCAATATAGACTAATCATTACAGATTCACAATATAGTTGACACCTGAAACAACCAAATGTCAACCATTAGAAGAGTTGACATAGTTCCGCTATACACAAGCAAGACATCTGTATTTGATTGAATCATTCTAGTGTCATCAGCATCTAGTAGAACATACATTTTCTACATCATCATCACTAAGGTTGTTGTAAATTTCACCAGCTGCCATGTCAAGTCCGTTATAATTGTGACTAACAGTGTTCAAAATTATTAAGGTAAATAGCAAATAACAAAGGACACAAGTTTTCTCCTTGCCATACTTGCTATACATCACATGAGAAGAAGGCTGACACAGCCTGGCTCTGATTTATACATGATTTAGCATTTTTGTACATGTTATATACAACTTTCAACACATTACCATTAATACCGCATGAAATTATCTTAGACCACAGTGAGGACCGGTCTACTAAATCAAATGCTTTCTTATAATCGATGAAGGCACAATAAAGCCTTTTGCGTCGAGACAAATACAATTCAACCAATACCCCTATCTGAACACTGCCTGTTCTTCACCTATTACATTCGCTTTGTTTAGGTATGTGGTCAGTCTAGTGTTCTGAACAATCACTAAGGATTAATGAACACTTGTGCAGGTTTAATTGATCTATTCAGCAATGAGGACACTGCTTAGGCCTCACTCTGGACACTGTCACTTATAGTGTTGTGTATTGTCTTAGTTGGTGCATTGAGCTAATCTACTTGACCATGAATCAGTGGTGGCTCTGGTTGTGTATTACACCCAGCTGTGGAGCTAAGATTCTCTGCCTGCTATTGTTTGATGGAAACTGTGACTAATCTGTAATTGGTCACTGACAGTAGCTTGTGTCAACAGACAGCATTAAGCCACTAGACCCCTGTTAAACTGGACAGTTGCTTGGAGGTTTTAAACTATGTCAAACAGTGAGTCTACCTTTTGCTCTCAAATAATCTGTCCTCTTAGTTTTACACATAAAGACATAATCTGGCATAACTTGATACGTCTGTGTAGCAGCACATTTGTACTTCCGGTGTATTATTGCAACATAACATACATATTACATACTGTGTGCCACATTTGAATGTTGTGCATGTAATATTTCCATGCAATCCATTTGCATATATAATGTAAAACTTCAACAGCCGTTTTCTTCATTTTCACTTTTTTACCCCTACCATGTTCAATGCTCCATAACATTGCCAATTTTTGTAGCAGTCATAATTTTTGAAACCGTGTAAAGCACCCTACCAAACCTTTACAAGGATGTAAGAAAACAATGTTACAATTTTTTCGACTTATCACTCATTTGGTCAGCTGGGATCACATATAGACGTATTAGTCCAAAGGACTTCAGGGCCACTTGGCCCATTTTTTATTTTGTCTCCAGAATGATTTAACACAAAAATAAGCCAGTCTGGTATCTATCGTGGTATGCTAGCCTATTTGGGCAAATTTGTATTTAGGTTTGGTGAAATAATCAGACAAGTTTTACTGTTTTTAAAGATATGGATTTAAACACACCCAAAATTACCATATTATTATTGTTATTATTATATTAACAAAACCAATTAGGGGTGAACTAGATTAATTGGGGCAGGAATTTTAACATCATATATTTGTATATATTCCACATGCGAAACACTTATAAATACTATATTTAAGTCAACGAACACTGCAACCATTTTGACAATATTGTAGATTTTTTCACCACCTAAACAATAACTGTTCAAATTGTTTTAATGTTCCGTAGTTAAAGGTATGTGACACAGTTTTTATTTTTTCATTTTTACTTTCACCAATTTACTGTTGATATTGGGTATTTTTAGACTTACGTTTGTTTTCCGACAAAAAAGCTGATATTAAAGAATGTTTTGCTAGTGCGGTCACTAATAGAGGTGAATGTCACTTTCTTAGGGCCTGTAGATGCTCATCCCATCACAGTGGCTGAGAAGTTGATCCTTGTGGCATCTGCCTCAGAGGCATCAGACTTGAGTGAACATTGGCTACAGTTTGTATTCATTTTCATCAGTTCCAATCACAATACAAATGCACTACATGATTTTACATGTAGAGCATGTTTTCATTAATATGTGACATATAGCCAGTATGAGACTTACTGTTGGCTAATTTTCAAGTTTAATATCACAGGAACCAGAGCAAGATGCAAACCATATGATGCATGGTGCACCTACATAATTCAGAGCTCTCTAAGATATTATTCTGTGTTTGTATAAAATTGTACAAAATACTAGATATTTGTGTGTTACATGTAACAAATAAGTATCTAGTGTCTTCTAGTAACTATCTGGTGTAGTACACCTGCCTGGTAGATATAACATAATCCTGAGAATTATACATAAATAAGAACATGTTTTCCAGTTTGTATGAATATCATATTCGTAATTTTTCTCCCATAAACAAAAACACTGATTTCCCGACTGTTCTGCCCTGTTGTAGATTCATTGAGAACGATGCCAGGAGAAGCAAAGGAGGTCAGAGGTCATTGCTGTTGAGACGGGCCATAGAACTGTGCCTGGAGGATGAGACTTGCACCATTGAACATGATGTAACATCAAAGTCTGGCCTTCATGTTGGTAAGTTCTGTGGTGACCAAATCTGTACTGTGGTGACCAAGTCTGTTCCATGGTGAACAAGTCTGTTCCGTGGTGATCATATCTGTTCCATGGTGATCAAGTCTGTTCCATGATGCCCAAGTCTGTTCCATGATGACCAAGTCTGTTCCATGGTGACCAAGTCTGTTCCATGGTGACCAAGTCTGTTCCATGGTGATCAAGTCTTTTCCATGATGACCAAGTCTTTTCCATGATGACCAAGTCTGTTCCATGATGACCAGGTCTGTTCCATGGTGTCCAAGTCTGTTCCATGGTGACCAAATCTGTTCCATATTGACCAAGTCTGTTCCGTGGTGACTAAGTCTGTTCCATTGTGACCAAGTATTTTCCATGGTGATTATGTCTGTTCCGTGGTTATCAAGTCTGTTCCATGGTGCTAAGTCTGTTCCCTGGTGACCAAGTCAGTTCCATGGTAACCAAGTCTGTTCCCTGGTGACCAAGTTTGTTATATGGTCACCAAATCTGTTCCATCGTGACCAAGTCTGTTCCGTGGTGACCAAGTCTGTTCCATTGTGACCAAGTCTGTTCCATGGTGATCAAGTATGTTCCATGTTGACCAAGTCTGTTCCATGGTGACCAAGTCTATTCCATGATGACCAAGTCTGTTCCATGGTGACCAAGTCTGTTCCATGGTGATCAAGTCTGTTCCACGGTGACCAAGTCTGTTCCATGGTGATCAAGTCTGTTCCGTGGTGATCATATCTGTTCCATGGTGATCAAGTCTGTTCCATGATAACCAAGTCTGTTCCATGGTGACCAAGTCTGTTCCATGGTGACCAAGTCTGTTCCGTGGTGATCATATCTGTTCCATGGTGATCAAGTCTGTTCCATGGTGACCAAGTCTGTTCCATGATGACCAAGTCTGTTCCATGATGACTAACCTGTAGTGTGGTAACCAAGTTTGTTCCATGGTGACCATGTCTGCTCCCTGGTGACCAAGTCTGTTCCATGGTGACCAAATCTGTTTCCTGGTGACCAAGTCTGTTCCATGGTGACCAAATCTGTTCCGTGGTGATCATATCTGTTCCATGGTGATCAAGTCTGTTCCATGATGACCAAGTCTGTTCCATGAGGACCAAGTCTGTTCCATGGTGACCAAGTCTGTTCCGTGGTGACCAAGTCTGTTCCGTGGTGACCAAGTCTGTTCCATTGTGACCAAGTCTGTTCCATGGTGATCATGTCTGTTCCGTGGTTATCAAGTCTGTTCCATGGTGCTAAGTCTGTTCCGTGGTGACCATGTCTGTTCCATGGTGCTAAGTCTGTTCCATGGTGACCAAGTCTGTTCCATGGTGACCAAGTCAGTTCCATGGTAACCAAGTCTGTTCCCTGGTGACCAAGTTTGTTATACGGTGACCAAATCTGTTCCATCGTGACTAAGTCTGTTCCGTGGTGACCAAGTCTGTTCCATTGTGACCAAGTCTGTTCCATGGTGATCAAGTATGTTCCATGATGACCAAGTCTGTTCCATGGTGACCAAGTCTACTCCATGATGACCAAGTCTGTTCCATGGTGACCAAGTCTGTTCCGTGGTGATCATATCTGTTCCATGGTGATCAAGTCTGTTCCATGATGACCAAGTCTGTTCCATGGTGACCAAGTCTGTTCCATGGTGACCAAGTCAGTTCCATGGTAACCAAGTCTGTTCCCTGGTGACCAAGTTTGTTATACGGTGACCAAATCTGTTCCATCGTGACTAAGTCTGTTCCGTGGTGACCAAGTCTGTTCCATTGTGACCAAGTATGTTCCATGGTGATCAAGTATGTTCCATGATGACCAAGTCTGTTCCATGGTGACCAAGTCTACTCCATGATGACCAAGTCTGTTCCATGGTGACCAAGTCTGTTCCGTGGTGATCATATCTGTTCCATGGTGATCAAGTCTGTTCCATGATGACCAAGTCTGTTCCATGGTGACCAAGTCTGTTCCATGGTGACCAAGTCTGTTCCCTGGTGACCAAGTCTGTTCCATGGTGACCAAGTTTGTTCCATGGTGACCAAGTCTGTTCCGTGGTGATCATATCTGTTCCATGGTGATCAAGTCTGTTCCATGAGGACCAAGTCTGTTCCATGGTGACCAAGTCTGTTCCCTGGTGACCAAGTCTGTTCCATGGTGACCAAATCTGTTCCATCGTGACCAAGTCTGTTCCGTGGTGACCAAGTCTGTTCCATGGTGACCAAGTCTATTCCATGGTGATCATGTCTGTTCCGTGGTTATCAAGTCTGTTCCATGGTGCTAAGTCTGTTCCATGGTGACCAAGTCAGTTCCATGGTAACTAAGTCTGTTCCCTGGTGACCAAATTTGTGATATGGTGACCAAGTCTGTTCCGTGGTGACCAAGTCTGTTCCCTGGTGATGAAGTCTGTTCCCTGGTTATGAAATCTGTTGTATGGTGACCAAGTCTGTTCCGTGGTAACCAAGTCTGTTCCGTGGTGAACAAGTCTGTTCCATGGTGACCAAGTCTGTTCTGTGGTGACCAAGACTGCTAGTGTTGTTGTTGTTACTAAATAGATATATTTTATTTTAATGTATACCAGTTGATGAGGTCATATGTAGTTAGACCCTGACACTTGTGGGTCTACTACAAAAATTGTATTATATGTAGTGTGTGCGTGCGTGTGTGCGTACATGTGGTGGTATTATATGTAGTGTGTGCATGCGTGCGTGCGTGTGTGCATACATGTGGTGGTATTATATGTAGTGTGTGCGTGCGTGCATACATGTGGTGGTATTATATGTAGTGTGTGCATGCGTGCGTCCGTATGTGCGTACATGTGGTGGTGGTTGTGTCTAAATGTGTAATATATTAAACGATATCATTATACCCATATAATAATGATCAGATATTTGTTCAGATGTGGGTATTTTTATTTGCAAAGGCTGTTCATTCAATCAAACGTTATTAATTACTTGTCAACTCTTCCAAAAGTCCAGTTAATTGAAGTAAAGAGATTCCACCCTGGCTGTATTTAGTATTGACTTGATCTGTATTTTACTAGATAATGGCTTTTTGTGGGTAAAGGTAAGTGTGACACTTGTGATGTATATGCGTTGCCAGAGCCAGAAATAAAGTGATAGACTGATGACAAGTTTATTGGTTTGTTATCTTTGCTTCTAGGTCACCTGGTGCGTTGTGATGCGACAGACATAGAACACCCTGCAACGGTCGGAGGCAAACAAGTGCTGCCACTTTCAAAACCGTGAGTAAAACATACAACTGTTTTGAGTGTTGACTAATAACGTCAGTGTCGAACTACGTACTAACAAGGAACTAGTCTAAAGTAAAGAGTCATTGAAAGTGATGGAATGTCTTGAAGAGATATTAATTTAAAATATATTAATTTAATATATTAAGCAATTAGTTACTGACGTGTTTGTTTGCAAAAGCTGTAAAACGTATATAATTTGTAGTATATTTTATGATATATTATCTGGATAGATTTGTGCATGTTTGAAAATTGCCTGTTAGAAATAGGAGTTGTAGACACCATGAAGTAAAAATATATGTTTTTATAGACAGTGCCTGTTTTAGCCAAGTGTTTATTGACAGTTTTCTAATACTTCCAAATAACACCATTCAGTATTTTCTGAAAACACATTGCAATACGGTTTGTGGAAATCAATTAATATTTTAAAACTAACATAACAAAGTGGATTTCTGCATAAATTCATCTGATACCACCACTAGATTGTGTAAGTTTGTGCATTGTAAAATAACCAATGAAGCTCTAGCTTGTTCGTAATTGTTTATCCAACAGGGTGGCGGTGTTGGTGTTTGAAGGAGCTTGTTTTCAACGCAACACCGGCCAGGTGAAAGGAGCTACCCATCTCTACTCTAGAACGCTACAGCGAGGGGGCTACCTGGTGGCAGTGGTAAGATCCAATCACCTTGTGGAAATATTAACAACTGCAGTTAGCATCTCCTCAGAACATGACGAGATGTCCCAGGCAATTTAGGGGATCATGCCAATAAGTGTTAATGTACACATGGTGTGATTATTTCACAAACTGTGTATTCACATATATCCACCATTGCCTATGGCTAAGCAATCATTTATACAGCTGGATGAACTGAGACAATGTGAACTATGGAGTGAACAAAATTTCCCAAGCTTCAAAATAAAAAAAACATAATTTGAATGCTGTTTTTGTTGTGAGTCTAATATTCTAACAACTATTGCTACAGAGCCCCATCGTTGTAAACATTCTTAGAGAATGTTCCGTTTATAAGGAATAAGCAAGCACTGTATGATTATCGCCACACCTCAGAGGTGGCACCAAGTAGCAGGGTACAGCTTTGATCACCTCTTTGCCCTCTCATCATCCCACAAATCAAAACATGACTACCACAACCATGAGGAAACATTGTCTTCTTTCTCCTTGCTCCCTGCTCTACACAAATGTTTACATATATTATTATTTTACACCTCATTCTGTTCTTTCTCAACTGTTTCCCATCAGCAGCCCCCCTCCATCTTTCATCCTCTCCTGATCTTCTCATGTCCCTCCTCATGCAGTCCTCCCACCTCAGCTGTGGTCTTGTCCTGCATCCTTGATGCTCTCTTGGCTAGTCACCATCCATCCAAGTGGCCTGTCCATCTCTTCCACCTTCCCACCAGTCTCCCTGTGGAGCAACATAGCAGCCCAATATCTTTCCTCAGTTTAATCCACTGCAGTTACGAATGTTGATTTTATTCCAGATTAACTGGAACTCCTTCCAGAAGGTGGAGGAGAGGGACAGACTCAAGTATCTTCAGCACAAGATCTTGTTTGCTGCTGACTATCAAGATCTTCACATGATGGGCATCGACAACATTGGCTACACAGAGTAGCCTTGATCTGGATACAGCGTTTGATGTTAATAAAATATTACATACAGAGTTTGGCTACATTATACAATGTCGTTTGTGTGAGTTTATTTTCATTTGGCAACGTCATTTGAGATGTGGTCAGGAAGATTGATGTAGTATCATTATTTTTCTTACGGTGACCGCCTTCACATTGTATAGGCAAGTTTCTTGCTAACATCAGTATGTCTCTTCATACTGCTTGATAATGTTACTACCGGTATGTCTCCCATACACAGGCATGCATGAACGCACACACATGCACGCATACACAGGCATGCACATGCACGCATACACCCATATACACAGGCATGTGCATGCACATGCACGCACACACAATATATGTTTATGAGTGAAGAGGTTCATCAGACTGGATGGTTCAAATTAGTAATATTTTTTTACTTATTTCACAGTCAGTTTACCTTTTGCTGCACAACATTTTGACTGTTATCAGCAATCTTCATCTGGTAGATTGCCGACAGCAGTCGAAATGTCATGGAACAAAAGGTAACCAGACTGAAATAAGTATAATTATTACTTATCCTCTTCATGTGGCACATAAGAATCACACACGATCTCGCCAGACTCCTCTGACTTGGGCTCTCCTTGCTGCTGTGCCCCAGGTCAGCCCAGCAGTCTTCAGTTCTTCATCAATCGCTCGTCGCCAAGTTGTTTTCGGTCTGCCTCTTTTTATTTTCTTCTAGCGTCCAGGTCAGTTCTGTTTTGCTGGCATGTCGTTTTTCATTCTGTAGACATGGCCAAGCCAAGTAAAATTATAACTGATTACATTTCTACCCATAATGCCTTCATCAAGTTTATCATTTGTAGAATCAACTAAGTGATCTTCATAATATTCCCAGCTTATCTGTGACAATGTGCTGATGTCATGGCTTCAGTGCATGAATGCATCAGACCAATTTAGATATGACATATTTTATTCTCAATTTTACAATCGTACCCCATCTACTTCCTGTAGCTCCCTTGCGGGATAAGGTTCACTCACTTATTTTCGGTTGTCATTCTCTATCACCCTCTTCTGTTTTCCATCCTTTTTTTCTTGATCTTTCCTTGTGCATTCCGTCATCAATGTGCATTAACACTCCAAAACTAATATTTGTCCGACTGCTTAATTTATATGGTTTGTGTACAAAAATTAATCCAAGTTTCTCATCAACATACACATTTAAAAATAGGCCACACTACTGATTTTAATATAGTTATTCCCCTAGAGAAGTGAAAACTGTTATTTGTATCAGACAAAATATATTTGCCAGCACCATAGCCTACGGGTTTTGCCACTTGGTACACAGGTTGATTGTTGAGAGAATAGCCCCGTTGGTAGTCACTAACACTTGTATCAGCAAATTTAAAATGCATCCCTCATTTATTTTTTGGCAAAGTTCTGATGTGAATACAGGAATTATTTTATATGGCCTTAGTGGTCTAGTAAAAATTATCAGACAGGGAAATTAAATTGGTTCCTTTTCATTCACTAGGTGGCGCGTGTACTAGTTCTGTGGTATTCGAAAGATGGCACAATATTATGTTAAAATGTCATTATTAGTATATAAATATTAAGTTATCACTGTTTATTCACACAGTTAAAAAATATGTTACAGAAATGGTAACTTTTGAAGATTGAAACAAAAGTGGTATATTTTTATTTGTCATCCAATCAAGCTCGTTTACAACTCTACACGTGCTCATCAAAACTGACAAGATGTCGCATTATAATTTCAAGAAAATAACAGTTGTTCCAACGGCAAAGGTAATATTACTCGGAATATTAGTTAACTATACACAGATACACCAAGAGTAGTTATATAGTCATGACTTGTGCTTTAAGTTCAAATGCTAATCATGCCTCGTGATTGCGCTTTATGGTGAGCGATAATAGGTGGTTTATTTGCCACGTTAGCACGCCTACATTTTAGAATATAGGGATAATTGTTTTAATTACACAAAATAATAAATTACAGTTACGATCATTTCACAACCTAATTGAACCCATCACGGCTGGGGGTTTAACTAAAACGCGCACGACCACGAAAATTCGAAGTTGACGCACATGTAATATGATATGTTGGTGGACAGTTTGGCCGTATATGCATGGTTTGTGTGTGCATTATTTAAAATTCTGAGTCTGTATTTCGCCCAGGAGTTACACTGATAGGCATTTTATCCAATCTTCCAGACGAGTGTTTAGTCTTGGCCCAGAAGCGCCATCTGGCGAATGGAACCGGCGAGTTACCACAAGCGATGATAAAAGTTGTGAATTTTGTTACTCCAATGTGAAGAACATATCTGAAATTTGGCGAGCTGCACACACACATCCTACGTGCCACCAACAGCCCGCTTGGTTACTAACACTACATACATTTTGGTCGAATAGGAGGCAATTGAATTGTTTTCATTTTGCATCTTCTTCACTTGTCTTCCGCAGGATTTCGTTGACATCGTATTGTCACGAACACAGCGTAAGACACCTACAGTTATACACAAGAACTACAAGATATCACGTATCCGTCATTTCTACATGCGCAAAGTGAAATACACCCAGCAGAACTTCCACGACAAACTCACCCAGATTCTGGATGACTTCCCAAAGTTGGAGGTAAGTGACAAAATAAGATGTTAAGATTATCAACCCATTGTCATGATCATACACTTTTATATACATACTTTACATTGCACAGAAACTTGCATATATTTTTTTACAGAAAATGGTTTTGCTTTTAAACTGTTTAGTTCACATGATCAAATTGGAAGAAGCTTTTTTCATGTGTATATTTTGGCCAATTCATTTAGCCCTTATCTGCGATCTGACATGCTACTATCTCGTAAGATGACTAAGGTCATGTGACACAACACGTATCGTATCACCAACCCCTGTCAGCCAACAGTGGCCGCAAACAGGCCATCAATGATCTATGTAAGACGTGAAGGTGTTGGACCAATAAGAGAAAAATCAATAAACGTCCATCTAACGAGACCTGACATGAACTGAGACGAAGGCCAAATGAGTTGGCCAAACTATTCTGAATGGATACCAAATGTTTCTTGAGATGTAATCATATCAGATATTATTCCAAGAAACTGGAGTGTCAGTCAGTTCAAGGATGTTAATATTTGATAACAATATAATGATAACAATTCTTGTGTTCCTTATTTTTTAATTTCTCTCCAGGATATCCACCCATTCTATGCAGACCTGATGAACGTCCTGTACGACAAAGACCATTTCAAGTTGGCTCTTGGTCAAATCAACAGAGCTCGACATCTCATAGATAAGTAAGTGATATCTATAAACTTAAGGCCAGACACGGCAGCTGAAATGACGTATTTTGAAAAAAATATCCAAAATGTGTTTTTCCCGTATTCCGATAGTTTTGTATGTGTTCTATCAATAATGTTCACTTTTATAACAATTACGTACCTCTAAATCACTTTTTTGCGTTGATAAAATGGGCCCCTATGAATTAATAAATCCGTTTTAGTTTTCAAGACGCAGAATGTGTTCGAAAATACGCGATGTTTAGACCTTAGTAACGCTGTCGTACTTTCACCGTTCGCCATCTTGTTTAGTTCGAATAGAACCGCCAATTCATCCTCTAACTGCTCGTCTAGACGGCATCCCCGCCCTTTGACCCGTATTTCCGGGAAATCCTAATATATGCGAGCACAATTCGACCGACTATCTCCTTATTTGGCGTTCGTCTCTGTGACACGTCAGTATCGGGATGTTCCGCCATGCTCGTGACCTGCGGTGACCGGATAATTCCATATAAGGCGCGACGCTTATCCCACAATTCATCATGTTGCTATGTCCGGGTGTAAACAGTGATGACGTCTAGCTAAAGTTTTAACGAAATCGGTATGGATCTCGTTGTTGCCAAACGGTATAAATTTGCCACAAAGCATGCATTTGGGCAGAAGAAGACACGAAAGGCCCGACAACTGCGGGATGCACGCGTGAAACGGGAGTTTTTGGCGGCAAAACGGTGTATTTCGTCGGAGACGCAACCGTGTGTAGACACTGCAGACGACTGCTTAGCGCCGACGGTGGCTACGGTGCCCGGGGACAGCGGGGAAGCCGTGGGTCCATCGGTAGCAGAGATCGTTGCCAGTAGCGCATCGCGCAGTGAAATTAAAATGAAAGTCACGCAGTTACAAAAGCAGAAAGGCATGGATGCGACAGTCAAGTATGGTAAGTATTACAAACTTATTTTTATATGTTAGTTCCCTGTCCTAACTTCCTGCATTGCCAAATTTCGTGACAACTTAGTATTGTGTTGTTTTTTCTACTTCTTGGATGATAGTTTGTGCTGAATTGTCAGCTGAAATTGTTAATAAATTAGGTTTTGTGTTTTCATTCAATGTAGACGTCTCGGTTAAGAATAAGCCTGTTTGACAACTCAACTATACGACTGTTTTTATGTCAGTTACTATTTAGCTTTAGACTTTAAGCCTTACTGTTATGGTCTATGAATATTTTAGTAATAAAAACAATTATTTATTAATAAATGTTACTCCATAATCACTTGCTAATTATGTTGTTTCACACACACGCACACACATATACACACACTTATAAATACATATATATATTTGTATACATATACAATAATACATGCATGCATGCCATTAGACAAGTCCTTTTTATTGATACATGATATATTTCATTTCAGCTTCATCTCCTCAGTGGTGCATGATCGACTTGACCCGTATCAATGGCCTTCTGGAGACAGTGGAGTGTCCCCACTGCAGAGTTGACAATGCGCTTCATGTGACTTCATGCAGTGATAAACGCAAAGGTTTTGCTCTGCACCTACAGTTGGTGTGCTCAAAATGTGATGCGGAAATTGGTGACACATACTCATCGCCAACACTCGAGACTGGTACCAGGCCATGTCCTTTCACAATCAATGACACACTGGTGCTATTCTTCAATCGTCTGGGGTTAGGGCACACTGCAGTGAAAGAGTTCTGTGGAATTCTTGGAATCCCTTCTATGCACCTCAAGACCTTCCAAAAGAAAGAGAAACGGATAATATCCAAGGCAATCGAGGTCACGAGTGATGTGCTACGGAGAAGTGCAGCAATCGTTCGGGGAATGCATTTCGATCTCAACCCCGACTTTCCTGTTGACCAGCCCGTACCTATCACGGTCAGCTTTGATGGCACGTGGCAGAAGCGAGGACACACTTCGATGTACGGTGTGGCTGCAGTCATTGAGGTTGTCACCGGTCTGGTGGTGGACTATGTTGTACTCTCAACCTACTGCCATAGTTGCAGTCTGAAACGCAACGAGTTCCAAGGGCAACCAGATGCCTTCGATGCGTGGTTTGAAGGACACATGGAGGACTGCTCAATCAACTATGCTGGCAGCTCCAACGCTATGGAGGTGGAGGCTGCCAAGCGACTTTGGAGTCGGTCACTTTCCCTTGGCCTTGCCTACACAGGACTCGTTGGTGATGGGGATTCGAAGGCCTATCAAGCTGTTGTCAGGCTTGAACCTTATGGTTCAGACACAGAGATCGTGAAAGAAGACTGCATAAACCATGCCCACAAGAGGATGGGGACAGCTCTCCTGAAGCTTACTAAAGCACAGAAGCTTGGTGGACGTGGCCACGGGAGGCTTACAAAGGACAAAGCCATTCGATTGCAGCACTACTATCGCTACGCAATAACAGCAGATGATGGACGTGACACTGACTGTATGCGGAACAGGATATGGGCCACCCTGTTCCACTGCATGAGCAACGATGATGAGCCACACCACACACGCTGCCCACAAGGAATCGACTCTTGGTGTTTTTACCAACGGGCACTTGCCAGAGGCCAGGAACCCCCATCACACCTTGAGCATGTCAAGCATCCACTGGCTCATGAGGTCGCTGAGGCAATGGTGCCAGTCTACAAACACATGAGTGACCCAAACCTGCTAAAGCGACTCCAGAAGGGGCAGACACAGAATAACAACGAGTGTCTCCATTCTGTGATCTGGAGTCGCTGCACAAAGACTGTCGCTGCTCGGCAGTGGGTGGTTTCAACGAGGGAGCTACCCACCTCACGAAGGTGATGGACCTACTTGGCATAGAGTCGAACGAGTTAACCCAGGCCTTCGTGGAGAGTCGAGACAGGGCAAGGATTGCGAAAAGTGAGCAAGCACGGAAAGGCAGCACGAAAGAGTTGCGAAAGCAGAAGGCAGAAGACCGCAAACGCCAACGTGCCCGAGTCGAGGAGGAAGAAGGGCCAGCTTATGAGGCTGGGGGATTTGAGTAATGTTGCTCAGGTGAAATGGGGTGACTGAACGTTCAAACAATGGCAGGTGGACTCGAACCCTGGTCCTGTTGGCTCACAGTCTGGCCCTAACCACCATGTTATTTCCCCCAACATGCAATTCTTAGTGTTATTGACTGTGTTCCTGTTTGGTCATTTCTTACCTGTTCACAAATTTTGTTAATAAAACTTTGTCGCCTTACTGGACAAAAACAGAGTTGTTGATATATATCATACATAGTATGACATGACTGCGCGTGACTTGCATATAACATGTGAGCAAATTAATAATTTTGAAACATAACTTTCTACTTGCTCTATCAATCCTTACTGGTGTTATCAGATGTATAACACTTCAATTTTTACTTTACAATATTAATAATAACAAAATAATTTCCGAAATCATTGCCAAATTGTTATTCGAACTTTGACGGCCATTTACAGAAAATGCATTTTTTTTTATTTTTGCTCCACATATCTCAGGCAGTATTCAAGTTATGCCAGTCATGTTTACATTGTTGTATTCTGCATTACTTACTTTACACAACTACAACCTTATATTTGTAATAAGTTACATAATTATTTTGTAATGTAGGTATTTATAACGAAAAAAACATAATTTTTTGGGTAAAAATTAAAAAAATTAAAACAAAATATATAATTTAGTAATATTTAAAATATCAAGTTGTAGTTGTGTAATAACAGGTAGTCTAAATATGATAGTGAAAGAATTATGATTGTATCTTCTATAGTAAAGGCTGGGGACCGTGGACAAAGTTTGCTATATTTTCCCATTATGGCGGCCATTTTTGTCTGTTACCATGGCAACGGTGGGTCCGAGTGAAAAAAGTTCAACATATTTTTTACTCCCAATGACCTACCCTTTCTCACTGGATAGATAAGTTTGCCACAATTATTAAATAAAAAAATACCCTATTTAAGCTGCCATGTCTTGCCTTAAACACACCCAAGTTTCTATGTTGTACTGATCATCATCAGCGCGGCAAAGCTAGGTTGCTTGGTCTTCTGTGTGTTAGTCTTACTCACATAAAAATGTCATAAATCGTATTCTACATGAAGAGTGACTTTTTGAAGGAAAACCAGTGTTAATTTGATAAGTGTGTATATACGTAAATGTTTATCACGTTGTAAGAGTTACTCGACATTGATATATAAATGTCAATTTCGTCTAGAATAAAACAGACTGTCCGTTTCACATGCCAACAAGATGTGAAACAATTGTAGGTGGTTTATTACGTTTTGTGTATTACCGTTACAAATTATTGTTGTGTAGCTTGAGTTGTCAGGGCGATAAACAAACACTTGATCCACTAATTTTACTTATGCAATTTCATTTGAATATCTGCGAGTTTCATGAAATGTTAACAGTGATTGCAAAAGCACCTACAATATGTAATGAATTCCTGTTTCAGTGTAGCGAAGGACTACGTTCGCCTGTTGAAATATGGGGACTCGCTCTACCGCTGTAAACAGTTGAAGACGGCAGCACTCGGCAGGTGGGGCATTTGCTGTATGATAAGGAAAACTATTATAATTCATTGGTGACAAGTCAAAACATAAAGGGCCAATTTCGTGAGCACTAATACTACCCAGTAATGTACACATTTTCACCATGTTTCCAACAGCTTGTAAAAAGAAAGCAGTCCAGTTGGTCTATAACACACTCTACTTCAAGCCAACATAACTGGCAGCCCTGAGGAGACAAACTGACTGACATGTATCCAACAGCTCTGTGGAGCAGATCCGAATCGACTTCCACTGTTTTAACTCATCAAAATTGTGCTCTGTAATTTTTCTGTTGTCTCATTGCTATCAAAATCGTTGTAATATTTATATTGCTGGCTCCTTTTAATATTCGTGATGAAAAACATTGTTAATCACTTAAAGGCCTGGGAAATGCAAAGCCTTTATTAAGACATTATGCTAACCAACTGTATGCTAACTAAGCAGGTGTGTGTGCAATAAAAATGCAGTGGAATTTGAATAATCTGTGTTGTGGCGGAATTGATCTCGTGATGAAAGAGACTGGACTGAACACAAGCATGATGCATCTTGTCAGACACTCTAATTTTTTCCTGAAGATTTATTCATCGCCACAGAAATCTGACTGAGAAACATTTTGATTTTGTTGTTTTTTTACTGCAAATGGTAAATAAAACGATAATCAGAATTGTATCTTACTAAAATACTCCTGTGAGCAAGAAATTAATAAAGATAAAAGTTAATGAGAAGGGTGCTTGCATTTACAAATGCAGAACACCATAACAACAATGCCAGCCACTCATCAATCTATCTGCAAATGGGAACAGTTTGTATTTATGCATCCTTGCGAGATGGGGGGACGCTGTATACTACATCAGTGTCAGTACCCGGGGCACATTGAATTGTCAAAACATGAATTTATTGCAATCTGATGATGTAGATTTAAGTATTTTGTGGTTACTCACCTGTTAATTATTAATTACCTCTCGTTGATGGATTGCTGTTTGAATTACTGGAATCAAGAGAATGACAAGCGAGACAACTTCTGTACATAGTGTGGGAAAAGTCCCAGGGGTAGTGTATTCAACAACCGCCCCTCCCTGCGAGGATGTACTTATGTCATATCGAGGCAGATGTTCAGCTATCCAAGTGAGGACCAATGGTAGGCGTTGCCACTGTTTGCTGCAGGATGTGCACGGTGATGAAGCGTCAGGGCCAGAGTCTGGCGTACCTGGAGCAGGTGAGACAACATCTGTCTCGTCTGCCGTCCATTGACCCCAACACTCGCACCCTTCTCATCTGTGGATTCCCCAATGTCGGCAAGTCCAGCTTCATCAACAAGGTGGGTGTTGTACTAAATGTTCACATTCAGTGTAGCTTTACAAATCTTAAAGGTAACAGTGGGTGGGTTTAGCTAGATCCCCCAAATTGCCCAGTGATGACGGCCCACAACTGTCATAACCCGTCAGTGTGTGTTGAATGTTTTTGGGGCCTTTTATGAAATCCAGCTTGGCCTGGGCAACATCTTATTAATACAAAATTTATAGCACCTTTTCTGATTTCAGCTTTTAAAAAGTGGTTGGATGTTTGTGTTAATCTTCTTTGATGGTAGAAATGTTGAACTGATTGTATTATCGAAGAAATACTATAATATTAATAACAATAATAAAAGAAAATGCATTAAACAGAAAAGGGTGCATACACTGCATGGAATGTTGAAAGCATCCACAGGTTTAAATGGAAGAACTAATTGATGTAATTTGAAACGTTATCTTTGTTACTTTAGGCAGCTGCTTGAGACCTTGTGAGGTAGGCTAAAAAGTCCTCATTATACGGCATTTGTTGCTATGATGTGACAATGTAGTCCATTTGACTGAGCCACTAAAGCTACATGTTGTTGTAGATGACCCGGGCTGATGTGGAGGTGCAGCCCTACGCCTTCACCACCAAGTCTCTCTACGTGGGCCACATGGACTACAGATACCTCCGCTGGCAGGTGGGTGTTGGACATCACTTGTGTCTTGTTCTACTTTTTAAAACAAGGCTGTTTGGTGATGGCGATTGAAGGGTCACACTCCCCTGAAATGTAGCGTTTTTATTAACTGTCATATCTTAGAAAATACTCCTATCATGACCTAATTGTCATTGTATTGTGTCTATATGGTGATCAGAAAAGAGAGTCCTGTAGGACATAATAGTCAGTTTACATGATGGTAACCACACAATCTTAGATAAATCTTATTTATCCTTTGTATTGTTTTTATCTTGACCTTGAACATGCAAGTAGTTTGTGCTGTTGACCTTGCTTGTGGCTGACCTTGCAGGTGGTGGACACGCCGGGGATCTTGGACCACTCTCTGGAGGAGAGGAACACGATAGAGATGCAGGCGATCACAGCCCTGGCCCACCTGCGTGCCGCAGTACTCTACATCATGGACGTGTCAGAGCAGTGCGGCTACACTCTAGAACAACAGGTGGGGCGGTCATAGCGACCAAGTCACAGTGTAATGTAACATATTCTTTGTTGCTTTTTAGGAAGAATTCTTTTTACATCATGCTCTCTGGTTTTATGGTAGAACTCAACATGTCGATGATCTCCGATAGTTTGGGTTCTGATTATTTACAAACCGTCGATGATATCCGATAGATTGGGATCTGATTATTTACAGAACTATTGTTGTAACGTTGAACTTTGGCACTTGCTAATTTGCATTAACATGGTTTGTAAATCATTTGAGTTATAGACACATAAATAATGTGAACATGAAAAAGATGTAATTAAATGTATGTGCACAGACATAATGATGATAAAGAATTTTTGTTTTGAGTAAATATTTGTCTATGTTGAGGGACATTTAAGATGTATGTATACAGATAGAGTTTATAACAATATCCATTTTTTACTTACGTCAGGTCGGTAGTGCAGTTGAATACAAAAATAGTTATAACTATCTCTATGATTTGTTCATAGATTATTTAGTAGTTTGTTATTCTTAGTTTTGTATGTGCCCAAGCATAATGATGATAAAGTTTGTCTGATCTCTGTGATGTTTCAATCAGACACTCTAATTTTTTACTGAATGCTTGTCGCATACTCTGCTGCTTGTCAATGAGACTAAAATATATGTTATGGTCCAAACCAGCGCGTCACAAATTCATCAATCGGGCTCCATTTTTTATAGGAGTCCCAGGCTTGTTTTTCACGCAATCCTTGATAGATCATGTAACTCCGTACGTTAAAAGACAATAAATCATGAATGAAACTATTTAAAAGTTTATAACAATATCTGTTTTTTACTTACATCAGGTAGGTAGTGCAATTGAATACCAAAATATATCTGATTTGTTCATAGATTATTTAGTAGTTTTTATTCTTAGTTTTGTGTGTGCCCAATCATAATGATGATAAAGTTTGTCTGATCTCTGATGTTCCAATCAGACACTCTAATTTTTTACTGAATGTTAACCACATACACAGGTGCATGTGATCTGAAAAAAATTGATATGTTGTAGTAAACCATGACAAAATGAACTCTTGCATTCAACAAAGAACCCCTGAAATCTGTTGAAAAAAATGTCCACCTGATAGCCATTGCAATGTAATTTGGCATTGTGTCCACGAGCTTTAGTGTGCATTGTTGCCTGCAGGTGGAGCTGTTTGAGAACATCAAGCCGCTGTTTGCAAACAAGCCCCTGCTCATTTGCGTCAACAAGATTGACGTCAGTCGTATCAGTGAACTAACAGAGGACAGGCAGGTGGGTGGTGACGGAGGTGCATTGATAGTTGATGTGACGATAGAGAACTATCGATAATCAATCTACCTATTGGTAGTTATTGTTGTTAGTTTACTGAATTGTTGCTCTAGGTGGCATTTCCTGTAGCAATTAGCAGGTGATGATATAGATCTTTGACTAGCTGTTGTCAAAAGTTAGCAGTGATTGTGATTTCCATGGCTAACTACTGCTGCTGTAGGTGTGCTCTTTGTCTTTTAGGCCCTGTTCAAGAAGTTCCAGGAAGATGACATCCCTGTCTATGAGATGAGTACATTGACGGAGGAGGGTCTCACACACGTCAAGACGGAGGTGAGTGAATGGGAACCTACTTGTGGCAACCATGACACGTCATCCCTGGTACATGACACGTCATCCCTGGTACATGACATGTTATCCCTGGTACATGACACGTCATCCCTGGTACATGACATGTTATCCCTGGTACATGACACGTCATCCCTGGTACATGACATGTTATCCCTGGTACATGACACGTCATCCCTGGTACATGACATGTCATCCCTGGTACATGACATGTTATCCCTGGTACATGACACGTCATCCCTGGTACATGACACGTCATCCCTGGTACGTGATGCGTCATCCCTGGTACGTGATATGTCATCCCTAGTATGTGACACATTATCCCTGGTACGTGACACGTTATCCCTGGTACGTGACGCGTTATCCTTGGTACATGAAGGTATCTACTGCCAAGTAAACTTTTTTATTCTCTGCAAATTTATTCTAGTTTTTGTTGGTAGACTTCAGACGAGCATCAGAACTATAGCTTTCTGTGTTGCTGCATAAAATCTGTGGAGCTCACTCTCACTCCCTGTTGGTGTTAAACCTGCAAGAAATATAGTAACATTTTGACATCATTTGTATTTTCACTTAGTTCCTCAGCACACTCGTTCAACTGCTGACAACTTATGTCAAAACAGATTTGACACATAACTCTTCATTTTTGATGTGCACAGGAGAATGTTTTCTCACTTAAGAAACAAAAAATTATTGCGATTTAGGTGCAGCAATAGTTGTTATTGAACTTATGCACCTGACAGATATTCTGAAAGGGATGATCAGTATTTCTCATCATGATTTTATTGACGAGATCATTGGTTCCTGGTTTGTAGACAAATTGCAAAATATTATCAATAGTGAGAAATGGTTATTTTTCTAAATATTCACTTGTAAGCAGGTTATGTTTGCCGTCAATATTTGTTACATAATATGTTACCTGCCACAGCGAAGTGGCTATTTTTATTGCAAAATAATTATGAAATGGAGTTTTGTATCTTTTTGGATTCATTCTGTAGATCGTGGCCTTTAATATGACCTCATTTGTTGAAATATCTTCAGTAGTTTTTGATGTATTGCTAAAACTGAAACAAACTTTTAGAAAGCGACCTTTTTTAGAAACGAGGTAATTTTGACTAATATTGTCTATTGCATCTTAATCTCTTGTTAAATAAACTCATTGAAAGGTGAGACTACAAGGAGGCATTTCTACCTAAATCACATAATTGATGCGAAATGACCTTGACATCTATTTTTGGCTTGTGTGCAGGATAGACCACCTGTGTGATGTAATTCCCGATTCACTGCGGCAGACCATAGATTTAGAAACAGGTTGAAGTGTGCCGTTAAAAGGTCTTGATAAAGAAATGTTCACCTGCGTCTGTCTCTCCCCCTCAGGCGTGTGACCGTCTCCTCACCCAGCGGGTAGAGATCAAACTCAAGGGCAAGAAGGTCAACGATGTGCTCAACCGGCTCCACCTGGCGGTGCCGGCGAAACGCGATGAGAAGGTACATTGTCTTACTGCCGTCATTGAGTGTGACGCACGCGCATGCATGCATACGTATAGTGAACATGATGAGTGGCTAATGTTGTAAAGCGAGCGTGACAAGTGTAATGATGATAAAATTTGTCTGATCTCTGTGATGTTTCAATCAGACACTCTAATTTTTTACTGAATGCTTGTCACGTACATGGATGCTTGTGTTCTTGGAAGAACTTATGTTTTGGCAAACATTCTGTCACCATGATAGGATTTGTCGTATTGTTTTCTTTGGGGGACATTGTTAGTTATATATAACTGTAGCTTAAAACAAGAATAAAATCAATATCTCACATTGAATTTAATTAGTTTGGCCATATATTGTGATGATCAAATATTTACTTTCAATAACACCAACATACTGGAATAACTTACAAAACCTGATATTAGTTAATGTATGTGCCCAAGTGTAATGATGATAAAGTTTGTCTGATCTCCGTGATGTTCCAATCAGACACTCTAATTTTTTACTGAATGCTTTATACATATTATAATGAATTAAATGGTTATCTTTTTATTATACATCTAGAAGTTTATTTATAGTACAACATTTAGCAACAAGTACAATTGCAAATGTTATAATCGAAATTCAATGGTTTGTCTAAGCATGTAGGTAAGTATGAAGAATCTTGCGAACACTTGCCATCCATTGTTATCTTGTTGTCCCAGGAGCGGACTCCATTCATTCCCGAGTCGGTGCTGAGAAAGAGGAAGCTTGGTGTGGGTGCTCGCAGCAAGAAGTCGACCACAAAACTGGTGAGTGGCTGAGGAACTGAGGGTGGAAAACGTGGGTGATTTGTACATGGCCCATTGACTACCTCCATGCACTGTTGGTCTCCAATGTTCCCGAACGTCTGGGGTGAGGCTGGCCTCGATACTCGTTCTTGATTTCTGTTTTCTTTCCCCCTCTGTTTTTGCTGTCTCCGTATGTTTCCACCACCTGCCCCATCACATAAATGTAGTTTTTGGTGGTAGTCAATCAAATTGAAACTTTGTTTAAAATTTGTGTGCCTACGGTAACCGTCTATTGTTGAACAGACACCACATTCTCTCACCCATTTTGCAGTTGTCTGTCGCGTGATTTATGTCTTTGTTGATATATTATGTTTTCTGTTGTGCAGGAACGCGATCTTGAAGTTGAGTTGGGTGATGACTACTACCTCGATCTAAACAGTGCGTATTGTCATTGGACAGGATTAAATATTAACATACAGATATGGCTCTTTTCTGGTGGAAAATATATTTTTGTTCGCTGGGGATTTATATTCTGTTTCAAGATCCATTTTATTAGATAGCATCCATCCATTATTCATGGTTATATACAGACTTGTACACCTAATGTTGAGTTTCAGATAGGTTGTGTTATTGGCAACCTTTTAGCGATAAATGTCTTGCTACATATGTCAGGAATATCCGTGAGTGTAGTGTTTTAAATGTCCAATGTAAACGAACAGAAGAAAGTAAGGTTTCTAAATAGCAGTGTGCATCATAATGATGATGAAGTTTGTCTGATCTCCGTGATGTTTCAGTCAGACACTCTAATTTTTTACTGAATGCTTGTCTCATGTATTGATATAAGAAGAATAACAAAGACATATATGTGTTCTCTGATCTCACTTACAGATTAGTAGTAGACAGTTTATTGCCAGGTAGCTTTTTTAAACTACAAGGAATTTGTGTTGTAACAACTAAACTACTCTTTACAACATCCATTGCTCTTTTTCACACTTGTCTCCCTTAACTCCCAACACACATGTGCACGCGTAAAATGTACACATCAGAAACATTATAAGACATGTGTAAGCTAAAACAAAAGCCGACCACCAACAAATGTTAAAGAATATCACATATCTCCAGACATAAAAGTACAGACTTGGTAAATAAATATTAGTATAATAATAGTAAAATTCCATGAATGCAACATCACAACCGTCTAAACCAAAAACAACTAAATAAAACAGTATATAGTGGTAGTTAAATTAGTTAAATAAGCATGTCGACACAAGAACAGAACTGGCAGATGACATGGTTATGAAACGAGGAACCCCTCTTCGTTCAAGTGTCTCACAGCCTGCGGGTAAAAACTGTTTTTAAACCCTGTTCTAGTCTTAATACTCCTGTAGCGCTTCGCAGAGGGAAGAAGCTTAGATGTGGTTGGCTGGGTGGATTGTATCCTGCACAATGCTTCGGGATTTATTTGCACATAAGTGTGAGATTGTGTCTGTTGTTATCTGTGCACAGGCGCATTTCTTTGCTGTTCCATTTTTGCAATGTTATGTGTATCTACATCAACGCAACTTAGAACAATTGTACAAACATGCAATGAGATGGTTGGATAAGTTCTCATTTGTTATTGTACATATAGATTGTATTCAGTTTTTGTATTTGCTACAAAACATGTTGACTGAGCTGTGAGTATAGACCTTATTTGTCAGTGTTGTTTATTGTCTCTGGTATACACGTTTTCTGATTATTACTTGTGTTCCGTCTAGAGCACTATGACCTTGCGAACCCAGACCAGAAATATGACGTGATTCCTGAAGTGTGGGAGGGCCACAACATCGCCGACTTCATCGACCCAGACATCATGAAGGTACGACGTCCTTGTCTCATAGACGGGTGGTCGAGTGATAGAGTGCCAGAGAACTTGACACTACTGCTTGATCACAATGCCCGTGATGGCGTGGTGGTCAAGCAGTATTGTGCCAGAATAGCTGCGAGAGGACGGTAGTTTGTATCCACATGCCGACCGCAATTTCGTTTGCCTCACGTTGCCTGTGTCTTTCAGAAGAGACGCTGTAAGTTGATCCATTCTATGTGGTATCTATGCCAAGGGAAGTAAATTATCCCCTGCAGGGAAATGAAAAAACTTATCGTGGACTGACAGAGCCAATGGTCTTAATCTACAAAAACTCACAGGTGCTGCATTATTTGTTGCGAAAACACCTGCTCAACTAATGGCGCAAGTGTCACGAGCACGTAGGCAGACAATGTAAGATCATATTATATATTATAAAATTGATATATATTGTCCAAGCAAATTGATAGATTTGTCAAGCAAACTGATAGATTTGTGACACTTTATGATGTCTCTGTTGTCGTAATATGACTGTTTGATGTGATAGAAGTGTAGGCCAGTATTGAATACAAGACATCATAATATGTTTGCCCTCTAATAGTGTTCAGCACAATTGTATCTGTATTGTAAGTGACACACAGTGATATGTATTTTATGTAAACAGTATAAATTAACTGTACAAGCATAATGATGATAAAGTTTGTCTGATCTCTGTGATGTTTCAATCAGACACTCTAATTTTTTACTGAATGCTTGTCACATAGTCAGTCAATGAAACCAAAATATGTTCATGGTTCAAACCAACGTGTCACAAATTCATCAGTCAATTGTCACTTCCGTTTGTTGAAAAATGCCCGTGAACACGACGTTTACAACCAGACATGGTGCAGCGATCTTACATCGGTGCGCAGGATGTTGATACAGCAGTGGCAGGATTGTATAAGTGGCATCACCTGGCAGACTGGTTCTTGCTGAACATGCCCAGACTCCCAGTTCTGTATGCACTCACACACGAGTAGATGTAGAGTCTGTGACGTGTCGTTGTTGGTTGTAGAAACTGGAGCAGCTGGAGCAGGAGGAGGAGCTGAGGGAGAAGGCTGGATTCTATGACTCAGACGAGAGTGACGAGGACGAGGACATGAAGCAACTGAGATCCACTGCCAGGAAGTAGGTGGTGCTAGTGTCAGTCCCTGTGGTTCCTTACACGGGGATGTCTCAGTTCGGGTAATGTGGCGTTGTCGTGTCGGGTGTTTTTTATAATAGTAACATGAAAAAGTCATGGAATTTATGGTATATGGAAACTTTGTTTTGTGATCAATGGCATATTTGAGGTGATAGTCATCCTATTTTAATTATATCCTTTAATACTTTTTAAATTTTGTGTTTAATATATATTCATCAAAAATATGTTAACATGAATTTATAGGAACAGACATCAAACCTTTATAGTCTGTGGGCCAGACTAGAAGTCCGTACCACCTGGGGGGGGGGGGGCAAAACTTCATTGGTGGCAAATTATTTGTTCCACCACTATAAGTACAAAAATATATTATAACCTTTCTAAATGAGTAGCTTTCTTGGCTTGGTAGCCATCTTTTAAAATGGCCACCAAATCCAACATAACAAGATTGCCACCCAGAGAATTAACTCTAGATGGCAGGTGTACAAGGAAGCCTTTTGTTTATCGAGAGTCAACCCTTTTTATGTACATGTATCCCGCCCTGAGGTATGTGTCGATTTTATTTTTAAATATTCACGCTACTAGCACCCACACAATCAGCAGATAATCTGTTCCATTCATTTACAGACCTTTGTGAAAATTAGAACTTTCTTATATCTAATCTACACTGCTCCTTTACTAATGTAACTTCATGTCCTCTAGTCCTATCTTTCCGAGAACAAAATACTTCTATCAATAATTTCACAACCATTCAATATTTTAAACACTTCTATCTGATCTCCTCTCAATCTCCTGGTCTCGTGTGTTGGTAAAAAACCACATTCTTTTAGGCGTATTTCATAACTAAAGTTCCTCAGTTTTGGTATCATTTGTATTTTTTCTAGCATATCTATGTCCTTGTGATATGGCCTCCATGCTTGTATACCATATTCTAAATGAGGCCTAAATATTGTTTTGTACAGCAGTATTATTAGTTCTTTTTCCTTATACACTATGTTTGATTTCCATTAGAAGCTGCAATTCTGCACTGCTCTGAAACCTTCATATCAGCACTAATGGTTAACCCTAAGTCCTTTTCTTTTACAGTAGTACTTAGAATAGTATCCCCCATTGTATATTGTGCATCTTCGTTCCCATGTCCTGTGGGGAGGCATTTACATTTCCCAAAATTGAACAGCATTTGCCACTTTTCAGACGATTTGATCAACCTGTCAAGATCATCTTGTAAATGCTGTCTATCTCCATCACATTTAATCATTTTAAACACTTTTGTATCATCCGCAAGTTTGAACACCTTGCTTGTTATATCATCATCCAAATCGATGATATATATATTAAGAATAATATAGGTTGCAGAACTGATCCCTGTGGTACCCCATTCAAAACTGATTTCCAGTTTGAAGCCTCCCCATCAACAACTACCCGTTGTCTTCTGTCAATCAGCCATTTTCTATCCAGTCAATCAGCCATTTCCTATGCAGTTTAAGTATGTGGCACTTTGTCGAAAGCTTTCTGAAAATCTAAGTAGATATCTACTGGTGGTTCCTTGTCTATCCACTTAATGTATCTTCCAAAAAACATAATGTATTTGTTAAGCATGACTTCACTTTTAGAAACCCATATTGAGATGGGTTTATCAAGTTGTTGAACAAAAAAATCATGTGATCTTTAATTAGTCTTTCTAATAATTTGCAATTTGGATTCCGCCCAAACTACTATTGGAAATATTAAACCTATCAATTGACACTAAAAATATGGTTCTAGGTGACGCAGTTACTACGATATGATGAAATTTGATTTGGAGGCCATTTTTAAAGATGGCTGTTAAGCCAATAAGCTACCTCTCAGCAATGGACTATTTCAAAAATCATAACTAGATCTTGCCCATGGACTATTATAGGAACATGGTCTGTGCGTCTACCCGGAATTGGTGGGCGTTGTAGTAATTTCTAACAGGAAGTCTGCAATGTTGACTGGGAAGTCAGCATCGTTGAACATCAAAGGGTACAGCAGTTAACTCAGCCCGACTTGGCCGTATTGCCAATATAGCTTGTTGTGAAACTGGATGTTCTGTTTACTATTTAAACATACACCTATGGTCGTGCCTTATTAAACACAATTTAGCGAGCAATATACCTTCAACATAGTTAGTATAGTCTTAAGAACATAACACTAATTAATACATGAAACACTAGGAACAGACTGTCCTTTTAATAACTATTATGACGTCTTGCCGTGAATGAGACGTGTTTGCTGTCGGTCGTAGGATCAGGGAGAAGCGCATATTGAAGGTGATGGAGTCAAGGGAGAAGCGCAAGGTTGAGACGCCACGCCTGCCGCGGACTGCCAAGAAAGTGCGGGCAGAGAAGATGGAGACAGACCTGGCAGACCTCGGAGTGACAGTTGACACCGCCGACACCGAGGTACGGGGGACTTGTTTATGTCCCCTTTATTAGTAACTCTGTATTCAGACACTCTTTGTTTTCGGACATCATAAAAATCTACAAAATAAATTTGTTTACAGGTACCTGAAGTTTTCAGACACCTGTAGCAAAAACGGTTTTCTTCCTATGTAATCGGACACCAATTATTTGTATTTCTGACGAGCGAGTACCAATGTTTCTCCTGCATGAATGTAACTGCCAATTTATTTGTATTTAATTAATTATGCTTTATATGTGTGGTTTAGTTTGACAACACCACCACCACAGACAATTCTTTTCTCACCTAGGTAAATAACTGAGTTTAAACTATCCTGAATGCCGACTGCTGCCTGTTTGTAGACGCACGTAGGCCGGGCACGGTCCAAGAGCGCCAGTCGTCGCACGACCCTCAAGAGGAAGTACAGTGACACGTCGCTGGCTGCCAAAGCGACGCGGTCACGCAGTGCCAGTCGCGCAACGTCACGAGACAAGTCTGGTCTCCGCGACGAGACGGTCAGTGTCTAACATTAAATCGTAAAATCGGGGATGAATGTTAAAAATTGATAACTGTGTTGTCAGATGAGTGTGCCCAAGCATAATGATGATAAAGTTTGTCTGATCTCCGTGATGTTTCAATCAGACACTCTAATTTTTTACTGAATGCTCGTCGCATCTTGCTGCTTGTCAATGAGACTAAAATATATGTTATGGTCCAAACCAGCTCGTCACAAATTCATCAATTGGGCTCCATTTTTTACAGGAGTCCAAGGCTTGTTTTTTACGTCTTTTGCAATCCTTGATAGATCATGTAACTCCGTACGTTAAAAGACAATAAATCTTGAATGAAACTATTTAAAAGTTTATAACAATATCCATTTTTTACTTACATCAGGTAGGTAGTGCAATTGAATACCAAAATATCTCTGATTTGTTCATATATTATTTAGTAGTTTTTATTCTTAGTTTTGTGTGTGCCCAATCATAATGATGATAAAGTTTGTCTGATCTCTGTGATGTTTCAGTCAGACACTCTAATTTTTTACTGAATGCTTGTCGCATACACAGATCCTTGTAATCCAAGAATTTCTGTTTTGAGCAAATATTTGTCTATTTTGAGGGACATTTAATGTATGTGTACACAGAGTTTATAACAATATCCGTTTTTTACTTACGTCAGGTCGGTAGTGCAGTTGAATTCCAAAATATTTATAATTATCTCTCTGATTTGTTCATAGATTATTAAGTAGTTTGTTATTCTTAGTTTTGTATGTGCCCAAGCATAATGATGATAAAGTTTGTCTGATCTCCGTGATGTTCCAATCAGACACTCTAATTTTTTACTGAATGCTTGTCACATACTCTGCTGCTTGTCAATGAGACTAAAATATATGTTATGGTCCAAACCAGCGCGTCACAAATTCATCAATCGGGCTCCATTTTTTACAGGAGTCCCAGGCTTGTTTTTCACGCAATATTTGATAGATCATGTAACTCCGTACGTTAAAAGACAATAAATCATGAATGAAACTATTTAAAAGTTTATAACAATATCTGTTTTTTACTTACATCAGGTAGGTAGTGCAATTGAATACCAAAATATATCTGATTTGTTCATAGATTATTTAGTAGTTTTTATTCTTAGTTTTGTGTGTGCCCAATCATAATGATGATAAAGTTTGTCTGATCTCTGTGATGTTTCAGTCAGACACTCTAATTTTTTACTGAATGCTTGTCACATATTCTGCTGCTTGGCGCTGCAAATTATTTGACAAACAATAATGTTACTCTTTCTAGACTTTCTACACTTAACAGTTAATATTACTTTATGTGTATACATTATATATAATTTGTGTCAGTCAATGATGGATTTATTGTATGGCACATCAGAACAGACGTTTGATTATTTTGTTTATAGAGTATTAACAGTGTAGAGTTGTGTTTTATGACATCGTAGTGCTTTGTTTGCTCGTAGATGGTGAAAAAGGGCCGCAAACTGGCGAAGATCTCGCAGCGCGGGGCCAACAGAGACGCGAGGAAGGGAGAGGCCGACCGCAGGATACTCGACTCGAAGCCAAAACATCTGTTTTCGGGAAAGAGGAAGCAGGGAAAGACGGACCGGCGATAAGGGGAATATGGGAGGCATGAGGGATAGTTGTGTGGACAGACGGTGTCGTTGAACTGGTGCATTTGGGGAAGAGACTCGGACTGTGTTGGGGAATGCAGGGAGGGGTAGTAAAGGGGGGTGAGGGAACATAGGCTGGTGATTTTTGGGAATGTGCGAAGCTAGACATCAGGTTGTTGTTGATCAAACAACGGAGTCCTGCAGACTTTTGTACAGCAGGATGTTGTCTTGTTGCTGTTATTGAGACTTGTCTCTTGTACCATGAGGTCCTGCAGTCAGAAGGCAGTCTGTCGTAGAAGACTTTTGTACAGCAGGATGTTGTCTTGTTGCTGTTATTGAGACTTGTCTCTTGTACCATGAGGTCCTGCAGTCAGAAGGCAGTCTGTCGTAGAAGACTTGTACAGCAGGATGTTGTCTTGTTGCTGTTATTGAGACTTGTCTCTTGTACCATGAGGTCCTGCAGTCAGAAGGCAGTCTGTCGTAGAAGACTTGTACAGCAGGATGTTGTCTTGTTGCTGTTATTGAGACTTGTCTCTTGTACCATGAGGTCCTGCAGTCAGAAGGCAGTCTGTCGTAGAAGACTTGTACAGCAGGATGTTGTCTTGTTGCTGTTATTGAGACTTGTCTCTTGTACCATGAGGTCCTGCAGTCAGAAGGCAGTCTGTCGTAGACAATTTCACATTGTTACGAAGACACCGTCACACTCAACTCAAAAATATACATGAGTACAGCGTACTTCACCTGATCAAACGCCTTATGGTTTTATTTACGTTATATATCCACTTGAAATCTGGCTGTATGAATTAATTTACTACTTGCACTAACAATTCAAGAAACTCATCAGCACACTGTTGGCCTCTGTTTATGTTAAATGAGTAAGAGCCTAGTAGATTTGCAGTCTGGTATTTCCTCTGATGAGTGATTATTGTATAATAATTATTGTTTAGTACGTATTTACGCAACTACAAGAATCGCAGTGTATAAGAAAGCTGAACCCAGATGCCTATGAAATGGGTTGTACATAGTTTGAAACCTGCTTCTGACGGTAAAAAAGGTAAAGGTAAGTTCTTATATAGCGCAGTATCCAGTCCTCAGGACTGCTCAAAGCACTATACTTTACTCCCTGGCAAACCTGTTCAATCGAACACCATCTCAACTCTCGGGGAAGCATCCGGCCACGCTGCAATTAATGCACATAAGAAATACTTGCAATTAATTGTAGATAACTATAAATTCAAATTGTTTACTCTGCTGTAATATACTGAATTTGGGTGTGGTGTTTTTTGTGTAAAAGAGTGATCATGATTTTATTGGCATAATTAAAATGTACACTAAAACCTCTTAAGAACTGGTAAACCTGCCCTGACTCATTGTGACCTGACTGATGCGCTCACTTGACTTTATGATGCTACTAACAACGGTCTTCAATGCAGATGCTATTTATACAACAATTACAAACGGTATTCCTGAAAGCTTTTGAATGTAGTGTTTTGAAGAATGTATAATAAAATAAGGTTAATAATGGACAAGTTTTTGTCGTATGGACATTTCGACAGTAGTCGGGATTGAATATAGCAGGAACGGAACACATTCAAATTCGTGCCTAAGTTTCTAGACGAGTACGTTTCACATTTCTTTTCTCTCGTGTTAATGAATATGTATCCACCAGAGGGCGTCACTGGGCGGAACCATGTCTACTAAGTCGAACCCGGGCACTTTTTATGAGTAGTCATGTTGTCCTTTGACGTTGTCAGCTTGGTGTCGTTGAGCAGGCAGTGGCGTGTATAGGGGAGGGCATTGGACTGTTGTCCTTGCCAGGTTTCTTCTATCCTTCCTGTATCACAACTGTTGCGCCACCACATTTTATTAGAAAACTAATAGATAACTTATGTTGCACCTATATCCTCTAAACCAGAGGCACATCAAGACAAGATTGGCCAGTCTCAAAATGATAAGCCGTATTAATGGGTAACTTATATTAAAATGTAATCAATTAAAATGAATTTGGGCATTCAAAAGGTTTAAGTAAACATAGTGTATACTATTTAACATGATTTTATGATAAAATATAATTATACTGTTCCTTTACAACTTGACACAAATACATATATAAAACACCAAGAGAAAATGAAACGGAATGTAACTGTATAAACATTTATTTTATGTTTGCGAGAATTCATTAGCTTCATAATACTCCAACAGTTGTGAATGTAGCCCAAGTAGATGTACAGTTTGCATAATACTACACGGTACTACACAGATATTATAATACTACACTGTACTACACATATATTATAATACTACACAGATATTATAATACTACACTGTACTACATATATATTATAATACTACACAGATATTATAATACTACACTGTACTACACATATATTATAATACTGCACATATATTATAATACTACACTGTACTACACATTATAATACTACACTGTACTACACAGATATTATAATACTACACTGTACTGCACAGATATTATAATACTACACTGTACTACACATATATAATACTACACTGTACTGCACATATATAATACTACTGTACTACACATATATTACAATACTACACTGTACTACACAGATATTATACTACACTGTACTGCACAGATATTATATTACACTGTACTACACAGATATTATAATACTACACTGTACTACACAGATATTGTATACTAATTATTCTGAAAGCAGAATAAGCTCAAATGAAAAAATTCCAAGCTATTGCAAGAAAATAATGTAAAAATGTATGTATAATAACCGACTTTCACCTGGCAAGCTGCCAAAGAACTAAACAGCAGTGGCCAGTTTATAGTCAGCTGGGTATAATTCACCATATATACAGGGGTGGTCACATCAATTGCAAGTCCAAGCAAATATTGCATTACATATGATTGGGTAGTAAGGTAGTTATCACAACGTCTCGGACTGAGTCATAGGGATCTTTCTTTTTAAATATATACATAAATAATATATAGATCATCAAAATGTGTAGTTTTTATTGTGTTATGTAACCTGTGTATTGTCATATTATAATCACCTACGTAATGTATTCTTACTTCATGTTTTGGTTTGTAAAGACAATCTATTTGTAGAGATGTGTCTAAATAAATTTGATTTGATTAATGCTGTTGTGGATATAGAAACCTGGCAGTGGTGTTTCACCAACCATGTCACATCAGTTGAATCCGGCAGCTATTGGTAATGAGAGAATTGAGGCAAACTAATTTTACCATAGAAATAATCTGTGTATCCATTAAACAATGAACTTTCATAATACTGAACACTGAGGACAGGACATTGCAACAGTGTTATATTGTATGACTGCAATCACATTCACTGCTTATAAAATAAAGCACCAATGCAACATTATTGTGATAAAATATTTCATGGAATCTTAATGCCAACAGTGAATACATGTACCTAGTCACTACAGAGTGTCCTTGCCTGCTGCATGTAACTACCAAATTGTAATTAGTCATTAGATAAATCTTCTCATATTCGTGCTGCTGATCTGGTGACCAATTTATATATTTAGTATATGCAACATTCATTTATTTATAATATAAATAAATGAATGCATGTCAATGGTGAACATATTATGTTCACCATTGACATGTTTGTTGATACTAAGATACAAAACAGTAATTGCAGCAATACCACAAGTAATATATGATATATTAGTAGAAAATAGTTTGGTATAGCACCTAAAGTCCCGAGGGTATACAAGCAAAAACTTAATCAAGATACCATAAACAGAGATAAGCAAATAATCGATAAGCCGTATTAAGTTTGATGTCCTCAGAGCGAGGGACAACTAAGGATTTAGGTAGCAAATGCAGTTTCGAGAATATAAGTTGTGATTTTTATGGAAGGTACCCAGGTAGCTTATATTTATGGCGCATGCAGCAACAGGAAAATGGCACTAACCCAGGTTAAATCTAATTTTAGGCACAAAAAGCTATTGTGAGCGAGATAGATTATCTGAACTGCCTAGTGACCGTGATGAAAGACTCGGGAGATTAGCCAAATATACCTCACATATGTATTGTTTAATTGAAGTTAATTCATAATTGAATTTTATAGTTTACGAATGCTTGCAAGATTACAGAAAAATATGTTTAAACAAAAAATACAAAACCTTAGTGATTAAATATACTGAACAGCTCATTAGGCACAAGGCACGTTTCAACAAGGGTTGTGTTTGGGTCTCATGTATTAACATGGTTAGGGGTTTGGGGCTCACACAAGACTGAGAAAACAAGCTTCTGCTGCTGTTTATAACATGCAGGATGAACATGTTCAGACAAATGTGTCAAACTTTACTTTTCGGTAAGATTGCTTGCCACATATTTCAAGCACTATTATACTGCATATCTCCTATAAACTAACTACATTTACACATAAAAAGTACTCGTAAAGTTCAAATAATAAAATTAATAATATGAATATTTCATACGTACAATTTGTATGTCTTCACAGCTCATGCTTTCAAAGATCTACATAACACTATATAGTACACCCCTCTATTGTATTCATTTGTCTTTCTTCATTGTTTATCAACTTACTAAACAAATTTGTTGACTGTTAATGACATGCATCGAACCAATCCCTGTTCACCTGCAATTACCTGTAAAACAAGTATACTATCACGCGTCAAGATCAAGTCAAAGTTGCACAGATATTTTTTCACGTTTTCCTTTTATTACCAGTTGGTAGACTGGCGCGGCCTTCATCACAAAGCCACCAGACCCAAAGCGATCACAGCTTTTTCCACAGCTTAAACTAATTTGCACACATACATACATACATACATACATACATAACATGAGCACAGTTGAATAGTGGCCAATTATTGAGCAATCACCGCCAGGGTAAACACTATTTTATCTTGCAATTAAACGTACAATTAAGGCACATTCAGTGACCTTATTTAACATACGTAAACTTATCTACGTCACACGTCTGTCAAGAAACGGCCTCTTATTGCTGGCGCAGGTGACGAATGAAAGCACTGCGTGTTCAAGTAAACCTGCTTTGCCGAGTGATGTACAAAAATAGACTGGGCATATTCAGGACCTACCAGTTCTTTCCAAAGCAGGCAGCAGCAAAGGATTGGAGTTGGTTTTATAAAACCACAAGTCACACAGTAAAGTTTCATACTTTCTAACAACTTGACTGCAAAAAGCTGGTCTTTTTACATAATTTCTTAACAGAATTTGATTTTACCGTTTCCTGTTTAATCTGAAAATGTACAGTATGGTGTTATAATAAAAATGAATGAACATTGCTGTAACAGTCCGTACTGAATGTTCAGCAAACTATAATTTTGATATTTTTAAACAGATAAAGGTCAAATTGTACGATATATAATTATGGTTTATTCAAGTACTTTTTGGCAATCAATACTGTACATTAGATAACTCTGCTAAGTTCAAGTAATGGCAGAAACCCAAGTTGTGATAACCATTGAAAGACTAGTAATACAGGCGTATCACACTGTAGCAATACTTGCAAGCACCAGTGTCCTGCAAAGTACGTTTAATATTTTGTACAAGGATGTTTATTTACAAGAAAACCTTACCAAAACACCAGAACAAAACATTTTCAAACGCTACTTGAATACACATAATTGTTGCTTGTGTTGAACATGACTGATCATCATCAAATTTGAAATTAAAGAACACATTCATAACTTCATATTTTTGATACGTCTATCTAACCAATGGTCCCAGTAAATATGAGGATGATTTTGTAACGTAATCCAGTTACTGTGACTTTCTGTGAAATAGCAACATCATTAGTTCAAACTTCACTTGGGGATCAGGATCTTGTTCAGGTGTTTTGGTAAACATACCAGTTACATTGTAAACCTTTTCACTAATATGAACAGACAGTTTAATGAACGAGTATGGACCTTGTTAAAATCATCCTTGATCATTCGATCAAAAATAGAATTACCAAGGCAGTTTTAAATGTGTTCTCCTATTCACTATGTGTAGCACTTTCGAGATCAAGACCAAACATAAACACTTTGCAAATATATGTACACATATATACATAACTCACATCATTTCCAAGTGCAAGACATATTGTAATTTTACAAATAAAACAAGATCACCAACATTATGTGTAAGTGAATTACACTGTTGTTACTTACTTTGATGTAATAAATTCACCAGCCATTACAACACAATAACGTTCAGAATGTGGCATTCGAAGATGGCAAGGTAGTGTAAATGAAAGTCCTACCGAGACATCTGCGTCTCAGATACCAGTGAACCTGCCCCATGCTGCACCCAACTTTGATGTTGTTTGCGTTACAACAGCAGCAGTAGCAGCAGACACTACAATGTTGTCTTTCAATAACTAACACAGATCCCGACATGTTTGTTGAGCAAGTACTGCACGGCGTCCACTGCACAACCTAGCATTGCATGTGGCAATGCAACGTTTCATTTGGCAGCACTGGGAACAGTAGTTAGTCTCATAGTCTGGCACTTGAACACAGGAGATCTTATAGTTTGATGCTACGTATGCAATCACAAAATGTTGTTTGCAATGTACTTAGCAGACGCCAGACATGTCCCAGTCAGTTATTATCCAACAGTGTTGCCACCTAGAATCCAGCTGGGTGGCGCTGTGGTCAGTCAAACTACAACCGATGCTATACAACGGTAGGACGAGACGACATTGCATGCGATTCGTGAAGCGTTGTTGGGGTATTATACAAGTCATCCTTCATTACACTTTCACGCCTCTTGACTTTCATTTTATGACGACCGGAACGAGAAATCGAGAGATTCCTGTTGCTTTTCGAACTGCTCTCTGCGGCGATCGCATTTTGTGCATCCTTTCCTGGAGCATCGCTTGAGCTATCCGTTTTGGATTTGCTGTTACCTCCCTTCGTCTTTCCGAAAATTTTACGTATTGTCGACATGGTTGAAGATGTGAGAAGATCTGCTTCAAAATTTGTGTCTGTCAATTCTGGCCTGAGCCAAAACACAGTTGAACGAATAAACCAGTTACACAAGTAACCAGTCACCCTCGAATCATGGCACAATCAGAGATCTATGAACAATAACTGTTGCGTACCCACAAGTGAAGTCTCAGTTTGTTGTGTAGCTATGGTTGTCTCTATATGTTCACCCGCTGGGAGAAAATGCTTATACACTACGAATCTGTCAAATCGTAATCCATTCACAATGTCACCTTGAGTGACCAGTATCGCGTCAATCCACGGTAAGTCCGCCTGGCAAACAGGATATCCAGCAAGACAGCCAGTTGAACGATACAGAATGCCGAACAACTACTTCAACTGTGTGGGCGACAACGTCTTGATCGGCACACACACGCACAGTCACAAAGCCCCAAAACGCAACGCAGTTGTGTTGACTGACACCAGCGTCATGTGAGTTATAAAGAAAGTGCGCGGAGGTGCTTTCAGTGGCCGGTGGGGGTGACACGCAAGTGAGACCCGGCGGAGGTTCTGTGCTGTTGTTTGTCACTCACAGCCAGTCACCACTCGCCTGCAGCGGCCACAATAACAACAAACACAGTATCTGTTCAAGCGTAAGACACAACGCTGTGTGCTTCACACAGCACTGGTCTGACGGGTACAGTAGCAATCGCGGCAACGCTTTTTTCTCGCTACCTAATTGATAGTCACTTGACTGGCAGCGTCTCAAAAACTGGCAGCAGCAGTGAGAGGATCGGGAGCCGTCTATGAATAATCTGCTTCGTAATGGTAGTCAGCCAGGTGTGGTGACTCAAATGTTATCCCACTTCAGTGGATGTCGCTTACTGAAGCACTCCAGAGACAGAGAGAGCTTTAGTGCAGCTTAGCCAAATGTTGTCACTTCAGCTAGACACGTCTGTATCCAGTGTGTTTCAAAACAACTCTACCAAGTGTAGTGAGATCGCCGAGTCCTCAGATCAACACGGCGACTTGACAGTTCACAAGTACAAACCCACCTAGATGTCTATACACCGGCGTCGTTCCCTGGTCTGAGTTTGTCACACGCTGTTGCTGTGCGCACTGATTTTCCCACCATGTGTGTGCAGCTCCAGCTGGGCACTGAGCACTGTGAATGCAGCCACGTTGGTTTGAGCGCCTCTCACACTAACTGAGCACTGACACAGTGTAGGCAATGTGTTGTCACGCGTGGCCGCACCGAGGCAACTATTGTAGGAGAGTGGGCTGTCACACGTGGCTGACTTTCCAGTCTGTCTGCTGGAGATTCCTACTGGAGCCAGTCCACCAGTCACAGTCTATGCTCACTATAAGTCTCCCAGCAGATCTGTAAACAGTCAAATTAGCATAATTTAGATGACTATATTTGAGCCTGATGCCTGTCAATTTCTGGTTGCCTATAGGTGAAGGGTGCTAAATGTCCTCGAGGGAAGGCTTAGTGACAGGGAGCTTGAGTTTATTCCTTGGTGTATGGATATCTACATTAACACTGAAAAGCATGGAAGAGAATGTTTGTGCTACTGGCGTATTTGTTATAAAAGTTACCTTTAGCATTATTTTATTTTGTTAAACAGATGTCTACATAAAAACTATAACAACCTTCTGGTCTTTTCTGGCTACTATAGACACAATAAATTGCGGTATCCTCTACTTCCACTGGCATAGATATCAGGTAGAAGGGACAAGTCAGTTTATCTTCTGACACGGGCAACTCTCAGATATACACACAGAACATGGAATGACCAGATGGGAAATGAAACCTCTGTTGACAGCAATACACAATAAATAAAGTGGGATGTGAGAGTTGGGGGTCAACATGGCCTTGATTTATTCAAGTAAATAGTTCATTCACACACTGCAAAACACAGAAACTTGTCCTCAAAGTGAAGCCCAAAAGTTTGATTGATAACGCTGTATTTATACATCTATTGAGACATACAGCGAAGTGACACAAAACGGCTGTCAACCTGAATAGATGGCAACACTTTGTCTTGAGCGATTCACGCATTCAACCCGAGTCACGTGTATAATAGATCTTATTGGATGCTTCCATTTACCTTCCCTGATCAGGTGTGCTTAAGTGCCTTGTTCTTCTACTTTGATGTGACTAGATCAATTCCTGTTGATGTTCCAGCACACGTAACGTTACGGCAAATGGTCAGGGTAAAAAGATGTTGTTGCTATCATGCTGTCTTTCAAAGGATCATTTGAGAAGCCTGGACTTATCTCAGGATCACATAAAGTGCAACCCCAATGAAATGTTTCTCAGAAGGCACCATAAAAGAAGTGTGTCACAGTTACCTAAAGAAGCGTTTGCTGATATCGTGGCAATTTCAATGGTTAAATGAATGCATGCTGTGATCTAGAAAGTATAGATGTGATAGGAGCAAGTTTTCACACAGAGATTATGGTATTAATTCTGAAATTACATGTATTTTAATTGATAGTAATACAGTTGGTCATTGCGTATATTAATGCTGATGCTTAACACTTGAATTTCCTCGTTTATCACTGATTTGTGGTGAATTTGAATTATCTGCAAACCTGTGAAATTCCCCAATGTAATGATGATACCTTGCATGCACAAGCAGAAGGCGCTCATTGATTATAATATTATGATAGTACATTAAGTGTAAAGATGACAAACTACATTTCTTTACACCTTCCTTCTTTGGGTTACAGTCCTACAGGTTACATATATACCCCTTGCATGGGATCTTTACTGCCCCTGGCATTGACATGAGGTAGCAGGATCCAACAGCTTATAGTCTCTTCCGAAAGACACCACCAATGTGGGGTGAGCGAAATTGCCCAAGTTTCAAAATGGCGGTCCATAGTAGGATTGGAACCCTGCTTGACCACTGCTCCCCGCTAATTTGCAGAAGTTATCTATGACAAGGATCTGGGTCTCAGAGATAGTCAACGGCGCCACACATCTGACTTACATACACATCCGTTTGTATTACATACCAACATCTCAGAAGAATAGTGTAGTTTTTTTTACTGATACAGATAAGCCACTTCCAATAGTTGTATCTGTCAGACTTGTGACCGATCAGATGGTCTATTTATAGCCACGACCATGTAAGTGACCGCAAAGTGGCCATAGAGGTCACTTGGAGGGATCAAGTAATCCCATGTAGACTGCTCGGTGCAATCAGGTTATCAAATATCAGCAGTTACAATTGTAATTGTATTAAGTATGCACGTGTAATTAGCTCTCCAAACAAACCTTGGTGTCAATGCATGCAGCTGCATCATTTGTCATGAGAGACTTGGCCTGTCTGTGTCAAAGGGAACTTCATAAAGGCCTCATATAAAAGCACACACTGATATATGAGCTTGGAGAGCAAAAAGTAATAATAATCTAAACAATCTAGAGTGGCTTGCTGACATTTTCAACAATTGAGCGTTATCAAATGGGTGTCTTGCACACTGTAAAGTAGTTCAATATAGCTATTCTATGCCATATATAGTGTACTTTGTTACTAGTTTTTTTTACTGAAAATCTGTAGATTTTGATTTCTTGGTCTACAGTGCTTAGTGACAGAGTACCATGTGGTGAGTGGAGAGGATATGGGTTCAAGTACACACATTATTATCTATATATTAATACGCTAACTTTGAGTCATTGTAACGGCAGTGCACAGTGCACTCATCTCCTCTGAGGTGTGCATGTACTAGTTGGATCTATGTTCATTTGCTTCCGTCAACCATTGGCCTTTGATCCACCAATTGGTAATGTATTTAAACAACTTATGACAGTTATTTAGAGTTATTTACTTATGTGTGTTTTATATGTATAGCTTGTCTGGAGGGCCTTTCTCCTAGATGAGACATTTGAGTGGTGATCAATTCACCAGGAGTAACTGTAGAAACAAGTTTTAAAACATTAGAACACTGCAGTGATCATAACTGCTGCCCGTAATTATATTAGAGTGGACAAATAAAGACAGCACCACACAGACCAGTGCTCAACGAATTGTGAATATGGACCAAAAACAGCTTAGATATATTTGCATCAAGAAGATAAGTGAATGGTGGTCCATTTCTGCCAACTCGCTGGAAGAAGACACAGGTGACTGAGCGAATGCCACAGGTGTGACAGTAGGGGCATCCTAGAAGACACAGGTGTGACAGTATGGGTGTCCTAGCTGTCCTGCTTCAGTAATATGTGCTGCACACACAAAAGAACTAGGTTGCCATGATTTCACATGTCACTGGGATAACTCCAGAGCACACAAAAATTAATCAATTGTCAATGTCTATGACCCAAGGACACAAAGGCACTTCTGAAGCATGCCTGAGTACAGCAGCCTTCATAAAGCACCTTTCATTAGCAATGACAAAGGCTTCAGTTTTGTAATTCTTATAGCCAGATCAACCCACTAGAGCTGGCACAAGTAAAGCTCAACATACAAAATCAATAGAGCTGTTGGCATATTATATGTTCTTCCACCTACATATTTGTCTATGTGGTTATTTCAAGTTAAAATCGATATTTTGTAGTTTTCTTCCATCAACAAAACATTGGAGACAACTATAACTGCATATATACATATATGTTCGTGTATTAGATGACAAAGCATGGGACTGTATAATCACATTTACTAAATTCACACATCCAACATGAAATGGACAGAGCAACAGAGCCAGATAAATAAAGCTTAAAGATTCTGGACTTTTTACACTGTCTGTGTATATCGGACTTGTCTCCAACTTGAAAAATGTATGAGTAGGTGTCGTTTCTCCCAAATTGCCAATACCAAGATCTTCTGACACTATGTCTAAATTGCAGTCATTCACTTATACATATGCCAAGTCAAACCATTGTAGGATAATATTAAGCTGACATTTGAAAATGTTTCTCTGCACTGTCATCAATCCATCACCCAAACAGTTACTCTCTTGATATATCTAGCTACATAAAAGAATCACAGAAAACTAAATGATACCCGGGGATTACCCACTGCATACTGTAGACTTATCAAATGTGTTTTTATACATTTAAGCATCAGGAAAGTCACATAGCAATACCCAGCTAAGTTTGTTGTTCAGAATGAAAATGTGGTATTACGGTCAATTAGGAATTAAGCAAACATGTCCACATAGATTAGTTACTAGGCAGGAGGTAGACAGGCAATTTCCTCATAGACAGTTTTAATTTAATTATATACACTATTCAATGTTTTGAGTGGGAGGACACACAAAAACACCAAGAATGAAATGATGTGCCATTTTTGGAATGGCCAAATTGTAAAATTTAATGACATGACATGTAAATAGATTTCTTTCTACAGTGTAAGAGTAGGCTACCAGGTCTGACAAAATAAGTAACTTTTGACAGAAACATGAACTCCCGCATTTTGATAGATATAGATCATATATGTAGTTGACATTGCCTCAGTTGAATAATGCACTTATCAATGACACATCAGGGTATATAAGCCAGGATGATTAGGAAAAGTCATTGAGTGTGTTTAATGTACACATACACAATTAGTTACCCACCTACAAATATGGTTTTAGGTAAGTTTTCTTTCAGGACTGCAAACACTTTGATCAGCAAAAAATAAACGGTGTGCTCCATTACCTAACTGATGCAATGGCAAACATCTGACAGACAGCACCAACCAAGAGTACTTGCTACTGAAGACACACTCTGGCTTCAAAATCATTAACCCAGAAACATGAGCTGGGACAGTTGTGTGCTGATACCAGTGATAAACAAGCTGTGTATTTACCAACACTGGTCCCTCAGTCTACCGCCTGGGGTCTTGCCCTGGATCCCGATAAGGACACAGAGACACACAAGGCAACTGTATCAGCTTGGACAAGTCAGTGCAAACCAAAGATTGGATACACCAAGGCCTTACTTCCAAAACCTCCATTGTGTCTGCCGAAAACCAGTTATCAGTGACACGCTATCATAATGATAGAGCGGTTGTTCAATGTGCCTCCAAATAGAAACCTGTCTTTCAGGCTGCCGACAGCAGTGAGACTGGGCAGTCTGCCAGCGGTGTGCGGCCACGCGTAATGAGGAGTGTCAGAGCAAGGAATAGTCCTCAGAGTTGTTCTCAGGGGTAGTCCGTGTGGACTCGTATACACATGTCAGCTAGGGTGATTTTGTGGTGAAATTTAACAGGTTATATTAAATTTTATTCCTTTTATTTGCTGGTATGTAGAGTCATTGAATATTACACCCTTCAATATTCTGAAAAGTTTTAGTTGCAACAACCTCATTCAATATGTCAACCTCCATCAAAATATGTCAGACACCCTATATATGGGAAATAACTAAATATGTCAGACACCCATCAACAAATAATGAAAAACTGATAAGACAGTTATTTCAGACTATTATTTCCTAGCTTGTACGTTTATTTTGAAATATCTGACCTAAACATAGGTAGGCCTACAGCTACTGTTATTGCTGAATAAGACCAATTTCATATCTTGTTTTTCCTCTGAGCAGTTTCTCAAACACATTCGCATAATAGTGTAACAAAGAAACTCTAAACCAATGGCAAAAGACAAGTCTTATGAGAGCTACGGTAGATGTTTGACATGTGGCTTACATGCCATGCATTATCACCTCTGTTCACTGTCCTTGTGGACGCCTCAATGACTGTCAAAGGTGATCATTTGAAGATTGGGGTAACATTTACACAGCATTTAATAACGGCATATTGCAATTCAATTGGGTAGTGTTGGTGTATTCAAAGCACAAACGAACGACGCCATGACAGTACAGTTCACGCAATAGTGAAATAGTGTTTATCAGTTCATGCAATGGTGCACGAGTGCTTATCTTGTCTTTACAAAAAATTTAAGTGTTTTGTAAGAAACTGACAGACTGGCTCATTAGAAGTGTAAGGGAAGCACTTAGCCCCGATGCAATCAATCCACAAGGGTGTCTACAACATTGGGCAACAGCATAGAGGAGATTGAATCAACCATATTTCTACTTTCACTAAGCAAAAAACACATTGGACGAATAGAACTAAGACAACAATTTAAAGTGTAGTAGCAGAAAATATCACAACCTACATTTTATATATATATATACATTATTGTACTAACCAAAATATATATAAGAAGACATATTTTCTGATCCTGTTATATATACCAGTGACACATTATAAATGACAGTTAAATCCTATTCTTCTGTGATAAACGGAGAAGAGTTTACCCGATTTGTTTCCATGACAGAGCTTACAAAAACGCTTGTGACATTGCCACCGTAATAAATTTGTAATTCAACTTTTCTCATTTGTAGAGAGTAGCAAATGTCTTTTCCACTACACAAATATACTTTCTTCTCTATTTACTTTCTATCTTTGCCACTTGAAAATGTGAGAATGTCTGTCAAAGCAAAGCGAGTGGTATGACAAATGAGGATCTATCTACACAAACCAATACAGCAGATTTCTTAGTAAGAGGCTATCCATACAAGACATGAATCATCTATAATGTTCGTGCCTTACATCATGGATATACATCAATGCCAAAGCAACATTTGAAGAGCAATTTTGATAGCTGTCTCATATGATTGATGACACATTTCAGTCACCTTCCTGCACTGTATAACAATGGCATTACGGGGGAGGGGAAACTGATCAGAATATATTGAGTATGCTCATGGAATCACACATGCAAAGGCATGCACACTGTAATTCCCACAGGCATATAAACATTATAGTACATTAGCTGGCAGTATGTTTTATAACCGACAATAGTTTATTGTTCTTTGTCGTCAATGGTGTCATTCATCTATGGATACTGCATGAAGAGAGAGAGCAGTGCAATCATGATAAAACTGTAATTTCCAACAACAATCATCTAATGAAATATGATCCATGCATAGAACCTACGTGCATGTTCGTGTGCATAAAATGTCTGGGACCATGAACGTGTATGTACAGACATGTGTGTGTCTGTGCATGTGTCTGTGTGCAGGGCTTGACATTTAGGTTTTTGCCCACTTGCCCTGTGGGCAAGTGGCCCTGACATTCTACTTGCCTGACCTGAATTCTTACTTGCCCTGTGTATCGATGTGTGCTTTATGTACATGCATGCATACACAATGCTTGCAGCACATATCTGCTCACAGACACACATGCCTCGGTTTGGTGCCATGTCTAATCTTATCAACACTGTTTATCTTTGGACACGACCAGGAAAAGGACCAAAAAATAATAAAAAATCCCAAGTAATGTATGGCGCCAGAGTTCTACCAGTGCAGGTCCATTAGCATGGCATATTGTCTGTATACATTCAAGTATTCCAGGAATTATTATTATTATGAATAAACTGCAGCCATTGTGTAGCGATGTATTGTCTACCTCCCTTGAGTATTTCAGACTCCCACCGAACAAACATCAGTAACTTAACACCACCACAATCAATGAAGGTGTTTGCTGAAGGTAAATTATTTATCTCCGCTTCCTGGAGTCGATGTCATCAAATGAAAACTGGTGTTTATGATACCGAAAAGGCAGGACTTCTCATTCACGTCCATAAACAGACAGCCTATATGTTGATTTATTTGTAGTCTTTACAAATCACTTTTATCTGTCACATTCTTTTCTGTTTTATGTGAGCCATATTCAGATCTTCTTAATTATTGATTAAATTTGTAATTTTGACTTCGAATTATGTGTAAAAGTATTACAAAAAATGTACTCTTCGACCACTATAATTTATTTTCAAATGTCATATTTGTGCTAAACCACATAAAAAGATTAAGAAACAACTCCGAGATTGGTTTCCAAGGATTTAGGTGCAATAGAAGTTAACTTATCATTATTTTATATGCTATGATATGAAACACTTAAAACAGTCCTTAGGTATGCATTTGTTTCTAATTTTTGGAGCACTTTTAGGAGCAGAGAAAATATCCTGGGTGGGGTAGATGCCCTAGGGTATCTATCCCAAGGGGAAGATACTGAGAAACACTATAGTAAAATAGTGCATGAAATTACCTACATTATAAACAGTCTCCCACAAAAAAGCCCTCTTGGGGAAAAATCTTGCACCAATGGATGTGATAAGAGACAGCCAGAAGTAGAAATACAAACATCTTACATGTACATTGAAAACAGAATTAACACTTCCATTCATTAAACGGTACAGTTTAAGCAAAGTATATAGTGGTAATGAGTTAAATGGATGAACTGTTGCATAATGTCAATTATCCCCCCCCACACAGTGTCCAGTGAATACCCATTAATGAATCCATGACTCAACACAAAACCCTGTGAAGGGTGGACTTTCGTAGTTGCCTGTTTCATGTATACAAAGCTTCCTGCTTCTCACATGTAAAATGGTAAAACAGTGGAGAAAAATGAGCTTTTAAGCAGTTAATTGCCACCTACCCGGCTAGTAGAAAAGATCTGAGTAAATAAGACATCGCTTTGTTGGATCTGTGCTCAGGATGTGCACGGCACATTTGATGAGTGGCCACTCCTTAATGCAATGTTATCATGGCAGACTAACAAGCAGCCATGTGCCTTGGACAAGTGTGTTTGCTGGAAGTTACATGGAGGTAGCAGCATGCACAGATCTACCAATGTTACTCAACTTTCGCACGGTGTTTCGTAGTCTCTAAAAAATGCACAAGCATTAGCTTCAACTATACATACATACGTGCATATTTACATGAGACAATGCTAGATGCATAAGAGTTTAAGAGTTGTTGACTTGTAATTGTGGCTTGTTTGTTGAAGACAATCAACAGTATGCACAAGCTTTATAATGTATAAGCCAAGCAATTAAGCATACACTATAAAAATGCAATCATTATTATGTGAATTGGTGTGATGTACACATGCTCGATAATTATAATGTACCCCAAATAACTGGAAATGTGAAGTTGTTTTTTTTATACTCTAACCAAATAGCACTGGTGTTGCTGCCACAGTGTGATGGTGAACTAGTGTGATGGTGAACTAGTGTGATGGTGAACTATTGTGCCAAATGCCTTGATAATAATAATTCACTCTTTCTGACAACAGACATTTCCTTTGTTGTAAATATACTACACCAACATATTACAAAATTAAGTGTAATAGTTTTACATTTAGATGCAATATGAAAGTTATGAGAATTGTTGCATTTTACTTCAGTGAAACATCATTTCAAACTGCCAAAGAGTTAGCCAATGACAACAGCTTAAGATTAACTTTAAACTATCTTTCTTCTTGTGTCCAATCTCGCTAAGTTCTGATGCAGACTTACGCTACCAGTGGGGTGGAGGCACATTGATAGACACAGCTGACATCAGGTGATGAGGCAGCTGGTGTTTAATGAAGCCAATTACATGGTACTTAGAACATAAATAAGGGGCTGACAACACAGTGTGTATAGCAATGACAGTGGACTTACAAGTGCAGGGGAATCACTACAGACTCATAGGGTCAGAGCTGAATGCTAATGAACGGCAGTGATTCTCACCTATTAAAAACATCCATCCATCTACATAACTGAGAGCTATAATTATATGTAGTACGGCACGCTTGTGTTTCGCATATAAAATCTAAGAAATATGCACTGTATATTATGTTCAAGTTTCCTGTATATATCCTACATATTTTAACAAGACATGGGTCTACATTATATTTAACTATGTTCAATAATTGTTTAGTTTATTTAATATATATATATCACAACATCCAAAAGTAATTATGCATTTGATTAAATTTATACATCTAATTGTTCACAGAAGCCCCACTATAAGTACAACTATAGCCCACAAACACTTCACATATTCCCTAGTTCACCTGAAATGCATATCAATGCATATACACATATGTTAATTATACTATTAATACCTTGTGTTTGCGACTGAATCAATATATTACAAACCTCAGATTACAAGATATCAACATAAAATTAACAGCATGCACAATGCTGAATTGACAGAATCAATCTAAAAGAATAAATGTAACTCTAGCCTTTTATTCACATTTATGGACTGTAATATCATGTTTCATTGTGCGAAAGAAGAACAGCACATAGGTCCCGGGGGACGCCATCAGTATTATTGTTTACAAACTGTTATCTACACTCTAGTATTACTATTTACAAAACACTGATGTTAAAAATAGATGACCAGTCATGGTACGAAGTATGTCTGCAGGACTTGTTTATATTTATCTCCAATTAACTCATGTTTTCTATGTATCTCGTATTGTTTCTTTATTATTTCCGGAGTGAACCTTTTTCACTAAATCACCTCTGAACAGTCCAATTGTAATGCAAAGGCACAAAGGTTTTAATTACGGCTCACTTTGAATTGACCACCGGGCAATGACTCGGAGACCACAGCCATTGGTGGCAGAATGGAGATAATATCTTACAGACAGATCAAGTCAGTGAAAACAACAACACAATATTATTCTACACTATTTATTTTGAGTTGGCTAATACAATGCAGATTACAAGACTTCTGGATTTTTTTATCAGAGAACCACAAGGGTCAGAGGTTGACAGTATAAATGTGCTTATGTAAAACTTCAATGGTGTTGTAATATGTTACGTAAGCATGGCAGCAGCACTAAACCTAGTGCTTATATATTACTGTATCTTACAACAGAAACATTATTAAGTTAATTAGGCCTTGAAACATCATTCTACTTATAAAATAATAACAAAGATTCACACTTAATCCTCACACGTCCCAATCAGTGTCTTCTATACTATAACCGTGGCTGTGAATGTGACAATATCACCGTCAACTGTCATGGGAATGTGACATGATGGATGTCAGTCGGTACAGGTTGACCATTTAATAATTAAGCATAATTAATCTATAGGCAAGGCTGGTTTGTCAACACTGCCATTGTCATATTGGAACAGTGTACCACACCTGGGGGGCATAAACTACACTGGTTTACGAGACAGATTATTTTTATAGACATAAAATTTAAAAACTCAACCTTTTTCATTTGCTGGAAGTACAATCCTCCACTAAAATACCAATTATGTAGGAAACCTTCAGCCTATAATAAAAGTATTTGTACATTTGCATTTGGACAGTTGTCTGTTTTTTCTGTAATATATATTAAACATCCCAACTTAATTTTTTTTAAGTTTTTAGTAAATATCCTAGCTCTACCTGGTTTAAAAGTGGCTATATGACAAATATCACAAATTACCTCTCTTTTCACTATATATTTTATGACTTTCAAAACATGTTCAGACATACTGACTGACAGGACAATTGGTTAATATCTCTGGGGGTTCCAGCCATTTTGCTAAATGTCCTCTTAAAAGGGTGTAGGGTTGTAAACTTAGTTATGTAATTTCATTCAATAATTTATACTGTACCCATGTACTACAATTGCTGCTAAAAATAACTTGTGTGGTTGACCACCTCACTAGGGGCGTAGGTATCCTGCCATATACCCTTGTGTGGTTGACCACCCCACTAGTGGGTGCACTAGGGGGGTAGGTATCCTGCCATATACCCCTGGGTGATCATCCTTTTGAAGAATAGTAACTCTGTTGACTATTAAATCAGTAACTAGTTGTTTACTTTAACTACCTACACGGATATATTCAACAATAAACTAGTCTACTCTATTCACAGAAACACTTAGAAGACATTTCTACTTAGCCCAGACTTGTTTACATGTTGCTACTTCTGAACAGTATGTAAAGATTATGTGCATTTCCTAGTAGGAAATAGTAGGCACAATAGTGTCAGTTCTAGGCACCTAATCAACTGGTGGAAATAAAGTCATAGGAAATTGCCTGGGGAAGGAAATTATTACACAAAATAAAGTCAAAAATAATTGTATTTGAAGACTAGAACGTTTTGAACATTTTCAGAACACAATAAAGTTTGATGAATATTCTGAAGAAACTCTATCACAGTGACATTCTTATAATTTCTCACTGACAAACTAACACAAGTGAGATTTATAAGTGACTTTTTTATCAAACCCATGCACTGAATGTTTTTGTGTTGTCTTTAATTTTGTTAATTAAGACATATTATTCGATGCAAATGTATTTAATAGTTCAATTTATAATTAAATTATATTTACTTAAAGTTGTGAGTTTTCCTGTAACTTTTATTAGTTCTTGTGAATTTGTCTCCCTCTTCACATAATCAAGAAACAATGCCTTGTGTGGCGCCAGCCAACTACTCGCACCTACTTGGGGACACTGGGGTGCATTGTAGACAGTCTGCAAGGAGGGTGGGGGCAATTATGTTTTGAAACGTTGCTCTACTGTTTCCTAACCATGCAGTGTATTGTACAGGGGAGAACATTACACAGCACAACAACAAACAACAAAAAGGCCTCTACACGATATTCACAACACCGCAACAAGTTTGACAATACCTCCCACAAACACAACAATGCGATACTTTCGTCAAATGAAGTAGCACACCAAATCTGATCACAGGCTGTCAATGGTCACCAGCGCTGGGTTACATTTCCTTTGACTACAGGTGGCTCAATGTGCATTTTGCAATGTTTCTGATTGCAAGATTGTGCTTGCTAATTGAAGCTGACAGTAGCAGCCGCCTGGCTACCTGCCGAGCCCAGCGGGCGTATTGAACATGATACACCATTGTATTTAAATTATTTCCTTCTGTGTCTGCTCTGTAGGTTCAAAATGTGTAACTTTGATGGTGATATAATGAGGCCTTTGTAGCAATGTTCCTTGTTTGTCTGTCTATCATTTCCATGTTGTCTCTTGGTGCTTGGAGAGGTGTCTTTCACCATCTCTCACATTTTCACAACAAAACCTATACACCATGTTTGCATGCACACACGCATACAGGCACTACATGCACGCACACACACACGCAGACAGACACACACACAGACACACGCCCACACACGCACCACACATGAAAAATGTAAACAATCACGACTACACATAATAATAATAATACAATTTATTTGTATAGCGCCAGAATAAAACAGATTGCTCTCAGGCGCTTGACATGCATGTACTCTATTTAGAACTGTATTATAGATAAAAATAATTATAAAATAATAATTAAAACATTCATAGCATAAATATTATAGTGAATTGAAATGTAATACATAATTTTAAAATAATAATTACGTAAAATATGGGTAAGTGCATTTGATGAAGTCCACGTGATCATATTATACGCTACTCTAAAAAGGTGTGTTTTAAGAAGTGTTTTGAACTGTGGCTGTGTCTGCCATATCCTGACACAGTCCAGCAGTCTGTTCCGTAGACTGGCTGCAGCTGCAGCAAAATGGCGATCACCGTGTGTGACCATCTGTAAAGTTGGTACTGACAGTAGCGGCAAAGACGCAGATCTCAGTTGCTGATTCGGTTGACGTCGGTTCAGTAACTCTGCGAGATAACTCGGTGCCCGGTCATGCATCACAGAGTACACAAACACAACCATTTTATATGTCAGGTGCACACAGATAGGTAACCAATGCAGGTGCTGCAGAACGGGAGTGACATGGTCAAGACCACAACATTAACAAATAATGAGACACTTCCACAGTATGTCGCAGGAGATCATCCTCGACATCAGTGCACATACCCTGCGGCACTGGTCCAGCAGCAGGCACACTGGTACACTGGGACACTGACACCTCTCTTGACCCCCCCCCCCCCCCCAATGCTCCACAGTGCACAGACCTGCATCACACTATTGACACTCAGCACTGCAAAATCTGTGCATAATAAATATTTAACTATACATTTTAAATATTAATACAGTTTAATCGTAAGCATACACACCGCTGACACATGGTACGGTGAAGAGTCCTGCCAGGACAAGAGAATTGGCAGGTTTAGACAAGAAGACAAGTCATAAATAAGTTGCTCTGATTTACCAAGAATTTTGCTACCTGCAAATGTCAAGTAATGCCACACCTCTCAACAACAATTATTATGTGTCAAACCCAGGCGCTGTGAACCAAACAATGTCATTATTGCTGCACTACATTTAAGAAAAACAAACTGCTAACACCGTTCCATAGATTTCAGCATGGACGAACTTGTTACAGCAATGACAATAACCATAAGCGACAGACTTCATGAGCGTACTTTTTATTGGCATTTGATAAACACATTGCCTTTACAAGCCATATACATGTGGGCTGGTGTTAAATATTAAAACATTTAAGCCGGTTACGACTGAATAGACTACATCCTGAGTAAGACTATAACAAAGGTACCAACACATAATAACAATTATGTGGTTTTATTTCACCTGCATGCTACAACGGTTTGCAACAAATAGCAAAGGTAAGACATTTAAATATCCTGTGGCAACAATCTACTCTAGACTAGTCCTTTACGTTGTTCCATTCGTGCATGTCCACTCATGCTAAGAGGATTATTTTCTAAAGATATTTTGCAACTTTTAATATCGCATGTCAACAGAAAGTCTGGTTTCCGTGTCACGTTTTCATAGGAATCACGATCACGTGGTTGGAGCCATTACATCATAACAAATATGTCAAGTTTGTTGTTATATTTATAACTAATCAATAACTGTAAACAAATGTTTGCCACAAGTTGTTGACCTAGTCAAGAGAGAATGTAAAAATGAAAATTAATTTGGTATACTGGAGGCTTTGTGTGACAAACAGGAGGCTGATGGAGTAGAATATAGTAAATGGTTATGGTAAATATATGTTGGCATAACAATAAAAGAACGATAGCAGAAATGGGGTGAGAATTGTTTGATTCAACTCTAATTGTGTAATTTTAATTAGTTTTAGACTGTAATAATTGTAAACTGTTTTCTCCCACAGTCATTTTCTTGAGTTTTCTCTTCCTGTATACACGACCATTCTAACTGTTCAAGCAATGTGTTTGTACTGAAACCAATATTGCTGTGACTGAAGGTGGGCTTTTATGATGCCACGTTTTTATAACTGACAATTATAAGTGAAACAGAACCCACCCTGAGGGGGCGTTAGGGTGGGAGAAGTGTAAGAGAATGGGAGAAGTTTGGGGAGGGTGAGTCAATTGAACCAGAGCACCCTCATGTCCTGCAGTCACTGCTAAGTCCAGTCCCTGTAATTGTCCAGTATACTGCTATCCACCTCGTATTTTTAGACATTGATTATTTAACTACTGAGTTCAGACTGCATGTGATCTGGGTTCCTGTTATTATTAAGTGCTGACACAAAGCAGGGTGCAGCCTTTATTGGGGGCACAGCATGAATTCATCAAGTCTCAATTAACGTGACCACAACACCATGTCAAGCTGCCCCAAAACACCAATGAATCAGCGGCTCTTTAGTCATCCACCGAATACACCATGCATTTTGAACTGTCATATAACGGTGAAAAAGAATCTTGTTTCATCATGTTTCACATCATAAACAGTGTTTATACCTTGCCAACAGCACAAAGTGCCCCTGGTGTCACACAAATCACAACCATTTTGCAACCACACCAAATAAAGAAGCAGCCATAGTAGTGTGTATATATATATATATGCCTTCTGGCATTACCTGTTCAGAATTATGCACCCAGCCCACGTGTGCCTGCCTGCAAATATATGCACTGCCACGCAGACATGGGTAAATATGATGTTTGAGACGTTTATAGTTGTCTGTGTTTATCAAGACAACCAAGAGACAAATGGCAACTACATGAGACATTTGAGTCATGTGTTTTCTACATACCTGGTAGACAATGTACATAGCAACATTCAAGGGTAAACATAATATTCTGGAGGCAACAGCGGTATCAGGTCTTGCAAAGAAAAAAAAAAGTCTGCATGGCTAATGGTCATATGTGAAAAAAGGCTTTGAGTTTTGCAAAATAATGTTACTTTGCCTGATTTTGACAGCATGGGATTACACTGCAAGTATACGTAACATGAGTGTGATTTTCATGAAATTGTTTTTTCTATACGGGGGTGTAAAAAATATGCACCCTATTTTCACCCTATGACGACCCTTTCATAATGGAAAGTAAGGATGTAAACTATGACTGGCAGACTTCCTGTTAGAGGAGTTAGACAGGAATCATGAGCAATAACAAGGTTCCATGGATGTGCACAATATCCGCATTGTAAGTTTCGCACACAAACACCATACAAAAAAAACAATAAATATCTGACAGAAGTCTTGATTGCTACGTAAACGTACAAATCAAAATATGCTTCTTTGTTCATTTGTGTGTTTTTCTGTGTGCGTAATTGCACAAGTGTGTGTTTGCTCCATTTCTGGAATACTGTTTGGAATATGTAAATAAATTTGGCCTCGCCACCACATACATCATGTCATTTTACAGTCTGGTTGTTTGCGTGTTTGTCCTCCCTGCAATTAATTTAATTTGATAAATATTCCCACGACCTCTTGTGTATATGTCTAACACACTGTAAAAGCATTCATTATGCCGGCTCGACAACAGTTCTAGTATAAATCTCAGCACGAACATAACTGGGTCTTACAGACGTGCACAAAGAGAGCCATCTACGGTGGCACTCGACCTCAAAGGCACGCACTATCACTCCTCAGAGCGCCAACGAGGGGCTTAGCAGTTGGTGTTTCAGGCCAGACCTAAAATTGCAATCGCGAAATTTAATATTTGTTATATCACCGTAAAGATAATTATCTTACCAACAAATGTGTCACTGGATGCACACAGGAATTTTTTCTTTACTTTTTGAGTTATTGCCATTTGAACATTGCGAATTCTCAAACTTGCAACAGGGTTTAATATCTTTTGATATCACAGTATATATAATAGTCTTACCGACAAGTTTGTCGTTGGATGTACCCAGGATTTGTTTTTAGTTTTTGAGTTATTGCCATTTGAACATCGCGAATACTTAATCCTGCAATGTATATGCAGAAGCGAATATAATGCAAGGTTAAGCATTCACGATGTTCAAACAGCAATAACTCAAACAGTTAATACAATTCCAGTTCTGTGTACATCCAACTACAAACTTGTATATACAAATATTATCTTTATAATGATATCAAAAACTATTAAATTCCACGATTGCAATTTCATGTACAGTCTGAAACAACACGCCACATCACCGCTCGCCATGTTAAAGGATAGGGCGAGCTCAGCGACGCTACCTGTGGTGACGTCAGCAACATCTGACCAACTGTGACATACAAATGACCACAACAAGAGTATTATGTTTATGTATACAAAGTTGCAGACATTTAACATTTCATTTCAATTAGTCTTTAAATAAATGGCTCAAATGACACTGTTTTGTCTTTGAAACAACTGAACAGGTCAATAATGGCAGTGATTGACGTGAAAGGCTTCCTCGGAAGCCATTCATGTGCAAAAAGGCACACTTTTGTGTAATTCAATACTGGCAAAAAATTACTTCAACCTCTTAAGGATATGTCCAGAGAAATGTCTGTCACACCAGTAGTCATGCACGGTAAACAGAGAACTTACAAAATGTCCAGAGAAATGTCTGTCACACCAGTAGTCATGCACGGTAAACAGAGAACTTACAAAATGTCCAGAGAAATGTCTGTCACACCAGTAGTCATGCACGGTAAACAGAGAACTTACAAAATGTCCAGAGAAATGTCTGTCACACCAGTAGTCATGCACGGTAAACAGAGAACTTACTAAATGTCCACAGAAATGTCTGTCACACCAGTAGTCATGCACGGTAAACAGAGAACTTACAAAATGTCCACAGAAATGTCTGTCACACCAGTAGTCATGCACGGTAAACAGAGAACTTACAAAATGTCCACAGAAATGTCTGTCACACCAGTGGTCATGCACGGTAAACAGAGAACTTACAAAATGTCCACAGAAATGTCTGTCACACCAGTAGTCATGCACGGTAAACAGTGAACTTACAAAATGTCCACAGAAATGTCTGTCACACCAGTGGTCATGCACGGTAAACAGAGAACTTACAAAATGTCCACAGAAATGTCTGTCACACCAGTAGTCATGCACGGTAAACAGAGAACTTACAAAATGTCCAGAGAAATGTCTGTCACACCAGTGGTCATGCACGGTAAACAGAGAACTTACAAAATGTCCAGAGAAATGTCTGTCACACCAGTAGTCATGCACGGTAAACAGAGAACTTACAAAATGTCCAGAGAAATGTCTGTCACACCAGTAGTCATGCACGGTAAACAGAGAACTTACAAAATGTCCAGAGAAATGTCTGTCACACCAGTAGTCATGCACGGTAAACAGTGAACTTACTAAATGTCCACAGAAATGTCTGTCACACCAGTGGTCATGCACGGTAAACAGAGAACTTACAAAATGTCCACAGAAATGTCTGTCACACCAGTAGTCATGCACGGTAAACAGAGAACTTACAAAATGTCCAGAGAAATGTCTGTCACACCAGTGGTCATGCACGGTAAACAGAGAACTTACAAAATGTCCAGAGAAATGTCTGTCACACCAGTGGTCATGCACGGTAAACAGAGAACTTACAAAATGTCCAGAGAAATGTCTGTCACACCAGTGGTCATGCACGGTAAACAAACTTTAAGTGTGGGTTCTCTCTAGGCTAGTTTGTGACATTGTAAACTCTTTAAGTGTGGGTCATCTCTAGGCTAGTTTGTGACATTGTAAACTCTTTAACTGTTGGTCCTCTCTAGGCTAGTTTGTGACATTGTAAACTCTTTAAGTGTGGGTCATCTCTAGGCTAGTTTGTGACATTGTAAACTCTTTAAGTGTTGGTCCTCTCTAGGCTAGTTTGTGACATTGTAAACTCTTTAAGTGTTGGTCCTCTCTAGGCTAGTTTGTGACATTGTAAACTCTTTAAGTGTGGGTCACCTCTAGGCTAGTTTGTGACATTGTAAACTATTTTAGTATGGGTCCTCTCTAGGCTAGTTTGTGACATTGTAAACTCTTTAAGTGTGGGTCCTCTCTAGGCTAGTTTGTGACATTGTGAACTCTTTAAGTGTGGGTCATCTCTAGGCTAGTTTGTGACATTGTAAACTCTAAGTGTGGGTCCTCTCTAGGCTAGTTTGTGATATTGTAAACTCTTTAAGTTTGGGTCCTCTCTAGGCTAGTTTGTTGCATTGTAAACTCTTTAAGTGTGGGTCCTCTCTAGGCTAGTTTGAGACATTATAAACTTTTTAAGTGTGGGTCCTCTCTAGGCTAGTTTGTGACATTGTAAACTCTTTAAGTGAGGGTCCTCTCTAGGCTAGTTTGTGACATTGTAAACTCTTTAACGGTGGGTCGTCTCTTTAACTTCCAATCTCTTCTGAAGTGGGACTCGTGGCACGTTTAAAGGGAGCTTGTCTGTTTCATTATTAGCAGGAAGTAACTTGTGGTTTGGCAGGTGGCAGCCATGAGCTTCAAAGGAATTTGCAGATGGGGATGCTTGTCTCAGCAATACTTGTCAATTACAGGCCGCTGTTTAGTATTTGAATGTCGTGTTTGCAATTTAAACATTTTGCAAGCGCTACTTTCAAAATTACAAAAACAGATTTAGGCTTATTAAATGCAAATTGGCAGGCAGTGTATCTTTATGTTCAACACATTTATTCTAGTATTAAAAACAATAAATAAAAGTTAATAGATGAGGAATGAACGTTGTACCTATATTACTTCAACACTGCAGAAGTTCAAAACTTTAACACACTCCTGTATCAGTGTTCTACAGTGCAAGGCCAGTATCTACCTTAGCTGTAGCACCACTCAGTCGACACTGGTCTGAGAAGCAGAAATTAACAAAACCAACAACATATCTATCACAACAATTGCACATTCAACGGAACCAGGCCTTGTGAAACTGTAAACACAAATTCTCTTTACAACTGAACTGGGCAGACGTGGTCAACACGATGGGGTGACTAACTGCAGGGTTTCACAATAACTCACTTGACAAATGAAAGGTATTCAGTGGATTGTACCTTTGTACCTGTTCAACAGATTTCCTGAGCAAAGTAGGGGGTGTCATAAAAACTCTCATGCCAACAGACTGCAAACTAGCCACCCAATGGTGTATTTTGGGAAGTTATTAACTACTAATGGTCCACTTGGCAATTTTATTTGTCCTGATTATTATGACCTTTTGTGCCACTATATTTTAGCATGGAAAAACTAGATTGACTATAATTTGGGCTCCTCTTTCACCATCTCCTCTTTCTGAGATCCTGGAGACACTTGGTATAACCAGCACCATAATGATTGCATGTTTTGACTAAAAATCTACAAAAATTATTATTTTTCTGTACCGTATGCTTTCAGACAGAATTATATGTTTGTGCATGAATACATACAGCCTGTAATGACAGTCCAAATTTGGACACTGTGTTTGTGGACAAAATTCGGCAGGACCAACAACCTTGTGAAGTCGGTGGTACCGCTCAAACGTTGGTGGCCCACGTATTAACATAACATTAAATCAACAGTTGCAATGTAAATTGTTGAATTATGAATGTCGATATTTGCTAACAAGATTGTGTTAAGATGCATATATTGGTTCTTTCTGAGTTGCCAGCTCAACTGAAACACTGACAGTCTCCTGTCTTCAGACCAGTGGTAATGTTGAATACTAAATTACTGCAATTACCAACCCTCCTTGTAGTGAGGGGGCACTGGATTTTGTTGCTGTAGGGTGAAACAGAGGAAACATTTAAGGGTATACAGCTTGTCTGCTGGGGTAGAACAGGTTTATTGTTGACTAATAGGCTTCTCAAGCCGTAATGTGTCGACCTAATAACACATTTCAACTGCAGTTGCTGTAATTATAATGTTTCCACGCCGACACACATAATTCAGTTCATATGTTATTGCAAGGCTGGGTAACCATTAAGGTTATGGGATTATTTACTACATATTTCCAGAATATCTGCATATATTGTTGTTATTCTATTATCAAGGAGGTTTTTGCCTACTGCTGTCAAACAATCCTGATGAATATTGTATTGTATTGACTGTGAGAAAATACAGAATTTAGAAAACTAGCAAAAAGTTCTAGATACACTGAGGCATAGATGACGAATGCCTGAAGTAGTGGTACCAGGTAGTTATAAATAAGGTTTGTTATGGCACAGATATGATGATTGTTGTGTTAATGCATGTTAACCAACTGATTGTAATTCCTGAGGACAATCGCAGAAAATGCATGTAACTGTATGAACAAACATATGGTACAATCCCTAAAACCAGTGAGAACTCTTAACCAACAGGAATTTTTAAAAAATAAGATGATACTTTTTTCTGACAGGTCGTAGATTAATTGCTCAAAATTATAAATTGGAACCCAAGACGCCAACCATCTAGAAGAAAAGCTTAATACAGACAACTACACATGCTCACTGGCTCGGTTATAGTTAGATGAATAGTTCCTATTTCAATTTACTTCATTTTCATTAATAACATAACTTTCTAAGGTGTGTCACTCTGAGTCTACACACGTAATTATGGTACGAGACACAGTTCACCTGGAGAGGTCACCACCCAATGTCTGTATCTAGTATGTCATTTATTAAAATCAGGGCGACAGAATCATAGTCTACATGTATCAAGTATGTCACTGATCTAAATTAAAGTGACAAAACCTTTGACTGTCGCAACAATATTTTATACTTAAGAATTTATTTACTGAATCTGATTCAAACTTACTTAAATTATAATAAATTAGAATTTGTCGACAACAGTTTTGTACAATTAAAACTGTTTTAAATTATAAGATAAGGGGGTTCTCTTCTATTGTGGTAAATTTAAACAACACTTGAAGTATTAGTTACTGTTGGCAATGTGTCTTTATTATTTTATTAGCACTATACAGAGTATCAGGTTATCTACTAGAGTTGGGTTCAATTACAAAAAAATCAATTACCAGGTACAATAACTTTTAATTTGTTCAGTGTTTACTGACACATTTTGTGATAGGAAATAATACTGTATGTAATCCTAACTGATATACCTGTTGCTAACAAAACAAATCTATTACATTTAAGACATACTTCCAAAACCAGAATCAATTACAATTTCAAATATTAATATTGCACTTGTAACAAACTACTTGTAATAAGTACATAACACACTAAAAACATCAACACAAAAAAATATTTTGACAAAAAAAGAGTTGTCTTGTTATATAAAAGGAAGGAGTGTCATTTTTTTATATTGGGTAGCTCCCACGATAGTGACACATTTTTGGTCTGGGTGTGGAGTCTCCCATCCCACAGTGATTTGTTTTGTATTTTGTTGATATTATGTAAATTGTTATTGTAAAATTTGTATCTTAGTATTCGTATGTACATCCGTATAATTTATGTCTCTGCTGTTGGTATACATAAAATGCAATCAATCAGTCAATTAGGTATAGAATAGTTATTGAATTGTCAGTAAAAAGGTTTTACAAACCACATACTTGCTCTTATATGCTGTGTACTGCAAGAATAATTTAATTTGTTATATCAAACTTAAAAAGCAAAGGCATCAAATTTGATCCTTGGCAACTGGCCAACATGCCTGGAAAACTAAACCACTGTTCATAGCCATTTCTAATAATGCAATCCCAAAAATCTACAGAAGTCACAGCCTTTGCCCTCAATATTGCCAATTGTATGCAGACCTGTCAAAGGACAGCTAATATACATAAAAACTAACTGACTGTTCAAAGTGGCTACAAAGAACATACAAATTGCAAGTGACTTGGCATATATTTGTAGAACAAGGAAACGTACAAGGTTTGGTTCATTGTTATATATCACCGGATAAAAATAGTCACTTAACCTGGCTTAATTGTCAAGAGGATGCAGTGCATTGATAAACACTTCAAAGTGGATAATTGTAGGGTAATTGGTTTACAAGATATTTATCGGTACATCAAATGTCAGTCACGTGTGATAACTCCTGAAGGAGGCCAATAGACCAACTGCACTCGTAAGCAATCGACGTCATTCTTCTGGGTGAACTTATAGCAATATCTACATTATACTTTATATTGAGTTCTTTTTCTCCTCGGTCATATTCTGTATACAGATTGTAAATTCTGTACAAAGTTTGTAGATTCTGTACTAAGTACACCTGTAGATTCCATACTACATACACCTGTAGATTCCATACTACGTACACCTGTAGATTCCATACTACGTACACCTGTAGATTCCATACTACATACACCTGTAGATTCCGTACTAAGCACACAGAGGTTCAGTACAGCTAGCTGTTCAACAAAAAATTTGGTGGTCAAAATTGTATAACTTTAATTTTTTAAATAACAGTTTGCTTTGTTTTGGTACAAATTTTGAAATTTGCTGAAAAGATGGCAGTCATATGTAGACTGGCACATTTTGAGTGTTGCCAATGAACCAAAAAGTTGACTGTCTTGGTTAGATCAGCAGTAATGTTGAACACTGACTATTTCATATTAATTAGATACACCATCTTGCGTTCATTCAATAAGTCTGTCATAGATAGTTCTTCTGTTAAATACATTTGAAAAAGAACCATAGTTTTAATTTTGTTACATTTATCTGTCATTTTAATCCATGACATAATGTTAACATAGTGATGGTAGAGGTCTAATGGCAGAAGAACTCAAATATGATTTTTAGTCGAAGACTAGCATGAAATAAAAGTTGTTATCGGAATGTATTGTTTTGTGATTTTGGTTTTGAGATTTTAATTTTTGCCAAGAATTATCACGGATCTGAGTATGCCGCATTGTGTTGGCTCTATGAATATATTCAAGGTTACACCTGAAACAAATGTGTGTGGAATTCAGAAATGAATATATAAAATACATACCTTAGAAAAACTATCACGTGGGCATATTACCACTTTTTACGATCTGACAGAGCCTACATATGTACAGTATCAAATAGTTTCACTGAACATCGTTGGTTACAAACTTAAGTCAACTTGTACAATGATGCTGATGTTAAGCAGCATTGACACTCTAGATACAACTGTAATACACCAGAACCAATCAGCAGATGTTTATTTGTGGTCATCAAAAATCAATTTGTATTTTGTACTAATGACTGATTATTGGACAGATCAGCAGATCGTACGTGTATTGCACCCTTGCATTGAAACTGATATCAAGACTAAGTCTAAAATACGGGCATTGTGAACTGAATTCTTCATATAAATTATTAGTAAATATGTTTAGTGTTTGCTTGGTTGCAGCATTTAAGAAATGTCACATAAACATTTTCTAGTTCCTCAGATAGGCACAACATGCCTACTCCTAGTAAATTTGCTGTGTATCAGTTTATAACAATATTCTGCTTTTTGCACTGAACACTTAGTATTGCCAACTTTCTGAAAGTTGCAATATGCACACAATTGTGAATGGTTGCTCTTTTGTCAATAAACTGCAAATGCACACAATACTGCAAGTTAATTCGTGTAAAATCATTGCAAATTGCTTAATATAAAATTACTAGATTACTTAATAAAAAAATTATGCAGTTAATAACAAATTGCCAACCACCACCTTCTCAGCAAATATCAAAATTCATACGTCCAATATTGACAATGAATGTAGGTATTATTTATATAACACAAATGTCTGAGTGGAATCACCAACTGTAAAAAGTTGAAGATTCTGCTGACCATCAACTTTACAAAGTTAAAGATCCTACTGTCCACCAAATTTTCAGCTCAGGTGTAGAGCACTGGTGCCCATCCTTGTAAATACATGCTGTACTTTAGCTAGCTTTTTCACATTGCTGGAAGGAACTATGTACTACGTGTGACATGATACACTTTACTACGGTTGCAGTGTAGTACACCCCAGGCTAGCAGGTGTAAATTATACTGAGACACCAATGTCATAAGAACTCTAGCTGTATTCTTGCTTGCTCATAAGCCAGATGACTGATAAGGAATTTATGTTTTGTAACAACCGTGGAACTCGCATGATTTTGAGATATTTATTTGACACAAGCATGTTTGCCTGTGGCATCAACACAATTTTATGCCATTCACACCCGTCTCTTTAACTGAACATGTCTACTTAAAAAACACAATGGACGATGTGCAGGACCACAAAGTGTCTCGGGACTCTGGTTAGTTTTCACCAGAATAAAAATACACATTTGTCTGAATTCACCATTAACTGGTAATATCACGTTTATTCTATTTTTGTTAGTCACAAACCTTAAGAACTGCTTAGTGCTGACAAAATGTTTGCTTCTTAACCATTTCAGTATGACAGGCCGGTTTTCCGACCGCATTGTCTATGACGCTTCAGTACGACAGTCCGGAAAAGCTTCAGTACGACAGTCCGGTTTTCCGGCATTGACGATGTCTGCTATTCATATCTTTTTTATTCATAATAATCCACTGCGTGGAGCCACTTTTTGTGTACGGTTGTCAAGGCGAATAAATTAGCTATTCAGCAGTGGTCATCGTTTATTATCGCTCAATAATAGTTTACAGTGATTTTCACGGTTTTTAATGATGGATTATCAAAATCTGTGGCGGCCACAATGGCGGACCGCATTACTTCAACTAACGATTTACCACCGTATGTTTTGGACAGATTATTTGATAGTTTTAACAAAGAATCTTTGTCGGATGTTGACGATCGACATAAATTCATAATAACGATGTCAGCGAGCTTAGTATACAACCGAGTTCAGCAACTGCAAAAACGTTGAAATCTTGGCGGCCATCTTGGATTGTTGGTTACCATGACTACGGAATGTAAAATGATATGGCTTATTTTATTCGCTGATTATCATACTTTCCGAAAATATATAACATTCCTATTCATAAAATGCATTTTTGTTGCTCAAATCTTGACTTGAAGGGAGGTAGTCCATTATGTTGCATATTCACTGGGCATGCAGTATTCAGTGGTCACAGCTGATCAGGGCTGTAGCACTGAAATGGTTAAATAAATACTCTGCTCATATTGAAAATTCAATAAAGACAAAATGAAACTGGAAAATATAGTTTGACAATTGTCTTAAATTTACATGTCAATGAATGCAGATCAAATACAAAATCTGTGCATACAAATTGATCAAAAAGTAATTTTCCATGTGTTGAAATATGTAGAAAAGAAAAGCTGTTGCAAATTTAGATGCACACAAATGAATGTAAATGAATGATTGAATGACTGTAACGTGTGTTCTAGATCTTCAGTTCAGAAATACATTCATATATGTATCAAAAGGCAGTACATGACTTGTAAATCATTCCACGAAAAGCTTCCAAGTTCAAAGTGTTTACCAACAAAGCCATTGCAGCCTACGCAAAGACAGTATTGCAACATACCGGGTACTTCTAATAAACCGACCCACTGGATTTCTGAGTGGTACATTAGGAATATAATCCGATAGAGGCACATTTTGTCCCGTCCGGTCGCATACGAAGAGTTGAATCAGTTCTTTGGTCTTTCTCAGAAACATATCTTATCAGCCTTATTATTTCACCGTATCTTTTTTTCATTGATCAGCGATCTGTCTAGGCATGACAATAGTTCAGTGAAGAAAACAATCTCTTAGTGGCTACAAAAAGCTGCCTGGCTAAGCATCTGTCAAGGCGGCAATATCCACATTGCCGTTATTATATTCATTTGTAGCAAACACTTTGAGAGCTGCCAAACAAACTCACAATGCCTGTTTGGGGCTGGGATTATATTACTGTGTTGTTCATAAAAAAAACTTATAAGGGCTACTTCCCAGTGGATAAACCTGTTCACAGGCCTACAATCCCCAGTTTCTGAAATAGGCTTCTTAACAAATGCATGTCAGCACATATTACTGCAAATGTTTCATTTTATTAAAATGCAAATGGATATGTCAGGATAGCACATTCAAATGCAGATGTTTGGGGCTGTATTAAAATGGAAATGTTTTGTTTATTTCAAATGTAATCTTTTAATATTAAATTTGTAAAGGGAGATTTCCTGAAGAATCTATAAGTTGTAAGAATCAATAACTATAGTTACACAATGATATCAGACTGAGCAAGGAGATAGACAGTGCAACTTTTCCTTCTTCTCCTAGTCACAGTGGAGTTTCAATTCCATTTCAGAAAATGGCAAATTCCGTTTCAAACGACGTATTTTCCGTTTCAGAAAAAGGCAAATTCCATTTAAAACGATGTATTTTCCATTTCAGAAAAAAAAATTATGTTTCAAATAATGCATTTGTTTGTGTAAAATGACGCATTTTTTAAATGGCATACTGGCTAAAGAAGCACATTTCTGTTCAGAAAAGAAATATTTTATTTCAAAATTAACTTTGAAAAATAATACATTCTGTGAAATATCTAAAATATCACAATGTTATGATCTCTGCATCTAAATAATATTGTTTTACGGTGTGGTTAAATTTTCTGACCAACATCAATTTGTGCAATATTTGCACCACAGTAACGTACATAAACAATTTAGGTAATAAAATAATTCCTGTCATACAATTACACATAAATGACTGGTTGTTTCTAATGCAGCAGTACTCAATATATCAGTTAGCAAATGTAAATTATACAAGCAATCAAATTAACAATTATGAGTGTTAAAATCACTGCTGTTTCACTAGTAATTTTGTTCAACCGTTAAATTTTTATTTAGCACTATATATGACGCCATCCAACGGAATTTGTTAGAACTACGAAATGTGGACTATATCACTTTGAGCCAGTGTAACCTAGGCTGTTGTTACTCCTTCGTGTTTTGTGTTCAAAACCGGAATATGTACACTTATGCGTGTTCTAAATGATGTGACAACTACATTTAATTAGCTACATGTCTTCCATGCACTTAGCGGACAGCCAGGCAATGATTGCGAAACGGTTTATGTTCGCGCCTTCTGCACGTGTCCCTGTTTATGTTGGTTTGCACAAGGTTGCTCAGGCGCCATGACACTTTGCAATGATTTGCCCTGCGCATTTTTAAAATCCTGCGTCATAAATCCGCAAAAATAAATTAACATTGTTGCATATTAAATGTTTGTTTCAAAATATCTCCAGTTAAGGCATTATCAATGAAAGAGGCGGTGCTTCTGCTCTTTTTTGTGATCACGGAAGATCCTTTTGAAAACTCAAATACCGCGATTTTTATGTTTTTTTTGCGATTGCTGATTTTCAGTTTGAAAAGGCTAATTCCATTTCAAAATGCTGATTCTGCGAATTTTTTCCGTATTCCGCAATCGCGGAAAATCAGTGTCCCTAGACTTGTACATCTGGGAAGAAGCTACATGGAGGTAGATTGCTTATAAGCATCAGCATAACTGTGGTCGTTATCACAGCTAGTGAAGTGATTCACTACTCAATTAATTGTTTTCATCTTTCTTCTACATGTAAAACATGTAAATCTTTATGTGAATTACTCTAAATAATAACAATCATGTTTATTAATTGATCACTAGTTGATAGAGTGAACACCAATGGTCTAAGGAAGCAAATAAATCTAGAAAGAATGAACCTATGCACATGGATTCAGTGGAAAGATACATCATTACTGTCCCAATGTCAGCTTAGATACCTGCCATAAATGAAGTCATGGAAATGTCTGTGATGTTTTTTTGTAGAAAAAGAATGTGATTCTAGCAATTTTTAGCACAGCCAGCTGGTGTTTTTCCAAGTCAACTTCCTTGCTTTTGAAGTTGAGAACAATCAAGATACTTTGGAATTATCATTAGTGCAAAGGTCTGGGCTTTCTTAGTTATCAGAATTATGTGATGCATCTTTTTTAGACTTCAGCTTCCGCACAATTTGTCAATTATGCAATGCATACATATGCATGTAAAACAGCACAAAGCCATAAATGTTAGATGAAAAATAACATCCTTAGAATTGTTGTACAATGATATTAACACGGAATGTTAGAAAACAGTAACTGTGTTTTTTGTATAATTTTGTGTGTGCATATGTGCATGTATTCAAGTGCGTGCATGTTTGCAAGTGTGTGCGTGTTTGCAAGTGTGTGTGTGTGTTTGTGCAATTGCATGTGATGGTAGTGTGTCTGTGGCTGTGTTGCTGCATGCATGACTGTAAGCATGCATTCATGTGTGTCATTCTAAAACTAAATGCTACAGCTGCAAAATATGCACTTTGCAAAGTTGTTATGGTGTAAATTTATTTAAAAAAATTTGCAGAATAAATGCTCATAATAACCACGATAACGAAAGGTCATAATTTACATTTGTTTGGTTTGTGAATTTCTCTTGTTCAAAGTTAACCAAAATTGAAAACTTACACTCCATAACCTCATTGCGTAATTGTAATCCATGATATAACATCAACACACTGTTATCACGGATTAGAAGAATTGTTTTCAAAATAATTGATTATTCAGTAAATGCATTGTAGTATATTTTCGGGAATCAACAGTCATACACAACGAATGACGTTTTTATCACAACATTTGAAAAAGATCATTTCACATAAATTTGTACAAACATTAAAGAAAATCACACATTTTAATATGCTTCCAGACAGAATAAAAAGTGCGGTTTCGGCGGCCTGCATATAACCATTTATACCTGTACTTGTTTTTTCAAGCGAAAGCGGGAAGTTGAGGACCTCAAATTCAATGTTTAACATTCGCGGTCAACATGAATCACGATGTATCGATGGCACGACACCGACATTAATGCATGTGTGTGCCGTGATCCATTTGTTTTTCCTGTGTGGCGTTTCAGGGGTGTGCAAGCATTTAACAAAACATTAAATAAACAAAACGTTTACGTTTAGCGAGATATATGATAATATAGAATGTGGTATTTATTACGATTTACGTAGACACACTTCTTGGAAACCATCCTTGGCAGCTGGTTAGGTCTAAGCCTTAGGCTTAGGCTAAGACTTAAGCTTCGTGCAACAGCAGCCATGGGTGTTTGCGAAAAAATAATAGCATTATTAACAAAAGTATACAGTAACGACAATGAACAGCCTGCATACTTGGACTCCGACGCCGGGAGAGATGACGTTGACCGGATGCTGTCGCTGCGCGGACCGTGCTGAAGCTGGCCGTGCACACACCTCTGCAACTGCTGACTTGCGAAATGAGCGCCAAACTCGGAATGTCGTCTGCTGCGTTTCGCACGTCAATGACTCTGAGTGAGGACGAGCGTCGAACTGCCCTTGTCAAAAAAAAAACTGATGGCGCACTCCGTTATAGCCGGCTAAGTCGCTGCAACTGCCACACTCCCGTAACGCAGGTTGGGCAGGTATCGACCTACACACGCGCTATTATTGTTTGCTCGCCTCACTGCGTGACAAAAAGCAGACGCCTTCGAGCGTTTGCGCTTCTCCTGGACTCGGAGCTTCGCACTACGAACTGAGACGGTCCATTTTCACCATACTTGCAGGGGTGATAGGTTATTATCGACGCAATATCCACGTTATTTCTTTATGTTTGCTATAAACTCGCAGATGCAGAGAACCCAGTTATAGTGTGTATACTAAAGCTGGTATGCGTAATAAAAGCTGCACTTGGTAGCACAGGCACGCGTTCGCAGATTACGCAACGCGTATGAAATGAATAGAACATGCACATGTACTTACCCCAGCATTCACCGAAAGGAAAACGACTGTTTCTTTGTTTCGCTGATGTAATTGCACTGACAGGCACACTTATAAATAATTGCAAACTTTTGTGTGACTGCGATGTCCTGGAAATAATATAAAAAAGAGACACGACACTGCTTGACGTCTGCTAAGTCTAAATATTGTGTTTGTTGTCGTCATTGTTTTCCACTTTCAATAAATGTGCAGTAAGTGTGTAATATTGCAAAAAGCGGTAGATCTATTGTGTTTTTTCATGTGATGGCGGTAGATGTCGGCACTGAATCGGCAGACTGTGAGATCAAGACCCAAAACTGTAGAGAAACGCGGCAAGCCTACTCGGCACCTCTGACTTTCTCCCCCGATTTCTTTATTATCTTTCTTTCTTCATTGATCCCGCAATGCTCTTTCCCCCACCCGTCTCCACTCCCCAGGCAATCTCTTGCTCTCATTCTCCTCTTCCCGCCTGATATCGCCAACTGTCTTCATACAATCCTCCCATGTCTCTCTCGGTCGTGGTCTTCTCCTTCTCCTCCTTCTCCTTCTTCTTCTCCTTCTTCTTATCCTTCTTCTTGTCCTTCGTCTCCTTCTCCTCCTTCGCCTTCTCCTCTTTCTCCTCCTTCTTCTCCTTCCTTCTCCTTCTCCCCCTTCTTCCTCCTTCTTCTAGTTTCTTCTTCTCTTTCTCTTCTTCTTCTCCTTCTCCTCCTCTCCTTCTCCCTTCTCCTTCTTCCTTCTTCTTCTCTTCCTTCTCCTTCTTCCTCCTTCTTCTCCTTCTTCTTATTCTTCTTCTCCTTCTTCTTCTCCTCCTTCTTCTCTTAATTCTTCTTGTTTTTTATTATTATTATTGTATCTTCATCCGTGCTTCAGGTCGAGGTCTGTCCATTCTTCTCTCTCTCTCTCTCTCTCTCTCTCTCTCTCTCTCTCTCTCTCTCTCTCTCTCTCTCTCTCTCTCTCTCTCTCTCTCTCTCTCTCTCTCTCTCTCTCTCTCTCTCTCTCCTCTCTCTCTCTCTCTCTCTCTCTCTCTCTCTCTCTCTCTCTCTCTCTCTCTCTCTCTCTCTCTCTCTCTCTCTCTTCTCTCTCTCTCTCTCTCTCTCTCTCTCTCTCTCTCTCTCTCTCTCTCTCTCTCTCTCTCTCTCTCTCTCTCTCTCTCTCTCTCTCTCTCTTCTCTCTCTCTCTCTCTCTCTCTCTCTCTCTCTCTCTCTCTTCTCTCTCTCTCTCTCTCTCTCTCTCTCTCTCTCTCTCTCTCTCTCTCTCTCTCTCTCTCTCTCTCTCTCTCTCTCTCTCTCTCTCTCTCTCTCTCTCTCTCTCTCTCTCTCTCTCTCTCTCTCTCTCTCTCTCTCTCTCTCTCTCTCCTCCCTCCCTCCCTCCCTCCCTCCCTCCCTCGCGACACCACGGGAGACGTGTTGAGACGTGCTGAACCGCTCAAATTCCGGCGAAAAATCACCCAACAGCACCCCCACGTGTCTTTCGATGTCAAGATCCGAGACAGCGCTACGAGACAGCGCGTCACGGGAAGCGTGCTGAACCTCTGTTGAATCTCCTAGAATTAAACAAAAGTTTGCAAAATACATATATCTAACAAAAAAGGGCGATTCTCTTGAACAGAACACGATGAGTTGCACTAAGCTCCATGAAGATCAGATTTACACCTTTTTTCAAATTGAATGAGCAAAACTAAACAAAATAGGTATACATTTTCTAGGCCTAATGTTTAATGTTGTAAACTGTTCTCAAATGTTATATTCAAACATCAAATTTATTGTAACTCATTACAATACATCATATTAAGACAAATCATATACAATAAAATAATTAGAACAACAAGGAAGAACAGTATATAAAGTTATATTCCCTTCTAACCAATGGTTTAGGCCAACATCTAACAGTTTTCACTATTTACCGTAAAAATGCGTTTTTGGTGGTCAAAATACATAAATCCGTGTGGATTTGATACCCCAAACACGAGGGTTGAGAATGCACACATGTAACTCTTTTCTGTTACAATATTCTGCCCATTGCTGTGTCGCCACAGCTTCGATCGTTTCACCGGGAAGACATTTCGCAAGTGTACCGTTTCATATAAGTATAAAAACTAATTGCTCCGGCACAAAAACCGGCGCAAAGCGGATAAAAGCGAAGACGACACAGCTGCAGTGCCTACAGAGAGCATTGTGTCCGACAGACAAAGAATCACTTGGCGCAACAAATGTTCGAAGAAAGAAATAGTGTTACGTAAGTACTGAGAACTAAGACATCTGATCTTTGCGTGTCGCCAGGGCCATAGAAGACCATATAAAAACGTCCTAATGATTACCTGAGCGTTTGATACGGTTTGAATAGAGGGTATCTTTGACGTGTTGACAACGTCAGCTCTGTTACATTCACATGTGTCATTTCAAGCGTAAGACCCACACTGTCATGATCCAATTTAAACGATAAATGTATTGAATATCGACGTCGTCGTTCAGAATGCAATGTTTCGTGGCGAAACATTCAAATCAAACAAATAACGAACAATTTTGTTAATTTGATTTATTAAAATACATTCTGGTCGTCAAGATCCTATGTAAGCGACCCCCGAGACCCGACCGCCCCGGATGAATTTCGGGAACAAAAATAAATATACGAACCACGCAATCGACCCGCCAGATTGGCACAACACGTCAGTTCCATACAGACAACACTGACAGAGAGAAGTGTCGTTTCAACATTGTGATCCACCCAAAATCCCCACCCTAGACGAATTTCGAAACATTCTAAATCTACAAATCACCCCAGTGGGCCCGCTAGATCGCACACAAACTTTCAGCCCCATACATGCAAAACTAACGGAAATATGGGTCAACAGACAGACAGACAGACATACATGCAGGCAGGCAGGCAGAAAGACATACATACAGACAGACAGACAGACAGACAGACAGACAGACAGACCAGGGCAGATAGACAGACAGACATATAGACAAACAGAGAACCATGTTGTTTTATATTATAAATATGTGGCAGGTGTTATGCACGCGAGATTGCTCTAGTCAGCCGGAATCATTGTTTTCAATTTGAATGTTGACAGGCGAAGACCAGCACGCATAGCGATTTTGAGTTGATTCTGCCAACGTCCGTGCATTTGTGTTGGCAATATACCAGGAGTAAACTAACACCATTACCATCCTTGGTTTGAGTTAATAATTCCGAGAGAGGCAAGATTGCTTTTAAGATTCTCCATGTCTATTGTGATTCCTCCGCGTCCACCCGTGCTTTCGTACTCTCTCCAATCAACGCACTGACATACCTACAAACACACCTTATTGATAGCGATTCCGCCAATGTAATAATAATAATAATGTTACCTCTTTTGTGCCTAAATTGTCCGAAACCACGCTCAGAGGCTTACCAAGATAGAGGGTTAGATCAATGTCAAAATCTATAACTTTAACATAAAGCTAAGTTTTCAAGCGAGAGCTACACGAGAGAAAGAACGATTTAGCAGAAGCCACCCTAGTAATGCAATCCACAGGTATTACCAATATAAACATTAATGACAAGGGTAAATTTTGTTGCTAGGCAATATGTCACGTGATAGATACGTCAATTACCCCCTGCATCATAATTTTTATAAACGTTTAATTAATCTCAGACGAACGATTTGTGTTTTAGATGAGTAGTCCGTACTCCTGTATCTCAAACACGACAAAACAGGCACGAAGGCCTATTCTAAGATAGTTTTCCTAACAAATAATTATGCAGGCAATTCGCAGAAACGTTGGCAGGCCTACACAATTGTATTTTTTCTATGAATATGGGCATCATAATTGCATACACATAGATTACAACACTCAGTCTAGTATTGTGGCTAATCAATCGAAGAAATCATTAAACCGTTAAACGTCTGTGTTTCTCCACAAGGGGGATAACATCATTTAACAAGATCGACCAAGATTGCCTGTAAACGCGATATGCCCCAGAAGTCCACCCGTATCGGCTAATTATCATTTTACTGTTAATGGTCATGCACATGGTATACAGGATGTTCCACTCCTCCAAGGGTAATTCGATAACAGCGGTACAATTCGTCCTTATGGGTAACCCAACAACTATCATCTATGCCAATATATGTTCGTTGTCAGTCCTGCCTCCACTTGTGTGTTTGTGTACGTGCACGCAAGCGTGTGTGCGTACGTGTGTGTGGGAGAGCTAGAGAGAGGGTGTGTGTGCGTGTGTGTGTCCGTGCGCGCGTGCGTGGGTGCGTGGGTGCGTGCATGTGTGCATGCATGCGTGCGTGTGTGTGTCACGACTTAATGTAGAAAATATATTCTCATGGCAGAAATTGAGAGAGTTGCAATTTAGGAGCTTTTTAATGTATAACAGATAACAGGACACACGCGTTGTCCTGCCAGGATTTGTCATAAAACTTTCTGGTTAGCTGTACGGCTATCAAAAGTTGGTGAGCCCAAAATAGTGCATTATGCCATGACAGTTTGTGGGTCAAAGTCAGCGACGAAACCTTGGTCACCGTCCGGTCACGATGGTTTCCGTGTGAAGATGGCTATCTGGAGGTGAAGGCGAAACAGATAGAGGGTTAGTTTATCGAGAGTCGGCCACTAACACTTGAGATAAAAGGCTAACGTGCTACGCTTAAGTGGGACACTACGGGCCAGTGAAGATTGTATCATTGTGACAACGTCGCCATTTGACCGAAATCACAGGACTATTAAGAATACATTGATCTAGTGGTCAGAAAGGACGGTTCTGCCGCCATTTCGAAACTTGGGCGCTATTTCTTTCATTCCACTTTGCGTGGGTCTTTCGGAAGAGACACTATACACAGTTGTTCCCGTTTTCCTGCAAGCTGAAGTAAACGATCCCAAGCAGGGAATGGAAAGAACGTGTTGTCGATCCTCTAACTATATAGACGGAAATCTCTTAAAATAAACAAACCACTTTTATGTTAGTCTTAGACGGGGCTGTTTGTTATTAAAAACATATGTTAATTCATTCTAAGAATATTAACACGGTGACAGGTTATGCAGTGCAAGTTGTCATTTAAATAAAGAGTGTTGTTTGGAGTGTGCTCGCGTCTGGTGTCCTGCTGTCGTATCGGTAACAGTCGTAGAGCACCGCGGTCAAGATGCACGAACACTGTCGCACTCCAATGGTGACTCATAGCTTCCTTGGGACAGTGCGACAAAGACATACTGTTCCCTCTTGTTCACTGTTAAGGCGTCGAAGACGTGTTAGATTCAAGCAAGACACGACACGTGGTTGCTGTTCTCGTTTGTGTCCCTTTTAGTTCCGGACGAGGCTGAACTCGACATTTTCCTAAGTGGTTTCCCTTCTGCCGTCATTGCTGATTCGCGGCCGTCTCCACTCCCCTTATCTCTCGCGGTCTCCACCACCTATCTCCACTCCCCTTATCCCTCGCGGTCTCCACCACCTCTCTCCACTTCCCTTATCTCTCGCGGTCTCCATCACCTCTCTCCACTTCCCTTATCTCTCGCGGTCTCTACCACCTCTCTCCACTCCCCTTATCCCTCGCGGTCTCCACGACCTCTCTCCACTCCCCTTGTCCCTCGCGGTCTCCACCACATCTCTCCACTCCCCTTATCCCTCGCGGTCTCCACCACCCCTCTCCATTCCCCTTATCCCTCGCGGTCTCCACCTCCTCTCTCCACTCCCCTTATCCCTCGCGGTCTCCACCACCCCTCTCCATTCCCCTTATCCCTCGCGGTCTCCACCTCCTCTCTCCACTCCCCTTATCTCTCGCGGTCTTCACCACCTCTCTCCGCTCCCTTTATCCCTCGCGGTCTCCACCACCTCTCTCCACTCCCCTTATCCCTCACGGTCTCCACCACCTCTCTCCACTCCCCTTATCCCTCACGGTCTCCACCACCTCTCTCCAATCCCCTTATCTCTCGCGGTCTCCACCACCTCTCTCCACTCCCCTTATCCCTAGCGGTCTCCACCACCCCTCTCCACTCCCCTTATCCCTCGCGGTCTCCACCTCCTCTCTCCACTCCCCTTATCTTTCGCGGTCTCCATCACCTCTCTCCACTCCCCTTATATCTCGTGGTCTCCACCATCTCTCTCCACTCCCCTTATCCCTCGCGGTCTCCACCACCTCTTTCCACTCCCCTTATCTCTCGCGGTCTCCACCACCTCTCTCCACTTCCATTATCTCTCGCGGTCTCCACCACCTCTCTCCACTCCCCTTATCTCTCGCGGTCTCCACCACCTCTCTCCACCACTTCCCTTATCTCTCGCGGTCTCCACCACCTCTCTCCACTCCCCTTATCTCTCGCGGTCTCCACCACCTTTCTCCACTCCCCTTATCTCTCGCGGTCTCCACCACCTTTCTCCACTCCCTTTATCTCTCGCGGTCTCCATCACCTCTCTCCACTTCCATTATCTCTCGCGGTCCCCACCACCTCTCTCCACTTCAAGTTGTGGAAAAGACGGTATTTCAACACAATTACTAAAATTGATTAAACAAATGATATCAGCAATGCAGTTACTCTAATTAATCGATTAATCAATCGATAATAACTGGTATATTTCCAGACAAATAAAAAATTGCAAAAGTCTTACCCCTTTTCAAAAAGGTGATGTTTCTTACTTTAACAAGTATCGTCCTATTTCTATCCTGCCAGCGATTTCAAAATTTGTTGAAAGGGTTATGTTTGATCAAATCCACGATTATTTCCATACTAAAGCATTATACTACAATAGCCAATATGGGTTTAGAAAGAAACATTCTACTGAGCTTGCTACACTCGAAATCATAGACAGAATTATACAAGAACTTGATAAATCGGTTACTCCAATAAACATATACCTCGATTTATCAAAAGCATTTGACACAATTGATCACAATATATTAGTACAGAAGTTAAATTATTATGGATTAAATGACAAGGCTCTAGACCTTTGTAAGAGTTATTTACAAAATCTTAAGCAGTACGTAGAAATTGATAATGTTAAGTCTAAGGAAATAGTCATCAACAGTGGTGTCCCTGAAGGTTAAATTTTAAGGCCACTCTTATTTATTATATATATAAATGGCATAGCACTTTCTAGTGACCTTTTCAGATTTATAACGTATGCTGACGACACCACCCTTACTAGTACACTAAATACATTTAACGATTCAGAAGGCCAAATGCAAAGTGAAAACAATAACAAAGAACTACCAAAGATTAGCAATTGGTTGAAAGCTAAAAAACTGTCACTAAATGCAAAAAAACACTAAATTCATGATTTTGCATATGCCTCAAAAGAAAGTAGAATACCCTTTATTACAAATAGATGGGGTACACATTGAATGTGTACAAGATTTCAATTTTTTAGGCATCACAATAAATAACCATTTAAACTGGCAGAGTCATACAAACAAAATAGCAAATAAAATATATAAAACAATAGGCATACTAAATAAACTTAAACACTTTTTACCACCTAATACGTTATATATTATGTACAACGCTCTTATTCTCCCCCATATTAATTATGGCATACTGTTATGGGGTCATTAGGCACATCGAATTTTCAAATTACAGAAAAAAGCAATACGAATAATATTCTTAAGTACATATAATGCTCACACAAGTCCTATTTTTAAAAGACTTCAGTTGCTAAATTTGAATGACATTTATAAAATGCAACAATTAAAATGTTACTATAAATTAATTAACAATCTTTTATCCTACTACTTCAGTGATTTTCCAAGCACACACATATATGATCTTCATCAGCATTGCACACGTGAAAGAAATAATCTGTATATGTCCAGATTCAAACATGAATTAGCGAAAAAATGCATTAGACACAACATAGTAGAGACAGTTAACAATACACCAAGTATTATCATTAATAAAATGTACACCCACAGTCTGTATGTGTTTTCAACATACCCAAAAAACGTTTTTATTTTAAATTATGAACCCAGTTGTCGTATCTATAATTGCTTTATTTGTAATTCGTAATACGTATTGAAATGTATACCTAGGTATCCATATGTACATCAATGTGTACACGAGTACATATAATACATTTTTGTATTATGTATGCATGTTGATACATTGAGTAATCTATCAACTATAAAAAACAAGTCATATGATATTCTGATTTGTATCATGTAAATTTGGCTGTTGTTTATATTTATGGGGGTGGCTCCTGTGCAGGCGATATTATATATCTTAATGGGAGTCTCCCGACCTAACCTATTACCTACGTTATTCGTCGTATATGTATCGTATGTAGAGGTCAAATAAATTGATTCTGATTCTGATTCCACTTTCCTTATATGTCGCGGTCTCCACCACTACTATCCACTTCCCTTATCTCTCGGGGTCTCCACCACCTCTCTCCCCTTCCCTTATCTCTCGCGGTCTCCACCACCTCTCTCCCCTTCTCTAATCTCTTGCGGTCTCCACCACCTCTTTCCACTTCCCTTATCTCTCGCGGTCTCCACCACCTATCTCCACTTCCCTTATCTCTCGCGGTCTCCACCACCTCTCTCCCCTTCTCTTATCTCTCGCGGTCTCCACCACCTCTCTCCACTTCCCTTATCTCTAGCGGTCTCCACCACCTCTCTCCACTTTCCTTATCTCTCGTTGTCCTCCGTTCCCTCCATACACACTCACACACTCTTCAATCCTTCCGTCTCAGTGTTGCTCTTCTTCTTTTCCTTCTGTCCTCCGTCCGCTTTCCTCTTTAGTAATAACATAGCTAGGTAGATAGATACTTAATTATATAAATTTACCTATTTTGTTTCAAAGGGTGTCATATTTAAACAATGGATGGCATTTGTTCCTAGACTCATTTCTATCAAGCACTCACGTCTTCATACAGTTTCAACAAATAGATGAGCATGTTACATGAAATGAACGAAATAATTATCTTGACATTTTAACATAGCACGCTGTGCTGCTCATTCTGCCTTTGCTTTGCAAGAGTAAACCTTCTATTAGAAGTCACATGAACGCATATCAACATGTCACAACACTAATCAATGGTGACATGCACGCGTATTAAAACAACACCTATTGTTCTTGTGCGTAGACTGTGTCTCGTTGTGCACTTAAGACGTTAATGTGGTGACGCAACAAACGTTCACATCACTAAACTGGCTTACAACCAGAAAGCAGAAACGAACAGCAGCAATGCGATTGTGTCACCTAATGCGGCGTTTTACACAGACACTTCTTGGTGTTTCAACAATGGCGTAATGTTTACATGTCAAACACACGTTTACCAGCTAAATTGTGTTATGTTCACCAGGTAAACATATTGATGCAGTGACATCTGATAAACCGGATTGACCAACATCTTTATGCCTAAATGCCTTTCACCGGAGGTATTGGTCCTCTGCCGATAAACGTGGTAGAATGTGTGCAATGTACATGCATATTGTCATAGAAGGAGCCATTTAAATTCGCCTGTAGTGATTACTCTGATATGCATGTTGAACCAGATGGTTATTTTAAAATTAAATTAATATACATTATGTTACATGAAGTCTCGAATATGGAGTAATTATAACCGTTTTCGCAATCTGCTTAGTATTAGTTCATTACGAATCATGTTCATTGGTGGTCTAAGTTGCAGTTTAAGTCTTATGCACCGTCGACTTCGATTCTGGAAACAACTGGTGTGTGCGTGTGCAGTGTGCGTATGCGTGTGAGTGTGTTCGTGAGTGAGCGTGTGTGTATGTGTAGGTGTGTGTGTGTGCTTGTGTGTATGTGTAGGTGTGTGTGCGTGCGTGAGTGTGTGTGGTATGTGTGCGTTCTCCGCCGCATATCTTCAGTTGGTTCGACTGTGACATCTGAAGAGGTTCTGTTACAAAAATATTTTAACCGCTGCGCCGCTGTAATTTCAGCTTCTGCGCCGTCTCGGCTGTAAACTCATGACATCCGAACACGGGGGAACAGTGCTGTTCAAAACCAAGTTATAACCCTAACCCTGTTCCAGCGCCTACGTGGGTATTACCATCACCCATCCGTGTACTAACATTGCCATAATTGTTTGATCATACAACAGTGCAGAGATTGTTAGGGGTTTCCGGCCAACCAAAATAACGCCCCTGCTTTATGTTACCGTATGGATCATTCAATAGTGATGAATTTTTTTTTTTCGGGCAACCCAAGAAACCCCTGGGTACGTCAGTGCATATGAGCACACCACTTGATACCTTACACTCCCTCCGACTGACTCACCTGCCGCCTCTTACGCTCATTGAATGCTAACTTTTAAACGGACAATACAGTTCTTGATTCTTGAATAAATGACAACTCTTGCGGTTCATCCGTGAAATCGTACGCACAGTTTAAGTAACTTTACCCTCTTCAGAACGTGTGATAGGCCTACCTACATTATATTCATAACGTTATACGGAGGCGGCGCGCGATAGTGTAGTGGTTAGCACATCCGCCTGACATGCCGGCGCCCCGAGTTCGAAACCCGGACCGGGCAGGTATGGTATATTTGGTGTAAAAACCTGGCTCTCAACATTGGGGACTGTGTATCCCTCGTGACTCGGAGATCACGTTAATGTCGGTCCCGTCTCAATTTGGGACGTAAAAGAACCACTGAGGACGACAAGCACCCTGGCAGTGACCACCCTCAGTGCCAGCATAGAAAGGTCGGCTTGGCGATAATGTTCTGAAAAAGGCTGACTAGTTGAATGAGACCTCATAAAATCAGCTCCACTGTAACCACAACATATACAGACTAGTCAGTTAATAGAACGTTGCCGAGTGCTGGAAACAACTAGAACTAGAACGTTAGATCAGTTAAACGACGGGAATAACCGGTTATAATGTAAACTGCATTATTCATTAGGGCTAAAATTATTATTATAGGACATTAACATTTTGATTTTAGAAAGTTGTACAATGATATCAATCATTACGAAGATGACATCTATGATGACTCTCCTTTTTCTTTAAATACAAACGATTGCAAATACTTCACCCCAATTGAATTTGCCAATGCTTTCCACTGTGATAATACATCTCTGTCGATGTTCCGTATAAAGTGTCGCAGTTTAGAGGCACACTGGGATTCTACAACATAAGTGGGTACCACAGTTTACTTTTTAATACAAGACTACAAAATGGTGATGGTCACGGTGGAGTTAGAATATATATAAACGAAAGCTTGACCTACTTTAAACGTGATGATCTTTCCATATTTATTCCTCGTGTATTTGAATATATATTTTTTGAAGTTCAAGGTAATCACAATAAACTTATTATAGTATGTATAATTTATTGATCTAACACTCTTCCCCGGGCAGATATCGATCTATTTATAAGCAATATAATAGAAATCCTAGATAAAATTTCAAATGAAAATAAAACTGCTTATTTAGTGGGTGAATATAACATTAATTTGCTAAACTTTGTCACCCATCAAAAAACCAACGACTTCTTAGATAACGTTATATCCCAACGATTTATTCCGCATATATCCAAACCAACAAGATTAACATCATATTCGGCAACACTTATATATCACTTATATTCAAATCATACTCATCCTAGTTATCAATCGTGGATTATTATAACTGATTTAGCTTATCACTTTGGAATATTTCATATACTATAAGATGCACATCGACCACAAAGATCAATATATAAGCAGGTTCGACAGTTGACCCCACAAAATATTTTATCATTTAAAAATCTATTGGCTAAGGCTGATTACTCAACTGTCTTATCCACTGCCAATGCTGAAGCTTACGTTAATTTTATGATAATGTACAAATCACTTTTCGAAATATCTTGTCTCATTAAATCTGTTAAAGTTAACAAAAATACATTAAACGTGAACCTTGGATGACATCAGACATATTGACTTCTTCGCTAAATAAAGCAGTTATTCCGAAAGAAATTATTAATAAATATAGAGAATATTTGTAGAGTTTTTAATAAGATTAAACGAGCAGAAAAAATTACTTATTACACAGACATGCTGCAGGAACGTAATCATAGTATCAAAGAAATATGGGCTGTGTTACGACAGGCCATACATAAACAAAAAGAATTCTTCAAACTACCTGAAACCTTCATCATAAAACCTTCATTTTAAAACAAGTGATTTATAGTTTGGTTTCAAACCTCAAAGCTCTACAGCAAAATGTACATTTGCGTTAATGGAGACTGAACTATTTCCAGCAGAATAAATCGGATGTTTACGTGTTATTACTAGTTGCTACTAAAGCATTCGATAAAGTAAATTATGTTAAACTTTTTAACTTACTGATGGAAAGAGGGATGAATCCCCTTTTAATCAGATGTTTACTTTATATGTACACTAATCAACATTTAAATGTATCATAGAACAATTCCATGTCATTGCATTTCTCCACTGCCAATGGAGTGAAGCAGGGTGGGGTGTTGTTCCCCAATTTATGGGAGACAACACCCCACTCTGGTGTCATTTTACATTGATGGAATGTTAACAAGACTCTGCATGTCCGGTTTTGGCTGTATGATTGGTCATAAGTACCATGGTGCTGTTGGCTATGCTGATGATATATCTTTGGTAGCTCCATCGATATATGCATTGAACAAAATGTGTGATATATGTCTAAATTTGCATATTAATATGATTTATAATTCAACCCGGCAAAATGTCAACTTATTAAATATGGCAGTGGTACCGGATGCCCATTTCACTTTGATGGTTTAAAAGTGAAACATGGTTAAAAAAAGGGTTGCATTGAGGCCACATTATTGGTCCTGACACTCACCAGGCTATGGTAAAAGATATGTGTCATGATTTTATATGGCGTGTATATGCATTATGTGCTAATTTTTGGTTTTGTAATATAAACATAAAACGTCAATTATATATTTCTATGGTGTATGTCTGTGGAACTTACAAAACAAACATCTTGATATGTTTAATACTACGTGGCGCAAAGGTATCAGAAAACTGTTTAATCTACCAGTTTGCACTCATTGTAATATGGTGTTTACCGATTCAAATTCAAATTATGAATCGAATGGTACGATTTATGCAGAGTTGCTTGAAATGCAGTAACTCCAGTTTGAAAATGCTCTCTTGTCTAGCCCTTCAAGGTAGTGGGTCATACATGTCTACAAGTTTTAACGACATCATGTCCAAATTCAAACTTGATGCCATGACATTCTTTCGAATGAAGTCTAATTAGTTTTATGGTATGATTCAAGACCAATACCAGGAGGGGCTGGATGATGAACTAGTATGTCGAGCCTCATTTGCAAACGATGTATTACATAATATAGATAATGCGGGTAGCTGCGCTCATTGCTTACTGTTTTATGTACACAGTAATATATATACATTGATTTCGTCGAATTGTAATTTTTGTTAGTACGAATAAATGTATTATTATAAACGGACAAAAAAATTATAATTTAAACAAAATTGCAGAAGAATTTAATATTTTTGTTGTTGGAATAGGTAAATCAATAAGCAACTCAGTAGCTCTTCCTGTTAAGCAATTTGATACACACCTCCAAGGAAATTATCCGGTAAATTTGTTCATGCAACCAAATGTACCGAAGGACTCGACGGCTTAATCACTAAACTACTGCAAGCGACCATACATGAAGTAGCCACTCCGCTTGAGCATAATTTTAAATCAATCATTTGTTACGGGCACTGTTCCTGGAAACATAAAAACCGCAAAAGTAATTCCTGTTTTCAAATCAGGTAACAACAAAATGTTTAATAATTACAGACCTATAAGTATTCTACCTGCGATTTCTAAAATAATGGGAAAAATGTATGCAATAGATTACTCGTATTTTTTTAAATATAACATTCTAAAAAAACACCAGTATGGATTTCGTGCAAAACATTCTACTATTCACCTAATACTGCATATGCTCATGGATATTGCAGATCCAAACGATAAAAAACAAAAGACCCCACATGGCCGTGTTTCTGGACCTTTCAAAGGCATTTGATACAATTATCCACGATATTTTACTGTACAAATAATTTTTTTATGGAATTCGGGGAATAAGTAATAAATGGTTTGCCAGTTATTTATCAAATCAAAAACAATATACTGAGATACATCAATGTCAATCATCGCAAAAACATTATAAGTGGAGTACCCCAAGGTTCCATACTTGGACCAGTCTTATTCCAAATTTATATCAATGATATAACTAACTCTACGTCTTTGAATTTATTGTCTTATGTGGACGACATAACTGTGTACCAATCAGGTCCTCATGTTGACACTTTAATAAACAGTATAAACCAAGAATTTATATATTTATACGACTGGCTGGCCAATAAATTGTCCTTAAATATTAAAAAGACACACTTTTGTATATTCAGTCCACCAAATAGCAAATACCAGGTAAATAAGTGTATTAAAATAAACAGGGAAGTTATTAATCATGTTGGTAAACATAACAAAGAAAAAACAGTGAAGTTCTTGGGAATACGTATTGATAAACATTTAACATGGAATAAACATATAATTTAATCAGCAATTTTTGCAATTAATATAATAAAAATGTTCTGCCACATAATGCTTTAAACACCCTCTATTTTACCTTACTTACGGTGAACAAGTATGGGGAAATGGAAATACTGTAAGGAAGTTAGACATTTTACAAAAACGCACTGTACGAATAATAAATTAAAAAAGATACAGAAGTCATACCGATCCTATTTTTAAAACTGAAAATATACTTAAATTTGGTGATATATACAGGTTGCATGTCTTACTATTTATGTATGACTATCAACATAACACACTGCCTAAATCCTTTATTGATTATATACCAAAAAAAGAACTTAGCCACTAATATCAGACTTACCAGACAATATAACTTCTTACATACAGAGAAACCCAGAACACATTTTTCATATAGGTTACCTAAACATAATTTCATAAAAATATGGAACAGTCTTGATTATAAGATATAAAACACTAAATCTATACCAAAATTCTGAGTTTTATTATGCAAACAATATTTAGACAGCTATCTCAACTATGTACATTGTATAAATCCCAGATGTGTGGAGCGCAGTTAGAGGTGTTTTATATCTACGTTAGATCCAGATAAATCTCATACAATTATTTTCTATAATGTGTTTTATTATTATTCAATCCATCCCACCCCCAGTTCGCTGTTACACGGTCATTATTGTAATATAGTTTTGTACACGTGTATATGTGTGTCGTAGTTTAAATTTATCCTTGGAAGACGGCATCTAACATGCCATGTGACACCATGCAACATAACATTACTTTTTTTAAACTATTGTTTTGTGTATTCGATTATGTTGCTGTTTGATTTGATTAGTTATGGTTAGTTATGGTTAGGGTTAGGCTTCAAAAGAGTAGGCCTACTCAGTTGATCGCCTTCGTTAGTTTACACAGCGAGTTGCTGCAGAAACCATGCAGACATGTTCGGCTGCGTCCTTCCACATTTCCTTTACCGGTCCTGCATGTGTGCACGCGCCCAGTGGGTTGGTACGTATGCACAGTGTCAAGTCTCTCGTGGTGTCAGCCAATCACAGTTTGTCGGTCGAGCAGCCACCATACCCTCCCACCGCGAAAGAGCGCTGGAGAAGTAAAAATAATAATTCCAAATATTGTCTGCGTGGTTGGGATCAAATTACAACCAGACGGTTGTTGCGTCGACGGTAAAAAGGAGATGTCGAGTGCCTGGGCAATTGTGATCACGATGCAAGATGGCGGTTTGGCGCAGCGAGTGACGTCATTAGTGAAGATGACGGATAAAGCTGGCTGTTGCTGGCTGGGATAGAAATACGGGCTGAAATCAGCAAGAAGCGAGCCATGCCTAAAAGAAAAATGTTAGCATATGCAATTAAATATCTATAAATTACGCATCCAAGAAGAAAGGTATGAAAGGAATGAATTGGAATAAAAGACTACGATACAATAGTTACTTAATATTGCAATTATTTTAGAAGTAGGCTATTTGCATGGCATTTACGCGTATGCTACGGTGGGCCAAAGTGACACGAATAACGAGGTGAACGTATTAGCTGTTATATCGTGAAAGTAATTTGGAACTGTCCTAGAGTGACCTTAATTGCGAGGTGGCTGTATTACCGATGTGACCGTCAAGCAAAGTACGAGTGCACTTTCTTGTTATATTTCTATGTATTCGTCCGTTCAAACACGTACAGCGTCAACACGTACAGCGTCAACAGGTACAGCATGCACAGCCGCATGCACGGTAAACACGGTTTCTCTGGAACTGTACAAAAGTTGTTTTGTCGCCACATTTTCAGCTTGAATAGCTTATCTTGTCGTATTGAGAGGCGCTGTCGTCAGCCCCTGGTCGCGGTAGCTGGCCCCTGGTACCGCGGCGGTCGAAAAACCTCGAGAGGGTGTTTGCGTCAGCGCCTGTTTTTACGCAGTCATTGTTCCGCCAAGCTACGGGCTCGAGTAGAGGTTAGCGGGCGGGCGGGCGGGCGGGCGGGCGAGACAACACTAGCACGTGTGGGCGGCCGGGGGCGACGTAGGAACCACACAAAGCAACAGCATCACAGACCGCGGTCGGTGGTTGAGTACAGGCGGCTGTCTGTGAAGGACACCGACTGGTCTTTGTCGTCGGCCCTAATTACTGGTTGCGGTCTGACCCGATGAAAGCGATTTATAATAATAAACATGATTCACCGATCGCAGGAAACACAGTAAACGAGGTGACTGATATAAAAGGGAACTTTTTACGGGGTACCCTACCCCACTAATGACGTCATGACTTAACACAACCCATGATTAGGGGAAGGGTTAGTTCGTACTCCCGAAGGAAACATGCGAATAGGTTTGGTTTTAACGGCCACATAACGCTACCGAAAGATTAATTAGAAAGGGGTGCCTAACTGGCATCAGCAATCCAAGAACTATGCCCAATACAAACAAAACCTTACAGTTATTATTACAACTTTTCTAAAAATGTAAAATCGGTACTTTTTATCCGAAGTGAGGGTAAAAAATATAAGTAAAATGTTTTGACACTAAAGTGGTAGACCCGGAGATTGTCATAACAATGAAGAAAAAAGCGAGAGTTCTACCACAACTGCAGTAGACTTAATTACCACTTGTGTGTCCATATAACTATAACGATTAGCGATCAAACTAGTTGTCCGCTGAATCGATGGTTCACGAACGTAGTGAAGGCGGCTGGACTTCATAATTAACAAGTAGTATTAAGAACATGACAGAGGTCACGGACACAACTGGTCATGTTGATTGGAGTCTGACACCTAGTCACGATCAGATCAGGTCACTCACGACATCAGCAATAACATTTAATGCTATACACGTACACTGAACACATCGTGCGTGTGTAGTTTGTTCAGAGCTGTAGTTTATTTGGCAATCAGCAGATTCAACACCACTACTCTATTGCAAAGCAGCACAATGGGGTACTTTATTCGACAGTCAACGTTTTATCACGTCGTCACACCAGTCGAACATTCGCAGGAAGTTTGGTGGAAGGAGATTCTAAATGCACCAACAATTAACAGAACTGTTTATAGTTTCTGTCGCTTAGATTGTTTTGTTTGTGCGGTTGGTGTGAAGCAGACAGTTGCATGATTCTCGCGTTTATCGCGTACTCAGTCAGATAACTAACGGATAACGTGCCCGCCCGGCCGCCCGCCCGCCCGCCAGCCTGCATGCCTGCCTGCCTGCACGAATGCATGCACGAAAGGTTGCATGGCACGGCTGAATCTATGCACGCATGCCTATACCTGCCAATACATATATGCATGTCAGACAGCCTAATTATCTGCTGCAAGACACCGGCAAGGTAAACAGAAACTTGCCAACTAACTATTCAGCCAGCCGCCCAAAGAAACGACCACCAAACCAACCACCCAACCAACCAACCAACCAACCAACCAACCACCCAACCAGCCGCCCGGCCGACCGACCGACCAAGATCATTGGTTTACCTACTCCAGGGCTGTCCGAAATGATTGACCGTGCATTGCATCTTTGCCAAAAGTTTGTGTTGTCGCTGCTGACTCGGACCACCCGCTCCACTCTTGCTTTGATATTCTTCCATCTGGTAGGAGGTATCGGTGGTTGAAATGCAAGAAAGTTCGGTACAACAATAGCTTTGTGCCAACGGCAATCAGAATGTTGAACCAGTGATATTAATAACTGTGCTCTGATTTGATTAGATTTATACGTTACATACGTGTATATACATTTTTAACATGTCTGTCTTTCGCATTACATTTTTATAAGATGTATGAGATCATGAGATGTAAGACAAATATCCTTCCTAGGACAATAAAGTGAATTGATTGATTGATTGATTGACTGATTGATTTATTGACAAACAACCAACAAATAACATATCAGTCAGTGAGCCACTAAAAAATAAAGACGCTTACCAGGCCTGACATCCAACAATAAAATCTGCTGTCATAAAACGGGTTGCGGCTGTGACAGCAACAATATTATCGTTGCCCGCCCACAAATGTGGTGAAGTAACCGATACTCGGTACAGTTTTTACGTCTCCTCTCGCCAGTATTGTAGGTCCAGTCAAAGGTGTATTTACAGCCGAATGTTTATTGATTGCATTAAACTTGTGTTTCTGCATGGGGGTTGCGTGACAACCGCAATTAGATAAGACCAGTCTGTTCTATTAACGACAGTTCAACGGGGTGCACACGCGACGAGGCAGTTATGACACATCCAGACGACCCTACATGGTCAGACGACATCTCTGCTACGGACGGATGGAACAATGTTGGTGTCCCTCCATGACGCCAAGGAACATCCGTGGTCAAGGCATTGAGTGGTTATCCGATGTTGGTGACAAAGGGTGCTGTCGTTGTTTATGTCCAAGCGGTGGTCTAGTGGTTAATGGATTACACTGCAGGGCTTATATAGATCGATGGGGTGGGGGGGGGGCAATTTTACCGTCGCCGTGTCGAAACCTGGAAACTTTCATTCACCCTGTGTCTCCCGGAAGGGACACCAAAAGACAATGGTCCCTTCTACCTGGCGTCTATGTCTGGCGAAGTAAAATATACTTTTATTTCCAACACACGGAAACAAAAATAGCTGTCGTGAATTCACTAACTCCGGCGATGGAACACTCTACACATAAACCGCTCTTATTATAGTCTGAGACAGGACTGTTTGGAGTTAAATGTCACAAGTCAAATGCCATGTATATGTCACGTATACACTATATGCTTACGTAACAGGGTGAAACCGTTATCCTTCAGAGAATGAAGAGTCACACCGAACTGACTCTATAAAAAAGATATAACGTAGGCCTAGTAATGCATGGACTCACGCACGCACGGTTCTTCGAATGGATGATACGTATCTCCTTCCTCGGTGAACCCTATCGAATCTCTCACCATGGAGGCAATCATCATTTTCTCTATAATTGAACACATTCTGGGGTTTAGCGACAACAATATCGAGGAGGCTAAGAAGAAGTCAGATAGAAGCAACGAAGATTTGGAATGGTTTTGAAAATGTTGCTGTAACAAGGTATCACGGTAAAGTTAAGTAGGCCGTAAACAACTAGGTGATAATAGGCGAACAATGTAGATTTCATATCAGAAAGTATTCATTCTCACAGAGAAAGATAAACGATCTGAAGACATTATCTACTAATCACGTAAATATAGCCGACTTGCTGTAGAAACGAAATTGATAAAAAGTACCATTAATGGTGGGTTACAAAAAGAGGAATAATCGATGAACTCCTGATAGTGCAATGGTTTTCTTGTCTATTTGTCATGATGTTTTGTATTTGGATAGCAATCTTGTTAAATCGAGACTGGTGTCTATCTATCTAGCTCTTTGTTGAGCACACCTGCATTTCCTAAAGCATGCAATTGCAATCAAGTTTGTTTGCCGTTATGGATTAACATTTCAGTTTAGTATCCAGTATCCACATTGAATATATATATATATGTTATATATATATATATATATATATATACACACACACATACATATGGGCCAATTTGTTTTGGCAAACTGCAAAACAGTGTTCATAAAATGAACGTACTGCCATATTTTAAAGTACTGGTGAAAATATGTAAGTTGCCTGCTTAATCAATTCAAAATATTGAGGATCGAGTACCCCAAAAACGCGTGACGTTTGCGATTTTCCACTTCTTACACCACTGATTTAAACTATTATTTATGGCATTAGAACTTTTCTTTTACATCTGTTTTTTTCAGAAAATACACGAATTTGTGATACAGTGCATACATTCTATCTATGAAATCTATGAAAACATTGTTTTGAGGGACCAATTTATGTTGTCTACAGATGTTCTGTTTATTACGACATCCAAGTTAAGTAAAATTAAAACCCATCAATAACAATTATAGTAGAAGGACCCAATGTTCCTACGATATAGGGATTGGTTATATATATATATTAGATTTGGACTTAGGAGCTCCCGCGTCGTCCAACGCATGATGCAGTAAAGGTAAAGGTCAGTTCTTATATAGCGCAGTAACCAGTCCTCAGGACTGCTCAAAGCGCGTTACACTTTACTCCCTGGCAGACCTGTTCAATCGAACACCATCTCGACTTCTCTGGGAAGCATCCAGCCACGCTGCAATTAATGCGCGAAGACTATTCGAAAAAATTCAACGCTCTCCAATTGAATCGGTCAGCGTGTAGTCTGAGCTGCAGTTACATGCAATATCAGTGTAACCACCAAGAGAGATGCACATCTCTGCATTTAGTGTCGCGAACTTCTTTCTTCAAAATGTTAAGTTATTTAATGGCGTGCATATGGCAACTTCACATAAATCGTAAATAAGTTGGTGTTCATGCTTCAAGATGCTGCACTGGTGCTTCAAGATGCAGTACTGGTGCTAGGCAAACCCACCAGAAAGTACCCAGTGTACATGTTTGAATGAAGATATGTTGATAATATACATTGCCAAATGGAAGGCAAAAAAACATTATATGATATGTTGTTGGCACTGTTGAAATAATGAGATATGTATGATTATTACGACATCCAAATAGTACACTTACACAACTTTCCACTGTTTTCACAATTATTCACCAATTAAATTGACATTGTAAGTCTGTCTTGTACATACATTAGGCAATATGTTTAATAAACAATAGGTATTTTCTCTTGCTCATTAAACGCACATACAGAATGTGTTTGTTTTAGTTTTAGTAAAATATATAGTGCAGAAATTTGCTATGATTAAGGGTAGACTATTTATTGTGAAAGCAACAACAACCACTTCCATATGTATTGTTTTATTAAAGTTAATTGTACTGGAAGCATTCGGACACATTCCAAACGTTCCTTATATGTATTATCATACTCGGAGTAAGAGAAACAACGTACGTTGTTACTAAAGGTGGCGGATGTCGAAATAAACATCACTCACAGGTGTTGAAAGAAATCATTTTTTGGTGCACGCCACATAAAAAGAGCAATCCGAGTCCACCCATCAAGAAAGACACACATTTCTTGTCATTCAGAGTGCCGAAAACTTCTTTCTCCAATAGTTCACGCTATCATGTGATCTGTAAATCCAGACTATGGAGAAATCGAAAAGCATTTGTTGCTGACTTCCACACCCTTCGAAGCCACCCATGAAGGTGAATACGTGTTTTATAAAGATGTTGGTACTGTTTAAACTATGAGGTATTCATGTTTATTACGACATCCAAATGGAACGTTCTAAAACGTTTCCGTTGTTTTCACAAATATTAACCTATAATATTGATATTGTATGTCTGTCTTGGATATACACCAATCAATATATATGGGAAGCAATAATGTTCTTTGGATATCCATTAAAGATGTAGCGAATGGCATATGGTATCATTTGTGTAAAGTGTGAAAACGTGTCATGCGGAAAACATCATTTCGTATTGAGTATTAGTCATGAAAGCGAAATTAAGTCCATTCGGTTGTATGGCTTTTCCAAAGGTAATAGTGTTGGTAGCTGTCAGATAGCCTTAGAAACTTCCATTTTATGTATTTTCACAACAAAACAGTTCATTTGTTACCAAGGGTGGCGGGTGTCGTAATAAACATAACCAAAAAGTTTTAAAACAAATATGATTTTCCGGCTTATGCCACACAAAAGTGGTTGAAGTGGTGCTCACAATATTTTGGGCCTATGATCTACACCATGTCGGCTATCAGAAAACATAAGACATGTTAGAGTTAAGTAACGTTTTTTTTTGGTTTGATTTGTCAAGTTTTATATATATATATATATATTCGTATTTTTTAAAATTTATTATCACATTTGTTTTTAATGTTGTATACATATATTTGTATAATGTTCACTGTAATTCAGACATCCATGTTTTGATTTCAGTCTACATATTATCCAGACGTAGTTCTCCTGTATCACTGTCGGTGCAGCAGCAACATTCTGAGAGCGAGAAAGCAGAGCTGGTATTAATTTGAATACATCGTTTTTTATGCAAACATGTAGACCAATGGTCGAATTCTGCGAAATCACAAAGGTGGCCGAACTGCCCGCATCGTAAATGCCTTGCATAGTTGGATAAGCATTACTTTCCAGGTTAATACCCGCAGCTGCAACATATTAAATTGTCAACGTTTTGGCGACACCGCCCTGTTATCCAACGGTAACAAGTAGTCCTATGTCGTGTCGCATGAAATCGTTGAGATACCGCGCCAATACAGTGCCGTCGGATATGTGGACTCTTTATTTTTCGGTTAGTGACATTGTCACCGGGATAATATAACAAGAAACGCGTACTTAAATGTTCTCCGTGCCATGCACGTCTCCTCACCCGCTGACATAAGACCCGTATACCTGCGGCCGATCTAACTATAATGTCGTCGACACGCCGAGGTCACTTGTTGAAGGTAGTTGGCGGAGGTAACTGAATCGGTGGACGGTTGGAATTTGTTTAACTACGAATTGTTTTAGTAGCCGACGACACAATGTGATAACTACGATACTCACCAGATGGCATCTCACTTACCACATAGTCATATATGTGGATTCTGGAAGGTTTTTGAATGCAACGTTGTACGTGAACGCCGCTATTAAGGCAAAATGATATGTCAAACGTTAGAGAGATGCTCCCTATTGCTCGCTAAGTAGCCATTGACCAACTGCACTTCTCTAGTCATATGTAAATTTTAAAGATATTTATTAATTGACTGGTTGTTTGAAAGGGGTTTTTCGTTGCCAAATCGTTATTTTATTAATGTCCAGTACTGTATTAATCTCTAATTATAATTTAAAATTTTTGTGCAACCTTATACATGCATATGGCGAAAGAGGGTTATTATTTCTGCTGTGCTTCGAGCGTTCTCAAAGAAGCTAGGAATGACATGGATTTGAGAATAAATATAAACTAGTGGACTATCTGGGGGAAGCCGTGCAAGTCAAGTGGCAATGTCCCGCCTGACATATGGAATCTATAAACCAGCATGGAGTGGCCGTGATTAATTATCACATGGCGCTGCAGCTGCTGTGTGATTAAACGTAGACCACAACCGACGGTCGACCTGACAGGAAGAACTGCTCGAATATGCACGTTAGAAAGTAATAGAAACTGACGTAAGCTGTCACCAGACTATAGAGTGTTCAGCAAGAACAGTTATTACCTTAGTGAGCCAGCGCGGTATTGGCGGAGTGCGGGCAAATTAAAAGTCGTTGAAACTAACTGTGACAACTGCGCCCTTATAAAAAAGTACATCTTTGCTCTTGAACTGTTCCGTATTTGTTCCAGCAAAACAAAAATGTGTAGACGTAGACGACCCCTGACAGTTTGGCGTCCCGAGGTGAAGACCGTCTAGCAGGAACACGGTAAATACACACGCACACGCGTGTGTGTGTGCGTGCGTGTGTGTGCGTGCGTATGTGTGCGTGTGTGTGTGTTTGTATGTATGTGTGTGTGCGTGTGTGTGTGTGTATGTGTGTGTGTGTGTGTGTGTGTGTGTGTATGTGTGTGTGTGTGTGTGTGTGTGTGTGTGTGTGTGTGTGTGTGTGTGTGTGTGTGTGTGTGTGTGTGTGTGTGTGTGTGTGTGTGTGTGTGTGTGTGTGTGTGTGTGTGTGTGTGTGTGTGTGTGTGTGTGTGTGTGTGTGTGTGTGTGTGTGTGTGTGTGTGTGTGTGTGTGTGTGTGTGTGTGTGTGTGTGTGTGTGTGTGTGCTTGAGTGTGTATGTGGGTGGGTGAGCGTGGGTGGGTATGTTTGAGTGTGCATTCGTCCGTGCGTGTATGTGGGTGGGTGAGCATGGGTGTGTATGTGTGTGTGTGTGTGTGTGTGTGTGTGTGTGTGTGTGTGTGTGTGTGTGTGTGTGTGTGTGTGTGTGTGTGCGTGTGTGTGTGTGTGTGCTTGAGTGTGTATGTGGGTGGGTGAGCATAGGTGTGTGCGTGTGTGTGCGTGTGTGTGTGTGTGTGTGTGTGTGTGTGTGTGTGTGTGTGTGTGTGTGTGTGTGTGTGTGTGTGTGTGTGTGTGTGTGTGTGTGTGTGTGTGTGTGTGTGTGTGTGTGTGTGTGTGTGTGTGTGTGTGTGTGTGTGCTTGAGTGTGTATGTGGGTGGGTGAGCGTGGGTGTGTGTGCTTGAGTGTGCATTCGTCCGTGCGTGTATGTGGGTGGGTGAGCATGGGTATGTGCGTGTGTGCGTGTGTGCGTGTGTGCGTGTGTGCGTGTGTGCGTGTGTGCGTGTGTGCGTGTGTGCGTGTGTGCGTGTGTGCGTGTGTGCGTGTGTGCGTGTGTGCGTGCGTGCGTGCGTGCGTGCGTGCGTGCGTGCGTGCGTGCGTGCGTGCGTGCGTGCATGCGTACGTGCATGATTTTTTCACAGCTTCACTAATCCTCTTTGAATTAATTCATTGAGACATTTGTTCTTGTCATTGCCCCCATTTTTATGCAACCACAAAGGGTATAGCACTGTTTGCTCTCCTAACACAATCGCTACTGTTTCCACAATTTTAAGCTGGAGTTAACGAAAACAGTAGTAGGGCGTATACATTACGTAATGAGCAGTTATTATAGTATGCTGTAGCTAGCTTGGATAATTACAATATACACATACTTGACAAAAAAATACTCCCTTTAAGAAACGAAACACAACTTCATAATAATGGCCCCTTTTAAAAGCACAATGCAGGGCTTCTCCATTGCATTTCATCCACATAACTCACGCAAGATATTGCCGACAGTAGCTACTGCCGACCAGACATTTTCATCGGTGCAACGAAGGTACCGCAAACAGATCAGAAAACGTTCACATCTTTTTGGAGTACGTTTATCGTAGTAAATTTATTTTTTCTAGCAATCGTGTTATATCTTGTTAAATAACGTTTGGTTTGTTTTAGCGAACGTCTTTAGACGATAACCATCAGATCGATGTAAACACGATAGTCTTTCTTCTACTGTGTCGCCATCTAGTGATAGTCGTCTAAAGAAGTTCACTGAACGCGAACGGGAACGCAACGATAAATGAAGTACCACGTAAATTGACTGCGTAATACGTAAAAACAATAACGATTTGAACCAATCAGTCTGAAGAACCTCTTCATATATTTATATTCATATAAGAAGTAGTAGGTCTGCTTATATAATTACAATCTGAATACGATCGCCGGGATATTGATGACGTAACGAGTGAACGTCTTACCTAAACAGAGATAACAATGACCATAATAATAATATTGAGTTCTTATATAGCGTAGGTGTCCGCCATAGAGACGCTCATGGCGCTTGCACACGATTTCACCATTGACGATTTCAATGTATTCATATTAAAATTGATAAAAGTTCTATTCTAAGATGCGCCAAAGATAATAAAATTAGAATCATTATTATACATCATGAAATCAATCAATATCCGTCGTCCAGTTATACGCACGCACGCACGCACGCACGCACGCACGCTCGCACGCACGCACGCACGAACACACACACGCATGCAGGCAGGCAAGCGCGCACTCACGTACGCACATACACACACACACACACACACACACACACACACACACACACACACACATACACACACACACACACTCACACACACGTTATGTTATGTTACCGTTTTCCTGCCAGATGGTCTTCACCTCGGGATGCCAAACTTTCAGGGGTCGTCTACGATACTTCAGAAGAAAAGAAAACTTCTGCTTGTGTTTGTAGGGTCTAAATGTCTAGAACAAATTTGACTTACAAAACCGAACCCAACGTGTTGACGTGAAGGTCAACAACTTCTGACCCCAATAATTAGTACAGATACAAAGTGTCTGCTGTGTTGGCGCTAGCACCTTCTACGTAGGCATTCCAATAATGCGTCATTACAAACACATTATTTGCAGGCAGCAAAGTTGATCCATACAGTTATCTCAATTTAGGTGGACATTGCAGACAATCGTGGAAATAATAATTATGTTTTTCTTCTCTAAACCTAGTCTACTGGAATGCGTCTGTGTTGATTTAATGTAATGGTAGAGCATTTTCCTGCTGCGGTAACTAAATTCGTTCACATGATGTGGATAACCTAGGACTAGGTCTAGGCCTAACATTGCGTTAGGCAATAGTGTCGAGCAGGAAGTAGCGGTTTTCGTTGCCGAAGAACATCCACGGAAAAACCCTGGAAAACATTCAGAAAAAAAAATACTTAGAACCCAACCCATTTTTACAGAATGTCTTGAATTGTCAGACTGTACTGAACGTAACGTAATCCTCTACCTGCAAGGTAAATTGGGACATCGGTCATAACAAGGTGATTGTCGAAAAACGCGTCGTTTTCGACGAAAGTCGTTAAATAAAAAGCTGCTGTCGTCTTGCGGCTATGAATCATCCCCTCAAACAAGCAGACGGCATCACCTGAATAGGCTGTTCGAATTTCATGGTTTTTCTACCAAATATACCCACAAAAGACACGATTTACGCATTTACCAAAATGCATCCGTAACGACACACCACCCCCGGCGCGATTCGGAGATTGACAGTAAGGTGTCGGCTTCTGTAACTGCGTTTGTTTGTTCGTATGTCTGTCGATGTAGACAGCTACCTCCTTAACAGCAGTGGAAACTATGTCTTGCTTCCTGCTGGCAGAATTCTTCCGTGTCTCGACACGGGGTGCCGCAAACAACTAACTTAGTCTAGCCTGTCGTGTAAGTTGGGCGCTTCCTCACTTTTCATCGCGTCACCCCAGCGAATTGCGTTGTTTCCAATTTTAATGAATTCATCCCACCCCCGAAAGCACATCGTGTGTGTGTGCGTGCGTGTGTGCGTGCGTGTGTGCGTGCGTGCGTGCGTGGGAAGGTGTGTTACGCGTGTGTGTGCGTGTGTGCGTGTGTTGCGTGTGTGTGCGTGGGTGCGTCATATTTAAAATATGCTGCTCTTAATCAAATGGGTGACGCTGCACGAATTAACAAGCTTCGTGATTGTGAATTATTTAAAGTTATGTCATACTGACACTTCACAAAAAGATGTCCGTTTTGGTCCATTTAGTCGACATGGGGTGGTTAAAAATGGGACAATGCAGTATACCCTACAAAGGTTTATATAATGCAATTTTAGAAGAACAATCGTACGACTAATTATACGTTTAATGTTGCCAACAATGTCACGTAATAACTACACTGTGCTTGTGCTTAACTATAATCGGGCTTGCGTATAATGCATCTTAATGTGTTCCTCCCAGACCGCCTGCATATATATATATATATATATATATATATATATATATATATACAGTAGACACCATTCTGATTTCTAAAATGTCTTATATATATATATATCAACATTTAAGAAATTAAAATGGTGTCTAGTGCAAAGTGAGACATTGGCCACAGCTTGTACAACACTAACTAATATACACATTATTTACCACTAGAGAGGTGTCACAGCCAAGTACGAGTTTGTTTTGCTGATTTGGATATAGGAGAAATGGTCAAAGTTACTCGGTTTCCACAAGATCCTATTCTTAAATCAGAAAAGCCGTACAATGTATTGTGTTGTGATATCTTGTGCTAGGCCCTTATCATACACTCTATAACAATGGGGGTCACCTCGAGAGAACATGTGGCTGTCGGTGTGATATCTTGTACTGGGCCCTTGTCATACACTCTACAACAATGGGGGTCACCTCGAGAGAACATGTGGCTGTCGGTGTGATATCTTGTACTGGGCCCTTGTCATATACTCTACAACAATGGGGGTCACCTCGAGAGAACATGTGGCTGTTGGTGTGGCTTTCAACTAATTAAGTATTTGGATAACGTAGAATACACACTTTGCTGATTTACAAATGTGTACAGTATATAACGTGAAATGTATTGATTTTGGACTATGGCGTGAAAGCGCGATGCAACATATATCACACATGTCAAAATAACATGTATAATCGAGTAAATGTGAGTAGTTAAATGGCGGTAGCGGGTTCCTTCGATTATTTACAGTGAAACGACTACATCGTTTATCACATTAGTAACTTTTGTGGAAGTATCAACTACTTAAACAGTTTGGCGAAGTAGTGGAAGTATCATGGACTATTACGGTTTACATTGTCCTATACGGACTACGTAGAACACATACAAATATAAACCTTTCGTTGATTGATTTGTTAGAATGTATGTTCAGATATAAGAAAGCATGAACATACGGTCGATCATTCACTACCTAGTGTGGCAGATACTGAAATACACATAACTAAATATACACTCATGATCAATTCCAGTGATAACACGGTTATAATCTCGAACAACCTAAAATACACATGTTGCTAATCCTGGCAAGATGTTTGCATTATTTGTCTGTATAACTATTTTTAGTACAAATTAACCCATTCAACAGGTCATGTCAATTGCTGTGTGACAAATGACAAAAGGAGTACAATTAATTTGGATGACGTTGAAAACGGATAACGTAGAACACCGAATCGGTTTGTAAACGACTGGTACAGGTGAGAAACAACTGTAGCACCTACAAATGTATCTACCTTTGCTTAGATGCTTGTTGTGATCTGCCTGTTTGAATATGTGGTATTAATATGGCCAAAATTGCCTACCCATCGTCGATCTCAGTGATCTTCCCCGTGTACATATTCTTGACATATCATTTCACAGTAACACAGTTTCCAACAATAATCTCTTCATCTGTTTTTCCATTAACGCACGACCTCTTTGTTGATATTTGATTGTTGAGTTGTTGTTTCCTCAGTTGTTTGCGTGTCATCTTCTACGTCTTTTGTTGTTTCATCTATGGTTACTCTTGGTTCTGATTTGTTTTCGTCATGGTATACCCTGGTCAAGCAGGATGAAAGTGTGATTCAATCCCGGCGTCTAAACGATGTACTATGTAATAATCGAGTAGCATCACAGCATGAATCCCTATTGAGTCTTGGACTCTAACAGATCCGAGGGATGGTTTTGCTGACACTTCATTCAACCGCATCGTTCACGCCCAATGGTACTGCACGGCTGACTCCGTGTGGGAGATACCCCACGCACAGACGTCTTAACGATGTACTATGTAATAGTCGAGTAGCATCACAGCCTTGGACTCTAACTGACCCACGGGATGGTTTAGCTGACCCTTCATTCACCGCATCGTTCATGCCCAATAGTACTGCACATTCATTCTTCCTCTTTCCCTGTGTATATATCCTGTCGTGCCGCATCCAGAGCGGGCCAGTTGACCAGAGCGACTGCTTTCTCTGGACCAAATCACCATTGATAGGCTGGAGCATGACGTTGTGAGGACACTCGCCAGTGCCCGTGATCAGTGATGCATAACTGCCGAGTTGAGATACTCTGACCGAGCCAAGAGGTGAACACAATTATGTCTTGTGAATACACATGGACTCGAAATCCAGCATCGAGCTGTGCAGATGCGTGTATGTGGGAATCAGATTCTACACAGTTGAAAATTCGATTTGCATCAGATCAGAAACACGAAGATGTTCCTAGAAATATCCAATGACTTTGTACTTAGCTCACCAGATCACCGACACCACTGTCACACCCGTAGTGTCTTGAACTTGATGACTGCAACAACACGGGAGTTGGGACAATGTCATGACAAACTAAAAATGTTGTTTGACTACAGAGGCAAACACACAGGAAACGGCAGGCATTGTCGTGATTCTGACGGCGACCGGCGTATATGCAGCAACTGCTGACCATCGAGTCCATGATATTACACAGATTTGCTCCTCTTAGCTCTGAGCCGTGTCACGACTTGGCAGCAACGCAATACTAGTCATGGGAGTTAGTCCGGAGAAAGTACCCTCTCTGACCATGTGGCATGTTGTCGCTGGTTTCAACATAATACAACCTGTATACAGGGAAAGGTGAAGGAATTATGTTTTCTAGCTTCAAGTCCTGCAATACTCAGTGCGATGTCTTGCCTTGGTGTAGGACAAATACTACTACTAATTTTGAATTGGGCATAGATATTATATACAACCATGAAAGCGGGGAGAAAAGATTCCAAAGCATATGACGTGTGCCTTCTGAGAAAACATTTACGAAAATAGAAGGGACTTTTGCACACTGAGGAGTCTGTCCTGTTATAATTATTCGCCCACAGCGTTGAAACGCATTCGGGGATTATGGAACATTTAATTCTTAATTTTTTTATTTTCCGTTAAAATTACTCAAAATCATATTAAAACATCAAGGTAGATACTGGAATTATCTGTTTCATGTTCTCAACAATAATTAGATAACATTTGGCATATCTTAAATTTTAAAAACAATTATTTTAAATTAATTTCTTAATATTTTACCTAAAAATAGCTGAAAACCATACCAAACCCTCACAGACAAAATTGCAACAACTGTTTTCTTGTTCACAACAATAATTAACTAATTTTAAGCATTGTTGCCAAGATTCAAATAGATCCAAAATGTTGGGTTTGTTACATACCTGATACTGAAGGTCCTCAATTTCGCAGTACGCAAGATGAGAAATCGTTTCAACAAAAAACATGGACAAACTCTTTAAAATATTCATAATTCTAAATATCTATGTACATTCATACAGGACGCAGCAGGTCCAATGATAGTGCGTTACACTGTCTACATTGCCTGCTCGGCATCTCTCACACGCCCGACTGGAAAGCAAGATTCTGCGAGTTTGAGATAGAGACCACCACTCTGCGAGTCCAGGGCAGATTACACATTTACCCCATGTGTGGGATCTTTTATTTCCCCTGATGTAGACACCAGATAGAAGGGACCAACAGCTTTTATTGTCCTTTCTGAAAGACACAGGCAACGCGAGGTGAATTTAGTTGCCCAAGTTTTGAAATGGCAGCAGGTGGAATCGAACCACCTTCCCCCCGATCGAGAGTCAGGCACTCAACCGCACCACACTAAATCTCTATTATATATTTCGTCAATTTTTTTAACTTTAAAAAGACTTGTTTAAATATTATGATAGTTGTATCAACAATTGATTTTGGACACTATCTGATGTTTATGTCTGCAGTCTACGGGTATAGTTTGACTTTTATCTATTTATACAGAGCATATGAGAGGGGAAGTCAAGGCTCACATATTAATTATAAAAATGTGAATTACACAGCCATAGAAAATTAAAATCACAGGTTGTAAACATTATAATGAAGGTTATTACTATAATATATTATCTTTTGTATGTACGGTGTCATAACACTTACATACCTACATGTTAATTTCAATGTGGAAAATTATCAACCTTTTAAAGTACTAATTAACAGGAATGAAGGAAGTCAGATAATTTGTGTGCTGTGTATGAATATGTATATGCCAACAATTGTGAGCAACATATGTAATCTGTTTAATAACTCTTTACCCAAGGTCAGACAAATACACAAAATCTATTTTGTCAATGTCAGTTTGAAAAAAGTTCCATTCGTTTACTAAAATATTTTAATTAATTTATAATGTATGGCACAATTATAATGATAATAGGTTTTCCAGCTACCAAAAATCTGTATCTCAATAACATAATATTTGGGTGAAATGTTGATGTGAATGATATGCCACAGACAAAGGACCAGATCCTGTGTAAAATCATATCATTTAATATTCTTCCTTGGTACGACACACAACTGATGTTCTCATGACCTGAGTTTCTTCATCTGAGACAGAATCAAGCCACTATGTTACAGTGACATTCCTACCAAGTGTACACTTTTCTGAAGTCTTTAAACTTGTGCCTGGCTTTGCGCAACTTTGCCATTCTCTTCATCTCGATGTGTCGCAAACGCTGCCAATATTTATATGTGTCCGGCTCCAAGTCCTCCAGAGGGACACTGCCCCGCTCTGTGCGGAGCTCCCAAAGCCAGTCCGGATATTCAGAATCCGGTTTCAGTTCCGGATCTGCTCCCTCCTTGTAGATGTTGGCTCCACAAACGAACCTGCAGAGTTTCTCTGGGTCTGTCTCAACCTCAAGCCGTTTTCGCTGTATGCCTCCAGCCGCCGCCATAGCCTTGGCTCCCTTCACCCCAACTGAAATAGAAACAACGGATTGTTATATATAAAACCTTACTCTCTATCACTTGTGCTTAACGTTAAGATATATTAAACCCAGTCACATTTATTAAAGGGAAACCAATTGACAAAAGCCTGTTTTGTTATGAATGCAAAGAATGAATACAATCCATTTACAACTAGTCAACTGGGCCCACGACACAGGATTACAACAACAAACGGATAACCGTATTTTAATTGACCGATTGAGCTATTTATTACTTGCAGTAATTGCTAGAATAGTCTCTCCTGACTGTCATTGCAAGTAGTTATCTCTGGTGTCAACAATAACATGGTGTAATATACATTTTCAATAAAAAAAACAATTAAATGGACGGACGTTCACTTCCTGTCGTTTAAATTATCTTCGGTACTTTGTTCAATTAATTAGTTAGCTAGGCCTATCATAATAAATGTACACCGTTAACTATGATTATGAAGATGTTGTGAGCTACTGAAAGATGTACAACGTCAATCATGGGATGTCATGTGAATTTACAATTAATAACCATTATAAACAGCTTTATAATTAATAATATTTTGTAAATTCAAACTGTCATACGGTTTGACTGGATACAGGTGTTTACAATCTGTATACTGTATTTTGAGTACTTTTGATTGACCAATGTTCTTATGGGTACTGGAGATTTCAGTCTACAGCGAATTTGGCTGGTATGCGATGTCTCCATACTCTAAGGCAGTGTGCACAAGGGCTATGTAGTGTGTATGCCATTCTTTAGCTATTTCTTGGACAGTGGCATATAGTGCACCTTAGCCTTTTTAGTTGTGGTTGATATATAGGATCCGATTGCCATTTAAGGTCATCGGCAATGTAGATGTCCAGATAAGGGTTGCTGTTTAAATGTTCCAGGATTACGTTTTTAGTTAGCTGTTAGATTTTATGCTGTTGATTTTATACAGCGCAGCATTCCAACTAACTAAGTGGGTTTGACTAAAAGGCGCATGACCACGAAGTTAACGAACAACCACGCACGACCATGTAATATAATATGTTGGTAGATAGTTTGGCCGTTGATGGTCTATATATGTGGTTTATGTGTGCATTATTAAAACTTTTGAGTCTGTATTTCACCCAGGAGTTACACAATTTAGGCATTTTATTCGATCTTCGGGACGAGTATTTAGTCTTGGTACAGAAGCGCCACCTGGCGAATGGAACCGGCAAGTTACCACAAGCGATGATAAAAGTTTCGAAATTTGTTACTCCAGTGTGAAGAACATATCTGACATTTGGCGAGCTGCACTCACATACTTCTATGTGCCACCAACAGCCCGCTTGGATACCAACACTACATACATTTTGGTCGTGCGCCTTTTACTTTAGTCATACCGCTTAATACCGAACTAATATAGCCTAGCCCTAGCCTGCTCAACCTTCAAAGACAAAGTGCTTTACGCAAACCCAGGTGATATTCACTTGCACTGATTTGACCGAAACATTTCATTAAACCCGTAAACCTGCCACTGACAGCTATGCGCACACTGATTATGACTGATAATACATCAAATCACAAGTCCACATAGAATACGGGAATTCCGCGATGCGAAAAGGTGGATGGGCGATAATACGGTGTATTGGTCGAACAAGGTCAATCGGACCAGTTTACTGGTTACAAGAACAGTTGTACTAAGCTGAAATAAATGAATACGCACTTAGTTTCTTAACAGCATAACTATTCGATAGGATCTTCCAAGTCTGTGTTGGCTTGCACAGCTGACACGGAATATGTGACTGGCATAGCCGCTGAAATGACAACCTGAACGTCGCCATTTTAAAAAGGTGTCGCCATCTTGTGTCGTCATTGTTAACACGGTCGGTCACGGAGTTTGCCTGTATTACTTAGGCGCCGTGAGATGGCAGCACTTGTTACGCCCTCTGTCTCTTTTGGCGAATTGTTACCGTCGAAGGTGTGAATGTGTGATGTCGGATAGATATGCGAGAAGGAGGGTGTGATGTTGAAGACTTCCGACCAGCTACACTCTCCAAACCCACACCCTGGAGAAAGTCACAAGTGCCAAGTACATGGGCGTTGAACTCACAGAGACTCTTCATTGAGGCAAACAAATCAAAGCTGCAGCTGCAAAGGCCAACAGACTCAACACGTTCGCCTACAGAAATATGAAAGGATGGTCGACCACCGTCCAGACACACTGCTTCAAAGGATTAGCCCGACCAGTCCTGGGTTACGCGTCGGCGGTATGGGATCCCCATCAGCAGCACCTGCAGACCACTCTGGAGATGGTTCAGCGACGCGCAGCCTGTCGCATCCTGCACAACTTCAGCCCCACTGCCAGTGCATCAGCCATGGTAAAGCAGCTGAACATTGAGAACCTGCAACTTAGGAGAACAGTGGATAAGGCTAGCATGATGTACACAATTATGCACGGCCTTGTCGACCTACACCCACCTCCTGGCAGGCCTACTCAATAATAATAATAATAATAAACATTGTTTATTCACGATAACCTTATAAAATATACTTTTTATCTTCCTAAGGGTCGTGATTATAAAATATTAGAGTACAAGTAAATGTTATTTAAATGCTAAACAAATTATTTAAATAAAATAGTATATTTTATAATGTAGTTAAGATATACTTAAATACATATTACAATTTAGAAATTAGAATTGCATAAATAATATTTGTAAAACATATAGCATCAATAAAAAAAATTAAAAGTGCTGTGTTAAAATGTTCATTACGTTGTTTGTCCATGTTGTCTAATTAAACACGTTCTGCAAATATGCTCTCTTAAACGCATTTAGAGAGCTGCATTTTCTTATTTCTGGATTTAAGTATTCCATATTTGTGCGCCATTAACAGCTATAGAGTTCTTGAAGATGTTTGTTCGTGCTCTTGGAACATACAAGTCCCCTCTTGTATTTGACCGTGTTGTTCTTGTCGAAACGTTCGAGACAGATTTGAATAGCGCACACATGTAGTCAGGAGCCAGTCCTTTTACTGCCTTGAACACCAATTGAGATTGTCTGTATTTCACGCGCTCTTGTAGTGGCAGCCAGTTTAGTTGTTTCAATAGTGGAGAACTTGGAGCTCTGTATTCAGAGTCTGTTATGATTCTGGCAGCACGTCTTTGTAGTGTGTAGATGCGTTCTGATGAATTTGCATTGCCCCGGAGTGTGCTGCAATAGTCCATGTGTGGTAGAACGTAGCTGTTGTAAAACGTCTTCCGTGCTTGGTATGGAAGATATTTCTTTATTCTGCAGAGAAGTGCGAGGTTTCCGGCAATCGTGTTGTGTGCTGGGCGTTCCATGTGAGGAAATTATCTACCTGAAGCCCGAGTAGCCTCTCACTTTCGACCACTTGAAGCTTGTCTCCCTTTACGTATATCTCGATGTCAGTTTTGTCAAGATGTTGACACTTTTGTAGGGTCGTGATGATCATGATCTTCGTTTTTTCAGCATTAATAACCATCCTGTTTTCGTCACACCACTTGGAGATTTCCTGAAGATCATTGTTTAGGCTCTGTTCGATTGTCTGAACAGTCTTTCCCGTGGCACTGATGGTGGAATCATCAGCATACATGTCCACAGAGTTTATCGTTCTTGTGCTTAGGGGCATGTCGTTCATGAACACAATAAAAAACAGTGGTCCCAGTATAGAGCCTTGGGGAACTCCCGTTCTGATCTCAGCTTGTCCAGACAGTTTGCCCTTGAAGTGGACAAACTGTTGGCGCTCTGACAGATACGAAGAGAACCATTGCATTGAATGTTGTGAACATCCGTAGATGGCCAATTTCTGCAGCAGGACTGTATGGTTCACAAGGTCGAAAGCCTTTCGCAGATCTAGCAACACTACACCATTCACAAGTCCATTGTCAATAGCCGTCGCCCACTTATGCACCATGTTGTTCAGTGCTGTCTCACATGAGTGCTTGGCACGGAAACCCGATTGGCCGTCATGTAGCATGTTATGAGACATGAGATAGGCATACAGACTGTCGTGTACGTGTCGCTCCAATATCTTGCTAAGAACACATAAGACTGATATCGGTCGGTGGTTGCCTTTGTCGTCAGTAGGCCCCTTTTTGTGAATTGGAATAACCTTTGCAAGCTTCCACAGCGTTGGAAATTTGCCACTCACAATGCTGTTGTTGATGAGTGCTGTGACAGACACTGTGATGGCAGGCGCAGCTGCCTTCAGCAGCCTAGCACTGATTTTGTCGGCTCCTGTGGATTTGTCAGGACGGAGAGCAGTGAGTGCTTTGTTCACCGTTTGCTCTGTGATTTTTGGGATCGAGTACGCTGTATCGAGCTTGTCACTGACAAAGTGTTTGAGCTGTGTGTGTTGTTGTTGTATGTCTTGGCTGACACTAGTGTATTGGTTGGCTATGTTTGTGAAGTATTCGTTGAAGGTGTTTGCAATGTTTTCTGGTTCTGTGATTTCCTGTTCACCATCTCTGATGCTACATGGCATTTGTGTTATATCTCGTGGACACAGGTCACGAAAATGCGCCCATAGCTGACGTGGGTTTCTGGTGTGCTCTTCGATGACATGTCGGTAGAAGGACGTTGTTGCAGTCTGGATCATGTTTCGCCAAACCTTGTAGTTTTCCCACCTCCCTTGTGACTTGTGTCTATCTCTCTCTTGCATAGCACCAACAATATCTCCTGTGAGCCAGTCTGGCTGCTGTTTTCGCTTTACGTTTCTGCGCTTCACTGGCGCATGTTTGTCACACACACCAATAAAACTTGTCATCCATGCGTCCAGCGCATCATCCACATCAGCATGCTTGCCAACAACTGACCATGGCATTTGATGAAGATCATGCACAACATTGTCCAGATTAAAGTGTTTGTACTGTCGATATGTGATCACAGAGGGAATATCAGTCTTAGTTGAGTTGCGTTTGCGTAACATTACCACCGGAAAATGATCACTGGCAGAGAATACACCAACTTTGCTGGCTCGGACATGTTGCGGGTGTGTCGTGTATATGTGGTCAATTAGTGTATCACTTGTTGCAGTCACACGGGTTGGTGATGTGATGACCTGTGTCAGTTGGAATGCGTCCACAACAGCTTGCCATTTCTCATTGGAGACTACTCCATTCACGAAGTTGATGTTTATATCACCCATAATAAGTGTCTCTTTGTTCTCACCTTGAGTTCTTTCCAGCGTGGGGTCCATCAGTGAGCACCAGTTATCGATACCATAGTTATCCGGTGGTCGATCTACTGTTCCCAACAGGAGGCCGCTCGAGCAGGGACATTTTATTTCAACCCACAGATCCTCCAACTGATCTTTCTCTAGGTCGTGTCGTCGATTGTGTGGCACACTGTCATGGAGGTAGACAGCCACTCCTCCACCTCTACAAGTGGACCTGTCTCTTCGCGCGAGGTTGTAGCCGTCGATAGCCACAGAGCTATGACTGTAAGTCGCATTTAGCCAGGTTTCTGTGATGCCCAGCACGTCAGCCTCACGTTTTGAGTCACTCATTATCAGTCGCAGCTCATCTAACTTGGGGTACACACTGCGGGCGTTCCACTGGACAAACCGTAAACCGCTAGGCAGGTCCCCGCCAAATTTAGAGTTCTCGCGCACAGTTCCGCAAATGTTTGTGTTGACAATAGCCATAGCGATGTCGCGGGAAATATCATATTGACTGTTGCTCGATATTGTGTCAATGTGTCTCTGTTTGTTTATATCATCTCTGGGGGTCAGCCGCATTGTCTGGCGTGACATTGTCCCACCTCGCTGACTCCTTCTGGTTGGCCGCATTCTGGAAATGCCATTTACTGTCAGAATGTTCCACAGTGGCCTACTGACCGGCTTTCCCAGCACAGTGCCGGCCAACTTGTAGAGAGCCATGGCTGAATACTGCGTCTTGGTCGTCATGCGATTGCGTAATCCAGTAATGGTAAACAGCGTTCCGCTTGACGGTCTCTACCCGGCTGAGCAATCCCGGCTTAGGTAAAAGTCATTAAAAATTCATCCCAAATCGAGAAACCATGTAGATAAAATTAAAAGACTATAATGTATATGACAACGATGACCTTACACATAACTCCGATAAAATGTTCCAAGGTCCGGTACGTAGAACACGTCCAAAATTATGAATTTGAGGCATCTATCCTGGGAGCTGCTAACAAGCGCTGCACCACTACAACTATTATTCAGCTGAAAACCTGTGGACAGCAAAACAAACTCCTACTGCCCCACTCAAGGACAAACATTTGTGTCCATTCCTTCTTTCCATCTGCCATCAGAAAGTGGAACTCACTTCCAACAGACTCCTCCTAAGCCCAGTCCCTCCCAGTCTAGACTTCAGGTCCTCCACGAAGAACTGTCTGACTGCTCAACAATAGCCACTACCGTTATAATGCGCAATCTTAACCTTCTAAAACCTTTATATGGTATATATATTTTAATTCTTTATTATTATTATTCCTAACCGTCACGAACAATGTAATTGTAAAACAATTTTCTTTTAACTTTTTTTAATCTTAACTTCTTTAAACTTCTAACTGTTTTTAATTATATGTTAAACTATTCTTTTTTTAAACCCATGCGCACACTCACAACAACTGTCGAGTTATTCCTCGACTGCCGGAGTTTCCAAAATAATCCTGAAGAAGAAGAAGAAGATGAAGATGAAGAAGAAGAAGAAGAAGGAGAAGGAGAAGGAGAAGGAGAAGAAGGGATCTACCACAACATAACGCAGCTTCAGCTTGGGTGATGGAACTCCGGTGACGCTCACCAAAAGCTTCACAAAAAAGCTCAGCCCCCATTCTGGCGGCTATGTCTTCTTCCGTGCTTCCGCCTATCCCAAACGTACTGAGGATCCCAGGCGGTTGTTGGCAGGGGAACAGGAACTGTGCTTTTATGGATATAGTGCATTTTGTAAAATTAACACAAATAACATGCAAATAACAGAAATACGTACATAACAGCTTGGTGTCTATAATGTTGGATACTTCAATGTCTTAATACTGTTCTTTCAAGAATGCATCCAGACTATTTAGATTTACAATATGTTGACGTTGTACCACATTGCGAATACATGTATGTATACGTTGTTCTACGTAACACGGTTGTTGCGAAATGTTTTAAAACTGTTAAATAGAAACAAATGGCATATTTTAACTGGGCCGTACCTACGCATCTATAAGATTTAATATAAAAGCTAACCATTAACAACTGCAATCAAACATATTATGTCAGCAGCTTATTAAAATAACCTGGTTGAAGACACGCGCGGACAGCGCCGTTGTGATAGAATGTCACCAATACCTACTCGTCCCAACTCAACAGTCGCCAAACTGAGACAACAGCTCTAGTTTGCGTTGTCGAATTTGTTTTGGCGCTGTAACTACTAAAAATGTTATGTCCGCATGGTGCACTGTATGACGGTAGTGTAACTCCGACGCGACTAGAATACGAGAAACCAGCATATGAGCTGACATATCCATACGCAAGTTGAGGAAACAGGGACATTTGACGCATCACGGCAGTGTCAAGGTCAAAGAAGCTCTATATGCGCTTACCGGCGCCGCATCAGAGGCGAGTCTCAATTAAATATGTCACCCGGAGCTGTGACATTTCACTAGAATCTCTCACCATGAAATTAAATTCTTAGTAAACCAAATTCGTGATACTGTTGGTTGTACGTGCAAATGGTTAGATTGTATTAACTATTTTGTGTGCGTAGGCACACAAAAGTGCCTTTTGGTTCTCTTTAAGTTACTAAAGCGGTCATAAAATCAGACAAGGATCCTTGTCTGAGCTGTTCCCCAACCAAGACTGCTCTGTTTCGAATACACTTGGACATATGCCCCTTTAGTAACAAGATTTAACAAGATAGCCAACCAGGGAATTAACTCTAGATGGCAGGTGAACAACGAAGCCCTTTGGCTTATCGAGAGTCCAACCCTTTTATCTGCATGTATCCTGCCCTTCTGAGGTATGTGTCGATTTAATTTTTAAACATATTCACACTACTAGCACCGACACAATCAGCAGCCGGCAAAATGCTTCTGCCGTGGAATAGCGCAATCTATACTGGGCTTTTTTTAACTTAACCAAATGCTTAAAGTTAAGTCACTAAATGACACATTGAATGATGATTGACAATGACAAAAACAAAACAATCGTTGTAATCATGTATTTCTGCTCGTGGCTAGGAATTCCCGGCAAACATGAAGTTGGCAAAATGTTTAACTTTCTAAGTCTAAGACTAAGTTTTAGCATTTTGTCATCAAAATCGGAACATAAATTGTAAAACGTGAAATCGCAGTTTTAACTTTTATCGTAGATTTTTGTTCGAAATCAATATAGACCAGTATAGACTATACTGTCTATATTCCTATAATGAGTATATAGTCACCTCACATTAGATTCGTCTTTTGTCAGATATATCGGTCACTGGGAGCAAAGGGCATCTACAAACTTGCAACAAAGTTATTTTTCTCAAATAAAAACGAGGCAAACATATTTTTGATAGCGAACGCATATCACATGACATATCGGTGAGGTTATGTATACATCCGTAATATTTCAATTTATCGGACGAAATTGTAAGCAACCATTCACACTAATCAACACAGGAAAGTTATCAAACATCCCGTGGTGTTTATACAGTTAGTGCGTTGCGTCTTGTCGTACAGTGGTGATTTTGAACACGTTGCAGCAGAAACTGAGTGTTTCCGTAACGTACTGATACTGTCTTACAAATATTGTATTTCACAAGACAATTTATTTGACGGTTTGTTTGCATTCAATTGACTAAATAAGTGATTTTGATTAATAATATCGATACGTTGCAGGATGATTGATAAACTTGTCTGTGAAAACTGCATACTGTGATTGCGTACAGCAGAAACCGAGTGGACCAGTATACGCTATGACATGAGATTCTGTCAACACTGACGAAAAAAGAGTTCCGTACATTTATAATCATATATCAACTTATCTCAAGTCTTAAAGAGTCATTCACAGATAATAATTTACATCATGCAAGTCAAAACGTGCTTGATGGATGGGTTACGCCACAGTGATTGGCAAACATAATTTGTATGCCCAGTTAGTCTGAGTGTCAGCCTTTGACAAGTCAAAGGCTTTGTTTCACATGTGAAGTCACTTCACACCTAATTGTGAAGCAAGTCAGTTCTAGGCAGCTCAGATTAGGCCAACAGTTACACAACAGGCTACACGAGCTCACTGTGTAAGACCATTCACTCTTGGTGCAACTGCTGCAAAGGAACTCCAAAGTAAAATGCTCCAATCTGTTGCCCTGTGCATAATTCAAATGCTTTTGACATACCGATGATGGAGTATTGGCATCTAGGAGCCTCTCAGGTAAGGGATGAGAAATGAAGAGATTGTTATTGTAAGATAATTAAAGCCGCTGTGGTTATGCGGTTGTGGCTGCGCAGAGTTATTCACCGTTGTACAAATTAAGATGGAATTTAGGTTATGTACACAGCAGTAAATCATTATTATGATATTCGTGCTAATTGTCCAACAGTAAACAAAACTGGAGGTAAATTCACATTTGTACTTTGATGTCAAGTGGGTACGTGACTAGAATCACCAAGTGACTAAAGTCTGTGCGTCATGAGAATCCATGGAATATTTCCTACAGGGGTAACTGAGGACACTACCACAAACGTATCAAAACCACATCCAAACTCCTTGAGAATTTCACCACAACTTCCCATGGGTATAGAACATAGGCAGGAAAAATGCATAACTTTGCATTCCCAGTGAAGATATTTCACATTCTGTGTATGTCAAATAAGCTAACTTTGGGGCAGTCTGGCAGTCCACTCAACCCATTCTATCTCCAGTCATGTCATTGGACTAATTAGACTCTGACCTATACAATTGTCGATAATATGTTAAAACATTTAAAAAAAACATTGGCGATAGCGAAATGACGCGGTCTGAGGAAACGAGTCTAAGAACAGAAATATTTAATACTAATAGCACTTGATAACTTCTGTAGTTGGATTTTTGCTCCATGCTCAGGTCAGAGTAAGGTGTAAGCTAGTGGGAAATGATTATGGAACTTTTGAATTAATGGAATTGTTGTAAAATCCTAACCATTGTACACGTTACGTAGGTGGCTACGGAGGTCGAGGTGGCTCTGCGGGCGATGAGTCGGAACCTACGGCAGCCACGTTGCACCACTCGAGTTCGGTAGCGGCAGAGGCACCAGTGATGGTGGCACCGGCGGTAGCGTCATACAACTCGTCTCCAATACGACTGCCGTCACAGATGGCGGGGTGGGATTGTCGGCAGAATATCTTCATCCAGGTGGAGGTGCCGGCGTGAGTATCTTCACCCAGGAGGAGGTGCCGACGGGAGTATCTTCATTCAGGCTGCTGCCCTATGGAGGGTTCACAGGTAAGTGTACTTAAGTGCAGTAAGTCTCCCCATCTTTGTATATACAATAGGTCAAAAACTTCACAGTCAGTCATGTGACGTTATGCTATACTGGACAGCTAAGGGCTTATGGAGGGATCACATCATCACAGGTAAGTGTCGTCTCCTCATGTTCATATTCAGTGCTTCTCATCTTTACAATCAAAGTCTTCATCTCCATTCTCATTCTCCTGATCTCCATATACAAAGTCTCCTCATTTCCACACTCAAAGTCTCCTCATCTCCAACTCAAAGTATCCTTATCTCCATGTTCAAAGTCTCCTCATCTCCAACTCAAAGTCTCCTCATCACCACATTCAAAGTCTCCTCATCTCCACACTCAAAGCCTCCTCGTCTCCATATTCAAAGTCTCCCATCTCCAACTCAAAGTCTCCATATGTCCACACTCAAAGCCTTCTCATCTCCACACTCAAAGTCTCCTAATTTCCACACTCAAATTCTCCTCGTCTCCATACTCAAAGTGTCCTCATCTTCATACTCCATGTCTCATCATCTCCATATTCAACGTCTCCTCATCTCCATAATCAAAGTCTCCTCATCTTCAAACTCAAAGTCTCATAATTTCCACACTCAAAGTCTCGTCATCTCCCCACACAGAGTCTCCCCATCTCCACATGCAACGTCTCCTCATGTCCATAATAAAAGTTATCTCATCTCTATACTTTATCTCCCCGGTGCTAGTTGCATCAGACCTGTCCCCTTCAACAAGGCCATCTCTCCGTCTTCCATCGCTGCCTCGAGCACGTACTCGTACAGCTCTGCATCCTACGCCAACTTGATCTACAAGAACCTGCGTGCTGACAACAAGGGTCGGATGTGTGTAATAATCATAATATCCTTGTATAACGACACTTCTAGCTATGCAACTATTCAAGGCTCCTTTTATTTGAAATTAATAACACGCTCACTCAGTCCTATTCGTGTCCTAGATGGCACATAAGGCTCCTGTTAGTCCTATGCGTGCCCTAGGTGGCACCTAAGGCATCGACAAGAGAACGCCTCTGCTGTCGGTCGACAGCCCGTGCGTAGATCGTACTCCCGTCACCTGGCAGGACTTGATGTCCTTGTTCACTGTTCATGCGCTTGGTTCCGGACGTTCGACAATTTTTTCTCGTAATGGATATGTTTCGCTTCAGCGCACATATCGTTGACTTTGTTTCTTTGCTGTACGTACATGTCTCGGTGCACTGTTAATTGTGTCCTTCTGTACTGATGTTCAAGCCGCTTACGTTTAGCTTTTGTAACTTTGATGTCCGTGTTGTTCTTCACGGTGATGGCGCGCTTTCTAGCAGGAGCATGTTGGTCGAGTATTGACGACAAGGTATTGTTGTAACGAGAAAATGCCGCTGCTGCCGATTCGCTGGCTTGCTGAACAGTCAGATCAGAGCAAGTCATGTCATGACTGATTGTCTGATGGTTCATAGTTTTCAACTTACGCACAGTCATTGTTCTCTTTGGTGGGACTGTAGTTGTGATAGGTACCGTAAATATAACGGCGGAGTGGTCAGAATTGACAGAATCATCACAGGTGACGTCTTCAACAGGCAGCTCACCACATCTCGTTATGATAACATCGAGGATGCGACCTTCCTCATGAGTTGCCTAGGCAACGTGCTGTTGGTGGTTTGTTGCAGAGAGAAGGTCTATAATTGGTTTGGTATGAGCACTGGTGGGATTGTCAAACGTCAACAAACCCCAACGAGTAGCAGCTGACCGGATGTAAGTGTGAGGTCATCGAGGAGATCGGCAGACTCCCTCAGAAATACCGGAAAATTTGGTGATTTCAGTTTTGGTGGAGGTTTATGCTCTGTTACAAATCGCAATAGTTCGAGGCCGACTTTGACTAAGCAGTTGAGATACTCCATGGAAGTGTAGTTGTTCTGCTTCATTACAGCTACTGATATGGATTCGTGGAAGATAATGGCGACGCCTCAGCCTCTGGCATTGGCTCGCGCTATGTGTTTCATAGCGAGCATCTGTCTAGTTTGTTTTCAGTGATCAGATCCCGGATTTGTTGACACTTATCAAGCTCACACGCTGACCGGGTGTTCAGAACAGCAGCTCTAAACGAATTAGTCAACACGGCTTCGGTGTAGTTTAACATGTATCAGTTTGGTTATGTTGATAATTGGTACGATGCTATTGCATATTGACCGGTTGGACACATCATTTCTGGCTGCAGTCACTTTCACAGGAATTGTCTTAGTCACTTGGCATTATCTTCGACTGCCAGTGGTCCCTCTGTGGGTCGGTATTGCGCAAGAAATGCCTAGTTGTTTCAGATCGTTGTAGACTGCCTTTGTAACACGCTTGAAGGCTATCGTGGTTTGCTGGCACAGTTGATGCAATTGAACAATATACACTATCACTATGGCGACGGTCACGGCCCACTATAGTTATATGTTACTCGTATTTATGATATGATACTTGTACTAATTCAGGCCCGTAACCAGGTTTTGCTGAGGGGGGTTCGTTATATATATATGTTGTCATTATATACCTTGGTTTCCTTAAAAAACATCATTCTGCCTAGCGCGGCGCTATGTTGTCGTTATATATATATATATATATATATATATATATATATATATATATATATATATATATATATATATGTATGTATCGGGTTCAGTTCAGGCTTCTGCTTGATAACGCTGAAATCCTCCCTTCCAAAAAGTTATCGTATCTTCAGGTTTTAATTCGGTGCAAATGTCACTGAACAGCTAAAAGTAATTATTGATTGCAATGCAGATAGTTTAGCTGGAGAACGTAGGTGGGTATGAGGGATTCGAAAGGGGGTTCGTTTTTGCGTGGGATTAGTCCGAACCTCCCAAAAAAAATTATCATATTTGGTTTTAATTTAATTACGAATACATTTCATAGAACAGCTAAAGGTAATTGTTGATTGCTATGCAGCTGGTTTAGTGGGAAAACGGGGGTGGGGTGAGGGTATATGCGAGTGTTCGAGGGTGGTTTGTTTTTGAAGGGGGATTAATAAACCTCTGGTTACGTCTATTATCAAAAACGCCTACTGTTCCACTGTTGTAAAGAACAATTGTACGCCGACGGCCGTTGCTGCTGCTATTACACATAGGATTAACCACACTGACGATTTCACCGATGGTAATAATTATTAATAACTGCAATGGTGATAAACATACAGGTTTGATATGCGAATGATCACTTTTCGTGTTGACATAATATGTCCATTCGTCGATCAAGTCCTTCGGTCTTTACAAGAAAAATATGTCCTTGTAGTGTCATCGCTTTATCATCGCCTGTAGATTCTACAAGACGTTGTAACTTCCTACAATAAGATTGTTTCTAATCAGTCTTTCACTTTCAGAAATCATGCTATTCTCCAGCGACATCACGTCAAACGAATACGAATACATTAACCCGATGGCAACCAGCAATCAAGTTGGAGGTCGTGCAAGCATCGTACGAATACCCGGAGCAGGAGGACGTCACCAAAGACATGAATGAGTTAGTGATGTCACGCAGTCTGAGATCATTCGTTGAGCACGGTGTGCGCGTTGTCAGGCGCCTTTTCCCAGATGAGGCATTTGACTTTGCGGACGGGGAAGCTGAACAGTGGGAAAACTTTATGAATGTGTCATTCCTGCATTATGGCTGTGATCTCGGTTTTAAGTTGACTGTCAGACTGCGCCAACTTCCGCCAGTCACAGCAGGTTCAGTTCAGAAGATGCTGGCATCTCTGGATTGTATGAGTCCACACTCTATGCAGACCGAAAGGATCGTGAGCCACCACAACCTCGTGGTCGATAATCACCGCACCTGTATAAATGAGGACACGAGAAACGCACGACTCATGGTGGCTGAATAGTGTGGGCACGACTCACTATGACCCTCGACCCGCCGTCGACAAATTCTTGGAGAAGACAAGGAGATGCTAGGCTTCATACTGGGACATCTACAGACAGTGTGAATTCGTTAGGAAATTCACCCGCGAAAAGGAACTCGTTTAGTGAAATTGAGACAACTGGCAAACGTTCTGACTTGCAGGATACATATCATGTTTCTAAGACTACTGCATGTATTAGTTATAATAAAACATGTTTCTAGGATATAGATGTGTACCATTTATTTTCATACCAAGATGCAGTCGTCACTCGTCATTGTAGGACCCACAACTAGTTGGATACAAAAATAATAACACATTATATTAAGCTTTCATACATGCCTAAGGGTTTTGAACATAATCATTAATGTACGGGTAAACTGCCCTTTTTACCCATTGAAAGGGCCTCACATGCCCCAAAAGTAAATCGAACTTCCTAAAGTAGAAATAGATGTGAAAAATATTGTATGTGTACATGATTTTGTAGGTATCACCATAAACCAACACCTAAATCGGGACAGCCATATAAAAAACAGCGAATAAAATCAATACAATAATTAGAATTTTAAATAAACTTAAACATGTATTACCTAAACATATATTATCTATAATGTATAATTCGCTCATTTTTCTCAAGATTAATTATGGCATATTAGTGTGGGGTCATCAAGGCCATCGCATTTTAAACTTCAAAAGAAAGCAGTGCGAATAGTTATTTTAAGTAAATACAATTCTCACACAAATCCCATCTTCAAAGAATGTAAATTTCTTAAGCTGGATGACATCTACAGACTCCAACAGCTCATTTTTTTTACAAATTGATCAACAAGCTTATACCAGAATACTTCAGTCGTATTCCATACATATACAACTTTGCAATTCACCAATACAACACACGAGTTTTATGAGTTAATCATCAATATGCAAAAAAGTACATCAGACACAACATTATACAAACTGTTAACAATACTCTCAATATTATCCTTGATACAATTTCTACACATAGTTTATATGGTTTTTCCATGATATTTTATCAAGAATTATGAATCGTGTTGTCATATTTCTAATTGCTACATCTGTCATTCTTAAACTAGACATGACTGCATTTGTTTAAGCTAATTTATGTATATACTATGTATTCATATATATGTATGCATATATAGTTGATCGCGTGATAATAATATAATTGTGTTACATCAGTAGGGTGGCTCCCATGATAGCGGCATCTAATTGTCTTAATGGGAGCCTCCCTGACCTTACAATGAATATTATATTGTAGTTTATGTACTTATGATGGTCATAATAAATACTGTCTGTCTGTTTGTCTGTCTGAGACACGATATTATATTAATTGAACTTGCTATTCATCTAACCACCTACCTGCAATAATTGAAAACATGTAATGGTATAAATGTATGTTCATAATTTAAAGTATGTGATAACTACACACCTTTACACATATTGTAGTTTGCTCAATGGCATGATTATATTTGTGTATGATTTTGTTTAGATTTCCTCAACCAGATATTTCTTAAAGAAAAGGTTCTTGCATTTACGCCTAAATGCAGGAATAGTATTAGTAATTTTTAAATGATCACATAGATAATTCCATAATTGCAATCCCTTTACATAGAGAGACATTAATCGCATGGTAGAACAGACTCTCTGTCGTTCTAATTCATGATTAGCTCGCACTGAGTATGCTATTTCCCGACTAGTAAACAAACACTGAATATTTGATGGCAAACAGCTATAGTAAGATTTTAACATAAATAATAATATTTTCAGTTCTATGATATCAGGTAATTTTAGAACATGTAATTGTTGTAAAAGTGAGTTTTTATGATCCAACCGTCTTGCACCTAATATAACGTGGATTACTCTTTTTTTGTAATATGAAAATACAGTTAGTATTTGTTGGGTACGTGTTTCCCCATATCTCTGCACAATAACTTAAATACGGCAAAAAGAGAGAACTGTATAGAATACGTCTACTATTTCTATCAAGTAGATGACTGCATCTATGCATTATAGCTGTACTTTTGGAAAGCTTTGATTACATGCGCTTTCCAATTTAGTAGATCATCAATACAAAAAACTTGGTGACCCTTACTCTTTCGATATTAACATTTCGTATTTGTATGAACTTCTTTGTTGAGCATATGATTTACAAATAACATATAATTGGTTTTATATATGTTCAGAGTTAATTTATTTATTGCAAACCATGTATACATTTGGTCCAGTACGATACATACTGTTTCGTTTAGTTTATTGACGTTATTATTTGCATAAAACATATCAGTATCGTCTGCAAAGAGGATGTATTTACTAGATTAGATATGTTATACATATCATTAACGTATAAAATTAATAGTTTGGGGCCCAAGATCGAACCCTGTGGATCGGTCACCACTATTCACATACGCATACACGATCGAATTGACAATATTCATCCGTACAATACTATTTTAGTCTTACTAGACGGAACACGTCAAGATCTTTTATATCACGCTGCTGTCCCACGTATTCACACACATTTCTCAGTAGTTCGGAAAATATCCTTCCCTGACATGTTTCATCAGTTTGATGGCGTTAAATCTGCTGAAGTGAAACTCGTCTGTGAGGATCTGCTCATCCAGACTCGTCAACAATTCGCCATCCACGTCACTGTTGACGAAAGCTTTCACGCACGGATCAGGAATCTTCAGCGTACGAAGACGATCGGCGAGTTGAGCTACATTTAAAGTTGGTAGATCATACCGCACGTCTGGTGTCGACTTACTGCCTTGTGGTACTAGCAGGCACTTTGTGGAGGAGGTCGATCGGAACTTGTAAAGATAGTCATCAGGAGGGTATTGTTTCGTTTGCTCTTCCGCTTGGTCCTTTGCTACACCAGCAGTATTTGTGATCGCGCCTACAGTGCTATGCGAAGAGGTCTGCCCACCAGTAAATACAGCTGACATTTGAAAAGGTGCAACTGTTTCGGTGGTGACCGATCCGTTGTCTTTCTTTGCTGGCACCGTTTTGGCGAAGATCTCATTGAGGACCCGAGGACGTGATGGTAGAACAACCGATTGGAGTCGTCTAACCGGAAGCACTTCCGCTTGCGTAGTCTGGGGTGTTGTTCGTGGGTCTGGAGGAGGAGGTCTCGGGAAGGCTTTCTTGTATACTCCCCGTGGACCTCCCGCGGACTTCGTGTGGGCTTTTCTCCACACGCCTCTCTTCGGTGGCACATTTACAGAATAGGCGGCTGATTGTGTCATTTCCATCGCCGTCTTGCCCCAGGCGGAAGACTTGGAGATGGTTGCCATCGGGTTAATGTATTCGTATTCGTTTGACGTGATGTCGCTGGAGAATAGCATGATTTCTGGAAGTGAAAGACTGATTAGAAACAATCTTATTACAGGAAGTTATAACGTCTTGTAGAATCTACAGGCGATGATAAAGCGATGGCACTACAAGGACATCTTTTTCCTGTAAAGACCGAAGGACTTGATCGACGAATGTGCATGTTATGTCAACACGAAAAGTGATCATTCGCATATCAAACCTGCATGTTTATTACCGTTGCAGTTATTAATAATTATTACCATCGGTGAAATCGTCAGTGTGGTTTATCTTATGTGTCGTAGCAGCTGCAACAGCCGACAGCGTACAATTGTTCTGTACAACAGTGGGACAGTAGGCGTTTATGATATTAGACAGGCCCGTAACCAAAGGTGTTCTAGGGGTTCAGACGAACCCCCCTTTTAAGAACCCCCCGTCAAAAACAAACCACCCTCGAACACTCGCCTATACCCTCACCCCACCCCCATTTCCCCGCTACACCAGCTGCATGGCAGTCAATAATTACCTTTAGCTGTTCTGTGAAATGTATTCATAATTAAATTAAAACCAAATAAGATAAATTTGTTTGGGAGGTTCGGACTAATCCCAGGCAAAAACGAACCCCGCTTTCGAATCCCTCATACCCATCTTCGTTTTCCAGCTAAACTATCTGCATTGCAATCAATAATTACTTTTAGCTGTTCAGTGACATTTGCACAAAATTAAAACTTGTAAATAGGTTACATTTGGGGGGGTTTGGATTAATTCCACACTTACGAACCACCTCCAAAAACGACCCCCGGTCGGAACCCTCATACCCACCTCCGCTTTCCCGCTAAACCAGATCCAATGAGTCATTATTTTTATCTGTTCACTGAAATTTGCACCGAATTAAAACCTGCAGATACGATCACTTTTTGGAGGGGAGGATTTCAGCGTTATCCCACAGAGATACTTCACTCCTAGGCCTGGTCACAGCAGTTTTGTGCAAGCAGAAGCCTGAACTTGCAGAAGCAATCGCCATGTACAAAGGTGATCTGCCATCTCTGAGCGTGCTACCAGAAGTGTTGTATCGATGGGAGCAGCGTCGTGGCGGCAAAGAGCCAAACGATTGCCCTAATAACTATGAAAAGGCAATCAAGGAATGCCAGCGAAAATCATTCCCCAATATATATGTGTTGTTGCTATTGCGTGTACTCATATATATATATATATATATATATATATATATATATATATATATACATATATATATAAAACGAAACCCCTTCAGCAAAACCTGGTTACGGGCCTGAATTAGTATCATATCATAAATACGAGTGACGTATAACTACGCAACAAACATTTCTACGCTTGTCACATTAGACACCATTGGTTAAACATATTAAGCGTAGGGGCATATATGCAACGCCAGCAACGCCAGTTCTGAACGTGACCGATAAAGTTATTGAGTGGTACGTCACAGCTTTTGCGGTCCAGTCAAAGGTTAACCCCTGATTTGCATATCGACGTGCCTTTCGTTTGCGAGAAATGGATATTCGGCGTATGCACAAACGCCGCATTGTTTCATATGTAAATCATTATAGTAATTGAAAAATAACGATGCGTTGTAACAGATCGATCTCTTAGGAACATAACCGTACACAAAACGTTGACTTTGAAGTAATATTGATGAGTTTTTAAAGATCTACTAGTCGCTTGTTGACAACTACAATGATACAGCGAGGCGCTGTGTCAAGGCTGTGGCAGTGGAATAAAATGTGTTTATTGGACTCCTTCGTCATATACTTAGGTCTGTGTATTTTCTTTGTTAGCTGTAAATGTTCTAAATATCATACATTACCCATCACATACATTCTAACTATAACGTACTTTCATTTATTTTGTGTAGTCGACGCGAAATTTTGTGTTGACTTGAAATATGGCGATACGTTCGGCTCTCGGGTTAACGTACGAGCTTAAATACATTAGCTAATGATCTTTATTGTGTATGTGCCGGGATACACAGGCACTTTGTATCTGATCAGATCAGAGTAGACCAAACCAGACTAGACTAGACCAGACTCGCCCTGACTGTGTTTGCACTACACTGACTGACGCCGACTGCGTTACACTCGAAAACGGAGTGACGTCATAATCACGTACCTTTGAACACTTTTGAATACGTTAGGGCTAGTCGTTGTCATTGTGACGTATTCGAAAGTTTTCCAAGTATACGTGATTACGACGTCACGCTGGCTTCGAGTCTTTGCACTGCAGTCGGGGTGAGTCTGGTCTTGTCTGATCTGTTCTGGTCGGGTCGGGCGAAAAGTGCCAATATATCCCGGCCTTTACGACTAAATATTATGTACAGTTTTCAGAAATAAAACGACAACTAGTTATATTATCCAAAGAGGAATATTGATGAAACATCACACTTTGTGAACACCTTATTTCAGCTTACCTTCGTAGACGTCCACCTCAGTGACGGCGTCTCTCATCTGATCCTCTATGTCCGCCAACACTTTGTGGAAGTCTTCGTCCGTGCCGCCGATCAGGCCGACAGCTGGCGCCACCCGTAGGTCCATGTAGACGGGGATGGCGACCGGGATCCTGCGGTCAATCAACTTCCCTGACAGACAGAATAGTTCAGTATTAGGAGTCGCGGATTTATTAGCGTCAAACGAAATTACACTTAATATTCAAAATAGCGGATTTATAAGCGCCATGCAAAAGTGTGCGTCCATTGGATGCATTTGTGTGAGTAAAGTACCAATATATAATTTTTAAGTCGCGTTTAACCAGCTTTCACTTGCCTAAATGAGCACTACTCTGTGAGGAAATATTTACTGTTCGTAATTTGTCCTCGCACAATTTATTAAAATAGCTTCAGTGCTTCGTTCGCTGTGTGCTTTAGTGCGCACATACAGCTATGTATGTTTGCTTGTTCAGCGAACAATAATTTATAAATTGACGGATATAGTTAATTTATACATATAAACAATGTTAACGTACATTCGACTCTTGCCCACAAACATGTGCCATTCCATAAGAAATCCTGGGTCAGCCTTCATCTATTAGGACATTTTATAGTGGCTAGAGGTTTCCTTGTACATTTTCCATCTGAGGTTAAATCTCTGAGTGGCAATCAGGTTAAACCAACATGAATTCTATATCGTTCTTACGATGTGACGAAGTTTTACTTGGCATCAACTCACCGTCCCAGTGAGAATGTCCCACCAGGTAGCGCTCTTCGTATATATCGACAATTCTCATTTTGCCGAGATTGACGTTAGCACCTTGGTCTGGACCGAAGCTGAACGGAACGGGCTTGTCGTTTACAAACATCAACGATGCAGGTTTCCTGGAGGGTGAGTTTATAACCTTTGGGACGTCCTCCATGCTAACCGACCTCTCCACTGAAAGTGACGAACGTTGCACATTTAATGTTCTTATATTACATAACTAACTAAACCCGATGCAGTGT
>OZ023209.1:64719039-64771763 GCA_963995525.1 Escarpia spicata | reverse complement strand
AGTTAACCTCGTGATAGAATTGTCTGTTTTTTTCGGTATAGTCAAACGTTAATGGGATTGTGGGAGACGTAATTAAAACATTGGAACTATCTGGAAAAAAATGTTGAAAGTAGCAACCAGTAGAGTGTTTTAGCTAAGTACCCTTTCGGCACTATTTTCTATGTTTATAATTTTTTTTGTAAATATGTATTTTGGAAATTGGGTGTACTAGGATCAAGTATCCTATTTTAGGGATCTGGAACATGAACGATGGCACTAATACACTAGCAACCGAGTATAGGTGGCCAATGCAGACTGTAAACCCTGACAGCTAATAATAATAACCACTTTAGTCCGTTCAGTTATTGGCCCCACCTTACGTAAATGTTTCATTAATGGTATTCGTGCTAACATCCCTCATTGTAGACTTTCACCTAGGACACGAGTACGAGAACGCTTAATCCTTTGGTTTTGTTGCGCCACTGAGCTCGGATTGTCTGAGGATATTGGCGCATAAGAATTAATTTATTATTATTAAAGTTGCAACTATCGACCTACAACGTAGCCGAGAGAGCCTAATCCGCCAATCTTGGCATACAAATGCATTCAGTCGTCGTACACTCCTGTCTCAAGAGACATTGATCAATCGCACAAGATAAACGGTAGCAACTATATCTTGTCAATTAAATGATATAGATGCCAATCATATGTGACGAATGCATATCTGTGTAAGTGCGTGAATAAGTACGCAAGCCAGCAAACAAGCAAGATTATGGCGGCCCACCGAACATCATGCTATGACCACGAAGCGGTCACTATTACGAAACAAAGACTACTAATACTTTGCGTGTGGCCATTGACTGACAAACAACGACAACTTTCAAGGTGTACCTTAGCTTATGGTCTCCTCAGTAATACAGCCATATCGCAATTAAGGTCACCCAAAGCCAGTCCTACATGATTTTTGTAACACTAGCAAAGTATGCGAAATTAGTCCCGCAAATACGATCACTTCGCTATTAAGGTCACGTTTTGCCCAGACGCGAGAGTAACATTAATAGTGGTGTTGCACTGCATATTCACCTCGTCCGAGCTGAACGTGTGATCTTCGTCTTTGCCCATCCAGCCTTCTGTTATGTAAATGGTGACCGGAAGTCGATACAAGAAGTGCTCTACGAATTCCCGCAAAGTGTAGTCTTCCCGGGACCACTTAAACCTCTTCCCCCGCTGCATCCTTTGTCTTTCCCGGTCCTCGCCGATCACCGGGTGTTCGGCGTATTAGTCAGACCCACCACACCGGTAGTCCGTTAATGTTCTGACGAGTTGGAATGTATCCGTCAGCGTTCCTCGAAACCAACTACGTCTTCATGCGCTCTGCCGTCTGTCTGATGTCACGAACCTGTTACTAGTTGGTTTGATGCAACAAACCTTAAATCTCAGCGTTAGTCGATCAGCAAGGAGACATTTTCTCGACAACTACTCGATAAGGAAGTTATTGTTGGATTGAGCAAATACAGCTCGACTAAACAACAGCAGCTCGGTAGAACTAGGCCGTCTCGCTTGGCTGGACACGAAGGTTGGGACCACTAAAGCCGTGACTTGAACCCACAGTATAGCCAGGCGTGCAACGACTGGCCGTTCTGATACTCAGTCGACGTTGGCAAACGTGTGGTTATAAAGGGAAGTCAACTCGATTATTTGCTCGTCTCAATTTAAATTAATTTTACTTACCGAGCAACTAAATTATCTAGTATACACTAAGACATGTTCGCTCGACTGCGTAACGTTTTGATTGAAGTTTTGGTAACATCATCAAACGAACTTTTAACTGACTTAGTACATACAAAGTAGAACCAATTCAAGTAATTCTCAAAATTGAACTATCTACGTGAAAGCGCGACACAAGTATGGTCTTGTTTTTATGTAGATGTTGTGATTACCACCTTTCTTACAACAGCCACTTGGCGGACACATTGATAGGGTCGAAAGCTATACGACGGCCTGGCAATTAGCGTCAGCAAATTTACTGATATGACGGCCAAAGTCAATCCACTGGACCATTTAAACAATAAAAATAACCATAGTTGTGTGTTCTTAAATGCATCGCCAATTAGAAGAATGTGTTTCGTAGCAGATTATCCTGTTGCTAGCTTTCTTACACGTCCCTCGTAGAATGGATGGTCGTATCGTGGAGAGCGTTTTCGCCGTGCGCGGTTGACATCCAGTTTGGATCATAGGAGGATCCAGGGGGGCCTGACGGCAAGTGCCACCATAGACCTTTGAAATTTCTTTCTGAATGTGCCCGCGCTAGGGTGACGTGCCCCTGCACCTTCAAGTGTTGGTATTATTTTTGGTGAGCTTCAATGGGGTGCAAGTGAGGTTTTGGAGAGACTGGAGTATTGGTATTTTTGTTAACTTCAAATATTGGGGTGCAGCGGAAGTTTTTTTTTTATAGAGCTTGATGTGTTGGTTTGGCGAACCTCAGGCGGGTACAATTGGAGGTTTTTGGAGGGTCCGATGGTGGTTTTTTGGCGAGCCACAAGGGGGTGTAATTGGATTTTTAGGAAGCCTGAGGTGACTAGAGATTAACAAGTTTTGTCACCGTGCTCAGTTGTCATCCAGGTAGTAGGATACATATGACGTATTTGTTCAACGTAGAAATTTATTGCATGATGAATGGAGAGGAAATCTAAAAACCGGACAAAACACTGGTGTTGACAACGAAATATCAATTGTCTGAACATGTGAATGGGGGATTTTCCATGCACTCGCGAGAACTTCCCGTTGGGTCATGTTCAATCAGATAGCTGGCTACTTCTACCAGCCACGTGTGCTGCGTTCAGCCAAACTTGACGAGACACCAAATAATGCGTTCCTGTCATGGTGGTGTACAATGACCTCAATTATGAGGTCAGTGCATGGTCGGGTCACACTAGACGGAGATCACTTGTCTGGAGCGATAGAGTAGGCCTATTCACGTACGGCGTCCGGCTTCTATTCCACAGATACACAGTGAAACAGTTCACTGAGTGTTACAGTTCATCATCACGTTACTGTCGTCTTCATGTAACTACAGTTCGCGATACCGCGTGATCTGGTTCAGCTCTCGTGGCGCACCAACTCGATTCACGATAAACGAGCAAAGGGAACTGCAAAACGCTAGAAACCAAACAGCTAGATGCACAAGGCTGATGAGAACATCGTTGACGTTCTGGAGTCACCGTGAACGACCCAGTGTCTAGTGTAACGGTGGTGTAACCGTTGTGTACACTGGTGTAACGGTGGTGTGACCGTTGTGTACTCCTATTGTGTAACGGTGGTGTAATAGTGGTGTAACCGTCGTATACTCTGGTGTAACGGTGGTGTAACCGTTGTATACACTGGTGTAACGGTGGTGTAATGGTTGTGTAACCGTTGTGTAACCGTGGTGTAACTGTGGACAGGAACCACTGTGAACTCGATATAAGTACACGACAAAGCATGTCTCACAAGAAAATTTTCAAGTGGTTGCAAGAAGACTACTCCATGAGGGAATTCGTCGATATCTTCCGGAACCGTCTTCCGCTGACCATATTCATTACGGAGGGCTGGTCGGGGAGGAACGAGGATCTCACGTACAGTAGGGACGAAGCAAATAAACTCCACCACACTCCTCCATATCTTTGTAACGTAAAAGTAAGTCCTTAAACAGCGCAGTATCCAGTCTTTGTGACTGCTCTAAACGCTCTAAAATATACTTTGCCCCGTAAGAAACATGTTCAATCAAACGCCATCTCGATTTCTCTGAGAAATATTTAGCTATACGGCAATTTCTGCGCGAAGACTCATTTGTATACAAATATTGTACATGGCGTATTTAACGAATGTGATGAAAATGTAACTGCCCCATCAAACCGCTAGTAGCCTACTGTATATCAAAAATATGTTCATGTGCCCTGTAACAACTACAATTACCTATTGCATTTAACGGTGTTAATACCCTTAGGGAAACCCATAGGTAACTGGCAATTTGTACAATGGGTCAATAACACAACATGCTGAGCTAATATACAATGTACACACATGAATGACGTATTTAGCAGAATATCATTTAGGACAATTGAGACGCAACATGTTACATGTAGAACCTGGGTTAACACTGGCTGTTTCTTTGTCCGCATATTTACCGCATCGCGGCCGTTAAAAGATGGCAAAGGTCAGACCTAATACGTTACTGAATTTCAGAAAAATAAACAACTTTGTTTATTTATCTAATGGTGCCTTTATGATTATTGTATGCCGCACGAATCATTCCAGGCCTCAAATAATCGTACATGACCGCCGGTTGCGTCCGATTAGTGGGGTTACTCCGCCACTCCGCGGTTGTTGTGGTAGTAGTGGTGCTGCCTTGTGGCAGTGCTGCTGTTGGTTGTAATGATGCTTTTGTTACTGTTTTTGTGTGATTATGGTGGTTTTAGTGGCAGTGGTGGTGGTTTGTGATTGTCTTGCTCCTTCTGCTGATGTGTGCTACGGCAGCTGTTGTTGTAACTGCCGGGGTTAAGCCTCAGACGTCCAGCTTCGTTACATCCAACATAGGGCAGGGTATTTTTTAATAAAAAATTCACATGTTCTGATATAAGTGCATTTGAATAGGATGATTGTCAGGCGTATTTGTAGGAGTTATTGACTGTAAAATGGTGGTCGTTTAGATGGTTGTAATAAGCGGAAGGATGTTTGGCGGTAATAAAGCTACAAGACAGGTGTGCGGATTAATGCGTGAATTAATTTGTAAATATTGACGGGTGTCACACATGCAGTTATTTTACAAGAGCTAGAAATATCTAAGTTAAAACATATATGTCAGCATGTCAATGAGATTAAGATAACAGTAAGAAGTGTCAGAATTGTTGTAGGTCACGCGTTTTATAATCAGACAAAACGTTATCATTACCACCAATGAGAAAAGTAACTGTCGGATGACACCTACAGCGTGCGAATAAATGTGCTACTGCTCGAGTCATCTTAAGGGGTGGTGCGGACTGCAACACACTGCTAAATAACATTCCTAAACAGACTTAGCTAAACTCCAATGTGTGTATAATTACCATGTTGTATTAAAACCACCGCTTTTGGCACCTTCACTAGTCCTACTTAGACAGTTGAATGAATGAACGTTTATTCAACAACATTGAATGAACGTTTATTCAACAACAACAACAACAACATAATACATGCACAGTATGGTTTGCTGCTGCTGCTGCTGAAAGGACATAGCTGAAGTCATAGACTTATGTGTTGCTATGCCCTACTCGAACTATGAAAACTGAATAAATACAACAGGAATTATAAATAAATCACAAAATAATATTCACAACTCATATAATTTTATAGACTGTTTACTATAGTGCTTGTGTTACTATTACATGGGTTTAAAAAAACGTCACCTTCAATTAACAATTCACAAATATGTAGAAAGTAATGACAACTTGATTGCTTTTTTAAATTGTGTTAAACTTGGAAGCCGAGTCAATTTATTTGGTAAATTGTTCCACGTTTTTATACCCTTGACGGTGATTGACAGCAGTCGGAGGGTGGTGTTTGTCTTTTTAACATAGAACAGTTTGCTTTGTCTTGTATCATGTATGTGTATAGCTGCGGTTGGTTCAAATAATGCTTGAACACGACCATTTAAAGAATGGTTGTTTGCTTTATAAAGTATGATCATAGTCTTGTATTTAACTAAATCATGAAATTTAAGCATGTTTGAGAGATGGAAAAATACAGATGTATGATCATGATAATTAAGATTATAAATAATCCGTATAGCTTTTTTCTGTAACATAAATAGTTTTCTGAGTCTAGATTGATAAGTATTTCCCCAGATCTTACAGCAATATGACATATGTGGTTCAACAAGTGAATTATATAATGTGTGTAACGCTTGACAATCAAGAACATGTCTAGTTTTATACAAAACTGCTATGTTTTTTGATTCAACCATTTTTATGTGTTCTCTCCATGTTACGTTTTCGTCAATGGTTACTCCAAGGAATTTAGTATATGATACCTGCTCAATGTTTTTCCCATTCAAAACTATATTCACACCTGTTCTAGGTTGCTTTTTATTGTTGAACATTATAAAATGTGTTTTGTTCACATTAAGTGATAATTTGTTCGCTCGAAACCACAGGTCTAGTTTTTTTAGTTCGTTGTTAATAACAGTGTTTACTTCATCTGTGTTACTAGCGGAATAAAAAATGTTTGTATCATCAGCAAACAAAATAATGTCAAGCAATTTTGAGACTTCACACATGTCATTTATGTACAGAATAAATAATAACGGGCCAAGGATTGAACCTTGCGGGACTCCACACTTGATTTCCTTTTGTTCTGAGTTACTGTTGTTATAGCATACATATTGTCTACGGTTGGTTAAGTAGCTTTTTATCCAGGCCAGAGCCAGACCCCTGATTCCGTAGCATTGCAATTTACTTAGCAGTATGTTGTGGTCAACAGTGTCAAAGGCTTTTTTTAGGTCGAAAAAGACCCCAATCGTGCTTTGGCATTTATCCATTGCGGATGTAATTTTTCCGACAAATTCTGTTAAAGCTAGTGAAGTTGAGTGATTACTTCTGAAGCCATACTGCCCATCTGTCAATATGTGTTGTGTTTCAATGAAATACCTTAGCCTTTTGTTGAATATTTTTTCAAGTATTTTAGAAAATTGGGATAAAAGAGATATAGGTCTATAATTAGAAAACTGAAAACGATCTCCTGACTTAAATATAGGAATGACTTTTGCTAATTTCATTTCATTTGGAAATGATCCGCTGATCAAAGATCTGTTAAAAATGTGGATTAGCGGTTGTACAATTTGCTTTATTACATGCTTAAATGTTTTCATGCTGATTTCATCAGGTCCGTATGAAGTTTTACTTTTGCACCCAGGCACAATTTCGAGTACTTCTTGCTCAGTAACGGGGGACATATACATTGATTGTGATACAGTACGTTTTACAAAGTCGGTTGGCTTTGTTCCCGGGCAGGGTTCTATGAGGTTGGATAATTTAGTACCTATATCGACGAAGAAATTGTTAAAATGATTAGCTATTTCTTTATTTTCTAATACTACTATGTTATCGCCAACATGAAACTTGTTCAAATATGTGGTATCAGATTTTCTTTTACCTATTATGCTGTTAAGAGTTTTCCAAGTTGCCCTTATATTAGTCTTACAATCGTCGAGTTTTTTTCTGTAATATTTTTTCTTTTCTAGACGTAATAATTTTGTTAACTTATTTTTGTAATTTTTGTAGCGGATTTCTGTTAATTATGTCCTATTTTTTTAGAAACGCTAAGTACATGTTATTCTTCTTTATGCAAGCGTTTTTTAGCCCTCTTGATAACCAAGGTTTATCATTCTTTTTTGTCTCTCCTGAATACGTTGTAGTTTTTACAAGACAGGCATCGTTATAAGTATTATTTAGTATTTGCATAAAGCGCGAGAATGCTAAATCAGGGTTTGACTCGTTCATTACAGTGTCCCAGTCTGCATAATTTTAATCGTGCTTAAATTTGTTTAATGAGTCCTCATCTAACGTTCTGTTATATTTATATGTTGGATCATCGTTAATAACCGCATAAGTGCTGTTGTCACACAGGACAAAAATTGGCATATGGTCTGTAGCATCGCTTAAAACAATGCCGCACATTTTGTTTCTACACAATTCAGAACAGAAAATGTTATCTATTATACTAGCAGTCGTGCTTGTTACTCGTGTGGGCCTGGTGATCAAGGGATATAATCCAGAGCTGAACATTTGATCAATGAAATATTTTGATTCAGCTTGCTCTTCGCAGTGCAATAGGTCTATATTGTAATCACCACATATATACACGATTTTGCTGGTGGGATTTCCCAGTATGAATGAGAGATTGTCATTAAATTTGCTGATGCTGGTATTCGGTGCTCTATACATACAACCGACATTGATTTTTTCGTGTTTACTAATTTGTATCTCAATAAAGATGCTTTCAAAACAGTCATCAACAGCATACGATATATTCCTTAGACAAATATCAGAAGACTGGCAATTGTTAAGTACAGATTCACACACATATATGGCAACGCCGCCACCGTGTTTGTTTTTTCTGGAATTACAGTACAGTTTGTAACCCGAAAATACGACATCGTTACAGTTTACTTCACTTCCGTCCCAATTGTTTTCTTTAAGCCACGTTTCTGATATAGCAATTATATGAAATTTATACTCCATGCTTTGGATAGTATCTTTAATCTTGGGTAAGTTAGCTTTTAAACTCCGAGCATTAAAGTGTATCATACTCAGTTTGATTGGCTGGTTTTTGCCAACACTGCTAAAGTTTGTTGAAAATTGTGCTGGGGTGTAGTATTTACATTGCGTGGGCAAATCGTTATACAACAAACAATCAGTATCAATATCGTGTTCGTAACAGTGTTCATTATAATCAAACGGTGTATCATACGGAGGCGTTAACTCGTCATTTTGTTGTGTAGTTGACGCCATGGTTAAGTCATCACAAAAACGTTTGCCAGGATAGTCAACAGGTACTTGGTAGTTTAACCACGGTTTTCGACATCATGTCGCTCTCTTACCACCAGTTTGTCAAATGACAAATATGCGACTTTGCCCTCTTCCCTGGCCTTCATCATTTTTGGTAGCAGTTCTTTCCGCCTAGCCATGACCCTCTGCGAATAGTCCTCGTTCACGTAGATGCCACGAGGCCGTTTCTTCTTCGCCGCCTGCAGTACCAGCTCGCGGTCCTTGAACGACTCGAATTTGACCACGATGGTCCGGGCTCTCGTCCCCATGCCGCCAGTTCGGTGCGCGCGACCGATGTTGATGGCGCGCACTTGGGCTTCGGGGAGTTCTAGGGCTGTTGTCATAGCCCTGCGCACGCTCTTCTCCGTCTGCTCCCACGTCTCGCCGTCGACCTCAACAACGCCGTCGAAACGTAGATTACAGCGTCTTGACTGGTTTTCTTGGTAGTCGATCGCGTGCTCGACTTTCTTTATCATTTCTTCAAATTCGATCATCTTCTTCGACAGATCGTCAATGTTTTCCTTCGACTGCTTCTCTTTGATCTCCTCGACTTGGGTTTGCGTGTACTGCAAGCTGACTCGGAGTTCGGTCAGCGCGGTGGTTGTACTGACTTTCCGTTACCTATCGAATTGATAAATGCATTTGTCCACCATTGCATACCGTACACTATCATCACAAAAACACCCTATTTGGCAAGTTTCCTGCAGCTACCTAATAGGCCCAAACATCTTAAATCACCAATCAAGACTGAACGCTTTGTTAAAAAATAAACTTAATATGATCAAGAACGTTTTATATATAGTTGCTGCCAAAATAGCGTCTGAATTCAGCCGGATATATTTATTGCAAATTGCATTTCCACCCTAAATTATCTGATGAGAACGGTTGCAGGTGTTCGTAATATATTTGAACGATTTTACCTTTTTGCGTTTTTGAACGCGGTTTCTGGAGTTTCTAAAAGCTATAAACAATTGTTGTTATTATTATTATTATTATTCAATACAAATGTGTCAAATTATATTTGTGTGGTGTCATCGTGCAACGTTATAACGTCATTCGTAAGATTTAACAAGATTTAACAAGATTGCCACCCAGAGAATTAACTCTAGGTAGCAGGTGGACAAGGAAGCCCTTGGCTTTTCGAGAGTCCGACCTTTTTATCTATGTGTATCCCGCCCGTCTGAGGTATGTGTCGATTTTATTTTTAAACATATTCACGCTACTAGCACCCACACAATCAGCAGGTAATCTGTTCCATTCATTTACAGTCCTTTGTGAAAATGAAAACTTTCTTATATCCAATCTACTCTGCTCCTTTGCTAATGCAAGATCATGTCCTCTAGTCCTTCTATCTTTCTTAACTGAGAAAAACATATTTCTATCAATATTTTCATAACCCTTCAATATTTTAAACACTTCTATCTGATCTCCTCTCAATCTCCTGGTCTCTAGTGTTGTTAAACCGCATTTTTGTAGGCGTATTTCATAACTAAGATCCCTCAGATTTTGTATCATTTTAGTTGCTCTCCTCTGCACTCTTTCTAGCATATCTATGTCCTTCCTGCGATATGGCCTCCACGCTTGAATACAATATTCTAAATGAGGCCTAACTATTGTTTTGTACAGCGGTATTATTAGCTCTTTTTCCTTATACGTTATGTTTCGCCTAATTAATCCAAGGATTTGATTTCCCTTTGAAGCTGCAATTCCGCACTGCTCTGAAATCTTCATATCAGCACTAACGGTTAACCCTAAGTCCTTTTCTTTTACAGTAGTACTTAGTACAGTACCCCCCATTGTATATTCTACCTCTTCGTTCCCATGTTCTGTGTGGAGGCATTTACATTTCCCAAAATTGAACATCATTTGCCATTTTTCAGACCATTTCATCAACCTGTCAAGATCATCTTGTAAATGCTGTCTATCTCCATCACTTTTAATCCTTCTAAACACTTTTGTATCATCCGCAAATTTCAACACCTTGCTTGTTATTTCATCATCCAAATCGTTGATGTATATTAAGAATAATATAGGACCTAATACTGATCCCTGTGGTACCCCACTCAATACCGATTTCCAGTTTGAAGCCTCCCCATCAACTACTACACGTTGTCTTCTGTCAATCAGCCATTGTTCTATCCAGTTTATTATACCATTTCCTATGCCATGGGCCTTTAGTTTAAGCAGTAATCTTTGATGTGGTACTTTGTCAAAAGCTTTTTGAAAATCTAAGTAGACGATATCTACTGGTGTTCCCTCATCTACCCACTTAGTGATGTCTTCCAAAAAACATAACATATTTGTTAAGCATGACCTGGCTTTAAAAAAACCATGTTGAGATGGGTTGATCAAGTTTTGTTTAACAAGAAAATCCACCATGTGATCTTTAATTAGTCTTTCTAATAATTTACAAATCACTGATGTTAAACTCACTGGTCTATAGTTCTCTGACTTGTTTCTCGAACCTTTTTTGAATAACGGTATAATGTTTGCTTCTTTCCATTCTAAAGGAACCACTCCCTCTTCTAATGACAAGTTGAAAACTGTTGCAAGTGGTATGCTAATTTGTTCTACAATTTCCAATAGTAGTTTGGGTGGAATACCATCCACTCCAGGTGATTTATTTTCCTTCATAGCCCTTATTTTCTTAGCTACCATTTCCGGGGTTACAATTAATTGTCCTAAATAGTCTGAATCTGCCCCCTTGAACTTAGCCTCTGGTATTGGCAGTGAACTAATATCTTCCCTGGTAAACACTGAACTAAAGTACTCATTCAGGTCTTCTGCCATTATGAATCCCTCTGATATCATATTTCCAGCACTATCTTCTAGAGGACCGACCTTATCTTGAACTTTCTGTTTGCTTCGAACATACGCATAAAAACTCTTGCTGTCATGTTTTATATTACTAGCTAATTGTTGTTCATAGCTTCTCTTTGAATTTCTAATTTCAGCTGTAGCTTGGTTAAGTGCTTCTTTATAATTGTTGTAGTCTTCATCATTTCCAGTACATCTATATGACTTCCACATCATTTGTTTATACTTAATTTTTCTAATGGCTTCTTTCGATAAGTGTTTCTTTTTGGACCGTTTTCCTTGTTTTTTGAAGGGTACAAATGTATCGATTATGCACTTAATTTCACTCTTTAATATATTCCAGCATTCTGTTGCCGTCTTATTTTTCAGTGTCTTATTCCAGTCTATCTTTGCTAAATATTTCCTCATGTCCTTATACCTTCCTTTGTGGAAATTTCTCCTATACTGCTTTTTGCTATTCCTTTCTGATTTTACTTTGATGGTAAAATGTATCTGGTTGTGATCGCTACTCCCCAGTGGCTCACATATCTTGACATTGTCAACTAATTAATTCTGTGAGGACAAAACTATGTCTAACACATTCTCACCCCTGGTTGGTTCTAGCACATGTTGAGAAAGGAATGTATCTTGAACTAAAACTAAAAACTTGTGGTCCTCTCTCCCCATACTCTGTAGAGATTTCCATTGTATATGCCCGTGGTTAAAATCCCCCATAATAATACAGTCCCGTTTGCTTACTTCCCTTATAGCGTTTTGTATTTTTTCATTCTCTTCTATGCTTATGTTTGGACTTCGATAAACTAACCCAACTGTTAACGTTGAGTTTCCTGTAACTATGTTACACCAAACAGCTTCTTCGCAATCTGCTTCTCTTTCTAATTTTATTTCATAAGCCTGAATAGATTCTTTAATATATAAAATAACTCCACCTCCCTTTCTTCCTATTCTATCTTTTCTAAACATTACATATCCTGTCAGTCCCAATTCAGCATCTGATATATCGGTGGTGGTCCAGGATTCGGTTATACCTATTATATGAGGGTCAATATCTTCTACCATAATGTTTAGTTCATTTCTTTTGTTTACTATACTCCTTGTAAGGTATGATATCACGTGATCACATCACTTATCGTAGTTGAGAACAAGATCTAACGCCGCGCTGGCCGACTATCACCATAGTCATAATCATTGCCGTCATCATAATAATCTTACATCAAAACAGTTAACACCATCGCCATCGCCAATGCCATTATCACCATCACGATCATGACCTTCTATTTTCAACGTCACCACATTTGTTTTAACTTGTAATATCTCATTAATAGCAGCTTTGCCGCTTATCAGTCATAAGTAACCGATGAATTAATGGCATAGTGATTTCTTTGTTCCAACGCCAACTGCAAGAGCTATATTGATGTCCAATTTGACCACGTTTTCAGTGAAGCAGTCAGCGAGCATGGACGATCTAGTGTCAGCTCTGAAGATTCATGACGACGGATCGCTGAGGAGGATGTTTGAAAACGACGAAGACATTTCGTTTACATTCGGATCTGATGAGGGCGCTCAAATCAGCTTCGGCACGATGAGAGTCCTCGATGTTTACGACGAACGCTACCTGGTGGGCCACTCTATCTGGCACGGTGCGTTTTACACAATGGACATCAGGGCTGGGTCCAATTACGTAATTGTAATTGTATTTGTAATTGATTACAATTTATGTAATTGATTCTGTTCTTGAAAATATATTGTAATTGTAATGATTGTAATTGATTATTTTGTGTAATTGAAACAATTACATCAATTGCAATCAATTACTCATATTTTATAACATTGCATGCTTTATCTAAAAACCTATCTTTCACCTAACAGTGCCAGAGATTTTGTGTAACTGGACCCAGCTCTTTTTTTTGCTGTTGTTATGTTGTGTGTGTGTGTGTGTGTGTGTGTGTGTGTGCGTGCGTGTGTGTTCCTGCATATGTACGTGTGCGTGCACGCACGTGTGTGTGTGCGTATGTGTAGGCCAGTGTTGATATTGATTTTGGGGTGCGTTTTTTCTGCAGGGAATAATTGGTCCCGTCGAGGGAGGACAGTGTTAGACATTTACCCGATCGACAGGGAGGGGCATGTTAATCGTCTTAAAAAGGGTATACGTCACAATTTAAATTCCAGCACAACTACTTTCCCCAAGTGGGTCGCATTCGCCCTTGGTGGGGTGTGTATACATCCACCGCATTCCCGGCCTGGTTTGTATGTGTGTGTGTGTGTGTGTGTGTGTGTGTGTGTGTGTGTGTGTGTGTGTGTGTGTGTGTGTGCGCGCGCGCGCGCGCGTGTATGCGTGCCCGCGCACGCGTGTGTGTGCCGAAGATTTCTTTTTAAAGCAGCCAACATTCAGTCTACTGGCTATGCAGACTACTCGCGTGTAGTTACTACTGATGTAACAAGTGTGGGAATGTTCCACTGTGTTTTCGTTAGGCATGACACAATAAATATGCGACGGTTGTATCAACAACATAAACGTCAACGCGAAAGCTGTGTCTAATGCGCCTCCTATGTTCTTAGGGCAGATATATTCACCCGTCCTACCTCGAGCCATCCCAGTCTACATGACGCTACGGGTGGCACTAGCTTTCGGATTACTTGAAGGCACGGACGAAGACTTCCACAAGGTTTTGGCCGACATAAAGGACCAGATGAAATACGGCATAACAGAGGGCGAAGATTATGACGGTGCGTGGCATCCATCCCATGTCTGCTTCCGGTTTGGCAACATGTTCCGGTTGCCAAGACGTACAAGCCCCAACGATTTATCGTTATTAAATGTAATGTTCTTAATACTACAATAAATATGTTTAAAATGTCTGCTGCCCTCCAAATTGCGTTTAATAAGCCCGAAGCATTCTTGCGGTTAGTATATGTTAGATCGTATATGTATTTTAATGATATAACAAGATTCAGACCCACGACCTTCCCTTCGAGGTCGTTTTGTTATCATGACACATGTCACACTTAACAATATAAATTCCTGCATATATGTTTGCATTTCAGAAATCATGCTGTTTCCGCACGACATAATGGGGTGCGAATACGTGTATATCAGACCATGCAGTTGGGCGCCTGACATTTTGAGCGTAGCCAGTTGTACGATGGAACTTCCGGGGATGACGTCATCACCGGCCTATCCTTCGTTGGTCAGGAGGACATTGCCCCGACAGACGTCGACGCAGACCAACGTTTATAAACTGCCGCCACGGAGATACCTCAACAAGTCCCTGCCGCCCGACCCGCCTGCGTCAGACATGCCCGTCGAAGGCCGCCCGCACGCTGTAGTGGCGCTAGTCAAGATACAAGGTGTACCGGCGGTTCCACGACGATCATCTGGCACCGACACGTCCCACGGCCAACCACCGCTGCCATGGCGGGTACCCATCATGAACGGCGCTGCTTCCGTCACATCCCCCCATCACCCCCTTCCTGTCCAGTTCCGTCAGGACCCGCCCACAACATCAACTCACGATCGGCAGGACTAGACGATGAAGGTTACACAATGGAAGATGAAGATCCGCTTTACGAACGACCTCGGCAAATGCCAGTCAGGATCAGCGCAAAATGCGACCCGCTCGAACGAGTATAAAACCCTTAGCGATGTGCCGGCTGATATACGAACTTTGACCCCGGAACAACTTGCCTCGTGCATGAAGATGCTGAAGATCCCTGAACACTGTATCTGCGCCTTCCGCGAAAAGGACGTAGACGGGGAGATTCTCGTGAGCATTGACGAGACAATACTCACGGACGAGTTCAAATTTGGCAGGTTTGATGCTATCAAAATGATGAAGTTTGCTAAAGACAGCTATCTTCGAAAGGTTCCATAAACTAGCGCGTCAAAGACAAAATCTGTGGCTACGCGTGGGTCTTATTTGGTCTAAACTAACTCCTTTCTTTATTCATTCAGTGACTAATTCATTGATATTCCTTGGTGTAACCTATTCACCTGCGTATATTGCTTGTAATTTGCCAAACGTGTGCTTTATTACAAGTGCACATAACATGTTTGTTACTAACAAAGACATCGAACTACATATAGCCATAGGGATCAACACTTCGTGAGCGCAGCGATGTTCTGTAACGTTGTCTATGAACGATCAAGTTCCGATAAAACATGTAAAAGAAAATGACATTACAATGTTATATTCACTTTTGTAAGAACGTGCAAACTGATGATGGAAAGATCTCACACATTGATAGCGCGTGATCTCATGTTACCCGCGGAAGTATTCCTTGTTCCAATCGGTTCTAAAACTTGTTCATAGGAGCCTACCACATTCTTTAGCAGGTATTTTTACATTTGCCTATAACATTCACAAGACAAGGTAAACATATATTATTATATTAGGCGTGTCTATGGGGCCTGGGGGCACGTGCCTACCTAGACCTTTGAAATATGGCGTGCCCCAGACCTTTTTGTATGTGCCCCCGTGACCGTGCGCGCCTTATACCCTTTTGCATGTGCCTCCGTGACTGAAGTTACGGCAGCGCAGCGACGAAAAAATGTCAACAGCACCCCCTCGTGACATCGGAAGACAGGGGGGGGGGGTGCTGTTGAGAAATTGACGCTGCGTAGGTGTAACTTCACCTTACTGTAACCTCAACGGGGGCACATTTCCAAGGGTCTAGCGGGCACGGTCACGTGGGCCCATTCAAAAAGGTCTGGGGACATACCAAATTCCACAGGTTTAGTGGGGCACGTGCCCCCAGGCCCCCCTAGACACGCCCATGACCACAACATTATCATAGAAAGTACTGCTGTTGATAGTGTTGACCATTTCGAATACTTAGGAAGCAATCTGTCCAGTCCAGCAAGCATCGATGCGGAAATTCAGCACAGAATAAAGTGTGCCTGTGCTGCTTATGCTAAACAAAAAGGTGTATCTTGTCTGAACTTCGACTTAGGACATCCACTAAGATCGTCTACAACAGTCCCCTGTGTTGTTTATGGAAAACTAAGACACAAGGTCTTGTCTGAACATGGACTTAGGACATCCACTAAGATCGTCTACAACAGTCCCCTGAAACACATTTAACACGTTTAATAACATACACTGAATTAATAAATGTGGCAACACATCTGGGCTTCACAATGTTTATTTATTCCTTATACTTAAAACAATATAAGGAGATAACTCATATTAACAACCAACGAAATGTAATACAGTTAAATAAACAAACTGTTAAAACATTTAAATAAACAAGTCATTACAAGTTGATGTACAGAACATAAGATTCCTTATCTTCCTACGTAGGGTAAAACTAAATCTGGCCGCTGCCATAGGAGATACACAAGTTTTACCTTCTATGTTAATTTCAAACATTTCTATTTGTTACTACGTTTGTACATCATACAGTTTGGCGTATGCCATAAATCCATGTGGAAATTGATCAAAACAACCAGTACAATTTGGCTGCACTTGTGAAATGAATGGAAGGCGATCTATTACTGAATGCACTCAGAAGAGGAAGACCACGATTGAGATGGAAGGAAAAATTAGGCGGGGTTGAGAGGGGAGAACGGGGGTGAGAGATGGGGGTGTGAGACGTGTGGCGGAAAAGGAATGGGCCAGGGTAAGAACAAAAATGAACGACCTGAATCGAGACCAATCCACAAACTTCAGGGATAACAGGAGATCAACAGTATTGGTCTTCCACAGGATGAAACTCCCCTCACGACATTCATCCATTTCATATCTATGACATTTGTTCATTTCAGTTAACTGACATCTACAGACAAACGTCTTCCTATACGCCTACTTTCAAAGAAACAGCTCCGCTGTTTGTCAAATTTCATATGATTTCATAAATTTTGTGAAGCTTACTTCACGTATTATTGTCTAATATAACTGAATGAGTTTACAATAAAAACCCTACTATTGCCAAAACCCAAATCTCACTTCATTTGCCAAGTGTTTTCGCACAGATGGGCCAGATAGATTCCCACCTGTGTGTAATTCAGGTAAAACACATTCATTAGTTAACATCACCAACAAAAAAGCCCATTAGAAATCTTGACAAACCTACCAACATGACCCAGCATGGATGGAGAATCTGAAATCTATTTCTTAGTGTCAACTTGGGGGGTTTGTATGCGTGCAAACAATAACTGAACACTAATGTTTGGTCAGCTGAGGCCTGTCCACTGTAAAGAGATGTAGCACATCTGGTCTGTCTGTTGGTCCACCCAGCATAGGACCATGGTCTTCTTGTCGTTGACTCCCAGTCGACCCAGGGTAATGAGGTCAAGAGGGGTCAGAGGTCGTGAGGAGAGACGACATACGGCAATGTAGAAAGAATGGAATCTCGCTGGCTCTCCGAAAACACAACATTCAAGTACATTCAAATTCAATTCAAAATACTTTAATGTATGCCTTAAAACAGCTGCTCATTGAATTATATATTTTTTTAAATACACAAACACATGCACATACACACATACACACACACACACACACACACACACACACACACACACACACACACACACACACACACACACACACACACACACACACACACACACACACACACACACACACACACACACACACATACACAAACATACACACACATACACACACAAACACTCATACGCATATGCACGCAGGCACAGATTCACGCACGCTCGCGCGCGCGGGCACACACACATACACAAGTTGTTGGAAGTAGGGAGTTGGCAGCTAGAGTGAAGATACTGTAACCAGAGTGTAGTATTGTTACTCTACTAGTATTTGAATAAAAACATGTCGGTGCCGCACTGCGAAGTGAAGTGGCGCACACAAGTGTTGTGTTGTGGCTTGACGATTTGAATGAGAGGTATTCGTTACACAGACAGTTCCTATAATATTACATATATATGATATTTCCACTTCAAAAAGATGTCTACACAAAGTCTCGCCATGTAAATAAAAAAAGTTATAGACCCCCTCGCCTTCCACAAAGGTTCACATCTAATCACCGGGGTAAACAAGAAAGTCGCCCCCAAACTTGCCCCCGCTGGTCTGATAGTAGCCTTTCTCCCACAGTTCCTTGAATACTCGGTACCATGTTGTCTCAGTCTCTGTCACAGGGCAGTGCCACTCAGCTTCCTCCAGCTCCACACATCTGTAAGTAGGCTCTACACCTCAACACATATGTAGGTAGGCTCTACAACTCAACACATCTGTTGGTAGGCTCTACAACTCAACACATCTGTAGATAGGCTCTACAACTCAACACATCTGTAGGTAGGCTCTACAACTCAACACATCTGTAGGTACGCTCTACAACTCAACACATCTGTAGGTACGCTCTACAACTCAACACAAGTAAAAATAAGTTCTTATATAGCGCAGTATCCAGTCCTCAGAACTGCTCAAAGCGCTTTACTCCCTGGTAGACCTGTTCAATCGAACATCATCTCGACTTCTCTGGGAGACATCCCATCATGCATCAATTAATGCATGAAGACTATGTGAACACAAATACCAAGCACTGTCTACAGACAGGCGCTCATTCATACAGATGAGTGAAGTGCACTGTCTACAGACAGGCGCTCATTCATACAGCTGAGTGAAGTGCACTGTCTACAGACAGGCGCTCATTCATACAGCTGAGTGAAGTGCACTGTCTACAGACAGGCGCTCATTCATACAGCTGAGTGAAGTGCACTGTCTACAGACAGGCGCTCATTCATACAGATGAGTGAAGTGCACTGTCTATAGACAGGCGCTCATTCATACAGCTGAGTGAAGTGCACTGTCTATAGACAGGCGCTCATTCATACAGCTGAGTGAAGTGGAGTAAGTTTTGAAACAGCAGCACAGGATTCGAACTCGGGTGCGACGTTCTAGACACTGTGCCACCTCTCTTCACGAGTCACAGTGGTATGATCTCTGTGACAGATTCCTGTCTCCTCGTTGCTTTCAAATCACAGACAACACTAATAGCAAAGTATGTATGTGACACAATATGCGAGATTTCAAAATATTGTAATAGCAGGTTTGAGGTTTATTACAATTGCCCTAGTTCAGGTATTTCCATTTCGATTCCTTGTTCAATTCAAGTGCATGTTTATGAATTAATGATACACTTCATGAATGTGTTATTCGGGTGAATAATGCAGATGATGTTAAGATCAAGGCATAACCTTCATCGTAATTAGCTATTGTGTGGCTTATTAAAAGGTAAAGGTAAGTTAAAATATAAACAGTATCCAGTCCTCAGGACTGCTCAAAACGCTTTACTCCCTGTTCGATCAAACATCATCTCGACTTCTCTCGGGAAGTGGGCATCCCGACGCTTTCAGATTCTCAGGGTTAATTACAAAGCGCAATAGTGAACTGAAACAATTGTTGTAACTGACCCTAACTGGATCTCACCTGTACATATCTGCACTGCTGCACTCTTCTCTGGCAGGGCGGCTATTTTTATGTCGTCCAAATTCATGTCAACGTGGGCAGAATGCGCAGCCTCAATGCAATGACCACTGGCGTCAGATTGACCAGTGGCGTCAGACTGACCAGTGGTGTCAGATTGACCAGTGGTCTTCTGGTCATCCTTCAGCCTCTGTTGTTTGGCCATCCGTATTTCCTGAGCATGTGACAGTATTTCCTCTCGTTTCTTCTCCCGGCATAGCGCCACCTAGTGATATATTGTTCAAATGCTTGTCAGCAACAGAGAGAGAGGTGTTGGCCGGATCAAGTAAGTCAGCAACTACTGACTGAGGAAGGGACCCAGTGCGATTGTAGGAGGGACCATGTATGACCAAGGAAGAGATCATGTATGGCTAAGGAAGAAACCATGTATGACTAAGGAAGAGACCATGTATGATTAAGGAAGAGACCATGTATGAGTAAAGAAGCGACCATGATTGACTAAGGAAGGGACCAAAGAAGGGACCACTAAGGAAGGGGACATGTGTGACTACAGAAGGGATCATGTATGGCTGAGAAAGGGACCAATTATGACTAATTAAAGGACCATGTATGACCAAGTAATGAACCATGAACAACTAAGGAAGGGGCAATGTATGACCAAGGAAGGGACCACGTATGACCAAGGAAGGGACCACGTATGATTAAGGAAGGAACCATGAATGACCAAGGAAGGGACAATGTATGACTAAGAAAGGGACCATGTATGACTAAGGAAGAGACCATGTATGACTAAGGAAGGGATCATGAATGACCAAGGAAGAGACCATGTGTGACTAAGGAAGGGATCATGAATGACCAAGGAAGAGACCATGTATGACTAAGGAAGGGATCATGTATGACAAAGGAAGAGACCATATATGAGTAAGGAAGCGACCATGTATGACCAAAGAAGGGACCAAAGAAGGGATCACTAAGGAAGGGGTAATGTGTGACTACAGAAGGGACCATGTATGGCTGAGGAAGGGACCAAGTATGACTAATTAAAGGACCATGTATGACCAAGTAATGAACCATGAACAACTAAGGAAGGGGCAATGTATGACCAAGGAAGGGACCACGTATGACCAAGGAAGGGACCACGTATGACCAAGGAAGGGACCACGTATGATTAAGGAAGGAACCATGAATGACCAAGGAAGGGACAATGTATGACTAAGAAAGGGACCATGTATGACTAAGGAAGAGATCATGTATGGCTAAGGAAGAGACTATGTATGAGTAAGGAAGCGACCATGTATGACCAAAGAAGGGACCAAAGAAGGGACCACTAAGGAAGGGGTAATGTGTGACTACATAAGGGACCATGTATGGCTGAGAAAGGGACCAAGTATGACTAATTAAAGGACCATGTATGACCAAGTAATGAACCATGAATAACTAAGGAAGGGGCAATGTATGACCAAGGAAGGGACCACGTATGACTAAGGAAGAGATCAGGTATGGCTAAGGAAGAGACCATGTATGACTAAGGAAGGGATCATGTATGACAAAGGAAGAGACCATATATGATTAAGGAAAGGATTGTGTATAACTTAGGAAGAGACCATGTATGACTAAGGAAAGAAGCATGTGTGACTAAGGAAGAGACCATGTGTGACTAAGGAAAGAAGCATGTGTGACTAAGGAAGAGACCATGTATGACTAAGGAAGGGATCATGAATGACCAAGGAAGAGACCATGTGTGACTAAGGAAGGGATCATGAATGACCAAGGAAGAGACCATGTATGACTAAGGAAGGGATCATGTATGACAAAGGAAGAGACCATATATGAGTAAGGAAGCGACCATGTATGACCAAAGAAGGGACCAAAGAAGGGATCACTAAGGAAGGGGTAATGTGTGACTACAGAAGGGACCATGTATGGCTGAGGAAGGGACCAAGTATGACTAATTAAAGGACCATGTATGACCAAGTAATGAACCATGAATAACTAAGGAAGGGGCAATGTATGACCAAGGAAGGGACCACGTATGACCAAGGAAGGGACCACGTATGACCAAGGAAGGGACCACGTATGATTAAGGAAGGAACCATGAATGACCAAGGAAGGGACAATGTATGACTAAGAAAGGGACCATGTATGACTAAGGAAGAGATCATGTATGGCTAAGGAAAGAAGCATGTGTGACTAAGGAAGAGACCATGTATGACTAAGGAAAGAAGCATGTGTGACTAAGGAAGAGACCATGTATGACTAAGGAAAGAAGCATGTGTGACTAAGGAAGAGACCATGTGTGACTAAGGAAGGGATCATGAATGACCAAGGAAGAGACCATGTATGACTAAGGAAGGGATCATGTATGACAAAGGAAGAGACCATATATGATTAAGGAAAGGATTGTGTATAACTAAGGAAGAGACCATGTATGACTAAGGAAAGAAGCATGTGTGACTAAGGAAGAGACCATGTGTGACTAAGGAAGGGATCATGAATGACCAAGGAAGGGACAATGTATGACTAAGGAAGACTCCATGTATAACGACGGAAGGGGTCGTGTATGACAAGAGTAGAGAAAATGTATGACTAAGGAAGGGAGCACGTATGATTAAGGAAGAGACCATGTATGACTAAGGAAGGAACCATATATAACTAAGGAAGGGACCCTGTATAATTAAGTAAGGGACCCTGTATAATTAAGTAAGGGACCCTGTATAATTAAGTAAGGGACCCTGTATAACTAAGTAAGGGACCCTGTATAACTAAGCAAGGGATCCTGTATAAATAAGTAAGGGACTCTATATAATTAAATAAGGGACCCTGTATCACGAAGTAAGGGACCCTATATTGCTAAGTAAGGGACCCTGTATTGCTAAGTAAGGAACCCACACAGTGATAGAGAGATAAGGAGCCAGTGTTACTGCTGAAACTATGGAAGAATGATGTACCTGATCTTCATACAGCTGCCTTCTCTTCCGCTGAAATTCTTCCACTTCCCCTGGGCTTGGGAGACTCACTGGGCCACTCCCGTTACACACCTGGGCTATTCCTGCGGACAAGACAAGGTGGCTACATGGTCAAGTCAGTGGACGGCACCAGTCGTGTTGGCACTGTGCCACTGTGCCACTGTGCCACTGTGCCACTGTGCCACTGTGCCACTGTGCCACTGTGCCACTGTGCCACCGTGCGACCGTGCCACTGTGCCACTGTGCCTCTATTAACTACTAAATTGTTTACGTCCGCGTGATGCACTGTATGGCCTTATAACAGTTGTTACAGGTCTAAGTATAAGTTGAAGAGAATATGAGAAACCAACATATGCGCTGGCATATTCATAATTATACATGTTGATTCAAATTCAATCGAACCCCATCGCAACTTTTTTGGGATGCACTCAACAGGCATCGTATTTAAGAATTAAGGCATAAGCAATATGCATAGGCTATAGCAGCTCTCCGACGTTTAGCCTTATTATAACCGAGGCTTATTAATATTACGTCCACACCTGGAATTGTGAGCGTAATTATCGTGTGTTCTCTTCCAAAACAAATACCTTCTTGATTTTTCAAGTACCACTAAATCGTCGACTACAGAAGTTACCCACAGGATCTTATATCGTACCATATCGATGGCTGTCCACCAACGAAATTCCACCCGACCGTTGCTCCATCTGTACAGTTTATAATACATAACTAGCTTTGTTACCTCGGCGCTGAATGGCAAGAATATATATATATATATAGATGTAGATATATTCTACGGTTTATATATAGCTGCCAACTTTCACGGCATTTCCGGGAGTCTCCTTGATTGTGGGAGTCTCCCGCGATACAAGCAAATCTCCCGGACTTTCACTTAAGATCTCCAACAGCACCCCCACCCCTGTCTTCCGATGTCACCATACGAGACAGCGTGACGCCAAGGGAGAGCGCGACAGGGGAAGCATGCTGAACCGCTGATGCATCTCCATTAATATTTTCTAGTTAAACCTACATCTAGACCTATGCCTAGCTGCCAACTTGTTTAATACCGGGAGATGCATCAGCGGTTCAGCATGCTTCCCCTGTCGCGCTCTCCCTTGGCGTCGCGCTGTCTCGTATGATGACATCGGAAGACGGGGGTGGGGGTGCTGTTGGAGATCTTGTATCGCGGGAGACTCCCAAAATCAAGGAGACTACCGGAAATGCCGTGAAAGTTGGCAGCTATATATAAACCGTAGAATATATCCAGTCTTGAGTGTTACTATTATATATACTGTTAATACAATTGTTAACATAGTATTTTGAGTTTCACCTGGAAAGCCCGGCACGTGGAATAACGATCTTATAGGTTTTGAACATTAAAAAGCCTTGCCTTATGTTATAACTGCGGATTTTAAAATGTCAGATATGCAATCGTATACATAGTAATACATGCAGGCATTTTGGATAGATTTCATGTTATTGCAATTTGGAAATTTTGGACTTGAATCATGACCGGCTTAAAACCTTTAAATTATCGTTCAATGTCAGCGTAATCAAATGTGTGCCCTCAGCGAATTAATATGCAATTGGGCAAACATTTTAACAGTTTTCTTGTTAATTGTAGTTTGTATTTGAATGCAATATATACAGCTGGTGAATCAAATATTTAACCTACAGCCACGTATAATGAAGGGAGACAGTTGCTGCAACGTAAATTATTGATTGATTTTGTAATAGTTACCGGTAATATATACATTACAAGTATTAACAATGTTGCAGAGGCTTAATTTAATCTAGGCAGATCAGCAAAGGACTTTTATAAACTAAGCTAAGTTTACAATCCTCTAAGTTATATGTGTTGGTCGGACAGAACACACACATAAACAGCAAGCAGACACGCACACACGCACGAACGCACGCATCCACCCCCACACACAAGACAGAGACCCACTCTCGGGGCCTGTAACAATAACCCATAAGAAATGTTGCCATTTCAACAAGTAATGTATGCAACAAGTATAGATGAAGTGTTTCTTAGGGAAAAGCCTGAAATGCAATAATACTACATATATCACAAAATATGGTATGCAAGATACGAAAAAAAAAATTTTTGTTGATTCGGTTGCGTCATAGTTTCCACACATCTGATTTCATCGAGTTGTGGTGACGCTGCGCCGCGCTGCTCTTTGTTGCAACGAAGACAGCAAATCTCGCTTCGCGTCAGTTGTTTTGAAAAGTAAGTTTCTATTTTGGCGTCTCAATACATGCGCAACGAGACGCTTGACTGGTGAAGGGAGCCGTTTAGTAAGCAGTGTGTCAACACCGTCCCAAGCGGCGCCGTGTTTTGTGTTTGTCTCGGTCACGAACGTCAACCTTGTCACTTTGGTCGAATATGTTTGAAGACGTGGATGAGGCTCAGAAGATATATAAGGATCTTTTTATACAGTTATGTGACAAGCACTGCCCGTTTGTCACTAGACGAGTCAGGAAGTCCTTTATTCCTTGGTTGAGGAAAGTAACTAAGATATTAAAATTAAACAGTATTTTTTAAGCGCTCCCTACAAGACTATAAATGTTTTGTAAAATGTAGCCAATTTAGGATTGTTGTTTATATTTATCTCAAAACTGAAAATGGGTCGAATACACTAGTCTACTTCTGAACAATGGGTCGAATACCCTAGTCTACTTCTGAACAATGGGTCGAATACACTAGTCTACTTCTGAAAAATGGGTCGAATACACTAGTCTACTTCTGAAAAATGGGTCGAATACACTAGTCTACTTCTGAAAAATGGGTCGAATACACTAGTCTACTTCTGAAAAATGGGTCGAATACACTAGTCTACTTCTAAGAAATAAGAACATAAACTAAATTAATGTGGAAATGCTTAAAACAGGTCCTGCCAAGGAAAATCCAAATCCAAACCTAAAGTTTTACTTTTTGAAATTCAAATATTTACCGATCCCAAGTGTAATGTTAATACACAAAACAAGTGTTTTACATCCATTGGTCAAGAATTGGAAAATAGGGTTCATCAGCGGCTTCATTCGCTCCACCTGAACCGCACAAAATACCAACTTCTACATGCCCACTGTCACACCTGAGTTTATTGAACGCTGGCTTTGAATTAATTTAAGTTCTCAAAAACGCGCTGTTGTTGAAGATAGGCTGCAACGCATAATATGCTGGGACAGCTTACGGTTTCGGATCTTTGTCTTCAGTAAGCCGGCTTTACACCTTGCGACGCGGTTGCATACGACAGGAGACACGGTCGCTTGCAACCTGGTCGCATCCTGATCGCCTCGTGTATATCGCATGCAATTGTGTTTCATGCAACGGCGTCTCATGTTGCTTGCAACGTACCTCTTGCAATAGGTAATACTCCATTGCGTGCAACCGCGTCTCTTGGTTGCATGTAATGTGTCCTATCACAGCCAGCGCAGGTGAGTGACGTGCCGCATTTGAAAACATGGCGGCACGTTGTTGTTTGGCAGATTACTAAACAATGTGTTTAATTTACTTAATAATTCTACGAACACTAATATTTGTTGATTTATACATACATGAAGAGTACCGTCGTTGGAGGTCATGTCAGTTGCATTGTATGGAAGACCCGATACGTTTTGGGCGGTGGGTATCACTGACAATATTCGAAGCGGGCGTTTACTTGTTTTATCGCCCATATCATGTTATGTTATGCCAATACACTTCTTCTTCACAGTCTTGTGGTTACTTCTATCCAGAAGAATATTCCACAGTTTGTTGCACATGCGCGGTTTAAAAGAGTTGATAAAAACAGGGTTGATAAAAACAGTGTTTATTTTTTTATTCTTTATACAACGCCACGGCCTACTAAGCATACATTGTGTGTACACAAAGGAATTACATATATAGAAGGGTACTAGATCAGTTCTCCACTGACATCTACTCTGACGTAGCTGGATTAACGTTTGCCGTTTGTTTGCCAGCAGCATTATTTTATCGAGGCCGCTACACGATAAAAAAAAAATATATATAATTAAAATCAAATCCGGGACGGTTGCCCCGTTCACGGGTGTGTACAAGCATTAAAATACTAACTAGCTTAAAATTATAATTAGTCCAGGTAAATAATAAAATAATAATAATGATAGGCTATCAAACATGTTAAAACTGTAGAATGTTTCTCTGTGTAAATTATTTTAAATATATATTTACAAATTAAATTGCATTCGTTAAAAGTAGTATTAAATGTGTCAAATACAAACAACACTAATACCATGAATACTACAATGATAATAAATAATGAATACTACAATGATAATAAATAAGATAATATGCAATATGTGTGTTAAAGTCCAATGTCTGTCATGTAAAACCCATTAACTGGAGAAGAACAATGTATTTAGTTGTTTCTTAAATTGAGGGAGATTGCCGTTGTTGCGCATGTTCATGGGAAGTTTGTTCCGCAGAGTGGGGCCAGCACAAGCAAACGCACGGCGGCCTAAACGTTCTAAGTTCACTCTAGTAACTTGCAAGAGTAACCCGCTTGCAGAGCGTAGGGAACGGCGTGGTGTATATTGGTGCAATAGTGCCGCAAGGTACTCAGGCGTACCATCGTATAATGCCCTGTGCACAAGAACGAGTATCTTAAACTCAATACGCCTCCTAACAGGCAACCAGTGCACTTTCCGCAGTATTGTCGTCATGGACTGCCGATCGCCCCGCCGAATCTGCATAACAAATCGAGCCGCAGACCGCTGAACCATTTCCAGGCGGTGCAGGTGACGATCGTTTATTCCGAAAAGCATCGCATTACCATAGTCGCGATGTCACCAGTCCGTGGACCAGACTCTTACATGCACTGGTGGTTACAGAATCTCGTATCTTTGCAATTTGTGACAGGTGATAATGGGTGTTGCGACATACGTTCGCTACTTGTGACGCCATCGATAGATCAGTATCAGTGACGAATCCGAGATCTCGGATGACGGAGGAGGTGTCAACGAACTGGCCACATGTGTTAACGCGGCTTAACGATATCGGAGTACGCAGACTTGGCGAACAGATGACAATGGCTTCGGATTTGGTGTCGTTCATCACGAGTCCGTTGTCATGGAGCCATATTCTCACTTCCTGTATGCAGGCCTCCATACGTGCAAGGGCTTGTGTGTGGTCGGTTGGTGGGAAAGTGATGTAGAGTTGAGTGTCGTCTGCATATAGGTGGTGTTGAATGTTGTGCTGTTGTAGAAGTTTGGTTAAAGGTGCGATGTACACGTTAAAAAGTATCGATCCCAGGACAGACCCTTGCAGCACTCCTGCTTTTATGGTGTTTATTTCCGACACGCCATTCTTTACACGTACTACATATGTTCGATCACACAAATAAGATATCAGCCAGGCAAGGACGTCGCCAGATAACCCGAATCCACGCAACTGTCGAAGCAGTATGGTATGATCAATGGTGTCGAAAGCCGCAGTAAGATCCAGTAGCACTAGGAGCACACCCCGTAAAAATCTGCCGATGTACCGTTAGGCCTGATTTTCGCCAATGGCGTTCGGCACGACGGAGGGCTCGCTTTTCTTCGGCCAGTTCATTTGTATGCCACGGGTCATCGGCCTCACCGTGATGGTCCGTGACACGAGAGGCGCGTGCGCCTCAACGATGATGCGTAGACAGGTATCGTAGCCCGCGATAAGAGCAATTGGGTCCGTCTCGTCAGCATCAAGGTCATACGATTCTAAGTCTGCTGCGAAACTGCTGCTGTTGATCGCTGCATATTTCCGATATGTAACGTGTCGTTTCAGACGGTCTGGTTTTGACTGGAAGAGCCCACACTCGACGGCGTAGTGATCGGTAATTGGTGTCGTGGGCACGGCAGCAGTGGTAATAGGATGTGATGTGTTCGCCGTTATTATCAGGTCTAGTGTATTACCCCGGTCGTGAGTAGCGTCATTAACATGTTGCACAAAGCCAGCCGTATCAAGCAGATCGGCCCGATTCACCGCGTCGATGCAGGTTGAATCGTTGTATCTCGTGTTGAAGTCACCGCACACGACCGTCTATGTAGGATGAGCAGCAGCGATGAGTAACACTTTGGAGACATCGTCCAGGAAAGTTCCAAAACACGTATTTGGCGGTCTGTACATGCCAGTAACACGTGTTGTGCAGCCGATGAGGGCATTGCGTAGAGTGACGGAGAGTGTTTCGGAAGCGTGCGTGTCAACAGTGGTACGTGACACGAGCTGCAGAGTTTTGCGGAACAGAACTCCAACGCCTCCACCGCATCGAGCGCCACCACCTGGTGAACGAGCGTATAATTTCCTCTACAAAGTTCAGAAACTGAAGCCTTGTCTCCATCTGTCAACCAGGTTACAGTTACAGCAACAATGTCCAGAGAACACTCATCAACATAATCACGTACGAACACTGATTTGTTTCGCAGAGATCTGGCATTAATCAGAGAAAATTTAGCCTTGCCCACGATTACGGCCGAGTCCCATTTTACTGTCGATACTTCTATTAGACTGTTGTTAGAACGTGTGCATGGCCGATCGGTGGGTGGTCGATGTCCGATAACTGGATCGATTGTTCTTTGTTTCCGAGCGCAGCCTCGGCAGCCTCGTCTCGTTGGTAACCGGACAGTTATATAACACATTAATATTATCTCATATCAATTATTGTATTATGGTTTGGGGATACCAAATAAATATAATTACAAAAATAAAATAAAAAAGCTGTGCGAATAATAACCTTAAATAAATACAACTCACACACGGAACCTCCTTATTTACTTAACTAGCAAATTATCCCAAGTGTAAACATACATAATGATAATACTCGTGAAAAAATTATATACATACTTTTAGAACTAAGCATGGATTTGCAATGAAATGTCTCAAATACAGCCTACCACATGCTATAAATGACACCCCCGATATAATCAAGCACAAAATATATACTCACAGTTTGCGAGGCTTCTCATTTTATATAAAAACATACTTGTTATACAAATATAATGATTTATGCACTCTATCAAATTGCTACATATGTCAACAAAACCATTAAATACAATACATTTGATGCTAGCTTCAGGCAACAAGCACACATACAAACTTACATTCTCACATAAAAAAGCACTCCCAAAACACCTTCATGAGATTGACACCTTGTAAAAGGACCATATAAATTATTACGTAAATAGGGTGGCTCCTATGATAGCGACAATTGTGTCTTAATAGGAGTCACCGACCCCGATTGAATAAGCTATATGATTAATGTCTATGGTACATCAATACCATAATAAGCTGTACATGTGTTTGTATGTATTTTCCAAATAGTATGTTGAACATATAATGATATACGTATATGTATGTCTGCATAATGTTTATATGTGTTGTTTTTACAGCATAATGATGTTCAGAAACCAATTAATTGTGTACCTACATGGGGGCAAATAAACGTTATGTTATGTTATGTTATCAGATAAACTGACCAACATCTTCCGGGAACATGGAGTCGGGACGTACCACAAAACATACAATACAATGACATCTATAGTACGTGGTGAACCCCAAGGACAAAACCCCCAAGAACAACATGTGTGGAGTGATATATGAAATAGCATGTCCGGACTGTCAGCAGACCTACGTAGGTGAAACCAGCAGAGCTCTGGAAGCCCGACTTAAACAACATAGTAATATCAGGGCCCCACTCACAGCAGTAGATTTAACAAGATTGCCACCCAGAGAATTAACTCTAGGTGGCAGGTGGACAAGGAAGCCCTTTGGCTTATCGAGAGTCCGACCCTTTTATCTATGTGTATCCCGCCCGTCTGAGGTATGTGTCGATTTTATTTTTAAACATATTCACGCTACTAGCACCCACACAATCAGCAGGTAATCTGTTCCATTCATTTACAGTCCTTTGTGAAAATGAAAACTTTCTTATATCCAATCTACTCTGCTCCTTTGCTAATGCAAGATCATGTCCTCTAGTCCTTCTATCTTTCTTAACTGAGAAAAACATATTTCTATCAATATTTTCATAACCCTTCAATATTTTAAACACTTCTATCTGATCTCCTCTCAATCTCCTGGTCTCTAGTGTTGTTAAACCGCATTTTTTTAGGCGTATTTCATAACTAAGATCCCTCAGATTTTGTATCATTTTAGTTGCTCTCCTCTGCACTCTTTCTAGCATATCTATGTCCTTCCTGCGATATGGCCTCCACGCTTGAATACAATATTCTAAATGAGGCCTAACTATTGTTTTGTACAGCGGTATTATTAGCTCTTTTTCCTTATACGTTATGTTTCGCCTAATTAATCCAAGGATTTGATTTCCCTTTGAAGCTGCAATTCCGCACTGCTCTGAAATCTTCATATCAGCACTAACGGTTAACCCTAAGTCCTTTTCTTTTACAGTAGTACTTAGTACAGTACCCCCCATTGTATATTCTACCTCTTCGTTCCCATGTCCTGTGTGGAGGCATTTACATTTCCCAAAATTGAACATCATTTGCCATTTTTCAGACCATTTCATCAACCTGTCAAGATCATCTTGTAAATGCTGTCTATCTCCATCACTTTTAATCCTTCTAAACACTTTTGTATCATCCGCAAATTTCAACACCTTGCTTGTTATTTCATCATCCAAATCGTTGATGTATATTAAGAATAATATAGGACCTAATACTGATCCCTGTGGTACCCCACTCAATACCGATTTCCAGTTTGAAGCCTCCCCATCAACTACTACACGTTGTCTTCTGTCAATCAGCCATTGTTCTATCCAGTTTATTATACCATTTCCTATGCCATGGGCCTTTAGTTTAAGCAGTAATCTTTGATGTGGTACTTTGTTAAAAGCTTTTTGAAAATCTAAGTAGACGATATCTACTGGTGATCCCTCATCTACCCACTTAGTGATGTCTTCCAAAAAACATAACATATTTGTTAAGCATGACCTCGCTTTAAAAAACCATGTTGAGATGGGTTGATCAAGTTTTGTTTAACAAGAAAATCCACCATGTGATCTTTAATTAGTCTTTCTAATAATTTACAAATCACTGATGTTAAACTCACTGGTCTGTAGTTCTCTGACTTGTTTCTCGAACCTTTTTTGAATAACGGTATAATGTTTGCTTCTTTCCATTCTAAAGGAACCACTCCCTAATCTAATGTCAAGTTGAAAACTGTTGCAAGCGGTATGCTAATTTGTTCTACAATTTCCAATAGTAGTTTGGGTGGAATACCATCCTCTCCAGGTGATTTATTATCCTTCATACCCCTTATTTTTTTAGCTACCATTTCCGGGGTTATAATTAATTGTCCTAAATAGTCTGAATCTGCCCCCTTGAACTTAGCCTCTGATACTGGCAGTGAACTAATGTCTTCCCTGGTAAACACTGAGCTAAAACGTCCGAGTAGGCGTCGTGAGGACACCGAAAGCTCCGTAAAAAATGAAGGATTCGAAAACGTAACTCTTCGTACTTCAAAAAGTAATTGCATTGTTATGGTCGTTTGCAGTAGCTTTGTGTGGAAGGCATCGACACTGTAGCTAGAGCATCGGACTCTCAAAAGAGAAAACCCGGGTTTGAGTCCTGCCTGTTCGAACCTTGGGCAAGTTCGTTCACTCTACGTTGCTCCAGTTCTCTCAGCCTATTCCAAGGTTTTCCATTATGTTTTCATAACCATCATTGCCTTTTCCAACGTTGGCAAAATAATCCAACATAGCTATGCGTATGCCATGTTTAGGTACAATGCCTATAACTGATGCATATATTTGTGCAATCGATTTCACATATCTTAAGACGAAATATAGCTTATATAATTATATCGTTGACAAGTTTACATTTTAGAAATGATTGCGTTGCTTTCTACTCATCATTGTTTCAAATCCACGTAAGTAGTCTTCCCTCCCTGAAAACGTTACATCTTCTCCGATGTTTACATTAACCATCCCCTGTACAGCTCATCTGCCTGCGACAGTGTCAGTGACACCAATTTTGTATTTGTCCATTTATTTTGCAAGTTGCGCCGAATTCTCAGTTGAATTTAGCGTACTCACATTTCAACGTCATATATTTAAAAAATACAGTTTTGTTTGGTCTGGTTAGCGTCGCCGTCAGCCACCGGATATACTGTGGCTTTGATCCGGTAGCGTCATAGTTTCCACACATCTGATCTTATCTAGTTGTGGTGACGCTGCGCCGCGCTGCTCTTTGTTGCAACGAAGATAGCAAATCTCGGTTCGCGTCAGTTGTTTTGAAAAGTATGTTTCTGTTTTGGCGTCTTCGTACATGCACAACGAGACGCTTGACTAGTTAAGGTCACACGCCGAGCGGGAGCCGTCTAGTAAGCAGTGCGTCGACACCGTCCCAAGCGGCACCGTGTTTTGTGTCTAACTCGTGTGGTCGGGACAAATCACACGAACGTCAACCGTGTCACTTTGGTCGAATATGTAAAAACATTCGACATCAGTGACGCCGACTTATCTGTGTGGCTTTGCTATTTATGTGGCCGACTTCCCCATTCGCGCCAGGTGGAGCTAGGGTATCACATGCAGGGTAAGTGTGCATCAATCACGTTGGCTTAATAACAATGGTGGATAAACTCTCATATACGCGGAGCCCGAGACCAGACCCTGACTAGGCTAGGCGGCTTCTAGTGTTTATAACATTGTTCTTTCTTTGACCATTGATCAACCAACTTTCTTTGCGTGCCAAAAACAGGTTATTTGGAGTTAATTGCTGCCGTGTTTGATGCTCGACCACACCGATCTGACTAGCTGTATCAGAAGCCGTGAACCGTGACCAATTGTTTCCAGTTGACAGTACATGTTAACAACCAATACTATTCCACGCACCATACATACCACGCGTAGACTGGCCAGAATCAATACACAGTGCGTGCCAAGACATCGTTCATTTCTGCAGTGCATGGTGGTTTAACCAGTGGTAAAACAGTATTTCTTGGATTCTCTACCATTTAATAGTGAAGGATCTGCTACGTTTTGTGATGACAGATGCAAACCTGCCTATATACCTGTATAACGCCAGAACAGGTAAATGTGACCATCGGTGAACATACTTCAGTGTTCCATAACAACATCAAATACAACTTCAATGGGACTGTCTATCATAACCTTGTACATCCTACCTGGACTATATATTATTAAACGCAAAATATATGTAGCTCAACCCAGGACCCAAAGAGAATGATTGTCATGTTTGCTCCTAGTGTTAACCAACTGGGGCTTTGTGATCAGGGATTTATCAGCATTATACTGAATGTCGTGCTGACACCCATAAGAGTAACATATGTCAAGTAAGGTTTGCAGTCCCTTGGCGGAAGGAGCGAATAGAAGTAGGTCATCAGCGTATATAAGGTGATTAACAACCATAGTACCCAGACTACAACCAATATGTTGTTTGTGTAGTTGTACACTCAAATTGTCCATGTAAATGTTAAAATATAAAGAGGATAACTTTCCACCTTGCTTAACACCGTTGCCCACTGAGAAGAAATCCGAGTAGGTAGATCCCCATCGGATACATACAAATTGGTTACTGAACTAATTGCTGAGTATTCTTAGAATATATTTCGGTACGTCTCGCTGTTCTAATTTTGTTAACAGCTTATGTCGATTGACTCGATCAAATGCTTTTGACGCTTCCAGAAACGCAACATGTATAGCTGAACTATGCTTAGTGTAAAATCTTAATAATTCCTTAAATGTAAACACACACAGCTCCGTCCTATGTTTGGCTTTAATCACCACCTATGAGGCGTAGTTTTCAAGTATGTTTCCCTTCTGTTGAAAATCACAGTATCTAATATTTTGAAACATATGAACCATATAGAAAGGCATATCGGTAATTACCTTTGTCATTTACCCATCTATTTTTATCTTTAATAACCGGTACAATAACAGATTCTGAGACTGATTTCGGAACATTACCAAGCACCACAATAGAGGTCACAATGGTAGACAATAGCACCACAATTTGAGCATCGGCAAACTTGATGTGTTCTGCAGTAATACCATCCATACCTGATGACTATTGCATGATAATTAATTAATAATACCCATAATTTCAACTGCATCAACAGTAATTCCATTATTGTCATTGATGGAATCAAAGCGAACATTGTCACAGCGGCTATCCTTCACATCGTTAAATATATTTTCGTAGTGGTGCTTTCACATTGACCCAATAGCGACATCACCATGTATACTATAAAATTAATATTTGTTGTTAGTTTAACTTTACTGTTCGAATGGTTCTTAATTTACTTCCAGAACTGTCGATGATCTTGTTGACATAACTTTTGTGCAGTGGAATCAGCAATAATAGTTTATATATCTTTTTAAAATGGTGTGACCGCTTGCTTAAATTTGCTTCTGGACAGTTTCATGACATTAAAAACATCACCTTGTCTAGGTTTTCCAACCTGTCTCCACAGCCAGTAGGCATCACGAGCTGCACTGTGCAATTCGTTCACATGCTCATTCCATCCTGGTACAACATCATATTTAGAAGACCGTTTATGATTTGCCACAAGTGTTTGTCCAGACCTCTTCAGAGTGGATACGATAGAGTTATAAAGCTCATCGATGTCATCATGGTGACTACAATTGTTACAATTAGGATTACTGCATTTAACACCGGGTGAAACATTCAGCTTAGACAGTTCAACGTACTTGCGTTCTCTATACGAGTCAATATCATGTGGGGGTCCCAATGTATATCGTACTTAATTTAATTAATGTTAGCACTACCTCTAACATATGCTGGTACAATAACACTGTCTATGGTGAACAACACAGGATGATGATCATAATTACTACAGTCATAAAGTATCGACATTCTAGTTATGCAACCATTTGCATCAGTAGTGCAAATAACATGGTTTAGCCATGCCGTAGTTCCCCAAGCAGAACTGACACATGTATATGTATCTGTCGGGAGAGTGTCCTGATCACATATAACATGGTCTAGCCATGACGCAGTTCCCCAAGCAGAACTAACACATGTATCTGTATCTGTCGGGAGAGTGTCCTGATCACATATAACATGGTCTAGTCATGACGTAGTTCCCCAAGCAGAACTGACACATGTATCTGTATCTGTCGGGAGAGTGTCCTGATCACATATAACATGGTCTAGCCATGACGCAGTTCCCCAAGCAGAACTAACACATGTATCTGTATCTGTCGGGAGAGTGTCCTGATCACATATAACATGGTCTAGTCATGACGTAGTTCCCCAAGCAGAACTGACACATGTATCTGTATCTGTCGGGAGAGTGTCCTGGTCACATATAACATGGTCTAGCCATGACGTAGTTCCCCAAGCAGAACTGACACATGTATCTGTATCTGTCGGGAGAGTGTTCTGATCACATATAACATGGTCTAGTCATGACGTAGTTCCCCAAGCAGAACTGACACATGTATCTGTATCTGTCGGGAGAGTGTCCTGGTCACATATAACATGGTCTAGTCATGACGTAGTTCCCCAAGCAGAACTGACACATGTATCTGTATCTGTCGGGAGAGTGTCCTGGTCACATATAACATGGTCTAGCCATGACGTAGTTCCCCAAGCAGAACTGACACATGTATCTGTATCTGTCGGGAGAGTGTCCTGGTCACATATAACATGGTCTAGTCATGACGTAGTTCCCCAAGCAGAACTGACACATGTATCTGTATCTGTCGGGAGAGTGTCCTGGTCACATATAACATGGTCTAGTCATGACGTAGTTCCCCAAGCAGAACTGACACATGTATCTGTATCTGTCGGGAGAGTGTTCTGATCACATATAACATGGTCTAGTCATGACGTAGTTCCCCAAGCAGAACTGACACATGTATCTGTATCTGTCGGGAGAGTGTCCTGGTCACATATAACATGGTCTAGCCATGACGTAGTTCCCCAGACAGAACTAACACATGTATATGTATCTGTCGGGAGAGTGTCCTGATCACATATAACATGGTTTAGCCATGACGTAGTTCCCCAGGCAGAACTAACACATGTATCTGTATCTGTCGGGAGAGTGTCCTGATCACATATAACATGGTCTAGTCATGACGTAGTTCTCCAGGCAGAACTAACACATGTATCTGTATCTGTCGGGAGAGTGTCCTGATCACATATAACATGGTCTAGTCATGACGTAGTTCCCCAGACAGAACTAACACATGTATATGTATCTGTCGGGAGAGTGTCCTGATCACATATAACATGGTCTAGCCATGACGTAGTTCCCCAGGCAGAACTAACACATGTATCTGTATCTGTCGGGAGAGTGTCCTGATCACATATAACATGGTCTAGCCATGACGTAGTTCCCCAGACAGAACTACCACATGTATCTGTATCTGTCGGGAGAGTGTCCTGATCACATATAACATGGTCTAGTCATGACGTAGTTCTCCAGGCAGAACTGACACATGTATCTGTATCTGTCGGGAGAGTGTCCTGATCACATATAACATGGTCTAGCCATAACGTAGTTCCCCAGGCAGAACTAACACATGTATCTGTATCTGTCGGGAGAGTGTCCTGATCACATACAGACAATTAATTATCTTTGCAGAAATCAAGAAAGACTTCTAAAAAAATGATTTCTTAGAAATATCCGCATTAAAATCACCGACAATTGGTATACATGAGCCATTAATATTACCAATGTATACCGCAATTTTAGACATATAAGCATTAAACCTGTACCGGTTTTCTTCACATTCGTACGGTAGTATTCATTTAATAAATAATACTCTTTATTGCCCCAACATATTTTTATGTCGCAAAGCCAGTTATAGCAGTGCTCCATTATGGTAATGTATTTATCAATGGAGCATTTCCATAAAAATGCTACCCCACCATTTTGCCTCGCTGATAAAATAGCACTTGAGGCGTCTACAGGAGACACACAGTACCCAGCATAACCATTTAGCAGGTGTTGAGTAAATGACAATCTTGTTTAGTAAGCATAAGCTCCTGTAGACACATAATATCACAATTGATTAATAAATAATTTAAAAAGGCATATAACCTTTAAAGCCACTACAATTAAAATATGATATGTTGATTTCCATCATCAGTTCATGGTGCTAAAAAAATGTCTCAAGTATACACCCACCGGCCAGTTTTCAGGGTTAACGAACATAGATGCATGAACTTGTCATTTTGTTTTTTTGAACTCGTAGTGAAGTGACTCGTCGTTTTGCATATCGATCAGCTGTTCTTACACTAACACTGGGAATGACTTCCAGCAGATATTCCGCTTTAATATTTATAGAGTTCCACACCCAGGTGACTTTGATCACACCCTCGAGCGAGGATACACTGATCAAATTCTACAACTGATTTGTCCAATGTTCAACGACAATGGTTTGGACCTCGGTGAATGAAACTGCATCGTCCTACAGAAATAAACTCAGCAGTGGGAAATAAGTTGTCTTTCCTTCCTCCGTTGTCATCTTCCACACTTTCAGCATAACCTTGAATGCAGTCAGCTTCTCTGTTAGCTCGACCAGTGCCGGATCACGATCTTGCATTGAAGTATTCCATTTCTTGACCTCAGCAAATATATCGTAATGTGTGCCAGTTGAATCATCCACTTCGAATCTGAGAATTTGTGGCCAGTGGTGATTCTTCTTCGACAAGAACCTTTCCAACTCATTGCGCAACGCAACCACTCGTTGAAGCACATTTCCTTACAACAGCAATCTCATCTCAAAGGCCCCGAACTTCGTATGTAGACACGTATAAACCAATATCCGGCGTCATGGGCGGATGCAATTGCTGGTGTAATACGCATGTATTTACATAATGTAATAATGTTAATGTGATTCCTAGTTTCCTGTTTGATTCCAGCACTCGGCAACGTTCTATTAACTGACTAGTCTGTATATATTGTGGTTACAATGTTATGATCTTATGAGGTCTCATTCAACTAGCCAGCCTTTTTCAAAACATTATCGCCAAGCCGGCCTTTCTATGCTGGCTGCTTGTCGTCCTCAGTGGTTCTTTTACGTCCCAATCTGAGACGGGACCGACATTAACGTGATCTCCGAGTCACGAGGGATACACAGTCCCCAATGTTGAGAGTTAGGTTTTTACACCAAATATACCATACCTGCCCGGTCCGGATATTGAACTCGGGTCGCCGGCATGTCAGGCGGATGTGCTAACCACTACACTATCGCGCGCACTCTTATTCCATGTTTTCCCAACGCACATATGCACTATGCATATTGTTTATTAAACATAAGTAAACAACGAACTGTGCAAGTTGTAGATTACAACTCACATGAACATGTGACAGAGGGCTATTGTGGCGACCTGGAGTGTTTGCATTTAGCCTCTGTGTTGTTTATCGTTTTTCGTCAGTTTTAACTGAAGGACTTCATATATGTTCGTCGAGAAGTAATATGAAGATGTTGTGCGGCAGAACAACCAAAGTTTTGGCAGTTTTATGGACCATTTTACTCGTTGTGTGTGTGAGTGGTGAACCGATTTGGCAAGATGGCAGATTCAAGACTTATACACGTGACGCGCTGTTGGCCTTGCGACCCAGTGTCACTGACAATCTTTCTGGTCCACTCCTGGATTTAAATGACTTTACAGTGCTCTCGGACACTAACAATAGAAACCACCCGCGACGCAAGCGGGGCAAGAAAGGCGGCGTTCGCCAGAGACTGAAGGAAAAGAAGGTACGCACCCTCCCCCTGCCCTCTATCATGTTAGCTAATGTCCGATCGTTACGTTCGAAAATTGATGAACTTCAGGCCAAAGTTGCGTTACAGTGGGCCTATAAAGAAGCTTGTTTGATATGCCTGACTGAAACCTGGTTAGATCAAACATTACCGGACAGTGAACTTTACGTTGACGGCTTTGGTACCCCAGTGAGATTGGACCGGGACAAAAAGCTGAGTGGCAAATCACAGGGTGGGGGGATCTGTGTGTACATTAACCAGCGCTGGTGTAAGTCTGTCATCGTGAGGGAAGAACTGTGTATCCCGGACGTGGAGCTATTGTCAGTGTCGCTGCGTCCGACCTATTTACCCAGAGAGTTCGGACAGCTATTTTTAACTCTGGTCTATGTGCCACCGTCAGCTAATGTTGCACGCGCAGCTGATGCAATCACTAGCTGTGTGCACCGGCGTGAGACAATGTCACCAGACTCGCCTAACATAATACTCGGAGATTTCAATAGCTGCCGACTAGACAAAACATTGCCTGTTTACCAGCAGTACGTGACGTGGCAGACACGCGGTAGTATCACCCTGGATCTATGTTATGGCAACATTAAGGACGCGTACAAGTCCGTGAAGAAGATGGCACTCGGCACAGCTGATCACAATGTGGTACATTTGATCCCGGCATATAGAACTAAACTGCAGAGACAGAATGCAGTGCAGAAAACTGTAAAAACGTGGGACTTGAACTCGGTCGACGCCCTCAGGGGGTGTTTTGACTGTACTTTGTGCGATGTTTTTATTGAATCCAGTTCTTCGCTTGAAGAAGCAGTTGATGTTGTCACAGACTATATCAAGTTTTGTGAAGAGATGATTATCCCCACAAAAACTGTGAAAATCTTCTCAAATAACAAACCGTGGGTGAGTAAAGAACTGAAAAACATAATCAACGAGAAGAAGAGGGCTTTCATGTCTAACAACCGCACTGAAGCAAAAAGGATCCAGTGTACTCTAAAAAAGCAGATCAGGGACGCTAAACTAGAATACAAGGACAGAATTGAACGCCTGTTCCAACACGGCAATATGCGCAGGGCATGGCAGGGACTAAAAACTCTGTCTGGTGTTGAGTCCGGCAAACGTGTCATACAAACCTCAGAGTCAGCGGAAGAGAGTTTCAAGTTCGCTGAGGACTTGAATTCCTTCTTTGGGCGTTTTGACCGGCATGACTTCTCACGTGAGCGTCAGGAGGCGGTGGATGATATTGAGTCTCAGCTCACTGAGGATGATACCCCAGAAACAACTCCTGATGACGTCAGTAAGATCTTCAAGCACGTTAATCCTCACAAGGCAACTGGGCCTGACAACGTCAGTGGTCGGGTCCTCAAGGAGTGCCATGCTCAGCTGGGTGCAGTGTTCAGCATCCTTTTCAACTGGTCTCTGAAGCAGCATCGCATCCCCCCGGCCTGGAAATCGTCAGTTATATGTCCTGTCCCCAAGAAACCTGTGCCATCTGTTCTCAACGACTACCGCCCAGTGGCGCTTACCTCAATCGTCATGAAGTGCTTTGAGCGACTCGTACTTCGTCCCCTCCTGGAGCATGTTGGGGATCAACTGGATCCCCTCCAATTTGCGTATAAACACAATCGAGGTGTGGATGATGCAGTCCTCACTCTATGTCATAATGTGTACACTCACCTGGAAAAGCCCAAGTCGTTTTCCAGGATAGTCTTTATTGACTTTTCGTCGGCTTTCAACACCATCCAGCCACACATCATGATGAGTAAACTTGTCAATATGCATGTGAACCCACACACATCTTGTGGGTAAACCAGTTTCTTACTGAGCGTACGCAAGTAGTGCGCTATAATGGTGCTGTTTCGAGCTCACTCTTCACTTTCACTGGTGCCCCCCAGGGCTCTGTGATCTCCCCTGTTCTGTTCACACTTTACACAGACGACTGTCGTAGCAGCCAGGAGAGCGTCAATTTCATTAAATACAGCGATGGCACAGCTATCGTCGACCTATCCAGCTCTGATCAAGTGTGTGCGTGCGCTGTAGCTGATTTCACATTGTGGTGCGACAATCATTTCCTAGACCTGAACGTTCGTAAAACTGAAGAACTCATAATAGATTTTAGGAAAAATCCTACTTCTCCCAAGAGACTATTCATTAACCGAGAGTGTGTAAGGAGAGTAGATGAACACAAGTATCTCGGCACTATCATAGATGCAAAGCTCACATTTGGTGAAAATACAGCGATAATTAACAGAAAGTGCCAGCAAAAGCTGTATTTCTTACGCAAGCTACGATCATTCAGTGTCAGCACACATGTTCTACAAACCTTCTACAGATACTACATAGAAAGCTCTATTACATTTGGGTTTCTTGTGTGGTACGGCGGCCTGAGTATCGTGCATCGCAACACTCTGGCACGAACAGTCAGGGTTAGTGGCAAGGTGGTGGGAAAAAAGCAGACCAGTCTAGAGGATCTATACAGGCAACGGGCAGAGAGAAAGGGAAGGAATGTATCCTCAGACCCCGAACATCCCCTGTTTCCATGCTATAAACTACTTCCTTCTGGCCGTCGCTTTCAACTCCCTCACTGCAAACTGAACCGCACTCGAAACTCTTTTGTCCCCTCGTCAATAAGACTAATGAATAAGTAACTGACCTTCGTTCCCCTCCATCTCTGCCAGTCTGACACTGAATGAGCCTGAGATGATTTGTGAGATGATTTAACTTTAACTTAACTTTTTAAAAACTGTTGTAACTTATTTAACTTATTTAACATATTTAATTAATTTATTAATTTATTTATTTATTTAACCGATATAACTGTTATTACTTTAGTCTTTTTATTTTTACATTGTGTATATTGCATGTACATTTGTTTTATATGTCTTAATATGCTGCTACACTCCACATGAATTTCCCTCACAAAGGACAATAAAGTATTGTGATTGATTGTGATTGATACTTTTATTTGGACTCATTACATAGGTGCGTCAATTAACGAGAAAACATGTCACGTGATTTCGAGTGGTCAACACAAAACTACAGCGTACGAGACGTAATATACAGTCTTGCCGAGCGACTGCCCTTGATCGTACGAGTGACGGAGGGCTACTGCTCAACTGACTACTTTCACGACTTCGGCGCCGAACAGGTAAATACAGACGAAGGTAACGTTATTATCGTCGTTGCAGTTTCGACCGCCATATTGGAGATCGTTGTTTCTTATATTCATTGAACTAGGTAGAGGTCGCTGCTTCTCAGATTGAACTTCGTGACAGTTGCAGCTGCTGTTGCCAAATGTACGTTACTTTGTTTTCCTACAATACCGCCACAAACAAATTAGCGTTATTGTATTTGTACCTGTTGTCGCTAAGTCGAAAGTACCCCAGTTTGTTTAGTCATTTGATAGTTATATTTAGGTTTTTTTTGTACTGTTGTTGTTGTTGTTAGTGAGAAACCTACGTATAACTTTTATCAGCATTCAACAATACTAATCGGACTTGTCCTTTTACCAATATGTCAAACGTATTTTGACCAGCTACATAAAATCTGTAACTGTATCTATATATGCATCGGCTGTGTCTTGTGCCGTAGGTTCTGCGCGTCTATGACGTCGCGCGCCAGGAGAGGGTGGTCGTACGGGAGAGTGGTGGGCGATACCTCAGTATACCCTGCAGCTATCCGGGCCGCGTCCGCATCACCTATCCTGAAGGAAAAGGTCGGTCTCCATTGTTATAGAAATGCCCGTGTCCTGATTTGATAAACTGATATATCTAATAATCACTTTCCTCAACTCCAAATAAAACCTTTTCACATAAAATGCAAATTTAAGATACAATGACACAAAAGGCGAAACGGTTTATTTATTATTCTGCTGGCCGGACATGGAGAACGAAACTTTTACAGAAGGGTAAATTATCGAATAACATATAAAACGCCAATATGACATATACGATAGCAAGTATGATCAAATAAGTAAATATTGTTAATGTTGTACACACATTTTGTTTAAAACAGTTAAATTATTACGTTAATTCAGCATGCAATGTTAAGAGCTGGTAAAACAAAATTTTTTTGACGATATAGAATTGTTATGAAAATAATGATATAATTATATTTTCGCAGTTAGGAAAGTGTGTAAGACAAATACAACACCATTTACGTACAATCGTCGTGTTGATGTGTCTTATAATGATCTGATTTGATTTGAATATATCATATTTAATTTTAATTGATTTGATGCATTGATTTAATAACAACGATTCTATTTCAGTTTCCAATAGAGGGACGTCCATGCCAGCTGTGGCTCGTCTCCTCTGCTCTCAATCTCGTTGCAATTTCACCATGATGTTCACGAACGATAAGAGTATCCAGACTTTGGGTCGACGCAGCGGAGAAGAAGGCACGGCGAGTGACTTCGGTGTTCTACAACCGATCAATGTATACAGTGAGCCGTACCTGGTCGCCCACACTCTCGTTAATGGTAGGCCTAAGTTTGTTTATATAATTATAGTAATCATATCATATTCACATGGTAATATCAGGTTTGAAACCTACATTGACGCCTCCACCGTCAAAGGTGCACAGGTATTGGACAATCGCGGTCCATCAACAAGGAACTGCAATTCCACAACTAATTTTAAAGGACCGCATTTAAAAACAATACAGTCGTTTGTAACCTCAATGCATTAGCTCTGTGTTCCATTCAAGGACATCTAAATAAAACGAACACCTTCATCCCGGCGTATGTGAGCATCGCCATGTCGGTGGCCGTCGGACTAATGGAAGGCACGCGCGAGGACTTTCGGAAGGTCTTGGCCGACTTCGACTTCGCTGCGGCTGGCTGTCGGCACGACTGTATCGCTGGCAAACAAGGTAGACAAATGAACCATCAGTAATGTGTGTGTGTGTGTGTGTGTGTATGTGTGTGTGTGTGTATGTGTGTGTGTGGTGTGTGTGCGCGTGTGTGCGTGCGTGCGTGCGTGCGTGCGTGCGTGCGTGCGTGCGTGTGTTTGTAAGAAAGGGAGAGATATATAATGCTTATGTGCGTGTGTGCGTGCGTTTGCGTAGCAATAAAGACATATGTCTTCTTGCAGAAATCATAGTGTTTCCGCAAACTCCGAGCGAGAGCGACTATGTGTTCATCGTTCCCGTGATGCACATCAGTGTAACGCAGTCGGACGACTGGCGCACCGACTACGACGGCTACATGAAGTCGGTGGCGTGTCTCCCACGGTCACAAATGGTCGAGCATGATCCCTACGCTGACGTCTTAACTCCGGGACCTCCGACTAAACAGTCAACATCCGCCCGTCATCATCAGACACGTGCGCCTCCCATTCCCGCACGGGTTCCCACAGCAAGGAGGCCTACGCCGGCACGCAATATACCAATAGCCACTGGACCGAAAGTAACATTCCCTGCGAACAGCATGGCCGCTGTTGTTACCGAACTGAAGAAGTTCAACATCACAGACGTCTCCATAACAGACGCTGTCGCGAGGCCTCATGTCGCTGCAATATCGCCGCAGCCGGCTGTTCCTCTTGCGTCATCCGTTGGCGTAAGCAAAACGCCACACTCGTCACAAGACGCGCACTCAAGGTCAGTGTTACTTGCCAGGAACGCTGGTCGCCCGCTAGCCGTGCCACCAGGCCGCAGACAGAATGACGAATCAACACCGACACTCGGCTCTGTCAGCCTGGCCGGCTCAACGGCGACCGCTGTCGACGACAAGGACGACGATATCCTGAGTAAGGACGTCCACTGTCTTAGCACCGAGAACGTATCCGTCTGTCTGACATTGCTCAAGATGCCGGAGCACGTCGACGACTTTGTCGACAAGGACGTCGACGGCGAGATGTTGTCTTGTCTCGACGAGACCATCTTGATCGACGAGTTCCGCTTCTCCAGGTTTCACGCCAAGAAACTCATGAAGTTCGTGACGGAAGGATACGTACCGCGGACTGGCAGTCTGCGCTTAACGAGCGTATCAGATGCATAATGCGACGTTGCAGCGATCACGGTCTTGAAAAGTTGAGCATTTTATAGTGTTGGTTATTGCATTGCACTGGAAACACGTTTGTTCCCTGGTATAGCACAATACCTGCGCAAATAAAATGCTTACAGCGACAATACATTCGCAATATTACGGAAGATAAATTTACTTGTATGTCATATTGTACACTGAGATGTCTGGTTTTGAGATACGGATTAGGGATGCCAACGTAGACCCAGATCATCCACAGAACAAACGTTGTTAACAATGTTAATAAACAGCCCTAATACGAAGCCAAAGGCGTCCAATAAACACAAGTTATTTTACTACCATAATATTGGCACTGCGCCTAGCTGCATCACTGCAGTTGTTAAAAAGCGAATCGTTCGTGTTTTATAAAGCCGTCAAACGTGCTAACGTGTCAAACTAAATTGTCTATTCCATTCAAGTAGAGTAGTTGCCACAGCTGAAATATTCTGACATGCCACCGGTGATTGACCAATAAGCGCCGAGCTTTTTGGTGGCGTTGATAGACTATGATGCCACTTTTATGTTCTCGTTTTGTTCGAACACGCCGGCTCGGCCCGAGATTGACCATTGGTCACCCCAATATTGACAGGCAAAGGATCAGACAGATGGCCATCCACCGAAACTGACTGTGATCTACTAGTGAGGTAGCTCGAGATCCAAATCATTTACGTTTGGCCAGCAGAATATCAGTGTCCACGGTGTCAAAGGCCTTCCGGAAATCAATGAACACTACTCCCGTTACAAGTCCTTTATCGATGTTTTTAAACCATCGATTTGTAACATTTAGCAGTGAAGTTACAGTGGAGTGCAATCTTCTGAAACCTGATTGGGCATTCGTGAGACGTTGATGCTCTTCCAAATAATCTGTAAAAGAACTATGAACAAAACGTTCAAGTAGTTTAGACATAATGGGTAGAATTGAGATTGGTCTGTAGTTGTTAGTTTCCATTGATGGACCTGATTTGTGAAGTGGGAGCACCTTTGCACATTTCCATTCTATAATAAAGTTGCCAGATTTCAGAGAGAGATTTAGAATGAAAACGAGTGGTTGTGATATGTCTGGTGCTGCTACGCGTAGTAGTCTGCCAGACAGTGTGTCCAGACCAACATATTTATTTTCGGGCATATTCCTTAGCTGTTGTTCAATAAAATCAGGTGTGACAGTAGGGAAAGTAAAAACAGGTATTTCGGGTGATTTAGATGAAGTGAATGAAACCGCTGGTGAAAGCCTATTTGCCAATTATTGACCAATGGTAAGGTAAAATACTTGTTGAAAGCATTGGCCTTATATTTGTGATCAGTAAGTATTTGACCTTCAACAAGTACACCTTTGGGGCTGGACATGGATTTTCCTGGCAGGAGTTCTTTTAGGCATTTCCACATTAATTTTGGTTTCTTCTTATTTTCCAGGATTAGACCAGTGAAGCAGTCCCGCTATGCAGTCTTGAGAGAATTCGAAACGACATTTCTGAAGTGCCTATACTTACTTACTTACTTACTTACTTACTTACTTACTTACTTACTTACTTACTGCTCCCGTAACCCGCCTGGGTCATAGGGTCGCTGCATTGCTGAATGTTTCACCAGTCGACGCTAGTCTTCGCGGTTGTGTGCTAATGTCTGAGTTTCTGCATAGGTCTTCCCAGTCTATTCTGCAATATTGTTTGACCATCTCTTCCTCTGTCTTCCCTGTCTTCTTTTCCCCGGCACTGTTCCTTGTAGTTTTTTTGTGAGCCCGCTTGATCGTGTTACATGGCCATACCATCTCAGTTTCCTCTTTTTTACTGTGGTCAGCAGGTCTTCGTAATGTCCTACATGTTGAGTGATGATTTTTCTGATTGTATCGTTGGTGATGTGGTCCGTGTAGGAAATACCGAGGATTCTTCGGTAGCATTTCATTTCCAATGCAGCAATTCTTCTTTTGCCTATATATTTGCCAAAATATTTATAATCCTTTAGAATGTGCTTTTTTCAAACTAATGTTTCATTTTAATATCATCTTTAATTTCCTCAGTTAACCACGAAAGAAATGATTTCCTGACTCGTCTAGTAACAAATGGTCAGTGTTTGTTACATACATGTGTAAAGAGATCCTTAAATCTCGGTTAAGCCTCATCCACGTCCTCAAACTGCCCAACAGAACTCCAGTCACACATGTCTAATTCATTACAAAAGTCGTTTTTATCACGGTTTTTTAAATTTCTCATTTCCACTGTTCTATGAGTCTGTGTAGGTGCATGGGACTTATAAGAGGTGACACAGTAGACAAGATAGTGGTCTGCAATTCCACCAGATATGACCTCATGCTTCGCTATCTTATCAGGCTCAGTAGTCATAATCGCATCAATCAAGGTACGACTTGTGGATGTTACTCTGGTGGGTTTGTTAACAAGCTGAGTCAACTGATGTGACATACATGTTTGTACAAAGTGCTGCTCCGAGATCCCTAGCATATTCGCCTGGGGCCGTAAGGTGCCCAGTATCCGCAGTGTACCTCAAGGAGGTTGTGCTAGAGTCTCGTCTATGGAGAGGCTATGGGGAGACTTACGCATTAGGCTCCCTTTTCACTCCATGGAGCTATCTGGCGTCGGTAGCTGAAAGCGAGAGTATGATGCGCACACTACACACTACACTACAGCACTAGGCGCATCACACAAACCTGTTTTAAACACCACACCACAATCTACACAACTTACTTAACAAGATTGCCATTTAAAGCTACAGGCTGAACTGAACTCACCCACATTACAATTAGTATTACGCACTGAAACCTAACATCACTACGCGATATAATATCATCGAATTACTGATTATATGTTGCATTCCGCAATTCGTTCTTTAAAACAATATCATACATACATCGACACATCGTTCGCCACGACGGTACAGTGAACGAGCAATAACAGGCGATGTTCTCTGTCAGCGTTTCGATTCACTAGAGTACTCGGATTATCTCGTCGGCCAGATTAAATTTAAATCGAGATTGCAATGAACATGCTATCACTAAACATATACACATTCAAACGAACAAACACAATGGACGGAGTGACACGCAAACATAATGCGCATCTTCAAATGAATATTTCCCTTGCGATACAACTAACAGACAAGAAGAAGAAGAAGAAGAAGAAGAAGAAGAAGAAGAAGAAGAAGAATTTTATTTTATTTGACCCAGACAAAGTAGGGTCAGGAGACTCCTCTAAGACTATGGTAGTCGCTATCGAGGAGCCACCTTTTCCAATAAAACTTTAACTGAATCAATACATCACCTAATAAAATTCTTCCAGAAAAAGAAGAAGAAAAAAACAAATAACAAAAAAACATAATATGTATGCATGTGTGTAGTGTGAGCAAGCTTACATGATTGTTGTGTTTGTCGTTTAGGCACTGTTTTGTATTGTATCAAGTTGACAGGTGGTTGTCAGTTCTTAATTTTGCATACATATGTAGCAGTTTTGCCTGGTGCATGTTACTTGATAGTTTTGTAAAAAATAAAGTTTAACATACTTGGCAAATCCTTGTGAACTGTGTGTGCTAAGCTTTTCTTTGACAATATCAGGAATGTTATTTAGTAAAAGACTTAGACTTACGGCAGAGACAAAGAAAAATATAGCGCCCTATAAAACCAAATTAAACAAACGCTGCTATAACGGCGTTACATTCACTATAATAATAATAGGAAATACTGGTAACAGACAAAATACAGAGCTTAGTGCTATACACATATAAGTCTCAGGGTCACACTTATTTCCATTTAAAAAATGTGTTAATAGTAATATTGTTAAAATTTTACATATGCGTCGGAACTTGATGAATGCATCTTTGGTAAGAAGAAGAGGTTGTGAGCAACAGCCCTGTCTAAGGTTGTCATACATTCATAGCGATTTTGTGCAGTGTCAGTGGCAATTTTCTTTTCTTGACTTAATGGAGTGTTATTAATGTAGCATATTGATTCTTATGTAAACATTTTCACATAGGTTTCATCAGGTACATTGTCAGTTGTAGCGGCCAGGTCAACATATATTTTCACCAAAGCATTCAAATAGTAGAGAAAACACGACAAAATACCATGGGGCAACCGAATTTGACGATGCACGAACTTTGCACACACAAACATACAATCAATGTCAATGCGACAATGACGACTCCTGCCAATTCACACTAACAACATAGTATAGTTCAGCAGTTTTACTAACACAAAGAGTAAAGTTAATTGCAAGTGCTTTGCATGACTGTTGGTGAAATCTACGTCATGAAATATCGTTGATCAGGCGCCAAGGTTTTGCTAGTGTCAGTGTGTGGACATGATCGTGTCGCTGATTGTAAATTGCAAGCAAAACTATCTGGTCATGATTCTCACCGTCCAAATTCAGCCACGTATGTTGACATTGACGATATATACTGCATGTATGAGGTGTAATCGGAAGGATGGTGCAATTTGCGACGTGTGCGAAACACTGGAAGCCTGTGAAACGAGAGAACCGAAGTGATGACGTCACGCCGTTTAGCAACCGGCCCAGCTGGTTCCTACAAATGTTTTCAGCCGTATCTGTTAACATTGTGTTACGTTTTGTCTACACCGTGAACACCATTCTGAAAGTCGTACGTGTAGTTATTTACGGTTCCTATAAGCTGAAAGTAAGAAGCAAACATTGGTGAAAAAAATTTGGTATTTTTAATATTCTGCAACGAGAAAATAATTTTGTAACGCAAGCAATTTTATCGCATTAACAATATTGGTAGACGTGCAACACAATTTGCTTTATTGTGCATCACGCTATTTTCACCACAAAATGCGAAAGGAGAACCTGTCAATGCTACTTAATCCATGTATGAAATTGCCAATATCGAAGGATTTGATAATATCGTGAAATAAGGAACAAAATAAGTTAGGGAGGAGTCATTATATAAGTTGGAGCTTTTTGGTCACCATCAAGGAGGATGCAGTCGGTGGGTTTTGGGTAACCTGATGTAGGGATACAGTTAGGGATTTTAGTGAGCCTCAAGAAGGAATTTTGGTGAGCCTGTAGTTGGAGGGTTTTGATGATATATTCATCACGTTCCGACGCATATATAAAGGTGAACAACATGATTATTAACACATTTAAAAATGTAAATATGCTGTTAGCAAAATTACTATCTATACAAAGTTAATAAACACATTATGCAGTTAATTAACCGTAACATTAATAATATGCATTGCATATAATAATTAACTCCACGAATGTTTATCAACATATAACTGTGAGCCTCGCTACCACGAAAACTGGTTATTGTCTTGGATTTGGACCAATTTCTTGTAATTGTAATAGCATTTCAATCTTAGCGCTATTATGAATCATTTCTCCTCCATACTAGCATGCACCGCACCTCGAAGAACGCTTGGAAAATGAGTGAAACCATTAACATGATCAGACTGACATGATTTTCTCCCCTTTTAAGCGGTTTGGGCTCCTCGGAAAAGTATGCAACAAGTTCAGAGATAGGGGCCTACTGACGCCAGTAGCCATATTCGAACAAAAGATAGCGATGCTAGGAGTTTGTTTTCAATGGGTAAATCCCCCTACATAATGGGTTTTTATTAATTGTGAACTAACATGGATACCCATAGACTTTCAAGAAGTGATCCCCGGGGCGTATGAATGGTTTTCTGAACAAAATATGTTTTTTAGAATATCTGATTATTACATATAGTTGCATTCACCTTGTAGCTTTTAGAAATCGATAAACCTACACGTGTGGATCACAAAATTATGATTACAATTGTGGACAAAACAACTCAAAACCATTTTTAAACCAGCCAATTGCACCTCCGCTTGAGGCTCACCAAAACGCCAACTTAATTATCGCTGCCTGACTTCTCAACCTGAAATATATTTTGTTTCATATTTAAAGACATTACCAAATCCTTCGATTTTAACAATTTCATACAGTAATTGTACGATGTTGACAGGTTATCCTTCCGAATTTTGCAATGAAACTCGCGTGAATCACAATAAAACATATGGTGTACCGCGATCGATTTTGTCACTGCGATCAAGTAGCTTGCGTTAAAATATCGCTTTTATGTTCCAGAATAAAAAAATAACCTAATTTGTTTCATCCATATATGCTTCTCACTTTAAATTTATGGGAAATATAATTAACTACAAGTATGACTTTCAGAATAATGATTACAGTTTGGAACAAAACATAACACCATACTAACATATATGAAGGGATTCATTTGACGTCACACTCCGGTGCTCTGTATACACGGAGACACAGTTCCGACGCCATCGTGACCTAGATCAGAGTTGCGAATAAGGACTGTGGATGAATAGAACAGATTATTTGATGATTGTGTGGGTGCTAGTAGTGTGAATATGTTTAAAAATGAAATCGACACATACCACAGAAGGGCTGGATATATGTAAATAAAAGGGTTGGACTCTCGATAAGCCAAAGGGCTTCCTTGTCCACCTGCCATCTAGAGTTAATTATCTGGATGGCAATCTTGTTAAATCTTGTTAAAACTATAAATGTGACTTTTTCTTGGAGGTCCAATATATCGCGTGCTCTGATTATCAATGTTTATTCCTTTGTCCCCGAGAGGTCGGAACGGGACTAAACGAAAAACGAGTTCACCTGGTGGCCTAAACGGGGCAATCGCGTGACTACGAACCATACATAAAGTCGCTAAGTCCGTGTAACGCCTGGGACGAACTCGAAAATTATAACATATTATAACTTTTAACCATAGCGACATTAAACAAATAAAGGCAGTACTTTTCATACAATGGATGGGTGTTAATTTACTATATATTAAATTAGTTTAATATTTAAAAAAATTATGTCATGTATTTAATTACTTAAACATCTGGTCTTATATGTTCTTAATCTAGAACTATTTAACATGTATTCTTAATCTAATACTATTTAACTGGTATGTATATATATATATATATATATATATATATATACATACCAGTTAAATAGTATTAGATTAAGAATACAAGTTAAATAGTTCTAGATTAAGAACATATATATATATATATACAACATTAGTAATAACGTCATTATGACGCATACACATTCTCTATTGTGTTTAGTCATTCTGCCAACCAATTCAAAAATTGCAGTCACACAAAGCTATCTAACCGCGCCTAGTTCCATTTATACCTGTCTGCCGAGAGTCGTGATCGCAATGGGTAAAGCAATCGAGCTGGGGGGGGGGGGGGGGGGGGGCTTTCAAACACATTCTATTACGTGAATAATGT
>OZ023209.1:64712005-64718839 GCA_963995525.1 Escarpia spicata | reverse complement strand
GCAATGTTTGAAGGGGGTAAATACGAAGTCATTGACTTTTGTTTAAATTTACCTTTGACATATATATATATATATATATACACACATTTATACATACATACGTACATGTATATTAATACATTGATATTATTAATTGAACTTGCTATTCATCTAACAATCTAGCTACAATAATTGAAAACATGTAATGGAATATGTGCATGTTCAACATTTAAAGTATGTGATAAGTACACATCTTTACACATATTGTAGTTTCCTCAATGGCATGATTATATTTGTGTATGATTTTGTTTAGATTTTCACAACCAGATATTTCTTAAATAAAAGATTCTTAGATTTCCACAACCAGATATTTCTTAAATAAAAGATTCTTGCATTGACGCTTAAATGCAGTAATAGCATTAGTAGTTTTTAAATGATCACATAGAGAATTCGTAATTGCACTCCCTTTACACAAAGAGACATTGGTTAAACAGACTCTCTGTCGTTCTAAGTCATGATTAGCTCGCAATGAGTTTGCTATTTCCCGTCTAGTAAACAAACACTGAATATTTGATGGTAAACAACTATAGTAAGCTTTGTACATAAATAATAATGTTTTCAGTTCTATGATAGCAGGTCATTTTAGAAAATGTAATTCTTGGAAAACTTAGTTTGTATGATCCAACCGTCTTGCACCAAATATAATGTAGATTACTCTTTTTTGTAATACGAAAATACAGTTAACATTTGTTGGGTACGTGCTCCCCGATATCTCTGCATAGTAATTTAAATACGTCAAAAAGAGAGAACTGTATAGAATACGTCTACTATTTTGATCAGGTAGATGACTGCATCTATGCTTTACGGCTGTACTTTTTGAAATCTTTGATTGTACATATTTTATATGCGCTTTCCAATTTAGTAGATCATCAATAAACACGCTCAAAAACTTGGTGACCCTTTCTCTTTCAATATTAACATTTCGTATTGTTATATTAACTTCTTTGTTGAGCATACGATTTCCAAATAACATATACACGTGTAATTGGTTTTAGATATGTTCAGAGATTATTTATTTACTGCAAACCATGTATACATTTGGTCCAGTATACATACTGTTTCGTTTAGTTTATTGATGTTACTATTTGCATAACAATATTAGTATCGTCTGCAAAGAGGATGTACTATACAAGATTATATATGTTTCAAATATCATTAACGTATAGAATGAACAGTTTGTGGCCAAAGTTCGAACCCAGTGGATCGGTCACCACTGTTCACATATGCACGCATGCATACGCACACACGATCGAATTGACAATATTCATCCGTACAATACTATTTTAGTCTTACTAGACGGAACACGTCAAGAGCTTTTATATCACGCTGCTGCTCCACGTATTCACACACATTTCTCAGTAGTTCGGAAACTATCCTTCCCTGACATGTTTCATCAGTTTGATGGCGTTATATCTGCTGAAGTGAAACTCGTCTGTGAGGATCTGCTCATCCAGACTCGTCAACAATTCGCCATCCACGTCACAGTTGATGAAAGATGTCACGCACGTCTCAGGAATCTTCAGCGTACGAAGACGATCGGCGAGTTGAGTCACACTTAAAGATGGTAGATCATGCCGCACGTCTGATATTGACTTACTGCCTTGTGGTATGAATGAGCAATGTGTGGAGGAGGTCGATTGGAAAAGATCAGGAGAGTCTTTTTTCGTTTGCTCTTCCGCTTGGTCCTTTCCTGCACCAGCAGTATTTGTGATCGCGCCTACAGTGCTAGGCGAAGAGCTCTGCCCACAAGTAAATACAGCTGACATTTGAAACGGTGCAACTGTTCCGGTGGTGACCGATCCATCGTGTTTCTTTGCTGGCAGCGTTTTGGCGAATATCTCATCGAGGACCCGAGGACGTGATGGTAGAACAACCGATTGGAGCCGTCTAACCGGATACACGGTGGATCTGCCGGGATTCTCCACCGTTGGCTGGGATGATGCACGTGGGTCTGGAGGAGGAGGTCTCGGCAAGGCTCTCTTGAACACTCCCCGTGGACCTTCCGCTGACTTCTTGTGGGCTTTTCTCCACGCGCCTCTCTCCGGTGGCACATTTACAGAATAGGCGGCTGATTGTGTCACTTCCATCGCCATCTTGCCCCAGGCGGAAGACTTGGAGATTGTTGCCATCGGGTTAATGAATTCGTATTCGTTTGACGTGATGTCGCTTGAGAACAGCATGATTTCTGGAAGTGAAAGACTGATTAGAAACAATCTCATTGCAGGAAGTTATAACGTCTGGCAGAATCTACAAGCAGTCAAAGCGATGGCACTACAAGGACATATTTATTTCTTTGTCAAGACCGAAGGACTTGATCGACGAATGGATATACTATGTAAACAATTATTATTATTAACACGAAAAGTTATTATTCGCATATCAAACCTGTATATTGATCACCATTGCAGTTATTAATAATTATTACCATCGGTGAAATCGTCAGTGTGGTTTATCTTATGTGTCGTAGCAGCTGCAACAGCCGACAGCGTTCAATTGTTCTTTACAACAGTGCAACAGTAGGTGTTTGTGATAATAGACAGGCCCGTAACCAGGGAACTCCCCTTCAAAAACAAACCCCATCAAACCCTATACCCCGTATACCCTCAACCGACCCCCGTTTTCCAGCAAACCAACTGCGTAGCATTCAAAAATTACTTTTAGGTGTTCAGTGAAATCTTTTCAGAATTAAATTAAAACCAAATATCATAAATTTTGTTTGGGAGGTTCGAACCAATCCCATGCAAAAACGAACCCCCCACCCGTTCGAATCCCTCATACTCACCTCCGTTCTCCGCTAAACTAGGTGCATAGCAATCAATACTTACTTTTAGCTGTTCAGTGACTTTTGCACAACATTAAAACTTGTAACATGTTTTTTTTTTTTGGGGGGGATTCGGATAAATCCCACATTTACGAACCACCTCCGAAAACGAACCCCCTCGTTCGGAACACTCATATCCACCTCCGTTTTCCCGCTAAACCAGCTGCAATCAGGAATTATTTTTAGCTGCTCAATGAAATTTGCACAGCATTAAAACTACAGATACGACCACTTTTTGGAGGGGAGGATTTCATCGTTATACCAGAGATACTTCACTCCTACGCCTGGTCCCAGCAGTGTTGTACAAGCAGAAGCCTGAACTTGCAGAAGCAATCGCCATGTACAAAGGTGATCTGTCATCTTCGAGCGTGCTGCCAGAAGAGTTGCATCGATGGGAACAGTGTTATCGCAGCAAAGAGCCAAACGACTGCCCAAACAGCTGTGCAGAGGCAATCAAGGAATGCCAGCGTGAATCATTCCCAACATATATGTGCTGTTGCAATTGACCTGTACAATCCCCGTAACGTCATGCGAAAATGCCAGCGCTCTACGACGCTTGAAAACCTTCATGTGGACCAGTATGGCCCAAGAACGTCTCTCCTCTTTTGTACAGGTGCACATCCACTATGATGTCACTGTTGATGTCAATCAAACGGTGAATTATTTTGCAGACCGTTTCCCAAGGAAACTGCAACGAAAGATCTGTCTTCACTACCCCTTCTGTTGCACATTAATTGTGATATCCCTACTGATTTCAACCAAAAACAATAATTTTCACAGATCGTGCCATGTTATATGAACGTTGAATGTCTTTACAATTGCTGTTTTTATTTTTGCACATGTAGCAATAGTTTTGCGTTTATTTGTGACATTAGTCACTTTAATATTGGTCGTCAAGTCGAGTATATAATACCAAGGTTTGCTTAAAAATACCAGTGTGCCTAGCGCGGCGCTATGTTGTCGTTATATATATATTTTTATATTTTATATATATATATGTATCTTCTTCTTACCCTTGCTCCCTTGCGGGGTGGGGTCCACGTCACTTGGTAGCTTCTTCTACTTTTCTTGTCAGTTCTTTCCACCTCTCTCTCTCTCTCCTCCATCCATTCATGGCTGTTCACGCCAGCCCTCCCCAGGTCTCGTTTTATGCTGTCATTCCATCTCAGCCTTGGTCTTCCTCTCCTTCGTCTGCCACCCTCTTCTACTTTCCACGCTCTTTTCGCCAGTCTGTCTTCACCCATTCTATGTACATGTCCCGCCCATCTCATTCCGTTACCGGCTACTTTCCTCTTTAGTTTGTGTGTTTTCATTCCAATCTCCTCTCTCAATTCCTTCATCTTCCTTCTATCCTCTCGTGTTACTCTACATATTCTTCTGACCCAGTTGTTTTCTGGCACCTGTAGTTTCTCCTCCTGTCTCGCTGTCAGTGGCAGTGTTCCCAACCCATATATACAGGCTGGTACAACGCAGGCTTCTAACACTTTTCCTTTGAGTTGTTTCTTCAGTTTTCTGTCCCACATAATGCCTTCTACCCTCTTCCATGCTGCTGCTCCTGCTTGCACCCTCCTCTGTATTTCTTTACTACTCCTTCCATCCTCACACACTGTACCGTCCAGGTATACAAACATTTTCACTTGTTTAATGGTCTTTCCGTCAACAACTACATGCAGATCTACCTCCTGTTCACCTATCCACATTACTTCAGTCTTCTCCAGATTCACTCGGAGGCCGTGTTTTCTGAAGGTGTCACTCCATTCTTGCAATGTTTTCTGTAGTTCCTCTTTGTTATCAGCCACCACTGCTAGGTTGTCTGCATACAGTATCTTCTTAAGTTCTTCCTGCTCCGATATCTTTCCACTGATCAGGTTCATCACCATAATGAAAAGCAGGGGACTCAAGGCACTTCCCTGTCTGAGTCCTACTTCCACTCCAAATTGTTCCGATGTTTCTCCTTCGACTCTCACTACTGCTGTTGTCTCCTTGTACATTTCCTCCACCAGTATGCTTCTGCTTCTCCAACCTTCATCCATCTCATGATTGCAAATGCGAGTTCTCTCGGCACGATGTCAAATGCCTTTTCCAGATCTACAACATCGAACGCTACATCCTTTTTAAATTCTCTCTTCTTCTCGATAATTTGTCTGATGGCAAACAATCCATCATCTGTTCCTCTCCCTTTCCTAAATCCCAGCTGATTCTCTCCAATTTTGCTCTCCACTGAAAGCCTCACTCTAGCGTCCAGTATCCTTTCCAACAATTTCAGGGCTTGACTCAGTAATGCCTCTGTATCTCCCTGGGTCATGGATGTACCCTTTCCCCTTCGATATCGGCACAATCACGCCTCTTCGCCACTCTGCTGGTATCTCTCCTGCTGTGAAGCACACATTAAACAGCCTTGTCAGCCACTTGATTCCAAGTCTGTTTGCTTTCACCATTTCCACTGAGAGTTCATCCACTCCTACAGCCTTTCCAGTTTTCATCTTCTTTACTGCATTCTCCACCTCTTCTTCTGTTATTTTCCTCACCTCCGGCTCTCTCCTTACGGTATGAGGTATCTCTATCTCATATTCTTCCTCCGGATTTAGTAGTTTCTTGAAGTACTCCTCCCAAACACCCAGCACTTGTTTTCTTCATTGCTGATGTTCGTATAGTATCTTTGCTGTCTCTCTCTCTATCCCTGGCAAGTTTGAAGATCAGTTTTTTCCTTCTTCAATCTTATCACATAATTCCTGCTGTTTATCATCTCTTGCTTTGTATTTTTTTCATCACTCGCTTCTTCTACACACTTCAGTGCCTCCTTTTTTCTCGTATTGCTTGTTCAACTTCCTGGTTCCACCACCACTGTACTTTCTTCTTTCGGCTTTGTGTCGGCTTTCCTGGTGTTCGGCCACATATCTCCTCAGCTGTTCTAACAAAGCCTTCCTTAAGTGCTTTCCACTCTGATTCCACGTCCTCCCTTTGTTCTTGGAGTAGCCTGAACTTCCTCTCTACTTCGGTTTTGTATTGGGCCATCACCTCTCCTTCACATTTCCACCATTTTATTATCTGTCTTTGTTTCTTCCTTCCCTGTTTGCCTCTACCTATTTATGTTGGCTCGTTATGTGCTCTCCTGCCACAATTTTGCAGTCCCTAACCTTGTTCAACTGGCTGCTTCTAGCAATCAGCAGATCTATCTCTGTTCTGTTGTTTCCACTTCTGTATGTGATCTTGTGTGATTCCTTCTTCTGAAAGAAGGAGTTTACCATCACTAGCTGATTTCTGCCTAGCATCTCGACCAGATCTTGTTCCTCTCTGTTTCTCATTCCATATGCGTACTTTCCTAAGGTCTCCTCATTGTTCTGTATCTTTCCTACATGTGCATTTAAATCACCTGCCACAACCAGCATTGTCTCCGGCTCCACAATAATGTCTTCCAGGTTGTTTCGGAATGCATCCTTGTCATCTTGAGTTATCCCTGTCTGCGGTGCGTAGACCGATAGATGCACATCATCTCTACACCAACTAACATCCACACTGCAATTATCCTGCCTTCCCATCGTTCCACCCTGATGACTTCCTTGCTCTATTCCTCCTTCATAATCACTCCCACTCCATTCGTCCTTCCATCTCCCCCTGCAAGCAGCATCTTAAACCCATCTCCCAGGTCCACTGCTCGGTCCCCTTTCCACTTGGTTTCTTGTACCCCGATCACTGACAGTTGCCGCCTCTTCATTAGCTCCACCACCTCCACTCGTTTCCCCGTCATTGTTCCCACATTGAGAGTGGCAAACTGGACTTCGCATGAGAGTCGATGCCGGCTGTTCGACCCTCCAGGTCTTCGTTGATTTCTCGCTGGTGCCTGAGTCCCAGCGCGTCGGTTCCCCCGCACGCGGTAGCCAATCTCGTAATTACTAAGTGACATAGCATATGATTGAGGTCATTTATTCGAGCCACATGGCGCTGCCCATGCTGACCCATGTGGTGGGTTTGTC
>OZ023209.1:64597005-64707005 GCA_963995525.1 Escarpia spicata | reverse complement strand
CCAACCTTTTTATCTACGTGTACATCGCCTTTCTAAGGTATGTGTCGATTTTATTTTTAAACATATTCACGCTACTAGCACCCACACAATCAGCAGATAATCTGTTCCATTCATTTACAGTCCTTTGTGAAAAAGAGAACTTTCTTATATCTAATCTACACGGCTCCTTTGCTAATGTAACTTCATGTCCTCTAGTCCTTCTATCTTTCTTAACTGAGAAAAAAATATTTATATAAATATTTTCATAACCATCCAATATTTGAAACACTTCTATCTGATGTCCTCTCAATCTCCTTATCTCTAGTGTTGATAAACCACATTCTTTTAAGCGTATTTCATAACTAAGATCCCTCAGTTTTGGTATCATTTTAGTTGCTCTTCTGTGTACTCTTTCTAACATATGTATGCCCTTCTTGCGATGTCGCCTCCACGCTTGTATACAGTATTCTAAATGAGGCCTAGTTATTGTTTTGTACAGCGGTATTATTAGTTCTGTTTCCTTCTACGCTATATTTCGCCTAATGAAACCAAGGATTTGATTTCCCATTGAACCTGCAATTCCGCACTGCTCTGAAACCTTCACATCAGCACTAATGGTTAACCCTAAGTCAAGTTCTTTTTTCTTTTACAGTAGTACTTAGTACAGTACCCCAATTGTATATTGTACATCTTCGTTTCCATGTCCTGTATGGAGGCATTTAATTTTCTCAAAATTGAACTGCATTTGCCATTTTTCAGACCATTTGATCAACCTGTCATGAAGATCTTGTAAAGTGTGTCTATCTCCATCACTTTTAGTCCTTCTAAACACTTTTGTATCATCCGCAAATTTCAACACCTTGCTTGTTATAACATCGTCCAAATCGTTGATATATATTAAGTATAATATAGGTCCTAGTACTGATCCCTGTGGTACCCCACTCAATATTGATTTCCAGTTTGAAGCCTCCCCATCAACTACTACCCGTTGTCTTCTGTCAATCAGCCATTTTTCTATACAGTTAAATATACCATTTCCTATACCATGGCCCTTTAGTTTAAGCAGTAATCTTTGATGTGGCACTCTGACGAAAGCTTTCTGAAAATCTAAGTAGATGATATCTACTGGTGATCCCTCGTCTACCCATTTAGTGATATCTTTCAAAAAACATAACATATTTGTTAAGCATGACCTCGCTTTTAGAAACCCATGTTGAGATGGGTTTATAAAGTTATGTTTAAAGGTCGTCAACCAATTCGTTTGCCCATCGCCAATCCGGTTCTTTTAGGTCCAGATGTGTAATGTATGAATAGTTTAACTAGTGTGCACAGTCGGTTTAATAAAACAATGCGTACTTGTTTTTTTAATCGTAAAAAAAACACTTGTCGTTAAACAGGGTATAGCTGGCGAAAGCCAATTGCGCTGTCGACCTCCTGCGCCATTTCGGTCACGTGCTTTACGCGAGATCGGCATCCCACGCATTCGAAAACAATAACAACACACACGTGCTTTGGTGTATCAAGATGAAGATTCCAAAGTTGTTGTACGAAAGTACGTATTAAACTATCGCAGTTAGCGACAAGAACGCGTAGCCGTGTATTAATTCAACGAGAATTGCAACTTGCGAAAGTCTACACTCGACTGGAGGCTGTTTATAACTTCTAACTCAAACTGAGCCAGTCACCATGCCATGGCATATCAGCCTGAAATTCCGTCAGAGACTGTGTCAACGAACATAATATTTGATGTGTTCTATTTGTTTACGCATGATATTGTTAATAAGCCATGTTATTGCGACAATACATATAGAGAGTAGATGACGTGACGGTGCGAAATGACAAGTAACATTGGTTTGGCAGTAGGGAATGAGAGGAGGCAGAAGAAGGCCTAAAGCGGTCACCTGGGTCAGGCAGACACAGGCAGGATACATAGTCTGCGGTAGGCCCACATTTGATCAATCCATTTAATTTCAAATTTATAACAATCAGCATGTATAAGTTATCAAAAAAAATTAATGTGCACATTTAAATATACATTTGTTTTCATACACATTTTAATAATAACATATTGGACATAGACGAAATAAGCTTATAAAATAAATTAATCATTTTTGAAGAAGGTAAACATTCATGTTATGAACCTTTGAATACATGACAATGAAAATATACTGTTAGCATCACAATAACACCAATTTGTCATTTCCAAAATTCAACATCACCATTCAACCTCAGGCCTTAAAATATCTAACATGAATATGTGTAGTAGTTACACATGGCAGACACTGACATGAATTTGCCTACTGAAAACAAAACATATAAATGCGCTTTACTGATGCTTTATTGATTAGCAGAATTCAAATCACTCTATAATATTGACTAAGATCAGGCATCACTGTAATGAAATTGAACAATTTTAAATTCATGTAATGATAATGAACACCTTGTAACAAAACATAGTTAAAATTTATCACCGTTTTTAAAAAGAGCATATTCTATTAATGTCTGCTTGCTGTGTCAACCCGCCCCCTCCCTCCCCCGGAACAACCCTGGTAAACACCGACTGTTCCTAACAGATCAACATGTATAAATGCAGCTGTAGTAGATCATTTCTACTGCCTTTTTTCTTGTGAAATGCTGCAGGTCACACCTGAAACATTATTTTATATTTACGGATTATGACAATGAACACTCCATAATTATTTATTCCCAACACTACTATGATACCTGTTTTTGTTTACTGAATATATGCTTTTCTTTACAGGAGATTTAACTAGTGTGCTTAGTACCACTAGTTCTCCACGTTAATATGGCATACTGGGCCGTTGTATTTGTCCAGGATCTCGGACACGATTCTGAAGCTGTGCAGCATGCTGCATATTAACGGTTTGGCTGCATATTAACAGTTTGTCATGTGAACGTCCACCGAGTGATCCCAATTGCGTCGTGTGTTGCATCCGTGACAGATTCCCCAGTGCTGATGGGGTGTACACTGGCTCCAGGTCAGTCAGTTAGCTTGACTGACTTGAAACCAATGTAGAATGCAGGTTGTTCGACATAAGATTGTGGTGAAGCCTGACTAGCTCTGCAGTTGGTGATGGAAAGGTGGGTGCCACGGTATGGCAGATATGGCGGTGAACTACATCAGTTTGGATATCGATGACATCACTGTATGTGTTCGCTTTCTTCGATAGTACTGCATACCAGCTTCCTGACAGTTTGTGTACATCCGCATCTACCTATACCGGAGACAAAATGACAATTAGCATGGATCTGACACGTATGATATTTTATATGTGACGACACATTTATCAAAAGTCAATAATACACAGTATTTATATTCAATTCAACTTTCACTTTTAGTAGTATCCCTGAAAAATACATAAATTATCCAGCATTGTTACAGTGGCAGGGTTGCATTGTCTGTGTGTTGCTGATAGTCAGTGGCAGCCAGTGGAGTTCTTGCAACATACGCCAGGTACTTGTTATGTACAACACAGGTGTGTGATGAAGTATTGGTATTGAAAGCCTTTTCACATTTTTCAACAACAATCTGTTGTTTTTTGTAACAAAGAATCTTGATAAAAGTAACTGTTTGTTTTTATATGTACCTGACATTTGTTTAACCTCTTCCTTCCAAATGTTTGTTTCTACTGTTGCTTTGCATGTTATGTTCATGTAATGTGTATGTGATATTAAATTACTACATTATACAAATCAAGTGCAGTGACTGTGCTTGTAGTTGTGTTGTGTGTTTCATTATTTTGTAGCCAATCTCATGAAATAGTTTCAATAAAATGTTTTTTACTTTACATTGTCTTTACTTTAATTCACATGCATTTCTAACAACAATATGCAATTTAACAAGGACACCCATTACTGCAAAATCATAATGCAGACAACCAAAACTATCACATACAGGGGCGGATCCAGAAATCGAGTCTGGGGGGCACAAAAAGCTCCACTGGCGGCCGAACCAAATGGTGTAGTCTACATTTTGTCACTATCGCGCCGCCATAACTTCAGCCGCATGGCTGGAGTGGTGATATCGGAAGACACCATAACTTCACCCGCTCCACTGGAGTGGTGATATTGGAAGACGCCATAACTTCACCCGCTCCACTGGAGTGGTGATATCGGAAGACACCATAACTTCACCCGCTCCACTGGAGGGGTGATATCGGAAGACACCATAACTTCACCCGCTCCACTGGAGTGGTGATATTGGAAGACGCCATAACTTCACCCGCTCCACTGGAGTGGTGATATCGGAAGACACCATAACTTCACCCGCTCCACTGGAGTGGTGATATTGGAAGACGCCATAACTTCACCCGCTCCACTGGAGTGGTGATATTGGAAGACGCCATAACTTCACCCGCTCCACTGGAGTGGTGATATCGGAAGACACCATAACTTCACCCGCTCCACTGGAGTGGTGATATCGGAAGACACCATAACTTCACCCGCTCCACTGGAGTGGTGATATCGGAAGACACCATAACTTCACCCGCTCCACTGGAGTGGTGATATCGGAAGACACCATAACTTCACCCGCTCCACTGGAGTGGTGATATCGGAAGACACCATAACTTCAGCTTATTAGTATCACCTAAACTGGGGCACATTTCAAATGGTCGCGCGGGCCCATTATAAAAGGTCTGCAGACACGCCAAATTCCTCCCAGGCCAACATACTTGTTTAGTGCTTGTATTTATAATTTTGCTAAAAGGTTTGGTGATAGTAATGCGTACCACATTTGAGAATACTAATTTACCTGAAGGTGAAGAGCTTTCACGCCGCATACATCTGTATGTGGTGTTGACCTCGAGTTCTGAAAATATGGTACACGTATTAATAGTCGGCACTGATTGTTTTTAACAATAATCATTTTAATGAGCTTGCAAAAATTGCAATGCAATGAACGACCACCTGCCAATGCCAACGGTCAAATGCTATCTATATATATACATGTTATGGGTATTAATTTACACGCATTTCACAGTATTGAGGGGCGCTGGTTTTCTTAACATAACAAAAGCTCACAGAAGGGGCAATCAAAAAACCTGGTGAAACCACTGGAATATTCTTTTCCTTTGGCTATGACTAAACGGTAAACAATCAAAATTTAGTACAAGCAACATTCATATGTATATTCACTGATACGCCTAAATATACGTGATTTTAGCTGAATAATTCGAAATTACTAACCTCTCTGGAAGAACCTTTGCGAACGCTGCATCTATTGACGTTATGACTGATCCCACGGCCACAGTCCACTGGCACTGTCCCCAACTCGTTCTGTTTACTTTGTTTCGTTCCATAGTCTTTCCCAATCATAAATACACCTTTATGCGTAGGTACTGTGTTTGTCTGTCTAATTTAGCCCACTTTGCCGTGTCGGTGGCATATGTTCGTGGACGTCCACTCATTGCCTAAACTCGGTATTTCATAACATCAACAGCGCCAAAGGGTGGGGTCAAAGGTCAATATCGCCCATAATTCGCGATCACGAGAAGACAAGAACGCGATTCCACACAAAGTTCAATGTCCATACTCAGGTAAAATTGAAACAAAAAACCGGATCCGGTTTTTTACCAAAAACGAAAGGGTTCGCAATTGTTCTACTTATTTAAAAAACGAACTAACACGTACGTGTGCATAAACGAACGAATTGGTTGAGTACCTTAAATAATAAAATCCACCATGTGATCTTTAATTAGCCTTTCTAATAATTTGCAAATCACAGATGTTAAACTCATGATGGTCACCCTGTTCGAAAAAAACGAGACTAGGTTCTGCTATAACATCGTCCTATATGTATTCTGCAATCCTCATACAGTACTTCTAATAAGTAGGCATACGTTGAATATATAATGCTTTTATTATAAATTACGCCTTATATAACATCAAATTTTAGACATGTCGTCATCGATCATACATAGGCTCGGACTTTAGGCCAAGCCTTGGCGTACAGGCCAAAAGTACCGTTATGCGGCACCAATTCCCCTTTTTTCACAAAATTCTCGGATGTTCAATGACACTACTGAAATGGAAGGTGTCTCTTTGAGTGTTGAAATGATTATGATCGCAGTAAAGTGGAAACGGAACTATTTCCCTCTCTTTTAACATGGATGGGAAAACCGGAACTACGTTTTGCTCTTGCTCTGATCATAATCAATACTCCGATGTAAGGGACGTGACATACTACTAATGCATATCTGTTTAAGTATGTGAATAAGTACGCAAGCAAGCTAACAAACAAGGTTGTGACGGCCCATCGAACATCATGCTATGACCATAACGCAGTCACTATAACGAAATAAAGACTACTACCCAGCCAGCACGCCACCCTCAGTTCGAGGGCAGATGTTAGCGGCTGGGAAACAGCACTCGTCGGCACACGACAGCCGCCTGCCAGCGGCGCTCCAGCCGCTGTTGACACAGTAACAGAGTTCGTTAGTCATTTATCTTCAATCGGGCCTCCCTCTGCTGGAGCACTGGTGTAGTGACATTTGACACTACGACGTACCGCCATTTTTGAATAGAGTCCAGACTGAGAGTTAGAGAAAACAGTAAAAGCAGAGCTACGGGAAAAAAATACGTTTTAGACATTCTGTTGTAAATCTATGTATATTTCTAGATTATTCAAATACATTAGTTTTGGCATGACTTTATATACACACATTTGACTGTGTGGAAACTTGTGATTTATGCGTAAAACATTAAATAGAATGTGGGGCAGAATAACCCGATGTCATGATTGTGGCTGCCCTATAGGCTATGGATGACGATGATATGATGAAGATGAACGTGTCTCATCAACAACAAATGCTGTTCCTGTGCTGCGTGTTCCTGTTTGTTAGTATTTGTAAATGTGTGATGGATGAAGTGCTTACACAAGGTGCCTTCTGTCAATTTATGGCCCACACAATTTCTGCCATTTATGTTGCTTTACTTTAGGGCTATATAAAACAGTTCCAGGTTTCTCATCAGAACTTTATTAATATGTAAATGACGGGTGCGATTTATTGTAAATGTGTGTATGTTGATCCTGATGACGGTACTAACAACTATCAATGCAACTCATCGTCAACAATTAACAACTTAAAAGTCGTAAGATGTCTACTGAATGTATTTCTTATTAGTAGGCACATTCCTTTGGTTTGGTATGAAATGTAGTTTTCTCTTATTGTGATTATTGCATGCATATTTAATCAAAGGATAATGATATTTCAAAATAAAGTTTTGTGGAAGCTATTTTAAAATTATCGTGCTGATGAGAAACCGGGAATTTATTTTATGAAAGTAAAGTAAAATGATTTTATGTGACCTTATTGTGAGACAAAATATTTTAATATGTTACACATTTTATAGATACTATGCATTGTACAATGTGGTACCTTCATTGAAGAAATTAAATATATGTACGATAATATTCCAGATGCTGTGAGCAAGAATGAAGTGGCAACACTGCCACTGACTACAACACCAGGAGAACATTCGGTAGTACTCCAAGACTGCCTCTGACGGCAATGATATTAGACAACACCGGATGACAAATGCAGCTGGATGAAGCTGAAAAAAGTTTATGGACATTAATAATTAAGCAGCTATTTCATAACATATTTGAGTTGTCATGTGCCGCACGAATCAATGTACACTAATTGCAACTTTGCTTTTGATTTTCTTGTATTAAATTATGTGTTTGCTATGCGCGCTGGAGTTGTTTGCGTATTTAATTTGGTTTATAATAATCGGATGGGATATTCGACACCCGTTCTCTTTTTGAAGCAGATTACATTTGTTATGTTCCTAAATAATATATTACTATATTATTTTATTGTTTTGAACTTCCAAATTCCTTTTAATCCCAATAAATTGATGAACGTGTATCAAGTAATGTTAATTTTAACATTATAGTGACAATGCATGATAATTAATATTGAAATATTCAAGTTACAAGACCAATACACATAAATGGATGTGTATAATCTGGTCTTATTACTTGAAAACACACACAGTACACACATTTAGCAAAATTAGGCACAGTCGGCATATGAGCGGCTAACCATAGGCAGAGTATCGGCGTCCGACTATGAGCCGTCCTCGGCCCGAAGGCGAGCCGCCGGACAAAAATCCCTCGGCCCGCAGGCGGATGTCGATGTTTTGCCCAGACGCGAGAGAACCCTTAATAGAGGTGTTCCTCTATATACTCACCTCGTCCGAGCTAAACGTGTGATCTTCGTCTCTGCCCATCCAGCCTTCTTTGATGTAAATGGTGACCGGAAGTCGATACGAGAAGTGCTCTATGAACTCCGGCAATGTGTAGTCTTCCCGGGACCACTTAAGCTTCTTCCTCCGCTGCATCCTTTGTCTTCCCCGGTCCCCGCCGATCACCGGGTATTCGGCGTATAAGTCAGACCCACCACACCGGTAGTCCGTTAACGATCTGACTTTAAATCTCGGCGTTAATCGATCAGCAAAGAGACATTTTCTCGACAAATGCTCGACAAGGAAGTCGTTATTTGGTTGTATAACTACAGCACGAAAAAAAACAGCGGCTCGGTAGAACTAGGACACCAATATATCAAATGTAATATTCAGCACCGTGGCGCCTTCTCGCTTGGCTGGACACAAAGGATGGAACGACCTAAGCCGTGACTTGAACCCACATTATAGCCAGGCATGCAACGACTGGCGGTTCTGACACTCAGTCGACGTTCACAAACGTGTGTTCAGAAAGAGAAATAAAAGTCAACTCGATTATTTGCTCATCTCGAATTAATTTAATTTTACCTACCGAGCAACCAAATGATCTAGCAAAAACTAAGACATGTTCGCTCGATAATGTTTAGAGTGAAATTTTGGTAACATCAAACAAACTTTTAACTGCTTTAGTACATACAATATAGAACCAATTCGAGTAATTTTCAATATTGAAATACCTACATGAAAGCGCGACTCGATCATGTTCTTGTTTTTATATTGACTTTTCTCTTACAAAATGGTGGACACATTGAGAGGGTTGAAGGCCTGGCAAGTAGCTTCAGCAAATTACCAGATATGACGGCCAAAGTTAATTCACTGGACCATTTAAACAATACAAATAACTATAGTTGTGTGTTCTTAAATGCATCGCCAATTGTTCGATCCGATGTCAATCGCCAAGGAAGGGAATGAGGACAGAAAGTGGCGAGTCGACCTCGGCGCTTCGGCGGAGACGCACGCACAATGAAACAAGGTTAGCGTATTAATATATATACCGGTATGCCTGGCAACATCAAACATACTATTGCAGTGCTCTTTATTAAGCAGTTATTCGCAACTCACATGACTGTCAGCCACAAGGTAACACTAACTTGGAGTTTCTGTAAATGTATATCCTCCCAGGTGCCGAGTTCATCTCGGATCTTTCTACGCTCATGTGCTGACTTTGTCCATTTGTCTCTAGTCTACCAACTGGCGATGCATTACAAAAAACATAACAGTATTTATTTAGGGATATGTATTTTTATTAATGGATAATTTGAGTGATCAGCAATTCGCCAAGTGGCAATACAGTGGAGTCGCGTTCGGTTTTATCAGGAAACTCTTATCAGCTGCATGCTATACTGATATTGTAACTGGCGACAGCAAAAATTTAATGCTCAGAGGGAACGTGTTTAAATTGAAAATAGTGTCTTGATAATTGCTGCCTTTTGTTTGTTGCTCCATGGGTGGGCGTAAACTAGTTTGTATGGATAAAGTAAGATGTGTTCAACATGTTTGCTAAGATACTGCCACTAGACGGTAAATCAGCTCGCTTTCTGAACCAACTAACCCAGAAATGTCACCGTTTTACGGTCGAAGAATGTGTTTCATAGCAGTTTATCGTGTTGCGCCAATGCGAACTCTCACTCTGACATGTCCCTCGTAGAACGGATGTCAGGATGGTGGAGAGCGTCTTCACCGTGCGCTGTTGACTTCCAACTAGGATCATAGGCGGATCCAGAACTTTGAAATTTCTTTTGGAATGTGACCGCGCTATCGTGACGTGCAGTCCGATTTTCGCGCAGCTCAAGACAGCCCTACGCTGGATAGCTTATGCCAAGTGTACTGGACTACACAAGTGTATCGCGTGCATCAAAAATGCTTTCAACTAGAATACATACCATATTGAACGTATTTACATGTATCCCTTATGCATAAATGTTATAGTCTTACCTATCATTCATGTAATAGTTTGACCTATTGGCCTAGAATGAAGCGCCCCCTAGTGACTTGATGTGTCAGTTTGGGAGTGACAGCACATAGACCAGCGACATTCAAGAACCAAACTTAGACCAACGAGCTGCACGAACCAAACTTCTTAGGGATTTGGGCATGAAATTCACCTAGATACACAGGTCAATTCAGGAAATTCATCTAGATACAGCGGTGAATTCAGGAAATTCAACTAGATATAAAATTATGTTTGTAAATCTGTTTGCAAGTTTGTAAGTGTAAGTTTGCGACTGCGTAAATTTAAAAGTGTTTTTGTAAGTTTGTTTGCAAGTTTGGCAGCGTAAGTTTGCGACAACATGGCAGTGACCCCCCCCCCCCCCCCCCCCCGTTCACACTCAAGAACATAGCGCGAAACCAAAGACCAGGCAGCAGAAAGACAGCGACAGGAGGGGATCGGCGCCTCGAGGTTATTGTTCGCTTCAACAATTTTGTGCGAGACGCGGTCATCCGTCAACGTCGCAGACTGCAAGACGACGGCAACACGATCTTTGTCAATGAAGATCTCACGCAGCGCCGGGCCGCACTGGCCAGATCAAGTAGACAACTAAAGAGAAACAAGAAGATCCAAGATTGTTGGACCTACAACGGGAAAGTGCTGGTTAAGACACTATCAAACTCTGTTAAGGAGGTATGCTCTCAGGCGGATATCGATGAATTTAAATGATATACGCAAATGGTATGCGACTTTAAAAAGCCTGACATTTATTTTGCCGAATTGTGATTTCTATAAATCGTCTATTATCTTATACACAATTTATGTTTTAATTATATCTTATCAATTAATTAAAGTAATTACATATATGGCATTTAAACGGAAGTCATAATAATATGTGGCGCGGAGAAAAGATACTCCACACGATCTCTGTCAATGAAGATCTCACCCAGCGTCGTGCTTCACTGATCACATCTCAGGTGCATATCAACGAATTTAAACTTGCACTGCCAAATTGTGATTTCTTTAAGTTGTCTATTGTCTTATCAACATTTTATACCTTAATCATATCTTATCGATTAATATAAGTAATTATAAAAAACACATTTAAAACGGAAGTTATAGTACTATGTGGCGCTGAGAATTTTGTATAATCAGCAGTCATACATATAAATAATGCGGCATAAACAAAGTTTTAATACAATGTATATTATGTTCTCCCAAGAAAAGGGTCATCTTGTATCCACGACGGTAACAAATGTTGTAATTGTTTGTTATCTGTTCTTATAGAAAGAAGAAGTCTATCTCAGCTTACGTACACATTTACACACATTTACACACATCACGCCAGACCATTAACATTAGCAATTGACTATGTCAAAGAAACTGAATCACAATCCATCACAATATCTTGAAAGAGAGCATCAATCAACTTATATTTTAAACAAAACATTCAGACTAAATCATGGCATTTGACGAAACATTCCTGTCCTATTTAGGAGGTATTCATAACAATTTCATAACGATTTAATAAATGACACTGAATATATTGAACCTCAAATAATATGTCGCTCATCTTATTACGACTTAGATACGTTAACCGAATTAGCTCAGAATAACACAAACTGGTTTAGTATCTTATGCACTAAAATACAATCGATAAATGCAAAATGTAATGAATTAGAAGCTTTTGTAGACGAACTACGCAGTAGTAATTTTTTATTTAGTGTTACATGTTTACAAGAAACATGTAACAGAAACAGATGACTTGTCCCAGTTTTCTTTACGTTGCTTGTTTAGCACAGGGTAAACACTCTAGCGATAAAGGAGGGTTAATAATACATGTTGACAACACATATAGATCGGAATTCAAATTAAATATTAACATGTATGAAAACTGGGAAGGATTAGTAGTCCAAATAAATGGTGGCAGCCAATCTAAGAATGTTACTATAGGAAACATGTGTAGATCTCAAAGACCAACTAATGACAACATAAATGCATTTATAAACGAATTCTCATCGACTATATTAACATTAGAAAATAATGGTAACACTAATCTTATTATCGTAGGGGATTTTAATATAAATTTGCTGAGATTAAATTAAAATGATATATATAGTGATTTTGTATGTCTTAATATCACACAGATTACTCTTCCTGCCAGGTTCACTAGAACAAAAGGCATTTTAATAGAAAATTGTTTCAGTCAACTAAATAAATTAACATTAGATAGTACTACAGGTATACTAACTAAACCATCAATCATCAACCGTGTGACCATCAACCGTGTGACCATCAACCGTGTGACCATCAACCGTGTGACCATCAACCGTGTGACCATCAACCGTATTTCATGATTATTTACATTTTATTAAATCCAGAACCTTCTCCTCAATAAGTAAAAATAAACATATCAAATGAAGAATCGTAATTACGAGATAATATGCGAGGAAATTTCATGGGCAACAAAAAAGCATATGCCGACCAAATTAGTTAAATTTATTAAATATAAACATATAAAATCAACACGGATTATTCAGGGAATACTGAAATCAATTCGGTATCGAGACAAACTATATAAACAATTAAAAGTAACAAACCCAAATTCGCTAAATTACGAAACTATTAGCATTAATTTCAAAGTATACGTCTATCTCTCTTTTCCCTCTTTATCAAAAGTACTTGAGAAGAAATATTTTTTACACAATTATCATCATACTTTAACGAGTTAAAACTTATTTTTGATAATCAGTATGGGTTTAGTCCTAAACATTCTACTGAATATGCTGCACTTGAGCTAATTGATATAATAGTACCTCAAATGGATACAAATGACATACCTGTTAGTATATTTCTCGACTTGTCTAAGGCATTTGACATCTTCGATCAGAATATTCTACTAAATAAATTAAAATACTATGGCCTAAAAGGTCCAACACTACAACTACTTTACAAAATAGAAAACAATACATTGAAATAGAAAATATAAAGTCAGACATTTTATCAGTAACCACTGGCGTTCCTCAAGGCTCAGTACTCAGACCACTATTGTTTGTTATATATATATATTAACGATTTCCTACAAGCCAGTCATAATTTCGATTACATTATGTACGCAGATGACATTACACTATTTACTATTTTAAACTCTTTGAGTGACAACCCCGAAAATAAAAACATACAATCCTCAATAAATGAAGAACTCTCTAAAACTATTGAATGGTTAAAATTAAAAAAAAATTCGCTGAATAAAAACAAATAAAAATATATGATTTTCCATATGCCAAATAAACGCATAACGACTGTTACACCTAAATTAGGTGATATAAATATTGAAAAAATGGACGAATTTAATTTCTTAGGGTTGAATTTAGACTCAAACTTAAATTGGAAAAAAACACTGAAAAAGTATCAAATAAATTTTCCCAAATAATTGGCATATTGAATAGATTAAAATACGTACTACTAGTGCAAATAAACGTTCTGTTATATAACTCGTTACTATTTTCTCACATTAATTATTGCATTATGGCATGGGGTTATTAGGGAAACAGAATTATTAAAATTCACAAGAAAGCAATGCGAGTAATAACACTAGGCAAATATAACTCACATACTGAACCACTTTTTACAAAACTAAACCTGTTAAAAGTTGAAGACATCTGAAAATTATAAGAGACATTTTACGTCAGATATATTCACAAAAATCTACTGCCTTTATTTGTTAATGTCGCTCTGGTTAAGGGTTTGTCATAATTTTCGAGTTCGTTCCGGACATTACATGGACATTGCGATTTTACGTATGGTTCCTAGTCACGCGATTGCCCCGTTTAGGTCGCAAGGTGAACCTGTTTTTCATTTAGTCCCGTCCCCACCTCTCGGGGACTAAGAAATAAATATGGAACAACATTTATAACCAGAATACGCGATATGTGTCAAGAAAAAGTGTAACTCAAAATTGGTGCCATTTTAAAAGTTTAACTCGCGTTTATGTGGGACTATTTTGTTTCGTTCGCGAGGAGTAATTTTGAATCTGGACCAGGGCTCGGTTGCGTCATCTGACGTAAAGGTGGCTGCCCCCTTGGCGAAAGGAATACAGAGCACCGGATGTGACGTCACATAGCAGCGCTGGTTCCAACAAATGTCTCCCGTCGTATCTGTTAGCACGGTGTTGTTTTGTTCCAAACTGTAATCATTATTCTGAAAGTCATACTTGTAGTTCGTTATGGTTCCCATAAGTTGAAAGTGAGAAGCATATACGGATGAAACAAATTAGGTATTTGTTGTATTCCGGAACGTAAAAATGATATTTTAACACTAGCTACTTGATCGCAGTGACAAAATCGATCGCGGTGCACCATATGTTGTGTTGTGAATCACGCTAGTTTCATCGCAAAATTCGGAAGGATGACTTGTCAACATCGTACAATTATTGTACGAAATTGTTAAAATCGAAGAATTTGATAATATCTTGAAATATGGAACAAAATCTATTTCCGGTTGAGAGGTCAGGGAGCGGTAATTAAGTTGGCGTTTTTGGTGAGCCTCAAGCGGAGGTGCAATTGGTTGGTTTAAAAAATGGTTTTGAGTTGTTTTTTCCACGATTGTAATCATAATTTTGTGATCAACACGTACAGGTTTATCAATTTGTAAAAGATGCAAGGAGAATGCAACTATAGATAATAATCAGATATTCTAAAAATATTTTTATCAGAAAACCATTAATTCTCCCCGGGGACCACTTCCTGAAAATCTATGGGTAGCCTGTATACAGTCAAGGCACAACAGTAACAGGTATTAACTTGTAAACTGCACCTAAACGTTCTTACACTCTGCATAGCGTACTAACGTTCATCCCTATTCCATAATGGCACTAATTAACCAAATACCTCTAGGGTATACACAACGTAGAACGCGAACCTAGCGAGTGACCGTAACTGTGATAGTGATACGTCAACCATATAATATCGTATATGGTAAACGGGCACCACAACAGAACATTAACATTCTCATTAAACTCTCTTATGTAACACGTGCACAACACCACACTAACGTTCTCAATTAACGTTGGACAAATCAATAGGGAACGTTGGACAAATCAATAGGGTCAAAGTATCATTATGTTTCACAAAACAGAAGTAAAGTGGCTTAATTAGAAAACATATCCTTGCCGTGTAGCTGAAGTCCACTTCCAAACGCTGTCATGTCAAAAAGTTGGGATCTTGTCGCAGCTATTAGCCTGTTGATTGGCATCATTGTTCCATCGTTCCACAAACAATCAACTACTAACGTGCACGCCTCCATGATAATGCGAGCTGGAAGCCACTGGAACCACAAGAGGTCATAAAAAACTAGTTACACAGTCATCAACAGGAACCAGACATTCTTTCCTCTCCACCCGTGTAGTAAGATCCTGGAATGCACTATCAGAAGACACAGTCCAAGCACAGACAATCAATCAGCTGAAGTCCCGCCTCCAGAGAGACTGGAGAGACCATCCAGACCTCTACAACTACAACGTCACATACTAACACAGACACACAGACACATACAGACACACACAGACACACACAGACACACACAGACACACACAGACACACACAGACACACACAGACACACACAGACACACACAGACACACACAGACACACACAGACACACACAGACACACACAGACACACACAGACACACACAGACACACACAGACACACACAGACACACACAGACACACACAGACACACACAGACACACACAGACACACACAGACACACACAGACACACACAGACACACACAAGCACAGACACACACACACACACACACACACACACACACTCACACACACACACACACACACACACACACACACACACACACACACACACACACACACACACACACACACACACACACACACACACACACACACATTCACACACACACTCACTCACACAAACACACAATCGAGCCTAGAGAGTAGGCAAACCGGAAAAGAAAAAATAAAGAAAAACAATAACAATAACAATAACGCCAACAGCAACAACAATAGCAACAAAATCAATAGCCAATGGAATACCACTACAGAAAACTAATCTTGATATGGTCTCTGTGCTCGACGTGGGCAATTATTGACCGTTCTTAAGATAAGAACTTAAGGTAAGAACTTAAACAAATGTCTGATTAATGGCATGCGTGCTAACATCCCTCTTTGATTACTTTCTTCTAGCACACAAGTACGAGAACGCTTAATGCTTTGGTTTTGTTGCGCCACAGAGCTCGGATTGTCTGAGCATATTGGCGCTAATGAAATAGTTTTATTATTATTATCATTAAAGTTGCAACTATCGACCTACAACGGAGCCGAGAGAGCCCAATCCGCTAATCTTGCCATAGGAATGCATTCAGTCGTCGTAACACTCCTGCTTCAAAAATAACATAAATGGTAGCAACCGGTGCTGATACTATTCTATCTTGTCAGTCAAATGATCTACATGCCAATCAAATGATCTACATGCCAATCAAATGATCTACATGCCAATCAAATGATCTACATGCCAATCAAATGATCTACATGCCAATCAAATGGGACGAATGCATATATGTTTATGTATGTGAATAAGAACGCAAGCAAGCTAACAAGCAAGATTGTGGCGGTCGATCGAACATCATGCTATGACTATGACGCGGTCATTATTACGAAATAAAGACGACTAATACTTTGCGTGTGGTCATTGACGGACAAACAACGACCATCTTTCAGAGTTTACCTTACTTTATTGTCTACTCGGTAACACAGCCACATCGCAATTAAGGTCACCGAGGGCCAATCCCACATGATTTTCTGTAACAGTTTTAAAGAATACGAAATTAATCCCGCTAATACGACCACTTCGCTATTAAGGTCACGTTTTGCCCAGACGCGAGAGTACCCTTAATAGAGGTGTTCCACTGTATACTCACCTCGTCCGAGCTAAACGTGTGATCTTCGTCTCTGCCCATCCAGCCTTCTGTTATGTAAATGGTGACCGGAAGTCGATACGAGAAGTGCTCTATGAACTCCCGCAAAAGTGTAGTCTTCCCGGGACCACTTAAACCTCTGCCCCCGCTGCATCCTTTGTCTTCCCCGGTCCCCGCCGATCACCTGGAGTTTGGCGTATTAGTCAGACCCACCACACCGGTAGTCCGTTAATGTTCCGACGAGTTGGAATGTCACGATGATGTCACGAACCTGTTACTACTCGGTTTGATGCAACAACCTTTAAATCTTAGCGTTAATTTATCAGCAAGGAGACATTTTCTCGAAAAGGAAGTCGCTGTTCGGTTGAGCAACTACAACTCGACCACACAACAGCGGCTCGGTTGAACTAGGACCCCACTTTAGGCATGTTTGTATATGTGACATTCAATACTGCGGCGCCGTCTCGCTTGGCTGGACACAAAGGTTGGGACGACCTAAGCCATGACTTGAACCCACATTATAGCCAGGCGTGCAACGACTGGCGGTTCTGACACTCAGTCGACGTTCACAAACGTGTGTTTAGAAAGGGATACAAAAGTCAACTCGATTATTTGCTCGTCTCAATTTAAATTAATTTTACTTACCGAGCAACTATATTATCTAGTATACACTAAGATATTTTTGCTCGACTGCGTAACGTTTTGATTGAAGTTTTGGTAACATCATCAAACAAACGTTTAACTGATTTAGTACATTCAATGCAGAACCAATTCAAGTAATTATCAAGATTGAAATATCTACGTGAAAGCACGACACGATTATGTTCATGCTGATGTTGTGTTTTCTTTTCCCTCACAAAATGGCGGACACATTGAGAGGGTTGAAGGCTATATGACGGCCTGGTAGTAAGCTTCAGCAAATTACCAGCTATGACGGCCAACGTTAATTAATTGGTCGATCCGAGGCCAATCGCCCAGGACGGGAATGAAGACAAAAAGTGGCGAGTCGACCTCGGCGCCTCGGTGGAGACGCACGCACAATGAAACAAGGTTAGCGTGTTAATAAGTAGATGCCTGGCAACATCAAACACACTATTGCATTGCTCCGTATTGGGCAATTATTCGCAACTCATATGGCTGTCAGCCACCAGGTAATGCTACCATCTATGTAATAATACGCTAACTTGGAGGCTCTGTAAATGTATATTATCCCAGGTGTCGAGTCCATATCGTGTCTTTCTACGCTCACGTGCTGACTTTGTCCATTTGTATTTAGTCTACAAACTGGCGATGCATTTGAGAAAAAAACATAACAGTAGTTATTTAGGGATATGCATTTTTATTAATGGATAAATTAAGTGATCAGCAATTCGCCACATGGCAATACTGTGGAGTAGCGTTCGTTTTTAACAGGAAACCGTTGTCTGCTACATGCTATACTGATATTGTAACTGGCGACAGCAAAAATTTAATGTTCACAGGGAACGTGTTTAAGTTGAAAATAGTGTAATCTTGATAATTTCTGCCTTTTGTTTGTTGCTCCATGGGTGGGCGTAAACTAGTTTGTATGGATAAAGTAAGATGTGTTCAACATGTTTGCTAAGATACTGCCACTAGACGGTAAATCAGCTCGCTTTCTGAACCAACTAACGATTTACGGTCGAAGAATGTGTTTCGTAGCAGATTATCCTGTTGCGCCAATGCTAGCTCTCCTACATGTCCCGTGTAGAACGGATGTTAATATCGTGGAGAACGTTTTCACCGTGCACTGTTGACATCCAGCTAGGACCATAGGCGGATCCAGTACTTTGAAATTTCCTTTGGAAACAAACTAGCGTGACGTGCCATGCACCGTCAAGTGTTTATTCAAGGGATTATTTTTTGCGAGCTTCAATGGGAGTGTAATTGGATTTTTAGGAAGCCTGAGGTGACATCCAGGTAGTATGATACATATGACGTAATTGTTCAACGTAAACATTTATTGCATGATGAATGGAGAGGAGATCTAAAAAACAGACAAAACACTGGTGTTAACAACGAAATATCAATTGTCTGAACATATGAATGGGGGATTTTCCATGCACTCGCGAGAACTTCCCGTTAGGTCATGTTCGATCAGATAGTTGGCTACTTCTATCAGCCACGTGTGCTGCGTTCAGCCAACCTTGACCAGACATGATTACACGTTCATGTCACGGTCGTGTACTCTGACCTCAATTATGAGGTAAATGCATGGTCGGGTCACACTAGACGGAGATCATTCGTCTGCAGTGACAGAGTAGGCCTACTCACATACGGCGTTCGGCTTCTATTCCACAGATACACAGTGGAACAGTTCACTGAGTGTTACAGTTCAAGTTCATCATCACGCTACTGTCGTCTTCAGGTAACTGCAATTCGCGATACCGCGTGACCTGGTTCAGTTCTCGTCGACCTCGACAACGGTGGCGCACCAACTCGATTCAACGACGCATAAACGAGCAAAGGGAAAGGGCCTGTTAGCTGAGGGTCTTGAGACAACCTGCGCGCAGAATACACGAGGAACTGCAAAACGCTAGATGCACAAGGCCTGGGGTCACAGTGAACGACCCAGTATCTAGTGTAACGGTGGTGTAACAGTGGTGTAATAGTTGTGTACCCTGGTGTAACAGTGAAGTAACTGTGGTGTACTCTAGTGAAACTGATGGTGTAACCGTTGTCTACCCTGGTGTAACGGTGGTATAATGGTTATGTAACCGTTGTGTAACGGTGGTGTAACCGTTGTATACATTGGTATAACGGTGGTGTAATGGTTGTGTAACCGTGGTGTAACAGTGGACAGGAACCACAGTGAACTCGATACAAGTACACGATAAAGCATGTCTCACAAGAAGATCTTCAAGTGGTCGCAAGAAGATTACTCAATGAGAGAGTTCGTCGATATCTTCTGGAACCGTCTTCCGCTGATAATATTCATCACGGAGGGTTGGTCGGGGAGGGACGAGGATCACACGTACAGTGGGGACGAGGCAAGTAAACTCCACCACACTCCTCCATATCTTTGTAACATAAAAGTAAGTCCTTAAACAGCGCAGTATCCAGTCTTTGTGACTGCTCGAAACGCTCTAAAATACACTTTACCCCGTAACAAACCTGTTCAATCGAACACCATCTCGACTTCTCTGAGAAACATTCAGCTGCGCGACAATTTCTGCGCGAAGACTCATTTGTATACAAATATTGTACAGGTCGTATTTAACGAGTGTAAAAAATATAACTGCTCTATCAAACAGCTAGTACTGCATATCAAAAATATGTTCATGTGCCATGTAACAACTCCGTCGTCAACAATTACCTATTGCATTTAACTTTGTTAATACCCTTAGGGAAACCCATAGGTAACTAGCAATTTGTACAATGGAACAACAACACAATATGCTGAGCTAATATAGAATGTACACACATGAACGACGTATTTAGCAGGATATCATTTAGGACCATTGAGACGCAACATGTTATATGTAGAACCTGGGTTAACACTGGCTGTTTCTTTGTCCACAGATTTACCGCATCGTGGCCGTTAAAAGACAGAGGCGGGTTGTCACAAAACACGGCAGTGGCTACTTCGTCAGCATCCCAACTGGAATCAAAACTAAAGTTGACCTCTTCTTTCCAGATGGCAAAGGTCAGACCTAGTTGTACGTTACTGAATTTCAGAAAAATAGACAACTTTGTTTATTTATCAAATGGTGCCTTTATGAATTGTATGCCGCACGCATCATTCCGGGTGGTTGCGGAATTGCTCAAATAATCGTACATGACCGCCGGTTGCGTCCGATTAGTGGGGTTACTCCGCCACTCCGTGGTTGTTGTGGTAGTAGTGGTGCTGCCTTGTGGCAGTGCTGCTGTTGGTTGTATTGATGCTTTTGTTACTGTTTTTGTGTGATTATGGTGGTTTTAGTGGCAGTGGTGGTGGTTTGTGATTGTCGTGCTCCTTCTGCTGATGTGTGCTACGGCAGCTGTTGTTGTAACTGCCGGGGTTATGCCTCAGACGTCCAGCTTCGTTACATCCAACATAGGGCAGGGTTTTTTGTTTTCCTCAAAATTCACATGTTCTGATATAAATGCATTTGAATAGGATGATTGTCAGGCGTATTTGTAGGAGTTATTGACTGTAAAATGGTGGTCATTTAGATGGTTTTAATAAGCGGAAGGATGTTTGGCGGTAATAAAGCTACAAGACAGGTGTGCGGGATAATGCGTGAATTAATTTGTAAATATTGACGGGTGTCACACATGGAGCTATTTTATAAGAGCTAGAAATATCTAAGTTAAAACATATATGTCAGCATGTCAATGAGATGAAGATAACAGCAAGAAGTTTCAAAATTGTTGTATGTCACGCGTTTTATAATCAGACAAAACGTTATCATTACCACCAATGAGAAAAGTAACTGTCGGATGACACCTAAATAAATGTGCTACTGCTCGAGTCATCTTAAGGGGTGGTGCCGACTGCAACACAATGCTAAATAACATTCCTAAACAGACTTAGCTAAACTCCAATGTGTGTATAATTACCTTGTCATGTTGTATTAAAACCGCCGCTTTTGACACCTTCACTAGTCCTACTTAGACAGTTGCACTGGCTTTCCGTTACCTATGTAATTGATCAATGTATTTGTCCACCATTGCATATCGTACTCTCGTATACTATCGTCACAAAAACACATAATACGCCCAAACATCTCAATAGCGTCTGAATTCAACTAAATATATTTATTCCAAATTGCATTTCCACCCTAAATTATCTGACGAGAACGGTTGCAAATGTATAACGTCATACGTAAGGTGTGACACCACGTGATCACATCACTTCTCTTGGTTAAGAAAAAGATCTAACGCCGTGCTGGACAACTATCACTAAAGTCATAATCATTGCCGTCATCATCATAATCTGACATAAAAACAGCTAACACCATCGCCATCGCCAATGCCATTATCACCATCACGATCATTACCTTCACAACCCACGGTATTTTCAACTTCACCACATTTGTTTTAACTTGTAATCTCTCATTAATAACAGCTTTGCCGCTTATTAGTCATAAGTAACCGATGCATTAATGGCATAGTGACGTGATTTTGTTGTTCCAACGTCAACTGCAAGAGCTATATTGATGTCCCATTTGACCACGTTTTCAGTGAAGCAGTCAGCGAGCATGGACGATCTAGTGTCAGCTCTGAAGATTCATGACGACGGATCGCTGAGGATGATGTTTGAAAACGACGAAGAAATTTCGTTTACATTCGGATCTGACGAGGGCGCTCAAATCAGCTTCGGCACGATGAGAGTCCTTGATGTTTACGACGAACGCTACCTGGTGGGCCACTCTATCTGGCACGGTGCGTTTTACACAATGGACATCAGGGTCCAATGGCGTACTTATAATTGATTATAAATGCTGTAATTTTAATTGATTCTGGTTTTGAAAATATATTTTAATTGTAATAATTGTAATTGCTTATTTTGTGTAATTGAAACAAATATATCAATTACAATCAATTACACATATTTTATGACATTGCACGCTTTATAGTCCAGTAGAAATCAGCACATTTTTTACCAAACCCGGACATTTTGGTTAAAAAGCCAATTTTTGTTTTAGGATGACCAATAGTGTTTCCTGAACTTCCAGAAAAAAAGAAAAAAAATCAACCCTGGGGAACCTCGATTTTTTCATGAACAATATACGTACCCTGTCAGTCGCTTTTTGTGACATTTTCTTTTTATTGGTTGTCCATACATAGATGCAAATTAGTTCTGGCGCACTGACTTCCACTGGCCAGCAAGTTAACGCTTAGGATACTTGAGTTGATTTGTATTTTATGTATCCGTTAACTCGTTAATATATTAAATCAAGTGTTTGCCACAAGATTAGATATTACCATTGTGTATCGAAAGCCAAATTTTTAAAATCCAAACACGAGCGATAATATCACATATATATTAATTGGACCAAAATTCGTAGTACTTTATAGAACAAACCGTTTTCGTAAACCCCCTCAAGACATTTTACGCAGTGGATCTATATTCTAAATAAATAACAGCTATTGTATTAATTACTTGCTTACAGATTGTTAAAAAAGTTATAATAATGTTGTGTAATGATTGTTACGGATTATTATGCATTTGTGCTTGAGCGATTTGAAAGTGTGTGTTATGGAAAGCCAAACATGACAGTGTTAGTAATTTTGTAGCCAAGGCGTAATGATAGATCTTGGTTGATTTATTAGTGAAAAATTAATAGTAGTAAGATAACATTTTAAATCCGAAATCTTTGTTTGAGTAATCATATAAAGTAAATTTAGCAACTGTTGCTGAACATGTTACCCATAATTATAGTACACATAGTCATATTATGAAGATTGCCTAGAAAATAGTGGTACATCTTTTCCAGGAACGGGTCACTGATATGGAGCAATGTGTCATTTGTCGAGAAGGTGGGGGTGGCTTAATGGATAAACTTAGAAAGAAAGAGAAAGATTCATTGGTGGCGGTGTCAAAACTACGGGGTGATGGGTTGGCTGAACAATTCAATAATACAGTTGATCATTATGTCCATGAAAAATATGGAAAGATTTACACTGCTTAAAAAAATGTTGTTGCATCAGAATGTATACCAACTCGTACGATCTCGAGTGGTTACGATTATCAAACTCACTGTCGCATCAAACAGGACAACATTGATCTGGCCAAATTCCTGACCTTTCTGCGACCATTTTCCACCGACAATGACGAGCACCTGCAAAATTTTATTACTGGGGTCATAGCTGATGAGAGAGTCAATGTAGACCAAACTGTAGATATTGGAATGAAAATCCACCAGAATATCACAGATCAGAAGTACGGAGACATCGTTCTCAGGACGTCAGACCAAGTGGAAATCTTCGCATTTATGAGGAAAATTGTCAAACTGAAAGATGGAAAAGAAGTGCGCATGTCGTCGACGGAGCTGTACCATAGACTATTGGCCAGGGCATATACTTCTGGATCACCAGATAGCAGTGCCTTCTCGCATGAGCTAGCAGCCGTATCCCCAGCTTTATTCCACGACAATGGCATAATGCGAAGGCCAGTGAAGTCTAAATTAGTTTTGTACATCGCCACCCTCGATCCCCATGTTGTCTGCAATGATGAAACTGACGTCAAAGCCACAGTTGTGGATGTATGCGCCGTTCTGCATCAGATGCCCTGGCCAGAGACAAGTACCTTTCATGAAGTGTTCATCTTATGTCACGTATGTTCCACACTTGGCAGCACACGATAGGGCCTGGTTCGTAATGTTCGACAGGTATGAAGTGCTCACGACCAAGGAACCCGAACAGAAGCGACGTAAATTGGGCAGTATCCTTTCCGCTGATGTCTTGGTTGGACGTAACACTCCAGTGCCTTCAGACGAAAGTAATTTTCTTTCAAACAAGTACAACAAACAGCAACTCATTAATCTCCTCTCTACTTACCTGCTGAAAGAAAGAATCGAGGTGCGTCACGCTGGCGAGGAAGGAGATACGGATACCACAATTGCGAAGTGTATCCTGTAAGATTCAGAATCCCACGAGAAGGAATGTGCCCGTGTAATGATACAGACCTGCTTGTAATCCTGCTTTACCATGCGCCTGAGAAGTCCACTATTTACATGCAAACCAAGCAAAGACTAATCAGTATCAGCGCTGGTCAACATGCTTCCGGAAAGGAGATGTGTGAGTGCTTGCCTCCTGTACACACCATGTCTGGCTGCGACACAACGGCAGCTATCTACGGTATTGGCTGTGACACAACGGCAGCTATCTACGGTATTGGCTGTGACACAACGTCAGCTATCTACGGTATTGGCTGCGACACAACGGCAGCTATCTACGGTATTGGCTGTGACACAACGTCAGCTATCTACGGTATTGGCTGTGACACAACGGCAGCTGTCTACGGTATTGGCTGTGACACAACGTCAGCTATCTACGGTATTGGCTGTGACACAACGTCAGCTATCTACGGTATTGGCTGTGACACAACGGCAGCTATCTACGGTATTGGCTGCGACACAACGGCAGCTATCTACGGTATTGGCTGTGACACAACGTCAGCTATCTACGGTATTGGCTGTGACACAACGTCAGCTATCTACGGTATTGGCTGTGACACAACGTCAGCTGTCTACGGTATTGGCTGCGACACAACGGCAGCTGTCTACGGTATTGGCTGTGACACAACGTCAGCTGTCTACGGTATTGGCTGTGACACAACGTCAGCTGTCTACGGTATTGGCTGCGACACAACGGCAGCTATCTACGGTATTGGCTGTGACACAACGTCAGCTATCTACGGTATTGGCTGTGACACAACGTCAGCTATCTACGGTATTGGCTGTGACACAACGTCAGCTATCTACGGTATTGGCTGTGACACAACGTCAGCTATCTACGGTATTGGCTGTGACACAACGTCAGCTATCTACGGTATTGGCTGTGACACAACGTCAGCTATCTACGGTATTGGCTGTGACACAACGTCAGCTATCTACGGTATTGGCTGTGACACAACGTCAGCTATCTACGGTATTGGCTGTGACACAACGTCAGCTATCTACGGTATTGGTAAAGTCAAACACATGAAAGTTCTAGGATATTCAACAGGGCTGAGAACATCCGTTGACATATTCGGCAGTAACATTGCATCGAGCGCCGACATTGCAACAGCTGGGGAGCGATATGTGGTTTCGCTTTACACCAAAATCAACTGAAATGTAAGTAGCGACGACCTACGATACATGCACATAATTTCATCAAAGTATGTCGCCATTGAAAGAATGGCGCCGACAAGTCGAGCATGCTACTTCCATTCACTCAGAGTGCACCTACAGGTTTCTACTTGGGTTAATCTGAAGGCGGTATTGAACAGAACGAAATATGGCTTTAATTTGACGCACACTCAGTAGTGCCCCCAATCACAGACAAAGAACCAGCACCCAAACATCTTCTACAAGAGATCCGTTGCTCTTGCAAGTGCTAAGATAACTTGTGCGTGTCTTGCAACTGCTCAAAAAAGCGTCTTGCCTGTAGCGTCCACTGCAAATGTCAAGGACACTGCGCAAAAAGCACAACTCTTGTACAGCTACCCGACAATGACGACGATGCAAATGGTGATGATGGTGTTTAACAAATAATGTATTAGAAGAATACAGGTAGGACATTTATAATCTCGTCTAGTTACATTAAAGTTTGAATACTACCATTCATTGTTTGGGGTATAATTAACATCCATGTCATCTTAGTTAAGATGTTAATTAAATCCCAGAAAAACGTTTGGGACGGAGTGCTATATAAGAAATATATTACTAATTAATTGGTTAATTACTTACTTGATTAATTAAACTCCATCATTAATGTGTGGCTTAATACACCAGTCTACGTATCATTACAAACGTATTAACCAATAAAAGAAACAGTTAAAAATATGATTAACAAACGCAAACAAAACAAATTTACTTCGAAATTGGACCGAAACACCCCAAAACAAAGATTGGGGTAAACACAAATTTCCCCAGGGTTGATTTTGGTTGGGTTTTCTTTGGAAGTTCAGGAAACCCTACTGGTCACCTTAAAACAAAAATTGGTTTTTTAACCAAAATGTCCGGGTCATCGTCAATTTCTACTGGACTATTATCTAAAAACCTGTCGTTCATCTGACAGTGCCACCGGGTAATTAGTAAAGAAGCCATGCACTATAGCTGGCATTGTCCACAGTGCTCAGAGGGTATTTTAGCGTATCACTGTCCAAGGGTCAATATCCCCTTTATTCTTTGACCAGGCTGCAAGGTGTTACTGCAAGCTGGCTAAACTGGTCTAGAGGCTGTCCGAGTCACAGTACTTCACCAGAAGAGGATTCTAGCAGTTAGCACTGTCTTCTATAAGAGCAACTATGACATTTAGTATGGATTTCCGGCTTGTTTAATTACTTGTAACTGTGGTTAGTAACTAGATGTTTCTGACTGGGAAAATATGCCCCTGGAAGCAAAACCTTTATGGCTTCAATGTCATCAATATGCAAAAACTTTATATTTTGTTTTATAAAACTATCTTTGCACCTCACTCATTGACTTCAATTCCATTTTAATTTGTTTCTTGTGATTTTTATTAATTTCATTCAAATTGAGACCATTTGTTATTCAATTCTACTTCGTGATTAACCCGTTTAATCCTACATACCCGTGCATTCCACATCATTGATAAACTTTTCGGTAGGTCCATGCCCATGCATCTGTAACTGTAATTGAAAACTATGTGGTGTAATTGATCTGAAAATTGTAGAAGTCTACTTGCCACTGAAATGACAAATAAAAAATAATTGTAACTGATTGATTTTGTGTAACTGGTCCCAGCTCTGATGGACAGTGGGCAATTTGCTGTTGTTGTGTTGTATGCGTGCGTGCGTGTGTGTGTTCCTGCAAGCGTATGTGTGCGTGCACGCGCGCGCGCGTGTGCGTATGTGTAGGCCAGTAGTGTGGTTGATTTGGGGGTGCTATGTTTTCGTTAGGCTTGACACTTTAAATACGCGATGGTTGTATCAACATCATCAACGTCAACGCGAAAGCTGTGCCTAATGCGCCTCCAATGTTCTCAGGGCAGATATATTCACCCGTCCTACCTCGAGCCATCCCAGTCTACATGACGCTACGGGTGGCACCAGCTGTCGGATTACTTGAAGGCACGGACGAAGACTTCCACAAGGTTTTGGCCGACATAGACGACCAGATGAAAGGCGGCATAACAGAGGTCGAAGATTATGACGGTACGTGGCATCCATCCCATGTCTACTTCCGGTTTCGCAACATGTTCCGGTTGTCAAGACGTACAAGCCCCAACGATGTATCTTTATTAAATGTAATGTTCTTAATACTATAATAAATATGTTTAAAATGTCTGCTGCCCTCCAAATTGCGTTTAATAAGCCCGACGCATTCTTGCGGTTAGTATATGTTAGATCGTATATGTATTTTAATGATATAACAATATTCAGACCCACGACTTCCCTTCGAGGTCGCTTGGTGATCCTGACACGTGTCACACTTAAAAATAAATTCCTGCATATATGTTTGCGTTTCAGAAATCATGCTGTTTCCGCACGACATAACGGGGTGCGACTACGAGTATATCAGACCATGCAGTTGGGCGCCTGGCATTTTGAGCGGAGCCAGTTGTACGATGGAACTTCCGGGGATGACGTCATCACCGGCCTATCCTTCGTCGGTCAGGAGGACATTGCCCCAACAGACGTCGGCGCAGACCAACGTTTATAAACTGCCTCCACGGCGGAGACCACTCAACAAGCCCCTGCCGCCCGACCCGCCTGCGTCAGACCCGCCCGTCGAAGGCCGCCCGCACGCTGCAGTGGCGCCCGTCAAGAGACAAGGTGTACCGGCGGTTCCACAACGATCATCCGGCACCGATACGTCCCGCGGCCAAGCACCACGCCGGGTACCCATCACGCACGGCGCTGCTTCTGTCACATCCCCTTCCTCACCAGCTCCGTCAGGACCCGCCCACAACATCAACTCACGATCGGCAGGACAAGACGATGAAGGTTACACAATGGAAGATGACGATCCGCTTTACGACGACCTCGGCAAATGCCAGTCAGGATCAGCGCAAAATGCGACCCGCTCGAACGAGTATAAAACCCTTAGCGATGTGCCGGCTGATATACGAACTTTGACCCCGGAACAACTTGCCTCGTGCATGAAGATGCTGAAGATCCCTGAACACTGTATCTGCGCCTTCCGCGAAAAGGACGTAGACGGGGAGATTCTCGTGAGCATTGACGAGACGATACTCACGGACGAGTTCAAATTTGGCAGGTTTGATGCCATCAAAATGATGAAGTTTGCTAAAGACAGCTATCGTCGAAAGATTCCATAAATAGGGAGGTCGGAAGAAATCACGCAAACGCGTTTGCATTGGGACGCAATGTTAAATCGCCTATGTTTAAAAAATGGTAAGTCCCTTGATTTATAAAGACTGATCATATATTTTATATCAAAAGATACATAAACCTGTCTTCTTTGTGATAAAAATACCTGCTTTTGTGAACTCGTAATGCTTCATACAGGTACTCGTGATGAAATAACGACACCCGCAGAAATTTCATTTCGTTGCGGGCGCAGCCATATTTAATTTTGCGGAAGGGTGGTGTTTTCATAAAATCATGTGCTCGCGTTATTACCCGCCATGCTATGTTTGGCGGAATGCTTGAAATCGCAAAATGACACTCTTTCTTTTGGCGTGTTTCTTGTATGAATTGAAATAAAATTAAGAAAAATATAATATGTTGAACAATGACCATATTTAGAGAGGATCTAAGGTATGAAACTCTGACAAACAACATCTATGCTATTTAGAAATGTATAAACGTAATATTAATGCAAATTTGGCGGAGATACACCTTTGCCCATTTTTGCCCCAAGCTCGAACGTAGAGGTACCGCATGTCCGGCAACGGATTTCTTCTATTATCGCTCACATACCCGGCGTACATATTATTGCAATCTTTTATTCTGAAGTTGTGTTTTAGCCATGCTTTTGTTATTCGTGTTTACATATGCACAGACATGCTATCATATATTAAATGGCGGATGTTATATGAATATTTAAAGTTTCTTTTCATGTTGTAATCATGCAAAAATATATGACAATTAATAACAACTAATAAATGACAACCCCCTCCATAAATCAGACATCTGATGTACTTCTAATTACACTGCATTGATCTTGCTCTAACTAACTGCATGTATAAACATTGGCTTGGTGGTGTTTTTGGAGGTTGTTTTATTGTATCTTCCTAGAACTATTTGTATATGAATATATAACATGATTTAACATTTCGTGGTGGTGTTTTTTGCTTCAGCGGTGATGGGTATACCCATCACCGCTGAAGCAAAATGTTGCATCGTACCACCACCAGGAAATGCATATATGCATGCTTTTTAAACATTTTATTTTCGATTGCTGCAAGGACATTCTTTCTAAGCAATTAAATGCGGTGCTCTATGAATAAACAAGATGCGTCAAACAGGTTGTTGAAATCCGTTCTAAACGACTTAGAAACGCCACAGTGTCTCACTGGATGTAAAGCACTTGGACTCATCAGGAAGCTGATCACCTGTCCCCCTCTGATGCATGATCGAAGACAAGAGTGTTCACATCTTGCACATGAACACTCACTACCAGCAACTCGTGTCATTCTGCCAGGAGTCATGCAGAAACATCAATGAGTTAATGAGTGGGACGAGTACGCCCATCTTCGGAGACTCTACTCGCATCAAGAAGGACAAGGTGTTTGGAATGCTGACAACACTTTCTGATGTAGATGCAGATGTGGAAGTGATTCTTCATATCCTACTTCCAGCCATCGCTGTTCTCTGCAAACGGATCTTTGTAGATACAACATTACATTAGATATTTCTAAGTTGCATAGCAATATGTATATATATATATATATATTATATATATATATTGCTATGCAACTTTGAATTATCTGATGTAATGTATATATATATATATATAAATGTATATATATATATATATATATATATATATATATATATATATATATATATATATATATATATATATATATACATATATATATATATATATGTATATATATATATATAATGTTGTACATGCATGCTGTGTAGCGGAATGCTTATTGTTGCTTGCAGTAGTTGGCTATCCTTCTCACTTTACTAAGTTCACACACACGCAAACATGCGGACACACACACAAACCTACATATGTTTACTATGATGGCCGAGAAGGGCCATCGCGTTTTTGTATGGCAACCTGCAGCGCCATGGGGCGATGACGCGATGACGCGATGCCCGATGCGATGGGCGATGCGATGAGCGATGAGCGATGCGCGATGCGATGGGCGATGCGATGCGATGCGTGATGCGATGGACGATACTTGATGCGATGCGCGATGCGATGGACGATGCGATGCGCGATGCGATACGCGATGCGCGATGCGCGATACGCGATGCGATGCGCAATACGCGATGCGATGCGCGATGCGATACGCGATGCGATGCGCGATGCGCGATGCGATACGCAATGCGCGATGCGATACGCGATGCGCGATGCGCGATGCGCGATGCGCGATGCGCGATGCGATGCGCGATGCGCGATGCGATGCACGATGCGATGCGCGATGCGATGGTATAAATTATAAAGATGCCGTAATGAGCATGCGTACGTCGAAAACGAGACTTAGGCAGCCATTTATATTTTATTAAACGCATTCCTTTTTGTGTTCAGAGCATGTGATGATGGCTGATGATGCTGACTGTACGTATACGGTTACATATACATTTGGTTTGCGCACAGAATTTGTTGTGTTCGTACTTCTAAATGTTGTGACGAAAGTCTGGGGCAAACATATTTCATAACATGACATATATGTACTTCTTCTACCGCTCAAATGCAGTTTTTTAATTGTTTCCGTCTGGATATCCTTGGTAGAAAATTTAAAACTTATTTTGTATACATGGGAAGAGACGACAACTTTTTTAAACTTCCGCTTATTGCAAATGCCGTTCGTTTGTGTCCAAGTTTATGTTTCAGTTATTATAAATAGCTACAATATTCGGTTTAACAAGAAGCACATCTGTGCCAGTGAATCAACTAAAAGGAAAGCTAAAGCCTAATCTATAGCTAGAGGCAGTTGCTAAACATGGATATGTATGTGGATGAATGTTTAAAGTCTACGGCGCAATAAACAAAAGTGATGCACGTGTTTTTTGTATTTTGTTGCCGTCGTCGTGTCTGTCAAGGTTGATGATGACATGATGATGATGGTTTATTACAGAAACTATGACACAATACATTCGATATTTGATGCACATTTGATACATACATTGTTATAGTTTCTATAATGAGAGTTTAAAGCCACGAGTGGCTGATGTTCCCTCTCCGTGCATGTAATACATATGTAATTCCATGGTGCACGTAAAATAATTTAATAAAAATAAGAAGAAACAGATTGTGCAATTGAAGAAAAGAAATCAGCAACACAAATCACAGCAATACGATTGTCATGAATACACGCATTAGAATGCAACCATGAATGTTAGTTATATAAGTCAATAACATTATTTACTCACAAAAATCTCTTGACATTTAGACGTTGCCAGTGCATATATACAATCCACCGTTGTTGTTTATAGTTCCATAGCTTAACACCTCGACGTCTAATGGTTTTATATAATACGTTGGTTTTAGAAATCGGTACAAGCAGTAGATCCACATGGCGTGTCCTATAATTATTGGTTAACGATTTGCCGTTAAATACCGGAAGGACAATTGGTTTCTCATTCTACCATGAGCAACGGCCAACACATTTTCTTTAGACGACCAATTTGTAATTAAACAGACTGAAACGATCACAAACAATTGCTAAGAAAGCTTATGTTAAATGTATGATTATTTAAAAAATATTTTAAAAATCGTATTGTCAACGCTGATTTGAAATACCGCATGAAAATGTCTGTATTGTTATCTGTGTCATGTTTACGAGTTATAGTTCGCCACTTATGTCATGTATTGCGTTTCAGCAGTGACGCGTGGTGCAAGTCCCTGGAAGACTAGCTCAGTGGTTACGCCGCTACAGCCTCAATCACGGGGTTTACATCCTCTTCATGTGTCTGATGTCTTCCTTGTCGACTTCGACTTTGTACTCTACAGTAGATATAGCGTTTTACACAAGCTAGTAAATTGTTATAACATACATTGTATAACAGTACAAATGTTTCAATCAAACTTAGGGAAGACAACAACTATATTATCAATACCAATGTTTGCGTTTAAAAACATTGCTTAAATCGATGCTGTTTGTAGTACAATAACCTCGTCTAAAACTAAACAGAGGTTGTTTGCAAACAAATTATTATAGTATCCTATGTTTAATAAGGTGAAGCTAATTTTTTACTTTACTGTTCATTTGTAAATATAATTTTCTCACCGTATACTAATTGTTCATAATGTACTCTCACTCCTATTTTGCATGTTTTAATGACATAGACTATATTCACTTTATTTTACATACTGTAATGATGTACATACATCGGTTTGCTTAATGGTACTGTTGTGACTCAGAAAAAGGTTCCTATCACTCCGCTAGGGATCTTTGGGATGAATACAATTATTAAATATGTACGTCAAATATGCACGGTAAACTTAAAATGCCTTATACGTATGTGTGCAAATTATATAGCATTAATGCACATTAATTTAAATGCTACGTTACCATAAATCTCTGGCAAGAGATACAGCAGGTCTGGTTTTCCTCGGATGACCGTACCGCGTGCGTCTTACGCTCGTTCGTTTTTGATAAGTGCCAACTATACTCTGTGTTTCGTCGATTGAAATGATTCCTTGAGACTCGTAGTATTTCATCGTTCAGTTTTCTAAGAAAGATACTTCTTATATACATAATGTTTTCACTGTAATTGTAATTTCACTGTAATTGTTGTATATATATATATATATATATATATATATATAATTGACGTGTGATATAATGTGTTTACGAAAGCAATGCTAATTACTATTACCATGTAATGCTAATTACTATTACCATGCATACCGCCGATACCGTACATACTTATATGATAATGTAATTTCTCCGTATTTACAATGAATAAATAATGTAAACCAATGCTCATTCAATATTTTTATTGTTAAGATGTATACTCTTGGTTTCTATGGGAACTTCCATAGACAACAACAACATGTTTTGCGACATATCATCAAGGTGGTCCCATCTGAACGATTGTCCTCCAAAAACACATTCGCCTTTCCTCGTCCCATTCTGATACACCTTAACAGCTATGTTACACGGATGTAACACAACTGAATTTTTTTAGACTAGAGAGCAATGTCGTTTTCTATATGATTCAGCACAAACGAGTATATCAAAATTGTAATTAACACCTGGAAGTGCCGATGCACTAAAGTGGGGGTTAAGTAGCACTTTCGGTTAATTATATCTCTTGTCTGGCAAGTGGATTACATGATGTGTCAAAGTCTGTGGAGACGATAATCCCTGGGTCGGGAGCTATAATTAGAACAGCACCATCTCCCAAAATTGCAGCAGTGGACTAGAATGATGCTACTTATTTACATCGTCTGGTCGTAATTGCGCCTGTGGTTAATTGTGTCTTTGATACGAATAGTCGACACAATTGTTTCTGAACAAGCATAAGCACGAGTCAACTAAGATGGGCAGGACTTGTAGATAAAATGGGAGAAGAACGGATGGCAAAGAGAGCAGAGGCACAGAGACTGGAAGGAAAAGGAGGCGAAGAAGAACTAGACTGCGATGGGAAGACTATGGAAAGAGATTTTGAAGGATTGGGAGAAAGGTGGAAAACGAGAGCGAACGATCTGGTGGAGAGAGCTGTGCAGGACCAACGAGAGAAATAAAAAAAAATCAGACAGCGAGCATCGGAATCGAGGCCAGTTTCACCCCTGACAGACAGGGATATATGAGGAGTTCAAATTCATGTTTGTGGAGAGCCTCAATGTAGATATTTGGGGGGTGCAAATCGAGGTTTTTGAAGAGCCTGAAGATGGAGTTATTTTGGCGAGCCTCAATGGGTGTGCACATTGTGATTTTGGAGAGCCTTAATGTGGCTGTTTTGGCGAGCCTCAAGAGGGGGAGTGCAAATCGAGGTTTTGGAGAGCCTCAATCCACCAAATATCCACCATGTTCCGACGCCAGTGTTTTGGGTTTGGCTTTGTTGTCTGGGCTTGAACAAATTCGTGACCATAGGCAACACTGGATGCCTTTTATGTTCAACGCATGTGTCCATGGTTGATGACTTTGAGTGTGCGTATACGGTTACACTTCTCTAGTTATTGTGCACAAAATATTATGTGATTGTACTTCTAAATATTATGATAGAAGCCTAATGCGATTGAGTTTAAACTAAGATAAGTGGGGGCATGCGGGCAATCACTTTATAGAATGTAATCTAGGTTCTCGCACCAAAACCGGAGACCAAAAATGAATTACTTCATAGCATGAGGTGTGTACCTCTTCTACCACTCCCCATTTCATTTTTGGTTTCATCTGAATATCCTTGATCGAAAATATAAACGATAATTTATGTACCTCCACACATGAAAAACGAGGATGTTGATTTTTCAGTTGAACACTAACCGTAGGCTTTGAAGTATACATTTCTTGAATATTTATTCATTAATGACATGATATATTTTCATAGGTGTACATATCATGTTCATTATGCCTTACATAAATAAAACAATATATAAATATATATATATATAACTATAATCAGTTAGACCCTACTAAACTTTAGTGTCTTTAGTTTATAATAAAATATCTAAATCGTAAACTAAATTAGTATTGTCTCTAATTATTTTACCAAAACTACATATAAAATGCACAAACGAGGTAGCGAATCGTTGTTCCTAGAGTGTACTTTCATTTTTGCTAAGGGATCATCTCGGAACGTCGATGTCCGATATCAAGCGAAATTATTTTTGTTTGGGGGACGGGGGTCTGAGGCAGTTTCATCTGGCGTCGGACATCGACCGACACTCTTAATTATACTGGTGTCATCATATTAATGTTTAAAAAATTCGTCTGAGGTGGGTGGGGGGGGGGGGGCTGAGACAAGATGAAAGTAATTTCGTCTGATATCGGACATCGACGTTCTGAGATGAACCCTAAGTGAATCGAATTGTAGACGCACCGCGCGCACCATGCACCTCCTAGTAGACCTACTACAAGTTAACTTCCTGTCAATTTCGGCTGTTTATTACGTTGTCCAATAGAGCTGGTAGCCTGATTTGAGCGGGCCTATTTATTGAAACCGCATTATTCGTACTTGTATTTCGGCGCAACGCTGCTTTTATGTGCTACTACGGAACCCAGATTAAGTCATTAAACATCACTGCATTTGTATTGAAGAACGTCTCACGGAATATGTGTAAGTTTTTTCCAGACATGGAAGTATTGGGGACCGAGGAGTAAATCAAGAAGCATAAATTATGAAAAGTTTATATTTTAATTTATATAAGGCATAAATAACATGTTTGCATTATAAACAGATATTATGTCATTAATTAATAAATATAAACAAATAGGCTTCAAAACTGTTGGTTAATGTTAAACTGAGAAATACCTTAACCATCCCTGGTTCATCGTGTCTGCAGGCACACAAAATAGTGTTTATATTTGCGATCAGGGATATCCAGATGGAAACAATAATTATTTAACAAATAAAATATTGAATAGGTACATATTTCATGTTATAAAGTAATCTATTTCAGTCCCTAGTCTAGTTTTTGCGAAGAGGCTGCCTGCCTGGCACCCGTTTTTGTTTCGCTAAATTCAATCTCAGTAGATGTCCGAGACAATATTTAGAAGTACAATCACACAATCTTTTGTGCACAATAACTAGATGTGTAACCGTATACGTACAGTCAGCGTCATCAGCCATCATCACATGCTCTGAACACAAAAAGAAATGTGCTTAATACAAATAAATAAAAATGGCTGCCTAAGTCTCGTTTTCGGCGTACGCATGCTCATTGCGGCACCTTTATAATGTATACCATCGCATCGCGTATCACATCGCGCATCGCATCGCGTATCGTCCATCGCATCGCGCATCGTCCATCGCATCGCTCATCGCATCGCGTCATCGCCCCATGGCGCTGCAGATTGTCACACAAAAACGCGATGGCCCTTCTCGGCCATCATAGTTTACATAATTATATGGTGCAAGGCCAAAGCAGAATGTTTACATCAATGCATGCAATATTTGGCTGTGCTTATACTCTCACACACACTTTACTAACTTTGCATACCTGACATGCACGTACTCATTAACGTCCACATGATTTTGCTGGTATACCTGCCACTTCTAAAACATGTCAGATTTTGTTGATATCCACATAATGGAAACCATTAAAGCATAACCTCCAACCTATGGGTAGCAGGCTTTCCAAGCTAGTTCAGTGTGGTGTATGACAATGAGCCAGATGTATGACTTTGAGCGCAGCGATGTTCTGCAACGCTGTGTTCCGATAAAACATGTAAAGGAGAATGACATTACAATGTATTATTCACTTTTCTAAGAACGGGCAAACTGATGGTGGAAAGTTCGCATACATTGATAGCGCGTGATCTCATGTTACCCGCGGAAGTCTTCCTTGTTCCAATCGGTTCTAAAACTTGTTCACAGGAGCCTACCACATTCTTTAGGTGGTATTTTTACATTTGCCTATAACATTCACAAGACAATGTAAGCATATATTATTATGTGCGTGTCTATGGGGCCTGGTGGCACGTGGCCACCTAGACCTTTGGAATATGGCGTGCCCCAGACCTTTTTGTATGGGCCCCCGTGACTGTGCCCGCCCTATACCCTTTTGAATGTGCCCCCATGACTGAAGTTATGGCAGTGCAGCGACGAAAAAATTTAAACAGCAACCTCTCGTGACATCGGAAGGCAGGGAGGAGGTGCTGTTGAGAAGTTGTCGCTGCGTAGGGGTAACTTCAGCTTACTGCAACCTCAACTGGGGCACATTTCCAAGGGTCTAGGGAGCACGGTCACGTGGGCCCATTCAAAAAGGTCTGGGACACGCCAAATTCCACAGGTCTAAGGGGGGCACGTGTCCCCCAGACACACTATAGACACGCCTATGACCACAACATTATCATCGAAAGTACTGTTCTTGATACTGTTGACCAATAAGAATAAAGTGTGCCTGTGTTGTTTATGGAAAACTAAGACACAAGGTCTTGTCTGAACATGGACTTAGGACATCCACTAACATCCTGGTGTACAAAGTTGTTGTGCTGCCCACATTGTTGTATGGCAGTGAAACATGGGTTGTGTATCGTCGCCACGTCAGAGCTCTAGAACAGTTTCAATAACGCACACTCAGAGATATTCTGGGAGTCTGCTGGCAAGACCGAATGACGAATGAACAACAAACCAGTGTGCGTGTGTGTGTGTCTGTGTGAGTGCGTGCTTGTGTGACTACTGTGTGTCTGTGTGAGTGCGTGCTTGTGTGACTACTGTGTGTATGTGTGAGTGCATGCTTGTGTGACTACTGTGTGTATGTGTGAGTGCATGCTTGTGTGACTACTGTGTGTATGTGTGAGTGCATGCTTGTGTGACTACTGTGTGTATGTGTGAGTGCGTGCTAGTGTGACTACTGTGTGTATGTGTGAGTGCATGCTTGTGTGACTACTGTGTGTATGTGTGAGTGCGTGCTTGTGTGACTACTGTGTGTCTGTGTGAGTGCGTGCTTGTGTGACTACTGTGTGTATGTGTGAGTGCGTGCTTGTGTGACTACTGTGTGTATGTGTGAGTGCATGCTAGTGTGACTACTGTGTGTATGTGTGAGTGCGTGCTTGTGTGACTACTGTGTGTATGTGTGAGTGCATGCTTGTGTGACTACTGTGTGTATGTGTGAGTGCGTGCTAGTGTGACTACTGTGTGTATGTGTGAGTGCGTGCTTGTGTGACTACTGTGTGTATGTGTGAGTGCATGCTTGTGTGACTACTGTGTGTATGTGTGAGTGCGTGCTTGTGTGACTACTGCGTGTATGTGTGAGTGAGTGCTTGTGTGACTACTGTGTGTATGTGTGAGTGCATGCTTGTGTGACTACTGCGTGTATGTGTGAGTGCATGCTTGTGTGACTACTGTGTGTCTGTGTGAGTGCATGCTTGTGTGACTACTGTGTGTATGTGTGAGTGCGTGCTTGTGTGACTACTGTGTGTATGTGTGAGTGCGTGCTGGTGTGACTACTGTGTGTATGTGTGAGTGCGTGCTTGTGTGACTACTGTGTGTATGTGTGAGTGCGTGCTTGTGTGACTACTGTGTGTATGTGTCAGTGCGTGCTTGTGTGACTACTGTGTGTATGTGTGAGTGCTTGCTTGTGTGACTACTGTGTGTCTGTGTCAGTGCGTGCTTGTGTGACTACTGTGTGTATGTGTGAGTGCGTGCTTGTGTGACTACTGTGTGTATGTGTGAGTGCGTGCTTGTGTGACTACTGTGTGTATGTGTGAGTGCGTGCTTGTGTGACTACTGTGTGTCTGTGTGAGTGCGTGCTTGTGTGACTACTGTGTGTCTGTGTGAGTGCGTGCTTGTGTGACTACTGTGTGTATGTGTGAGTGCGTGCTTGTGTGACTACTGTGTGTATGTGTGAGTGCGTGCTTGTGTGACTACTGTGTGTATGTGTGAGTGCGTGCTTGTGTAACTACTGTGTGTATGTGTGAGTGCGTGCTTGTGTGACTACTGTGTGTATGTGTGAGTGCGTGCTTGTGTGACTATTGTGTGTCTGTGTGAGTGCGTGCTTGTGTGACTACTTTGTGTATGTGTGAGTGCGTGCTTGTGTGACTACTGTGTGTCTGTGTGAGTGCGTGCTTGTGTGACTACTGTGTGTCTGTGTGAGTGCGTGCTTGTGTGACTACTGTGTGTATGTGTGAGTGCGTGCTTGTGTGACTACTGTGTGTCTGTGTGAGTGCGTGCTTGTGTAACTACTGTGTGTATGTGTGAGTGCGTGCTTGTGTGACTACTGTGTGTATGTGTGAGTGCGTGCTTGTGTGACTACTGTGTGTCTGTGTGAGTGCGTGCTTGTGTGACTACTGTGTGTCTGTGTGAGTGCGTGCTTGTGTGACTACTGTGTGTATGTGTGAGTGCGTGCTTGTGTGACTACTGTGTGTATGTGTGAGTGCGTGCTTGTGTGACTACTGTGTGTATGTGTGAGTGCGTGCTTGTGTGACTACTGTGTGTATGTGTGAGTGCGTGCTTGTGTGACTACTGTGTGTATGTGTGAGTGCGTGCTTGTGTGACTACTGTGTGTCTGTGTGAGTGCGTGCTTGTGTGACTACTGTGTGTATGTGTGAGTGCGTGCTTGTGTGACTACTGTGTGTCTGTGTGAGTGCGTGCTTGTGTGACTACTGTGTGTCTGTGTGAGTGCGTGCTTGTGTGACTACTGTGTGTATGTGTGAGTGCGTGCTTGTGTGACTACTGTGTGTATGTGTGAGTGCGTGCTTGTGTGACTACTGTGTGTATGTGTGAGTGCGTGCTTGTGTGACTACTGTGTGTATGTGTGAGTGCGTGCTTGTGTGACTACTGTGTGTATGTGTGAGTGCGTGCTTGTGTGACTACTGTGTGTATGTGTGAGTGCGTGCTTGTGTGACTACTGTGTGTATGTGTGAGTGCGTGCTTGTGTGACTACTGTGTGTATGTGTGAGTGCGTGCTTGTGTGACTACTGTGTGTATGTGTGAGTGCGTGTTTGTGTGACTACTGTGTGTATGTGTGAGTGCGTGCTTGTGTGACTACTGTGTGTATGTGTGAGTGCGTGCTTGTGTGACTACTGTGTGTATGTGTGAGTGCGTGCTTGTGTGACTACTGTGTGTCTGTGTGAGTGCGTGCTTGTGTGACTACTGTGTGTATGTGTGCGTGCGTGCTTGTGTGACTACTGTGTGTCTGTGTGAGTGCGTGCTTGTGTGACTACTGTGTGTATGTGTGAGTGCGTGCTTGTGTGACTACTGTGTGTATGTGTGAGTGCGTGCTTGTGTGACTACTGTGTGTATGTGTGAGTGCGTGCTTGTGTGACTACTGTGTGTATGTGTGAGTGCGTGCTTGTGTGACTACTGTGTGTACGTGTGAGTGCGTGCTTGTGTGACTACTGTGTGTACGTGTGAGTGCGTGCTTGTGTGACTACTGTGTGTATGTGTGAGTGCGTGCTTGCATGTGTGCGTGTGTGTGTGACTACTGTGTGTATGTGTGAGTGCGTGCTTGCATGTGTGCGTGTGTGTGTGACTACTGTGTGTATGTGTGAGTGCGTGCTTGCATGTGTGACTAGTGTGTGTGTGTGTGTGCGTGCGAGTGCACGTGTGTCTACAACAGTCCCCTGAAACACTAGTTTAACAACATACACTGAATTAATAAATCTGGCAACACATCTGGAATTCACAATGTTTATTTGTTCTTTATACAAAAAACAGTATAAGGAGATAACTCATATTAACAACCAACGAAATGTAATGCAGTCAAATAAACAAACTGTTAAAACATTCAAATAAACAAAAAGTCATTACAAGTTGATGTACAGAACATAAGATTCCTTATCTTCCTACGTAGGGTAAAACTAAATCTGGCCGCTGCCATAGGAGCTACATAAGTTTGACCTTGTATGTTAATACCAAACCTTTCTATTGAAATCACTTTACAAATAAGAATGTTATTACGTTTGTACATCATACAGTTTGGCGTATGCCATAAATCCGTGTGGAAATTGAGAAAAACAACCAGTACAATTTGGCTGCACTTGTGAAATGAATGGAAGGCGATCTATTATTGAATGCAGTCAGAAGAGGAACACCATGATTGAGATGGAAGGGAAAATTAGGCGGGATTGAGAGGGAAGAACGGGGGTGAGAGATGGGGGTGTAAGACGTGTGGCGGAGAAGGAATGGGCCAGGGTAAGAAAAAAAATTAAGGACATGAATCGAGAACAATCCACAAACTTCAGGGATAACAGGAGTTCAACAGTATTGGTCTTCCACAGGATGAAACTCCCCTCACGACATTCATCCATTTCATATCTATGACATTTGTTCATTTCAGTTGACCATATCTTTGCAATATGCATACAATATCGGACATCTACAGACAAACGCCTTCCTGTTCACCTGCTTTCAAAGAAACAGCTCCCGTGTTTGTCAAATTTCATATGATTTAATAATTTTTGTGAAACTTACTTCAAATATGATTGTCTAATATAACTGAATGAGTTTACAATAAAAACCTTACTACTGTCAAAACCCAAATATCACTTCATTTGCCAAGTGTTTTCGCACAGATGGGCCAGACAGATTCCCACCTGTGTGTAATTCAGGTAAAACACATTCATTGGTTAACATCACCAACAGAAAAATTTCCATTAAAAACCTTGACAAATCTACCAACATGACCCAGCATGGTAGGAGAATCTGATATCTATTTCTTACTGTCAACTTGGGTGGTCTGTATGCGTGCAAACAATAATTGACCACTAATGTTTGGTCAGCTGAGGCCTGTCCACTGTAAAGAGATGTAGCACATCTGGTCTGTCTGTTGGTCCACCGAGCATAGGACCATGGTCTTCTTGACATTGGCTCCCAGTCGACCCAGGGTAATGAGGTCAAGAGGGGTCAGAGGTCGTGAGGAGAGTCGACATACAGCAATGTAGAACGAATGGAATCTCGCTGGCTCTCCTAAAACAACATACAAGTACATTCAAATCAATTCAAAACTACTTTATTGTCTGCCTTAAAATAATACATTTTAAAACAGAAAATTTTCTTCAGACTCATCCATTGATTAATTAATTAGCTCTGTGAATTATTTAAAAAAAATAAAATACACAAAAACATGCACACACACACACACAAACAATCATACACATATGCACGCATACACAAATACGTGCACGCACACGCACACACACAATATTATTGCGTACACGTGTTGTAAAGTTTAAACACTTGCTGGTTATTAGGTAGTGGTGAGTGTAGGCTGTAATAGTAATTATACGTTGAGGTGCTAGCATAAAGTGGCTTCTTCAATCCGTTATCCCATCCTGAATCAGGCGCGGTAATATTAAATATGTTGTACTTTAATTGCTAAGGAATATGTGCAGCCTGCCTTACAAGAGAGCATACTTTTGATACAATTAACTTACATCGACACTAATGAAAGACTTGTTTTAAGTTAGTGTTTGTTCATATGAAACAAAATACAATGTTTACTCTAAAACATCACAGCAACGAAACACATACGTAACACATCGTTGTAACTGTTACCTCACACATTTCAGTAATAGCTCTGTAGCACAGACATGTTACACAGCTCTGTAACAGATGTGTAACACAGCTATGTGACACAGTTGTGCTACACAGTGACGTAACGGTCTGTGTAACAGTTGTATCAAACATTTGCGTAGCAGCTATATAACACTGATATGTAACAGAGTTAATTGATGCTGCTCTGTAACACAATGCTGTAACACATATATGTCTGTGTAACGTGCCTGTGATGACATCCTCTATTGATAGCAGATGTTACACAACAGTGTTTAGATGGTTTTTATCAGGCAGGTAGAGTCAGTGGATGGAATACATAAGGTCAGCCTGGCAGACAGAGGCAGTGGCCGGACTACTGGAGGTCAGCCCAGTGCACATTAGATAACGAGATGTTATGTAATCAGCCAAGTGTGGTAGCTAAGAATAGATGGGACGCGGCGAGGAGTTGACCGGGAGAGAGTGGAAGTGGAAGTTGAAGCTCGTTGTTGGAAGTAGGGAGTTGGGAGGTAGAGTGAAGTTACTGTTACCAGAGTATTTGAATAAAAACATGTTGGTGCCACACTGCGAAGTGAAGTGGCCCACACAAGTGTTGTGTTGTGGCTTGACGACTTGAGTGAGAGGTATTCGTTACACAGACAGTTCCTATAATATTACATATATATCACATTTCCACTTCAAAAAGATGCCTACACAAGGTCTCGCCATGTGAATAAAAACAGTTCTAGACACCCTTGTCGTGTGCATACAGATGTAAATGCCTGCCTTCTGCAAAGGTTCACATGTACTCACCAGGGTAAACAAGAAAGTCACCCCCAAACTTGCCCCCGCTGGTCAGATAGTAGCCCTTCTCCCACAAGTCCTTGAAGACTCGGTACCGTGTTGTCTCAGTCTCCGTCACAGGGTAGTGCCACTCAGCTTCCTCCAGCTCCACACATCTGTAGGTTGGCTCTACAACTCAACACATCTGTAGGTAAGCTCTAAAACCCAACACATCTATAGGTAGGCTCTACAACTCAACACATCTGTAGGTAGGCTCTACAACTCAACACATCTGTAGGTAGGCTCTACAATTCAACACATCTGTAGGTAGGCTCTACAACTCCACACATCTGTAGGTAGGCTCTACAACTCAATACATCTGTAGGTAGGCTCTACAACTCCACACCTCTGTAGGTAGGATCTACAACTCAACACATCTGTAGGCTCAACACATCTGTAGGTAGGCTCTACAACTCCACACATCTGTAGGTAGGCTCTACAACTCCACACATCTGCAGGTAGGCTCTACAACTCCACACTTCTGTAGGTAGGCTCTACAACTCAACACAAGTAAAGGTATGTTCTTGTACAGTGCAGTATCCAGTCCTCAAAACTGCTCAAAACATTTTACACATTACTGTCTGGCAGACTTGTTCAATCGAACACCATCTCAACATCTCTGGGAGACATACAGTCATGCTGCAATTAATGCATGAAGACTATTCGAACACAAATATCAACCACTGTTTATAGACAGGTACTCATCCATACAACTGAATGAGCTGGAGTAAGTTTTGAAACAGCAGCACAGGATTCGAACCCGGGTTCTCTCAATTGAGAGTGCGACACTCTAGCCACTACACGAGTCACAGTGGTATGATCTCTGTGACAGATTCCTGTCTGTGAGCTGCTTTCAAATTGCAGACAACACTAATAGCAGTGTATGTATGTATGTATGTATGTGCCACACTGCGAGATTTCAAAATATTGTAATGGCAGGTTTTAAGTTTATTACAACTGCCCTAGTTCAGGTATTTCTATTTCGATTCCTTATTCAATTCAAGTGCATGTTTATGACTTAATGAATGTGTTATCGGGTGATCAATACTGATAATGTTAAGATCAAAGCATAACCTTCATAATAACTAGCTATTGTATCATTTGTATGGCTTATTAAAAGGTAAAGGTAAGTTCTTATATAGTAATATAGCACAGTATCCAATCCTCAGGACTGCTCAAAGCGCTTTACTCCCTGTTCAATCAAACACCATCTCGACTTCTCTCGGGAAGTGGGCATCCGGACGCTTTCAGATTCTCAGGGTTAATTACAAAGCGCAATAGTGAACTGAAACAATTGTTGTAACTGACCCTAACTGGATCTCACCTGTACATATCTGCACTGCTGCACTCTTCTCTGGCAGGGCGGCTATTTTTATGTCGTCCAAATTCATGTCAACGTGGGCAGAATGCGCAGCCTCAATGCAATGACCACTGGCGTCAGATTGACCAGTGGCGTCAGACTGACCAGTGGTGTCAGATTGACCAGTGGTCTTCTGGTCATCCTTCAGCCTCTGTCGCTTGGCCATCCTCCCCCTCTGTATTTCCTCAGCATGTGACTGTATTTCTTCTCGTTTCTTCTCCCGGCATAGCGCCACCTAGTGACATATTGTTCAAATGCTTGTCAGCAACAGAGAGGTGTTGGCCGGATCAAGTAAGTCAGCAACTACTGACTGAGGAAGGGACCCAGTGTGATTGTAGGAAGGAACATGTATGACTAAGAAAGGGGCCACGTATGACTAAGAAAGGGGCCATGCATGACTAAGGAAGAGACTGTGTATGACTACGGAAAGGATCATGTAAGGACTAAGAAAGATACCCTGTATCACTAAGTAGGGAACCCTGTATTGCTAAGTAAGGGACGCTTAGTATCACTAAGGGACCCTGTTTTGTTAAGTAAGGGACCCTGTATCACAAAGTAAGGGACTCTGTATTGATTGCTAAGTAAGGGACCCTGTATAATGAAATAAGGTATCCTGTATTGTTAAGTAAGGGACCCTGTATTGCTAAGTAAGGGACACTGTATTGCCAAGTAAGGGACCCTGTATAACGAAGTAAGGTATCCTGTATTTCTAAGTAAGGAACCCTGTATTGCTAAGTAAGGAACCCTGTATTGCTAAGTAAGGGACCCTGTATTGCTAAGTAAGGAACCCACACAGTGATAGAGAGATAAGGAGCCAGTGTTACTGCTGAAACTATGGAAGAATGATGTACCTGATCTTCATACAGCTGCCTTCTCTTCCGCTGAAATTCTTCCACTTCCCCTGGGCTTGGGAGACTCACTGTGCCACTCCCGTTACACACCCGGGCTATTCCTGCGGACAAGACAAGGTAGCTACATGGTCAAGTCAGTGGACGACACCAGTCGGACAATGTTACGAGACAGGTCAATAATGCACTATGGGAATGCTAGATGATCATTGTATAATTGTATTATCTGCTCTTTAAAAAGCTTCCTGTGTCCTAACCAAGAAACAATAATAAAAACTTTGAATGTAAAAGTTCCGTTTTTTGCATGGTTCAACATTTTTGACATTAACTTGCAACGATGTTCCATTTTTTGGTTTGTCTCAATATTTGTTTACATTACCTCTCAAGAAACTTATTAGTTTTGTTTTAGAATATTTTGACTGCACCGCGCAATTGTTGTCAGTGAAGTAGTTTTTCCATGTTACAGGTGTGTCACATGACTAATGACATGAGTTGCAAAAGGACGAATGGAAGCTTGTGTCCACTGTCTCAGCTCAACGGCAGGTTGCAATCTGTGTATATTGATGGTTTTTTATTTTCCTCCTATGGAAGTTGTCAAAAAAATTGTAAGTTTCTTGAGAGAGTTGCAAAAAACAAATAATAAAACATATTCACCAAAGTAATTTGTACATCATGTGAGTCAATTTTCACAGACTGTGCAAGATCACATTTGTAAAATATGTAACTGACAAAGTTGTCAATAAATGCAATGTGTCTTTTTATTACAGATAACTATTTGAAACCAATACACATGAAAGTAGTGGTACTGTGGCAGACTAGAAACAAGTCACTCTCAATTTAATGTGAAACAAAAGGAATCGTGTTGGTCCTATTCGTGTTAATCGTGCAGAGTTAATAAAAATTAACCTTTAGCAACTATAATCAAGACTATTATGCCTAACGTCACCAATGCCTACTTTTCCCAATTCGCCATCAAACTGAGAATATTACTCTTGTTTGTGTCACTGAATTTGTTTTGGCACTGTGCCTTTGTTAATAACTAAATTGTTTACGTCCACGTGGTGCACTGTATGGCCTTATAACAGTTGTTACAGGCCTAACTATAAGTTGAAGGGAATATGAGAAACCAACATATGCGCTGGCATATTCATATATACATGTTGATGAAATAATGGGCATTCAACGCATCACGACAGCGTTAGGGTCATCTGACAAGATTGGGCCAGCCCACCTTTCTCCACAAGGAGAGTGGCTTCCTCGTGCAGCAGTTGTAGTGGTCGTCCCAGCTGGATGTTCTGTCGAGGCAGTCGCGGCAGACAACCAACAAGTTTGCCAACAATACGATGCTCTTGCCTCAGAACTGCCACATCTGAGAATGGAACACACACAGAATTACTTACTTTAAGATTGTACAACTGAATATGAGAAAGTTAGGTTCTTCCTGTGAATACACAAAACTCTAAACATTGCACCACTCTGTCCACCGTAGGCTAAGCACTTGTCTTATGCCTGCAGCAAAGGCAAGGTCATAAGGACCCAAGCCACCAAGACAGTACCCCAATAGTTTGAGGCTATTTGGAAGTTAGAACATTATTGAAAAGCACTAAAAATACACCATAAATGCATATTTCAATTATTAATATACCTGATACCACTATTTAAAGTTGCCTGAAAAGCAGTGGGCTAAGTTGTCTCAGAGCGAGTAGTCTTGGCACCGTTCTATCATTCAAATTAAATCGAACCCCATCTCAACTTCTCTAGGAAGCAGTCATCAAGCATCAAGTTGCAGATGGTACAAAACTCGGCGGCAAGACTTATCTCAAGACACCGAAAGCACCAGCACATAACACCTGTGCAGGTCGAACTGCACTGGCTTCCAGTTCACTGGCGTATCCAGTACAAACTGCTGGTCCTTGTTTTCACGGCTTTACATGGTTTTGTTCCAGCGTATATCCAAGATCTTATAAGCGTGACCCCACTACTTGAAGTAGTGGGGTCGCGCCTTGTGGCAGCACCAGTTTTTAAGCACGTGTTGTTTTGTGCATTTCGGAACGTTGATCATCATCATTTTACTATCAACGTAAGTCTGGACTATTGTGAACGTTTGTGCATCACAGAGATCTGAACAATTTTATATTATCTGCTTTTACCTGTCTACAAATTGCGAGTTTTAATCATCTACAGCCGGATGCTTTGTGTTGAACTTGGCGCCATGACACTGCGTTATTCAGCAAACATGTTACGTAACATCGGGAACTGCATTGAAACACTAAGGCCATCTTCAACGAACTGGAACTTATTGCGGTACTGTGGCCAACACAAAACAAAGCGCGGTTGCAGGGCTGGCGTGCGTAAGGTCCGTACTATCAACTGTGTTGTTTCTGCGCGGCAGGCGTCTGTTTGTAAACAAACAGGCGTGAATGTGGCTAACCTTACTCCAGTACAGAGGTCGGCGAGGGAAACTGAATTGAATGTCCTATTGCTGAACACACGATCAGTTCTTGACAAAGCATTCCTCGTCAGCGAACACATCATTGACACGGCTGCTGATGTCGCCATTTTGACAGAGACGTTGCGGCACTTGCATGGTTCAGTTCGTACATGTCGGATCGTACCCAGCGTCTACGGATTGGGGTGGATGCATCTGAAGAACGTCCTGTGAGATACAGTGTTCCACAGGGCTCGGTGTTGGGTCCGTTTTTGTTCACTGTGTACACAGCACCAATGGAGGACATACTAACGAGACACTCTGTGGAATATCATAAATTTGCTGATGATCTTCAGATATACACATCTTGTCCTCACATATCTGGTGACTTGGAGTGCGCTGTTCAGAGACTTAGTGACTGCATCAGTGAGGTCAAATGTTGGATGGTTAAGCATAAACTCAAGCTAAACGACAATAAGACTGAATTTATGGTGGCCCTCAGTCCCTATCATCTAAAGAAATTTGGACTTCCAGAGTACCTCGTTGTTGGTGGAGTCAACATAAAACCTGTTGTCTCTGTCAGGAATTTGGGAGCTCACTTTGACACTCACATGAGCATGAAGCAGCATGTTGATGCTGTTTGCAAGAAGTGTAACTACCATCTGAGACATATTAGCTCCATCAGGGCCTACATCACTAAGCCTGTCTGCCATTCATTGGTCATTGCGCTGGTTGTTTCAAGCTTAGATTACTGCAACGCTCTGCTGCTGGACCTACCCGAATTTCACTTAGCACGTCTCCAGAAGATACACAATAGGGCAGCCCGCCTAGTTGTCCTCACACCTATATCTTCACACATCACACCAGTACTGGCGCTTCTGCACTGGTTGCCAGTCAGACAACGCATTGTGTTTAAAGTACTTGTGTATATTTACAAGGTGCTCCATGGTTTGGCACCGAAGTACCTTGCACATCTACTACATCGACGAACTCGCAACCCTCGTCTTCGGCAGCTTCATGATCCTCTTCAGCTTGCAGTTCCACGAGCATCAAAATCCATCGGCAAGCGAGCGTTTGGCATAACTGGTCCGGCCAAATGGAACGAACTGCCACTGACTCTACGAGATGCTCAGTCTGTGTTTTTATTTAAACGTCACCTGAAGACATATTTATTTAAACAAACTTATGGTGGACAATAGCAAGATTTATTTACAGGACGTTTTAGTGACTCTTGTTAATTTATTGATCTATTTTTAATTTTGTAAATTAATAATTTATAACTAATTTATATATTATTTTAATTGTTTTTATAATGTTTCTATATTGTGAGCGCATTGATTAACTATTAGTTATAGATCACGCGGTAAAAGAACCTTTATTATTATTATTATTATAATACCGTATACACCCACCCGCAACTTCCGATCTGCTGATCTACATCTGCTTGTAATCCCACGCTACAACTTAGAGGGCTATGGCAGACGAGCTTTCTCCATGTCCGGACCTAAGCTCTGGAACACACTGCCAATAAATGTTCGTCAAATAGACACTTTGAATAAATTCAAAACTTGCCTTTAAACTTATCTATTTAAGCAGGCATACTTTGACTGAGGACACTTTTTTATGAACATGTATTTAATCAATTAATTTATTTATATTATATATATATTTTAATTAATTTATTATTATTTATCTTTTAATACAATTTCATATATAACAATATATTTTTTACTTAATTATCTTAATATTTGTGCAAATATGTCATGTATTTTAGTCACATTATATACCATCTTGTAATTTATCTTAATAATTATTATATTTACTGGCATCCTTATACATATATATTTTTACATTTGTTTCCACGTACGTTTTATAATGTGTGTACGCGTCTATAAACGGGCTGGTCCCCAAAGCTATGGCGCTATATATATATGCTAGTAATTATTAAATTTAATAATAATATTTAAGAATTAAGGCATAAATATCGTTATAACTGCAACATTTTGATGGCTCCGGATTCTACACACATGTCACGATATTAGATCCTATGCAATATGCATAGCTATAGCAGCTGTCAGATGTTTATCGTTATTATAACCTAGGCTTATTAATATTACGGAATTTACGAAGATTTACGTCCACACCTGGACTTGTGAGCGATATTATGATGTATTCTCTTCCAAAACAGATACCTTCTTGATTCCAAATGTACGGTTTGCCGTGAATCACGTGTATTGTAATCTTATCATCATTGTTGTCATGGTCGGTCATTCTTTTATTTTATTCAAAAACTGTTAATATATAATGCATCATATTAATATTTCTCAAGTACCACTAAAGCGTCGACGACGGAAGTTACCCACAGGATCTTATATCGTACCATATCGATTGCTGTCCACGAACGAAACTTCACTCGACCGTCGCTCCATCTGTACAGTTTATAATACATAACTAGCTTTGTTACCTGGGCGCTGAATGGCGAGAATATGTATATATATATATAGATATATATATATATATATAACTTAGAGGACTGGAAACTTAGCTTAGCTTATAAAAGTCCTTTGCTGAGCTGTACGTAGGACCCATATATATATATATATATAATACACGACATATATATATATATGTATATATATATATATAAACACACACACACACGATAGAGACCCACACTCGAGGCCTTTAACAATAACCCATAAGAATTGTTGCCATTTCAACAAATAATGTTACTTATAAGGCCTGACATGCAGTACTACATATCTCACAAAATATTGTATGGAAGATACGATTTTTTATATTTTTTGTATTTAGTTATGTTCCAAAAGTATAGCATGTTATAGATTGCATTCCAAATTTAGGCAGAATATATAGGGAGAAATGCGTCAAATGTTTGATCGCTTCCAATCGCGGCTGTCTTCGAAACAGCGTTGCGTCCATGTACGTTTAGTGTGGTAACTGGTAATGTGTATTTTAACAAGTTTTGTATATGTACACTTTTGGGGAATTAGGACAGGTTATTTTTAATATAAAAACAAACATAATAGAAGAGTCTTCAAAATAAGATCTAATTTAGAACGGACAACAAAAAAGGTCACGTGATTTAAATACCCGCCATGTGTTCAATTTTGGCGCGAAATTCTCTGTTGTTGTGACAAAGGGAAGGCGTGTTGAAGTAGAAAGAGACCAACTTGTCCCTCGTTCTAAACTAAATCATGGCAGAAGAAGACGATCAACGTTTTCGTGAAATACAAAGAGAATACCTAGATTTTCTGGACGACGATGTAAGTTTTTAAACCCAAGTGTTCGAGTTTTAGGGGGTGTCAAGTATTCTCGGAGACCAGAATTCTATCAGTATCACCTATGCCATGGCTATGACTATCCATTGTCATTCAATGATTCATTGGCAGTGACGGAAGAGTTTCGCTTGCCCGACGTTTCCTTGCCCTGAAACACATTAACAACATTTTCTGTTCTGAATCTACTGCTATTGTATTGAGTAATTGGCACCTGCTACCGACACACGCAGTTAAAGTTAAACCCATCGGCATCGATTCCAGTCGGTCTTTGATTACAATCAATTAACAATTGCAATCCTGACACGTACAGTACCGGCAGATGTCGTACTTCCCAAGGACAATTCTGATATGGAACGGTCTTCCTCAGGAGGTAGTGACGGCCGAGTTCCTGGACTGCTCCAGGCTTGTCGCCTACCTTTAAATACCAGATACCCCACCCTCTCCCCTATTTGGCTATTACTCCCTACCCTCTTTCTTCTGCCTGCCACTCTACTACATCTTTTATCTCCCTCCCCACATCCAAGAGATCTTTTAAACCGTGCCATCTTTGCAACCTCCATACAATATAATCATCAGTGTATTGATGTTGTAGTTCTAGTTGTTTTCAGCACTCGGCAACGTTCTATTAACTGACTAGTCTGTATATATTGTGGTTACAATGTTATGATCTTACAAGGTCTTATTCAACTAGTCAGCCTTTTTCAGAACATTATTGCCAAGTCGACCTTTCTATGCTGGCAATGAGGGTGGTCACTGCCAGGGTGCTTGTCGTCCTCAGTGGTTCTTTTACGTCCCAAATTGAGACGTAAAAAGTAGAATTTGCCAAATCGTTGTTTAAAAGCCACTGGCTGTTTGGTGCAGCATTTGCGTTGAGTTTTGACACATTCCTTGGCTTGGCCTGAACTGAGTGGAGGCTGTTTCACTTGTGAGCTAATTTCAGTCAGGACTCTAGTAATTTAACCCATTAGGCCCCAGGATTTTATTAAAACGCCTTCCTGTTACCAGGATTCCTGACAAATTTTGAGCGATTTTACCTCCTTGTGTTAAAAAATCTGTAGAAAAAAAACTACTCAATATTGACAATTACAAGTTGTGTTTATTTTGAAGAGTCCTAATTTCTCCACATGCATGTACAAATAGAAATATAATTTAGCCATAAAATGTTGACACTTGATCACAATTTGCAAAGACAAATAGCAAATTTTTAAAAATTTTGAAAGTTATTCTACTTTGCAACTGACATTTGACAATGAACTCATGCTACTACCCTATGCAACCAAATGAAGAAAATGTAGCTACATGTGTTAGCCTTGCAACATTGAAAAAATTATAAAATTCTGATGGTTATTGTTCAAGTTACACAATATAGTGTCATGAAAAATATAGAAATAAAAATGTTCGAGAAAACATGTTACACAGGCATGAATTGAAATATCTCTGCTAAAAGCCATGGTGCTCCCGGAAACACGGTCCAGACTTGCACAGGGATACCCTACACAGTGAGCACCCGTACGAGGTTTCAACACAACGTTTCGATGGAGTGCGCCTTTTGGCGGAAATGCATGCCTGGCATGCCTTCTTCCGCCCTTCAAACAGGACAAGGTCGTGTCCTTGAATCACATTCCTCTCGACAATTTGGGATACTTCGTGAACAGATTGCACGGCCGCTCGCTTGCGGGAAGAGAAGTTATCGCACATCTGATGCATCACTGCCATCCTGAAGCTGAGGAGTGACCACTCTCTTCTTCGCTGGATGTGCTGGAATCGGATGGTTCTGGGGTGTTAGAAGACTCATCCGAGCTAGACATGACAACCGGCTCCTGTGATAAAAGACACAAAGTTCAAATAAATTATAATTATGAATTGTGAACAATAGTATAACAAGATAATAAACACAATAGCTGGTTGCTAAGGTTACAAACCATCATCACATCAACAGAACAGCGACACGCACTGATGCAAGCTGCCAGGTACACATGTACTCGACAGCTGCTAGAAGTTGTACACAGCAGACAAATGTATTATTATAAGTGAGTTATACATGTCACTGTATAGATGAAACAGGTCATATATCCATATTATATCAACATAATTATATAACATGAGTGTAAAAATAACACAAGTGGCGGAATCGATGTACATCAAACGAGCATAATCAAGCTCAGGCCAAAGCGAAGACAGCCTACTTTTAGTGACATGATGAAAGCAACAATTCTTACAGAAAAACTACTTACATGATCATCGACTTCCACATCAGATCCACCTTCCATTTCCCCATCATCGCTGTCACTATCCCACATCATCTGGGCAACATCAGTTGCCGAAAACATGACGCTAGAAAGCAAAGTTGTATGAACACACGCGAAGAAAACCGATGAAAATCAAGATTTCCAAAATGGCAACCCATGCACGTGACAAGCTGGTGTTGTTGCAAAATGTATCCGCTAGAGTGTGGCAAAATTTGGTAGCGTTTAGTGCAGTAGTTAATCGCCAGGATTTTTTGAATAGAAGGTCCTGAATGCGGCCGGCAGCGGCCGTTCCAGGACTCCACAGAGCGGCCGGCCGCGGCCGTTGCAGGAGCTAATGGGTTAATAACAATAGTGGCACTTGTGTCGAATCTAGACCCACCTTGATTTTTCTATCTTAGCTACATTTTTGCCAAAAATTGGTACATTAGTGTGTTAGTAACATCATGATCATAATCCTAGCTATATTTATGTTACACAAATATTGAATCTTGGCGCACTTTTGAAGCCCAAATTGTGACCTGGTTTGTACTAATCTGCTTCACTGCGTTCATGCATTACCACACCATGTGTTGAATTGAGAAATAGAGCGATAACAGCGTATGTTGATGCAAACCGGCACACTATTTACGCTTCAAAAGTGCACTAAGACACAATCATTTAAAACATAAATTATGCCTAGTCCTGATGATGTTGAATGATGGAATTAACCCACAGAGGTATCAAATTTGGATAACAATTTAGTTAAAATTTTGAAATCGAAGTTGGTCTGGATTTGACACAAGTGCCATATTGATAAGTACACCTTTAGTATAATGAACTTTCAATACATTACAGTGACCGCGCAACCATGTCACAAGATGTTATTACGCATACTACAAGTTATATTGTTTCACCGACTCCTCCGTCATGTCATTATCACAGTGTGCGACAATTGGATGTGTTCTAGGAAGACCAGGGCATCTACCAGCAGAAAGTGCGGGACATGATCTCTGACAATGAAGCCCGGCTGCTTGTCAACATCAATGACCTCCGTCGCAAAAACCCGAAACGAGCTGTGGAGTAAGTGTTGGGGAATATGCACGACCATTACTCAGTACAGTTTAAAATGCACACGTATATTGTTTTTGTCAACAAAGTTGGGGCCTTAATGCAAAAAATAAAAATTCTTTTGGTAAAAAAAATTTACTGTTTGGTTTTTACAGACCTGCCTACCATTCCGGATTGTCCGGAATCATTCTGGAAAGTCACCTCAAATTACGGTATTACGGTGAGGGATGAAAATATTACGGACTGACCATGTTCGGCAATCACTCAAATTTAGGTTCCACTATATTCAACAGGTGGCAGCATATGTATGCAGCATGTTGTGACATGGTTTTTCATTCGCTGAGTGTGGTCGTAATGTAACCAATAGGAAACAGCGTTATGACAAATTCGCATTTCCGCGATCAAACAAAACGAAGTCACGCGGCACGAAATGATGGCTGACAGCGAAACGACACCACCGCCAACCCAAAAGAAATGTGTAATGCAAAAATGTAGTGAGTGTTGTACTTGTAGTGTTAGGCCAACTGACTGTACTAAGACTAAGTTGGTGTATTTATTGAGGAGTTTAGTGTATAATTTACAGCCTATCATACAGTTACTAGTCTAGGCGATGTCGATGATAGTGTAAGTTACTGTAATGTAATGGTTTTGGTCCATCGCCCCGGCCCCCCCCCCCCCCCCCCCCCCCCCCCCCCCCCCCGGTGACAATATCTGACACGCGGTTCTCAATTACTGACAGGAAGCGTATATTCCTGAAAATCAGTGTAAATGGGAAGATGGATTACTGACAGGAAGTTTTTGGGGTAGGCAGGTCTGTTTTTACCAGCAAAAAGGTTTACTGGTAGAAACTGAAAAGTTCGTGGACTTTCTGTATCAGTATTGTGTTTTCTCTTACAATAAATTTCTTAAAATAATTTATGTTATTGTTTCCATTTCAGATTATTGAATAACTCGTTTGAGGAACAGGTCGCCTTCCACCGAGCATTAAAGGAGTTTGTGGCTTTGGCCGACCCCATCTACAGCAAACAACATGAAGAGTTCTTTGTGGCGTTGGAAGGAAGGTTAGGCAACCATGGTTGTTACTTTGATATACACAGCATTTGTACAGTACACAGTTGTAAGCATTTCCATCTATACGCTTCTGAAAAAGCAGTGTTTTGTTACTGTAGTCTGAGGATGGATTGAAAGCTACAAGACAATTTCTTAACAAACTGACTTCGCTTCTTGATGTAATGTAAAAACATTACAGAAATATACTGTAAGTGTAGAATGGTAGAATCTCTGTGATTATTTGTTTTAAGTTTCGCATCAATGACGGTACATTATCAGTTTTGCTGATTGCTGCATTTTTGCGAATGTACGCAGCTACAATACAAATCAGCATTGATTATTGGAATTATCTTGCGTAGTTGAGACCATAATGACAGTGTGTCAGGGTTCGAAATAGCGGTAGCCCGAGGCTATCCGAAATTCGGTCAGGCTACCGAAGTTGACGTGGAACCATAAGATAACTACTTGTTCCTGTATGATGACTAGTGTTTGTATTATATCGGAATATCGCACAATAACTCATTCTGACGCTCATTTCTACCCAAAAGCTATCCTTGTAAACATGCTCTGAATGCATTGAAAGGGTCGTCCTGGGATAGTGAATCTGAGAATTATTTTTGTGCACCATATGTTTTGGGATAGTTGATAATTTAATTATTTGTTGTGACCCAATCCATATGGCCATAGCGGTAATGTGCTTACAAAGTTTGCTATTTTCTTTACTAATTTGATGGGCGGATGGTGTTTATGTTATAGATGTCTTCAGTTTTTTGTATATTGCTGTTAGTTTGCTGACACAAATAAATGTAATCTGTTTTAGTTTTGGTGACAAACATCTGACTCCTCGGAGTGTGACGTCAAAGTATCTCAGCAACATGGTGTGCGTGGAGGGCATTGTCACCAAGTGTAAGTTGATTTTGTTACTTGATATTGGTAGATGAAATATTGAAATATTTAATATTCCAGATGATTTTTATGTAATAGTAAGAATTGTACGCAATAATGTTACCAATCGTGACATTAATTCCATAGTCACGATATTTCATTATTTAGTCAAACAAATAAAAAGTTGATATTTATTGAAGTAATTTCTATGATTGTCTTCATAATAATTTATTAAATGCAGTTAAAATTAAAAAGTTCGGTGGCCTCCTTTGATCTTATATGACATCTGGTAAGATTTGCCATGTTTATTTGATTTATTATTAAATGTTAATATTTAATTTTAACATAATAAGTAGAAAATCCCAGACTCTGATGTGACCTTCAGAATACAGATCAAGAGCATTATTTGGGAGTTATTTAATATATAACTAACTTTATTTTGTCTACAGCTCATATAGTTTTGTCATGCTCTGTACTTAGTGTGTACATTCTTTCTTTGACTTGATCTATTCAGGTTCGTTGGTGCGTCCTAAGATTGTACGCAGTGTCCACTATTGTCCGGCAACCAAGAAAACAATGGAGCGCAAATACACAGATATGACCTCTCTTGACCCTTACCCCAGCACCGCAGCGTATCCTACAAAGGTCAGTCGCTAGATCTATGTCCATCGTTCTCTAAGATAGCGAGTTTAAGTTTTGTAATAGGCTTTTAAAATTGGTCGTTATCAGTCGGGGTAAAACTAAGTGATGTCTTTGTTAAATTGTCTATGTTTTTAAGCAGTTCTAGCAACAGATAAGCTTTCGTGAATTAGGAAAGCAATCTGGCCAACTCAAAACGTACATCACCACATAAAACCAGTGAGAGGATTGCATTGAAAATCTGATTTTATCACAGATTAATCGACAATAGTAATATTTCAATTAGTAAATAATTGTTGACCCTTCTCTCAAAGTACAGTTGTACAGAGAGCTTCATGGTAGAGTGGAGGGTGATGTGAATGTGGAATTGGAGGGTGATGTGAATGTGGAATTGGAGTTGATGATAACTTGGTTAATGTTTTGTCGTAGGATGATGATGGCAACCTACTGGAGACCGAATATGGTCTGTCGAGTTACAAGGACCATCAGACCTTCACCTTACAGGTTTGTGAAGATCTACTCACTTTTACACAGATATTCATGACTGCCTATTGCTAGGCCTAAGTGTGATTCTTAAATTTTGTTTCACTACTAAATGAAACACCACTGAAAGTTGCCTCAAGATGTTAATTAAAATGTATGTCAAATTAGTTCATTGACAAATGAATGGCGTCATTGATATTTTTGTTACAAAGTTTAACTTGTTCGGCTTTTGTGCAGTCAGTTAAAATCTGAATCGCGTATTAATGTTTGTAAAGTTGTGGTTTGCCCTTGTGTGTTGATCCGTTGTCATATTCCCATGTCTGTTAATTGATCCGTTGTCGTTTTCCCGTGTCTGAATTAACCCATTGTTGTTTGCCCGTGTCTGAATTGACCTGTTGTCGTTTGCCCATGTCTGAATTGACCCGTTGTCATTTGCCCATGTCTGAATTGATCCGTTGTCGTTTGCAGGAGATGCCTGAAAAGTCCCCGGCTGGTCAGTTGCCTCGGTCAGTCGACATCGTTGCTGACAATGACCTTGTGGACAGGTGCAAGGTATGGATAAAATTTTATGATACTTAAATGCATCATATGACCTGTTTCAGCCAATAAATAAATAAATAATATTACTCATCTAATGTTACTCATCTGTCACCTGCCAATTTGTTGCTATTTTTAAATCAGCGAAGAAGGACAGAGCTGTGTTGCTAGAGTCTGCGTCATTTTGTAAATTAAGAGGGACCAACCACGTGTGGTTGGCATCGATGGCTTTTGAGTTTATTAGTATTAGTTCTTCATACCATACAGCCAGTATCTACAAAACCAATGAGGTACACGCACCTTCTTTATAAATTACCCTCCATTTATACTTAATGTAGCTGGAGTGGGTATCATGTCTGTTGATTTCTTTATTTTTTTCTTCATAGAACATTAGTATGTGTAAGTATGAACATGTGTACTATTAATAAAACCAGGGCACTATCGCCATATGTCACCAGTCCGTCCTTTAAAAATTAGTATTTTTAGTGTGGCTGTGGAAAGTCCCTTTTCAGATTCTTGGAAACTGACTATGTTTCCATAGTGACGATCAAGTGTGCGTCAGCCCAGTTCAAACATAAATTCGTTCACCGTGAATGCAGATCATAATAATATATTATAGTCTGCAGCGATAGAAATAAGCCAGAATATTTACTTGTCCGCCGGACAAGTAGGTTTTGAAATCTACTTGTCCGCCAAAATTTTAACTTGTCCGATTGGTTGTGAAGGGGAATCGAAGCTTCGGAAAAAAACATCAAAAGTCTGTCTTATTTTTATGACAACCCAATGTTCCTGCTGTTTCGTTGCACGTACATCTGAGTGACTTGTGGTCAAAGACACAATTTGATTTAATCTTAACATTTTGAAATTGCAAAATTATTTTTGCAACTATTTTCCGGTCAAATATTATTCATCACGAATATTAAAAGTAGACACGTTACATGATGTATACCAATATTTTAGTGATGCTGATATGAATGCTTTTATTAATAACAAATAATTATTACGATGATAGGAATGAGACGTTTTCCTTGCTATTTGTTTTTATAATGTTGCAAAAACTGTTTATGTTTAATATGACATATATATATATAAAACATATAACACTGCTGTAAAATGTTGGCATCAGTTTGTCATTGAAGATGCCACTCATCCAGGAACACGACCAATGCGAAGCCGGGAAATGTTGTCACAAAAATCATAATAAATTATATAATCTGATATTATTTTGTTAAACCTCTATGAACTTCAATATTAACAAAGTTCTGTATTTTACAAATGAAGATAATATTCAATTGATCATCACCAAACAAACGCATATTTTTTCCTAAATGTTATATTACCATTTCAATGATGATAAAACAGTTTTAACGGTGTCCGAATTACATTTACCAGGCGGAAAATAATTTATAGATTTAGTTACGTCGTAACGTTGCTGCCACGCGCAGACTGCCGTAGTTGGCAGAAGCCGACATGTCAACGGCGGTTGGCGCTCCGTCCCCGGCCGCGCGTCTTGCATAATCCGGTTTCGAAAACTCGCAATTTATGGTTAAAATAGATGTTACATAGATACAACAACACTTCTGAAATGTCATTAATATTCCGTTTATTAACCTGCACCATAGATTTACCGGAGAGCCAGTTACAAGTTTTGAAAATTGTCACCGATCTGGATCGGCTAACGTAACGTTCGATGATTTAGAAGACTGCCAAGTCCGCGTAGGTTAGGTGTAATAATGGTTAAAACTATACTTATTGAAATAACGGGTAGCTATACAAAGTCTACTATTTCCAAAGTTCATCAAATATGATCCGAGAGTGGAAGCAATGTGTACGTCGGCCAAACTGAATGATTTACGATTGTGTGAAATACAGCCTCGATCAATGATGGCTGATGCGGAGTCTGTCCTACGCGTATGGCAGAGCTAGGTCGGTGCGCTCAGCGGATGACCCTGTTAACGCAGACACTAAACTCGGTCGAACACTGACGTACAACACACTGGCGGCGGAACGACAAGACGCCGACACACTAACAAAATTGGAATGCGCGCGATTGCTAGCGAACATCATTTACGTATGAATTTCCTCAAATAAAAAGTTTGCAATGTTGCACTCGTCACTGTTTAATGTAAATTTTCACTTGTCCGCCGGATAACCATGTTGAGTCAGTGCTATTTCGAACGCTGGTCTGGTTATTCTCATGCCACTATGCTGTTGTATTATAATTACCTAAATGCATCACACTGTCAAATCACCAAATACTGGCTGGTAGTTTTGTTTATTTTCCGATAAGATAATGCCCGACTTCAGCCACCAGTTGCAATGACACGTGACTGACCCCAGCAGGTGTCAATCAATCTTGTCTACCACAACAAGTTCAACATGTGGCCCTTCTAACATAATATCATGAGACAACTTGGCGGGAAAACCTTGGGGGGGAATCTCAGTAATAGAAGTGTCTGTCAAATTGTGTCGAAATAAGCCACGTGCCAGTAAAAAAGTCACATTTCTAAGCAAAAAATAAGCATCTGGTGACACCTGTATTATTGATAACAACCAGTATTACTGTATTAAGTATTACTTAATGTAACTTTTTTTTAAACTACAATACTTACAAAGCCATAACTTGGCATATGAACTTGACTTGTGTTTACCCAAAATTGCACGGGATGGTTTTATGTTTCGTGAAGTGGTCGTGCCAGAAATGAAGTACGGATTTTTGCTGTCTTTCAACATTGTACCAAAATGTTTATGAAGCTGTAACAAACTTAATATGCATTTGTTTACAGAAAAACCGATATGAATGTCAATAACATGTTTGTACTTACAACCATAAACAATTTTCTTTTGGGAGTTTCTCAAAATGAAATAAAATGCCATTTTAGGGTGATTTTTGACATATTTTTAAATTATCTTTAAACACATTTAAATATCTCTAAACAACATAAAAACTAAATTATTTTTGGTCTGGAGTATTGTTTAGTATCATAGGCAAACTCTGAGAAAAAATGGTTAGCTTATCTTCAAAAATTATATTAGAAATGATTAATTCAAAAGAAGCATATAATAGCCGATCCAGCCACCTTATTCTGTAGCCCTGTTCTTGTAATAATACACTAACTACAATTTATTACAAAGTTACATTCAGTGTAAGGCGCTATTCAGGAGGGTTTACAATTTGTCTAAAAATTAGCCGTATCTTGCTATGTTTCAGCCAATCATGTCTTGCATAGCTAAACTGCAGATTGCCATTTCTTGCAGCCGGGAGATCGGGTGCAGATTGTTGGCATGTACAGGTGTCTACCAGGAAAGAGAAATGGCTACACTACTGCCACATTCAGGTAGGAAACAACCCATTTGTTAAATATGTGAATGCGTCTACGATGTCCTTTTTATGTGATAAGTGTAAAGGAAGTAGCATCCTAAAAATGTGGTTACAGGTTACACCCACAACCACAAGTCTGCAATCCCCTGTCAGTTCTACTCATGGTATTTTATCAACTTGTTTGTTAGACCCAAGTAATACACACTATGAGCTGTACCTGGATGCATCTAATAGATTGCATGATGTTTCCTTGATAGATTGGCAGTAACACCAATTTTACCCTGTTTCCGTGTCACAAATTAGGGTTGCAAAAAGCTGTAGAAAAGCTATTACTGAGTAAAAAATGTATGACATTTTTTCCTGCCAGACCTGTTTCCATGGTAATAAACAAAATGGCCACCAAATGGTGGTATTCATAGCACATCTAGAAAATTGCAACACTGGAAGTAAAAATGATATGGTAATCTGACTTAGCCTGTTGTATTCTGGGTATATTCCCCACAATATGTATAAAAAACATTTCGATTTTTTTTTAGATAACTACAAAGATAAAACACAAATCCTAAATGTTTTTTATACAGATTGTGCATAATATCCAGGAGAACACAATAATCCAAACTAGATTATCATATCATTTTTACTTCCAGAGTGTTGCAAGTTTATATGGGTAAAAAACGTGATTTTCTGTAAACGGCCATCAAAGTTTACAGTGATAATATGAATAATATTATTGTAAACAAGTAAAACATTCAATAAATTGTGTTGGTTTATCTCCCAGACATTAATTATGCACAATAAATAATATTTTAGATGAAATAAACCCCCGGAATTTACACAATTTAGCTTTTTTTTTAAATATAAAGGTCATTTGGATCATCATCTGATTTTCTGTAAACGTCCATCTGACACTGAATTGTCATGAGATGAATAGTAATGGCTGTAAACAGCCAAAACAATCCAATTAAAGGTGTTTGTTTTCTCACAGTATAAATTATGCATAACAAGCAACATTTATGATGAAATATATCCACATGATAATAATAAAATGTTATTTATATGCCAACAAATCTGGGGCAACAGCAAGTTACATGTTTTACTGAAAAGAACAGACGCCCATATATAAATTGCACAGATCTGAAAATATAAGTTAACAAAGCAATAACTTAGTCTTAGACACACAAAACAATTAACATGTCAAGCCCAAGGCCAGTTAATAGGCCTGCTGTCATCACGCACCAGTGCTAGCTTTGTCCGGCTACAGGACGCATTACTTGGCAAAGCTGCAGTCTCTAACTATCGTACCGTCACTGCTGCCAACAGTAACATTAGCACAAGCCCCACACTCAGCCACGGCAACGGGCAGCAAAGTCGAAGTGACAGCTCCGACTGGCATTGCCGAGTCTTCGCCAGCATTTCTGACAGGCGACGAAATTAACTTGCATTTTCCCCGCGCAGAAGCCGCCAATAACTGCAGCCTTTTCTTCACAAATGACATTCAGCCACACCTTCCCTTTCCGCAACTTTTCTCTATGCTAACTATCTCTTATCAACATCGTCTGAGACAAAACTGACATCGCTCGAGAAAACCGCCATATTTTATCAACAATGGGAAGTAGCAACAAGTGGCATGCTGGGAGAGTTTTGCGCTCGCGCAAATTCGTAAACCAATCGGAGTGTTCGTAGACACGAGGCGCGTCACGGAACTTAGCGAATGACGACACAACGGTTACCGAATGCCAAATAAGGTCATTCTCGGCAGACTATAGCTTGCATAAATAACGATGTTGGCCGAATGCTTTCACAAGGGCGGGATTACCGACTACGGTGATTGACAGACGACGTTTTGGCGGTTCCAAAAATATCAAACAAGATGGCGTAAGTCGAAGGAAGGACCGTGTTGTCATGGCGTAAACATCGACAACTTTCAGCGCATTTTACGTCTTCCCAATAAAAATGGATATATCATTGTGATATGGGTGGACTTTATACATGAATAAAAGTCGTTTAGAGGTATGTTGTTGGTCTAAAAGTGAAGTTTATTTATAGTAAACATACAAATCTACTCTATGGCGCTGGAAAATTAAATTGACATATTTTTTCAAAAAAGCGTAAATTAGCACCCGTACCAGGCCTTAAAGCATACGATTAGTGCCTTTAATACATAGATCCACTTTTAGTGAATATTATTTGGTAACAAACATATTTACTTCCAAAAACAAATGTGTTGTGTATGTTTATGGTAGCGTGCACGTTCTTCGTTCGGTTCAGGACGATCCTCATTGCCAACAACATCGCGCATCTGAACAAGGAGGCCGCCCCACATTTCACAGCCAAGGACGTCGCCAAGATCAGGAAATTCAGCAAACAAAAGAAAGTGGTAAGGATCGAATTCGCTGGCCTCCCGCTTCTATTTTCATTGAATTAATGTAGCTTTTCTGGAAGAATTAACGTAATTGAATCCATTTTAACATGTTAACTGCTTCTCTTATGTTTATTTTCTTATTTAATTTAGCCATTCTGGAATAATTAATCAAATAGAGCTGAGTTTAGCAATTGCTTTCGTTGTTCACAGGACGTCTTTGAGACATTGTCCCGGTCACTAGCGCCATCTATCCACGGTCATGAGTACATCAAGAAGGCGATACTGTGTATGCTACTTGGCGGGAACGAGAAAATACTAGAAAACGGATCGCGGCTAAGAGGGTATGTCAAGTTGTCATGTCATTTAGTGTCACTGTGTCACCCTCTCTATATGTCGGTCTAGTTGGTGTCGCTGTGGTTACTGAACATTTGGGATGGTTATTAACCATTGTTTATGCGAGTTATTTTTCAGCATGCTTGTGTGAGCTCCTCAATTCTTTCCTTTCCAAGAATAACAATGACTTGTTCTAATTCCTGCAGAGACATCAACATTCTGCTCATTGGAGATCCCTCCGTCGCCAAGTCTCAGATGTTGAGGTGAGTCGGTGCATCCACCAGGTGGCGTCACTTGTGTCACTTCACACATGCATGCACTCTCACTCACACATGCACACAAACATGCTCTCTCTGTCTTACACACACACGCGCATGCACGCACATCAGTGATCACCTCACCTGTCTTGATTCCTATTCCTGCACTAAGTCAATAATTTGCCGTCCTGACTTGTATCACATCGGCCAGCTTACCATCGGGGAAGCGAGTAAATTTGCCATGTGTCACACGATTCTTTCCTACAATCTCGTATATCAGATTATGAAAAGCACTGGTAGATATTAAATACAAACATCAACGAAAGGTCATGATGTATGACAACTACTTTCTCGATGTAATCTCTAGAAATTGCGTTGATAGACTATGTTATAAACTTGTGGCACTGCAGGATGTTTGATCAGATATGCTGAAGTTATACATTCGTGCATTACATTGTTAATGCAACGTGTCACCTGTCAAATCAGTCTATCCTGCATACAATTCTCGCTTGAACAACTTTGCTTGATGGCTTTGTCATAAAGAACAACATCTGGGGCAAGACTCAACAAAATACACAACAGAATATCAGAATGTTCCAAGTGTTCAGCATAAATTTTTTGATGGGCGATGTTGCTAGGCAACAGATCACATGATGGGTAGGTCAGTTGTTTGACCAAGTCATCTATCTGCGTCCCAGGTATGTGCTGCACTCGGCCCCACGAGCCATTGCGACCACCGGCCGAGGGTCATCAGGGGTTGGTCTGACCGCTGCAGTGACCACTGACCAAGACAGCGGTGAGTGGGAATTATCAAGTTATAGTACAACTTAAGGTGAGGTTTGTTCCTCTACCCGGAATCAACCGGGGGTGATAATTATTAGCAGGAAGTTCGCTCAATCGGTTAAACTTCGCCTGCCTTGTGGTTTGGTGTGTGGGAACTAGGAACTTCAAAGATATTTGTGGGTAGGGATAGGCAAATTACGAACACATACAGGTTTATTAAACACAAAAACTACATAACGCTGGAACACTTTGTTATTTTGTTTAATTTCTACCAGGCCCCAATTTATTAGTTTTTTCCATCAGTTGTAGTTTTATTTTTGTGAAATGTAATAAAAGCAAAAACAAAAAATTTGATTGGAATGCAGTTTTAGCTGTATGGATTTGCTAGTTCATATGTTTATGTTGTAAATCTACTCTTATTGCAATGCAGACTTATGCATTAGTGTAAACTGCACAGAATAAACCGAATCGTAATCAGTGTTATACAGTAAACCTTAGATATAAAAAATTCTGGTATAGCAAAGAAATTGGCAGGTTCCGAGTGATTCAGTCTAAGTATCGTGGGTTTTAAATTTATAATAATGATTATACCACAAATGCGTCGAACATGTCAGTTGGATGCCATTAACAATGTTGGCTCCCCCTGTTGCAGGAGAGCGTCGCCTGGAGGCCGGTGCGATGGTGTTGGGAGACCGCGGGATCGTGTGTATTGATGAGTTTGACAAGATGTCTGACATCGACCGTACAGCCATTCACGAGGTGATGGAACAGGGGAGGGTAACCATCGCTAAGGCCGGAATCCACGCCAAGCTCAACGCACGGTGCTCTGTTCTCGCGGCCGCTAACCCCGTCTACGGCAGGGTGAGTGCTACACTGGATTTCACTAAGTTCGTGCATCTAGACATTTTTTTTATCTATACAGTTGAACCTTGCCTGTCACCTCGATAATACAGCCACCTCGTAATTAAGGTCACCTTAGGACAACCCCAAATTATTTCCATAAAAATAAAGGTAGGAAATTACTCCTGCTAATAAGGTCACCTTACTATTCAGGTCACTTTCACCCAGTTCCGAGGGTAACTTTAACAGTGAGAATGTATACTCGCAATCATTCAAAAAATGCCAAACAAATTATTTAAGACGATGTCATAATATCTAAAAATGACTTTATTTACTAGCGTGATCACACTGCCGTCATCACCGGTGTTCCTCAAGTTCATGGATATGAATTTAGGTAGATTACGCATAGTGTGATTTTTCTGTCAATAAATGGTGTTTTGGTGTTACTAACTGCCACAAGATGTTTGCTGGCAAAATGTGATCAATTTCATAGTTAGATCTCAGTCTTCGAGTATGATATCATCACTTCATTAGCGATCGTGTGTAGAGCAGTCTGAAAAATGCAAGGAAAGATTAACACCCAACTATTCAATTAGTAAACAAATTCCTGATATGTTTTGATGTGATGCTTTGTGGAAAAAACTGCCCTGTTCATTCTAAACACTGGCCTCCAGTGACCAACTGCTGATCTAGAAATGACACAGTTCCGCAGTGCCACGGATTGCGTGACACATGAAGTTGGGACATGCAATTATAGAACCAGTCTGGGGTGACCACCCCATCTACACTGAACAGGTGGTCCCCAAAGACAGGTGGTGGTCACCCAAAGCTGGTTGCAGGTATATATAATGAGAGGCTCATTATATACAGGTCACTATTAGTGCAGCGCAGGTTAATTTGTGGACCAATCTTCTGTGCTTTAGTAGTAAATATGCAAGATTTGAAAAGTGAAGTTTTGAGGCATTACAAATTTGTAATTATGTCGATGGCTGTCACGAAGCCAAGCCATCTCTGGACTAGTTCCAGAGTATTTGTCTTATAATAAAAGGGTCTCGATAGGCTTATATTGATGAAAGAGTAGAACAGGTCATTACCAGCTAAATAAAGACTGCCAGAAATAAAACAAGAGACTATTTGTCTAGACGTCTCATCACACTAAACCAGCCTTCTTCATTAGGTCTGGTTACAGTGCAGCAATGAATCTCCAGTAGAAATTGCATAACATCTTGTTTGTGACTGTGTATTGTTATTGCAAGACAAAGACAAGCAGTCCAGAGGGGGTTAAGACAACATTGTAGTGAGTAAAACTTAAAATAAATATTTAGCTAGCAAAACACGGTAATTACCTGTTCTCTGTCATCAATGCCTGTAGAGATCCTTGCCAACATTCATAGGACAGAGTTTGATGTTCTGATATTTTGACTGAATCTCAGCCTCAGAGATTTTGTCAAAAATGTCCGTCAATAACTGCACATTACAAATTTCAGTTATCACATTAAAAGAAACGAGGACATCACAATCAAAGAAACAACTAGATTCCAAGATGATGACAAATATACATATGCTCTTGTAGCTTATAGCGCCAAATCTAATTAAAACTATTCAAGGCACATTACATAAAATTATTAATGAATGAAGTAATTAATTAAAGAAAATTATAAGTTATCTTTGAATTATCATTGTATTGTATAAACACTCAAAACACTAAAATAACAATTTGGCTTAACAAGTCTAAAAGTAAACAAAATGATATAACTATGTTTTTCTCGAATGTTTCTGCTGTAGTATGACCAGTACAAGACGCCTATGGAGAACATAGGACTCCAGGACTCTCTCCTGTCTCGATTTGATCTGCTCTTCATTGTGTTAGATAAGGTAAGATCACACTTGACGAATACACTGAAACTTTGTTATGGTCAGACACCCCAGGTGAAAGGGTGTTTTTCAAAAAAAAATACTCAGTGGTTTTCAGCCAGATTATGATACCTTTGTATGCATACTATCAATAAAGTTCACTTCTATGACAATTACATACCTCTAAGTGAGTTTTAGTCATGCATCAAGCATGTTGATATCAAGTAATCAAATTCATTATGCAATCTTTCATGGCCATTTTCTCAACAACAAAATGTTTGTCTTAAATTTCTGCATTTGGAAATGGGATGTCTCTGGGAGTAATTATGCTATACAGATTTTCAGCAGACTGATGTGTGAAATGATCAGGCACTTTTTTAAACCTTCAATGGTTTGAAAGATATAAGCATATATGTTGCTAAAAACAAAGTTTTTTGGCCCTTTACCAAAAAATTAGTTAAAAAAATATGGGTAAATGTTCTGATCATTTCACAATATAATGCAGAACATGGATTTGCAAGAATTATAGTCGTGGTCAATAAAGAATGGCAGTGTTTCCTAATTTGCCAGTATTGTCTCAAAATGGTAAACATTTTGTTTGTTACCATTGAAATGGGGGTCTGGCCAAAAAAGTTATATTTTTTAACTCAGTTTGATTCATTCCATACTATGGGCATAAATAATTGTACGATTTGCACTATTAAAAAATTATCTTATCTACCGTAATCGGAACATTGATAATGCAGAAACGTTGGCGTCCAAACATAATTTTATGAGAACAAAATTTTCAAGTGCTAATTTAACTTTGTTTATATGGAGAACTCATTAATCCAGACCTTGATAATCTGGGGATCAGCGTGCGGATTAATGAGGTTCCATATTTTCTTCTGTCAGTACATTTTGGGCTGTCGGCAAACGATATGTTGACTTTGATTAGGTCCAAATTCACTGTCTCGTTAGCCAGATGAGCAGTTACTGGAAAGTTCAAAATAAAAGCATGTCATTCAGGGCTTTAACCCTTTCAGACTTTAATTTCCGTGATCCAAATTTATTCTACAGAATCTGATTTCTCACTTGGATTCAATATTCCACTACCATGCACAGAAGATTGCTCAATAGCAACGTAATTTTAACAAGGAAACCCATAAAACTACATTTTCTGAAAGCTGAATAAATGAGCTGTCCAACAAGCCACCATTTATCACTACGAACACAAATAGATACAGTTACCAAGGAAAGCAACAACAAAAATGTTTAAACGTGTAAAAATTGAATGTACAATTTAAAAACCGGTTTGCTGAACTATGTCAATTTCTTGGAGCAGTTCCACAGTGTGCACATGTTAGAATATCTTTCTGCATCGATGTGAATGGTTTGAAACAGCTACCTACCTAGTTATCAAAATCACCAATTGCTGAATTTGCCTCGCTGTCAGTCGGTGTCGTTGCTTTAATTGGCGGAGTTTGACAGTGTCCCACAACGCAGAATCCATGTAGCAAATACACTAGAGTTCTAGTCCAAGTTCTGGCAGATTATCTGAATCATGATATCAAGTGTTTACAAAGTTGGTTGACGCCATTTTGTTGCCAGTCAGACATAAAATCGGATGTGTCTAAATTCGTTTTTAATGTCTTCATTCCCCGAGCGATTTACTTGAAGGTGTGAAAGCACCGGCTCTAGTCACATTCGTTTATCCTTAGCAGCTTAAAATCCACCGAATTCGTTGTCATTTTTAGTCTAAAATGATGCATTAAAATACAAATGTGCAGCTGTTCTCTTCTGCCATTGTTATTGTTCAGAAATCAAATCGCAATGTTTTTTTTTACGAAAATGTTGCATTAACTCCAACGAAAGTAAACAATGCCGTGATTACTGTCAAGCCGATGACTGTCTCGAACAGGCATTACCGTAAAGTTGCAAATATACGCCCCTAAACGCCCTGTTTCACTGTACGTAATAATACGTATAAAAGTCGCAGTGGCTTTTATTTTTGGTACATAATATTACATATTAATCTCTGAAAGGTTTAAAAAGGGTCCATGTCTCATGATGCAGGTTTATTGCATGTGTGGCCAGTTTCAGAATTTCTTTGGTCAGTTAAAACTGTCTTGTATTGCAGATGGACCCAGAACTTGACCGCGAGATCTCTGACCACATCCTGCGGATGCATCGCTACCGTAACCCTGGGGAGCAGGACGGAGAAGGTAGGGGGCAGCATTTTTATTTATGATCGCTTGTCATTTTGCTTTCGTTGTAATCAGATCAAAATAAAATCTAGAGCAGTCCAACAATTGTTGTTGAGTTTAATTTACGAGTCTGAGTTTTAAGTAGGTTGAAGTAAGATATCTATCAATTTCCTAAATGAAACCAATCCTAAAAGTGAGTGTCTCAATTCCACATTGTGAGCAAAGATGTGTGCACTTCTGCTTAAACAAAAGCTGCACATTTATTTTTATCTTTCATCCGATCAATATATTTTGTCTAATTTGTATTCAAGAAAATCTGCTTTGAACACGCTCCTGACATTTGCCATCCAAACGGACCTGATATCGTCTTTGCTATGGGGACACAATCGTACGTTACCAACCAGGATATAGGAATTGTTTAATATGTGTGCAGCTTGTGTCATAATCCATAAATGTCTTTCTGTGTTCAGGCAAAACAAAATCTCTAAATCAAACTGGCACATCATTCATACCATGAACCAAAATCTTAAATAATGAACTATCCCCATGTACAGTGTGTTTTTCTGTTATTCACAACAGTGCTTCGTTCTCTCTGACAGCGCTTCCTTTGACCTTAAACCTTGACCTGTTGGCGATGAAGGACCCAAATCTTGAGGAGGACAAAGAGAACCAAGAAACACCGATATATGAAAAGTTTGACAATCTGCTACACGGCGGCAGTTATCGCAAGAAGTAGGTTCTTCAGGAAAGTCAATTACACGAAGAGTTTTAGATGCATTTTTTTCACATGAATTTAAAAGTGCAAGTAATTTCTGTGGTTATGGATATAATATGGTTTTGGACATAATGGTCCTGACTTGAATTAGGTGAAGACCAAAAAATCATGCATATGGATGCACGCACACTTGCACACGCACGCACACACACATGCACACACACACACGCAAGAACGTGTGTTTGTGCGCACACAGCACACACACATATATGCACACACCATCTATTTTTTGACTTGATTTAACATAATCTTGGATTATAATAACAACAATACACAAATGTTCATGAATGGGACTGATTTTTTATTTATTCCTAATTTATTTTTCATTTGAGCCAGACCTGGAGCTGAAGTACTCGGTACTCACGTACTCGTGTACTCGAGTACATTTTTTTAATACTCGTACTCATGATACTTATGGGTCATGGACTCGTACTCATTGTACTCAGATTTTACGAGTACATCAGAGTACTTTCTCAATATGTTCTGGGGAAAATAAATATATTTGGTTATAAAATGAAACTTTCCTGAAATATTTAAATGTTCAACTATTTTTTAAATACTTTCTTATTTCTGATAGTATACAACCTTACCATCCCTACACATCCCAGTACATCCTCATTCTCTGATAACAATGACTATGATACCCAAACATGGCAACAGGCAGCATCTTTTCCCAGTCAGAAACGCCCTGTTAAGAAAATATAATAATTGTAGGCTAGCAGTTCAGGCCATAAACCTGTTTGTTTAATTAAGCCATAAAGATTCAATTAGCAGTTAACCCACCAGTTAGACAGGAAATCCCTTTGATGTAGTATGGAGACCATGCCACTTGGCACTGGCTGACAGTGCTAACTGCTAAGAACAGTCTTGCTCTAGAAGTAAGGTGGATCAAGTCAGACTGTCTCCTACACTAGTATAATCCCATGCCAACAGTCTGACTAAAAAGTCCAAAGGGGATGCTGAGCCTATTATGTGGACATGTGCTAACCCTGTCAACAACTAGTAGTCTACGATCAGAAAATATAAATTAAACTTATAACATCAGCAGATGAACGTGAGGTGAACGAATACCTCAGTCAGCCATGTACAGATCGTCACAGTGACCCACTGCAGTTCTGAGTTTTCCAACTCTAGCTCAAGTGGTCCATCACCATGAGCATTCCAGCCTCATCAGCCCCAGTTGAAAGGGTATTTAGCATAGCCGAGAAAGTATTCTGCCCTGAATGGTGCAGCCTGAAAGACTCACCCTGTGAACAACTCATGCAATGGCAAATAGATGATAAGATCATAGGATGCCACTGAAATGAATACCAATGAAGTGAATTTCACTGTTGATGAAGTAGAGGTTTTTAGTTTTCCTCATAAAAAAATTATCAACTGCCATTACATATTCACTTGTGCCGAGTTATATAAATTATATTAATTAGTAATAAAAAATATGTTATTTAATATGGATATTTTTTTTAATATACTCGTACTTTTACTCGTACTCGTGAGAATGTACTTGTACTCGTACTAAGCTTTTAGCAATGTACTCGTACTTATCCATCGTCAAAGTACTCGTACTTGTACTCATAAAAATGTACTCGGCCCCAGGTCTGATTTGAGCCATGTCTTAAAAAGATGGGTGCCATATTTGGACTGGATATGCTTAAGGTATATGAGAGCTATACGAGATGACACAAAGTAGGAGTTATTGATGATTTCATAGAGACAACATATTTTAAGACATTTTTAGTAGGACAACTCTTGGATTTGTTTGTATATACACTTGACCCTCATTTGTGGATATTTGTGTTGAATGGTCTTCGCGCGTTAACTACAATGTGGCTGAATGCTTCCCAGAGAAGTCGAGATGGTGTTCAGTTGAACAGGTCTGCCAGGGAGTAAAGTGTAAAGCGTTTTTAGCAGAATACTGCGCTATATAAGAACTTATATCTAACCAAAACTTTTGTATGCCAAAATCTGTTGCCTAGGGAGAAGAAATAGTCTGATTATTTTTGGCAGTTTTCCATGTGAAATGTATTTTTACCCTTGATTACTTTTGGCAGTTTTCAACCTAAGATGTATCTTTTCCCAGGGACGAGATCGTCAGCATGGCATTTATGAAGAAGTACATTCACGTCGCCAAAGTGATGAAGCCAGCACTCACGCGGGAGGCAGCAGACTTCATATCTGAGGAGTACTCGAAGCTACGTAACCAGGACAACGTACAACAAAACAACCTGGCGAGGGTAAGTTTTTGTGTGTGCGTGCATTTCCAAATGTACATTCATACACGCCTCAAGTGTTTGTGATCATTTCTCACATGGTTAACATTTACATATTCTGATTCCCAGACCCCCCTTAGTGTGCGTGCGTGCGTGCGCGTGTGTGTGTAAATATAAATATGGTGTTGGATGGTTTTAGTTACTTTGTCTGGGAAAATGTAAAATTCTCGTTTAAAAAAAACAAAGGCATTATCAAAATGTTGACACATGTTTTTTGTCAAATGTTCCGCGGGGCTAACATTTACAATTTGTATGCCGGCCTTAATCTCCCTCTGACGAATAGATACATGTTGATAATAGCGATCGACCCCTTAGTGACGCTACCTTTTGTTTCAATGACAACAGACGCAGCCAATCACAGCTCGGAGTCTGGAGACGATGATTCGTCTCTCCACGGCCCATGCGAAGGCTCGTATGAGTAAGACAGTTGATCTTCAGGACGCTGAGGCCGCCATTCAACTCATTGAGTTCGCCTACTTCAAGAAGGTGAGACCATGTCATCAGTTCATGCAGACTAGATAATAATAATCCAATCGGTTGTCAACTTGAATACTCCTTATCGATGGTGACACAACCCAACCCTTTTATCTTTATGTGCCTCTGAGCTCAGTTTCCAAGGATTTAGGTGCAATAGAAGTTACCTTATTAATATTATTATATGCAAATTTATCTTGATTTAGTGAAATATCAAATTATACACTAGTAATTAATACAAAATTTGTAGTTGTAGTTATTAAAATAAGAATATTATCGTTATCATTAAAATCGATAAATTTGTAGTTATTATAATTGATACAATTATTTTAATAAATAAATAATAGTTCCTGAAATGTGAATTTTTTTACTGATTTTCTTTATGAAATTCTTGATCAATATGCAAATAACAGTGCAGATTCTCTTTATGTAGACAGAAGCATTTATGTGTACATGAAATGTAAATATGATGACATTACTGATATACCTTCTGCTGTGCTTAACTTCTGTCAACTTCTACTACAGGTGCTACAGAAACCAAAAAAAAAACGTCACCATGGTGACAGTGATGGAGAATCATCGGACAACGATGAGGGGGGCAATGACAATAACAGTGACGAACCACAGAAGAAAAAACGATCGTAAGTTTATTGTGAGCCAAGGCAGGTGAATTGGTGCTTATTTCTTACACGTCTGGTACAAAACATTATTAAAATCATGAACAGGTAAAATGGCATCAGCGCTTGTTGCAAAAATGAGTCTTTTTTTGTAAGTTACTAAAAATTATTATTTTGCAACAACTTTTTCTATGTTCAACCAGCCCGGCAATACACTGGATATAATTTCTTTATTTATTTATAAATTTGCCAAAATCGGTTCCTAATGGTGGACAGTGTGTAAAATATAGTGCCACCTACCCACCACGTGTCCATTCAGACATTGGGTTTTGCAGATATGCAGCACCATCTGTGGCACGTTGTGGCACATTTGTAAATGTTCGGCAACAAAAACGTGAAGGAAATTAATGAATATCAGGTCATGTCGTAGACCTTTCTGCCTGTCCCAAGAATATTGAATCTGCTTTGACTGAATATAGCATGATGTCTTGAAGAAGATAAACCTGAGATATTTGAAAAGAAAATATTTGTTACAATGCTTTATGTGAATGATTTCACAACAAAATCTACTGAAGTTAGAGGTTGTGTGGTCACGGCATTAACCTTGTTAATTCAAAATGTCCGCATTAACAAGGTATGTCCGAACCCACATTTTTAGGACCATTTCCTTTAAAATAATTGGTTATTTCTATAGTGATAGAAGTAAGTCAAAAGTGAGATATTAACCATGTTTCTGAGTTGATTTATTGTATTTAATCAAACTGCTTCCTCAAGTAGTTCTTTGAAAACAGTTGTTGGGCCAACATTTAACCTTCAACCGAATGAATTTGTTACAGATAAACATACATAATAGCGTATTCATATGAAGATTCTAATTTAAAAGTCACTCAAATTGATTCCTGGGTAGGAATTAAGCTTGATGTGAGATGGGACGAGAACAACAATCAAATTGAGGAGGTACTTTTAACAGAATTGTTTCATGTCAAAATAATCGTTATGTTAGTTTCACTGTGACGGACTTATTCCCTCGTAGGAGAAGGCGGGAACAGCGCCCTCGAGTGGAGGGGGAAGAGGGATATGATCCCTACGACTTCGACAGTGAAGGCGCAGAGGAAGTTGAAGGTAACTAAATATAACCAAACTAGCGTGTGTCTGTGTGCGGCTGTATTAATGGTTTCCTCCTAAATGGTTTGTTTTGTGGGCGCTAAACTTACAAGGATAACCGACAATGTCTCGGAAGAAAAGCAGTCATTTAAAAGTTTTTACTGGTTTTAGGATTCATACCAGATGTTAGGTAATTGTTCAAATGTTATGCATGGTCCACCAGTCGGTTTAGAATGTTTTTTACACTAACCTGCATGGCAAAGAAACATAACTTTAAAGCATCATTGACGTCAGGTAGGAATATTTGTTTTGTGCGTGTAGTGCTATCAGGAGTTTTCACAGTTGATATACCAAAGTCCAGTTCATAGCAAATCATGGAAGAATGTTTTATAATATTAAGTTCTTTGGCTACAAATTTTTTATGATTTGTAACAAGTGATTTGAAAGTGGGTGTACTTAAACAGGATACGCCGTCAAAGTGAACAAAGATCAAATGCGTCATTCACACTAACTTTATTGTTATCTGTTTTTCTTTATTATTATCTAATGCAATGTACAATGTGAAACTTACGTTTGCTACCATGAATTATTCTGTCATTGTACCTTCTTGGATGTGAATCAATTAATAATAAGTAATTTTCATAATGGTAGCCATGGAAATTTGAATTCGTACATTTAAATTTTTTATTTTAACAGTATATTATTCAGTCAAGTAGTTTGATTAAATAACCTTTGATATAAATAAGATTTTAATACTTGTTTATCAATAAAACCGAAAAATAATATTAAAAATTAATTTGTACCAAAAACATTACTTGCTTAAAACCAAACTTCTTCATAGTACAGCTTGGTGTATTATCAGAATAAAAAATGGAAATATACCAAAATTATATTTTCTGCGGGACGTTCCATAAAACCGCATTAACAAATAGTTAAAGCTGTAGCAAATTGTACTGCAATGTCAAATGCAAATAGAATAATTCAATAACTTATTCCCGATGGCTTACATTCTAACGCTGTCAAACTGGTAGTCTAATGTCATTGTCTGCTGACGTATCCTGGCGGCCGCCACTGGGAAATCACGAAGCAAAATGCAAAACACGGCTTTCAGATTTCCCTAGGGATGGAGTGTATTGGTTAAGTTAGGATGTTTTCGCTATAACAGTCTGAGTGACACAATATATATATCACAATTATCTGAGTCACTTAAACTTCTGCTAGACGGGCAGGCAGACATTCTTTATTTAATCCCGTATTATTACAGATGAACATGTATATATATACATTCTCTTATATATGGTTTAATATTTAAACTAAATAAATGCTGTGTATATATATAGATTATATATATATATAAATATCAGCAGATGTGTTGTCTACCACATTGTTATTATAGGGTTAATATCTGCAGATGTGTTGTCTACCACATTGTTATTATAGGGTTAATATATGCAGATGTGTTGTCTACCACATTGTTATTATAGGGTTAATATCTGCAGATGTGTTGTCTACCACATTGTTATTATAGGGTTAATATCTGCAGATGTGTTGTCTACCACATTGTTATTATAGGGTTAATATCTGCAGATGTGTTGTCTACCACATTGTTATTATAGGGTTAATATCTGCAGATGTGTTGTCTACCACATTGTTATTATAGGGTTAATATCTGCAGATGTGTTGTCTACCACATTGTTATTATAGGGTTAATATCAGCAGATGTGTTGTCTACCACATTGTTATTATAGGGTTAATATCTGCAGATGTGTTGTCTACCACATTGTTATTATAGGGTTAATATCTGCAGATGTGTTGTCTACCACATTGTTATTATAGGGTTAATATCTGCAGATGTGTTGTCTACCACATTGTTATTATAGGGTTAATATCTGCAGATGTGTTGTCTACCACATTGTTATTATAGGGTTAATATCTGCAGATGTGTTGTCTACCACATTGTTATTATAGGGTTAATATCAGTTAAACATTTCACTAGTCGGGGAGACTGCCACAGCTGGCCAATATGACCCACCCTAAAAGCTAATTCGACTTCGTAGAACCAGTAAAAGTATGCAATATGATTGGTGGAAGATTGACAAATTCCTGTCTGACACATAACATTTATTATATACCAGACGTGCCAACTGGTGTTGAGATAGATTTCAGTATATTTTAACCATTTCAGTACTCAGATTCTGGCCACTCGGTTACCATTGAATACTGAGTTTCTTTTTAGCTTTCAGTGAAACAGTGTGACACTTTTTAAGTTCACTTTTTACACAGAAGGGTATATTTTAATAGGATCAACATATATATATATATATATATATATATTAGTAAACTAGGTTTATTAATGAATACTGTAAGTACACAAATTGTGAGATTGGTTGCCATGGAAACCAGGAAATTCAAGGAACACACATATGTTTTGTTATGGTGAAAATTCAGTGTTGATTAGTTCTACTAATATTTTATAATATATAATATTCAGTAATTTGTCACAGTAACTATGCAAATAATTTGCACTAATTATATGTAATAATATAAAAGAATGCAAAGCACAAGTGCACAATTAAAATTAGTGCAGCATAAACGCGCGGCATACTTAGTAAATAGAAAGAAACACCCACATTGGAATCAACTGTTGGTTATCGTAAGAGAAGGAAACCATTTCTGCATACACTCCCCTATCATTGCTCACCACAGTGTCGGTTTTTACAAAAACAATATATTCCAAAAGAAAGGCACTATCGTAACATCGCGGCGATGTAGATCTATGTCATTGGCCGATGGTAGCATGTCGGACAATCCCATCCAAAAAATTAAAATATCTTGAAATGTTTGCATGCAAACACCCTATAAATTTTACATCATCGTTAAGCTGGCTGTTTGTGCAATTCCAACGGTAGTCGTTAGGCGTCACTGCTGTTAATGTTTATTTCAACAGTTGGGAATAAGCTGCTGTGACGCTACCTCCACTGTAGCGGGCTGTCGTATTCAAGTGTCTTAATACGGCAGCCTGCTGTAGCGGGGTCTCGCATTGAAATGGTTAAGATGTGGAAATCTTGACTCAGTATTTTAATATTTTAAAATGTTTTATTAAACACTGTCATTGAGTTGGCCGTTTGTTTGCCTCACAGAGCCAAACCCATCGTTGGAGGTTCGCCGACAGCGTCGTAGGTCATCCCAGGACGCTTCCATGGAAACAGAGTCTCAGTCTACGGAGAAAACCGCAGCCAAGGACTCCAGCATCACACCTGACAGGTGAGGGAGGATCTTAGAAGTTTGCAAAGTCAAAAGCATTGGTTCAAACCATTCCCCACCAATGCGTGGTGTGGAACTTGCAATTTGTACAATCCAAAATGGCTATTAGCATCAATTTGCTTTAACAGTGTGCGGCTAGTGTAGTGGTTATCGTATCCGCCTGGCATGTGAGCGCTCTGAGTTCGAAACCCGGAACAGGCAGGCATGATACGTTAATGTTGATCCCGTCTCAATTTGGGCGTAAAAATTGAGGACGACAAGCACCCTGGCAGTGACCACCCTCAGTGCCAGCATATAAAAGGTCGGTTTGTGATAATGTTCTGAAAAAGACTGACTAGTTGAATGAGACCTCATAAGACCATCAGATTGCAACCACAATAATACAGACTAGTCAGTTAATAGAATGTTGCCGAGCGCTGGAAATAACTAGAACATGTTTTACCCACGAGGTGGCGCCACTGTGGCAAGTTATTTCCCCCCGCAATAAATGATGACAAAACCAGGATGCAGCGCTATACAATTTTACTTACCTTGTTTATTATTGTTTCTGTGTTTTACACCTGTTCAATCTTGCGTAGGTTGAAGAAGTTTAAGGCATCCCTCCTGGACCTGTTCAAGTCTCGACACGTTCAGTCACTGGAGCTTGACCTCGTCCGAGACCAGCTTAAGAAGGAACACCAAGACGAGGACTCCTTCTCTGAGGACGAGATGTTTGCTGCGATCGAGAAGATGATGGACGATAACCAAGTGATGTTGTCTGATCAAGTTGTTTTCCTGATCTAAAGATGATGGACAATAACCAAGTGATATTGTCTGATCAAGTTGTTTTCCTGATCTAAAGATGATGGACAATAACCAAGTGATATTCTTGGAGCCATGAACAATATTTTCCATAACCAAATGAAATTGTCTGATCACCTTGTCTTCTTGACCTAAAGATGGCGAGCAAGAGAAAGTTTGGAACAAATTAATGTATGTTCTGCAAACAAGGAGTTATTTACAGTGGTACATCCAGAGAAGGTTCAACTATTTCTGTCGAACATCAGCTATTTCTTGTTATGGTAACATTTTTCTGTGTCGATATTTGTTTGTCTGTCAACTTTGGGCTGTACGTGTAAAAGTTGTTGTCCCTACATTTGATAGTACTATATAGTTCCATCAAATCCATGCCCCAGTTACAAAACAAGAGACAGCAACATAGCATTATATTAGCTTACCTCTGGTACTTATTGTGTGACACTTCAGCAAAATGTTCACATGTATTAATTTGTGGATAAGTGTGTGACTAGAGTAAGTTACAGTGCTACTAGTTCGTGTCAGAGCATAAGACATTACTATGAAGTTTAAAAAAGTAAGAATGCTAAGATTGTGCATTACTATCAGCTGAAATTATTGAGCTGTTATATTTGTTTTGACTAGCTCGAGATGACTGAGGTATAAGGAAGATCATATTGGATTATCGAGAGTCAACCATTGTTCTGTTCATTTATGTCACACCAATTAAATGCTTTTCGAGTTACTGTTCCGGAAGGTTCTGTTTATGCCGTCAGGTCAAAGGAAGTGCTGTGTATATACATTCATTGCATTAAAATACATTTCATATTAACACTGTTAGTTGTTCTTGCTTGTGGGAATTGTTGCCAGGCCCAACTGAGATGTGACAAAAGTCCATGCAGAACTTACTGCTTGTTTGATAGATAAATTCAAACTGTTTCCCTCCAAACGTAATACTGCGCTTGAGCGGGTCGTAGCGTATGGCCTCTATTCCAGACAGGCTCTGTTTTGAATTATGTTATATGGACGGGCATGTTACATAATATCAATGGACATAGCAATTGTTGCCTAACAAAACCTCCGTCAAGCCATCAGAAAAAGGATGGCGAACACACGGTGCAATACATCGTATATTTTAGATAGCAAATACCTGGAGCAAATGTTAAAATATGCGACATTGATGTCATGTGACATGCTTCAACATTTGCTCCAGAGTAAGTTTATTTCCTGCTGTAATGGAATCTTGGAGCCACGAACAATACATTCCATATCGTATATAATGTTGAAATGTTGGTCATACGTTTTTCTTAAAAACGTTATAAACCTCAAGTTCGACATGATGAGGTTACGTAGTATCCGGAACACGAAGATAACGCATATTTTAAAGTGACAACTGTATGCGTGAATGTTTGATTTGTTTGATGCCATGCAGTAATAGTAATGTAATTCACGAATATATATAACCCAGTGGCGGGAACAGCACCACCCCCTCGCGAACGAGGGAGGGTGCTGTTGAAAAATGCCGCTGCCACCTATTACTGGGAGATCAGAAAACAATGTCTCCCCTCATGTCTTGCACCCACCTTTCACAGGTCGCTAAAAGTACACCTTAAGTTCGACATACACGTAATGATGCGACTGAGTTTTAGTGTTTTTTTATTTGTGACGTCTTTTTTCGAAAATGCGTTACGTGTATGACCCCCTCCAGGAGCGCATACACATTACGACGCGACTAACGACGCGATTGGCAGCTGCGACGGTTGATGCATGCACTCCTGTTGGTAGCGGCAGGAACTGCCGCCACTGCTTGGCGAAAATGTAGGGGTTGTCTGCTTATCAATGATGAGAAATGTCCGGTTTTTGCCGGAATTCCGGTTTTCATACTGCTCCCAAGATCACTTTTGTGAATCGTGTAAATCCGGGGAGAAAAAAAATAATGTTGGGGGGGTAGGGCATATAAAATCCTGGACAACTCACTGACGATCTATCTGCGGATTGAGTTAACCATCTATCCACCGGGTGTCGCCACGTGTTAATTTAACAAGATTGCCACCCAGAGAATTAACTCTAGGTGGCAGATGGACAAGGAAGCCCTTTGGCTTATCGAGAGTCCGACCCTTTTATATATGTGTATCCCGCCCGTCTGAAGTATGTGTCGATTTTATTATTAAACATTCACGCTACTAGCACCCACACAATCAGCAGGTAATCGGTTCCATTCATTTACAATCCTTTGTGAAAATGAAAACTTTCTTATATCCAATCTACTCTGCTCCTTTGCTAATGTAAGTTCATGTCCTCTAGTCCTTCTATCTTTCTTAACTGAAAAAAAAAAATTCTATCAAGATTTCCATAACCCTTCAATATTTTAAACACTTCTATCTGATCTCCTCTAATTTTAAACACATCAATCTGATCTCCTCTAATGACGCTGCCTGGCGATTAGAGACAGAACCGACCCAACCGAACCAGTGAATCTGCAAAGTAAAACCCTTAGTTCTGTCGGCTGTTCGCTTCAGCGCTTTCGAAGTGCGCGCACAAAAGCAGTGGACCAATAGGAAACGACGATGTACTTTGTGGAGATGTCGATCATTTTCGAACACAATGGCTAATCGACGATTTGTTGTACGGCAAGACAAATGTTGCGTGAAGGACACTGACAAAAGTGTCAAGAATAAGTGGAATTGGGCGTGGCTGGAGAGATAGGCTGGAGACACTGTTGGATATATTCATCAGTAAATTATCAGCACCAGGGAAAGCCTACTGTTTGTGGTGCGAGGCCGATGTCAACTATGCGGATTGGATCCTACAGGCTACAGTCAGAGGGGAACCGAAGGCATTGAAGTACACACGCTGGCACTGCCCACGCTCTATTAGAACCTGAACAGAGGGCGTATCACGTGGAAGTTCGCCGATTCCATGTAGACAACACACTTCCACAAGCACCCACAAGTTCCAGATTGGACTCGTGGTGGGCTACCATATTCTCTACTGGCAAGTTCCCAGCCTTGTCAAAGGTGGTGGCTGCAATGATGAGCTGCTTTCATGGTCCTCAAGTGGAAGGGTGTTTTAGTCACATGTCTAGCATCATGAATACTGCCACTGCCACAAAGAATGTTAGTACATTCAACACTATCCAGACAGTGAAGTACTCCCTCATGGCAAGCAACAATACTGCTATACAGGACTTCCACAAACAGGACTCCTCGCATTGTTCACAACACGAGGGGTGCACACAAAATGTACTCCAACCATCTTGCCGAGGAAGGAAAGATGAAGGAGAAGAAAACTGAGCTGAACATGTCAAAGACGAAGACAGCCACCAAGTACAAAGCTAAGGAAGCAGTTGAGCTGGCAACGAAGAAAGCTGGAATGGCCCATCAACGGGCTGTTTTGACAAAGCTGGCTAAGGAGAATAATACATCATATGTACAATTAAAAAATATCTCTGAGGAGTCCCCCCTCCCCCCGATTAGATGAGACAGTCCTCTCGGACTGAAATGTGGGCCACAGTAAAATTTCCGGTTTTATCTCTGAATGTCACTCTCATCCCTGCGGCTTATCAAAGGCGAGCTATGCCTTTAAGCTGCACCTACCTGATTATGACTTCACGAATTATTAAAAATATTGATGCTTGCTCCAAAATATATTCCTATGCTGTAGTATCCGTTAATTTCGCCGTATGCTAAAATTCGCCGCATTAACATCTCGTGCAAGCCGCCTATGAGGTTGGTAAAACATAATAAATAATAAGGTTGATAACAATATGTCATTAATAACACAACATGAAACATTTTCATGATAAGTTACATAAATAAAAACATAAATTTACGTTCTTTTCCAGATATAATTATTATAATATTGTTAAATCGATTTGTTCTATTGCGTACGGCGAAATTGAGGACCACAGTTAGAAATACACACAGTTAGAAATATGCAAACACATAAAATATTATATACTGGTTAAGATATGGGCCACCGAGAGGTACAGCTAGAACCAGAGAGGTGATGTTCAAATTCTTACAGGGCAATCGATACACGGACGCTAGCGAAGTACACCCAATAAATCCAACGCAGGCACTCGGTGACACAGTACCGGCATACACACAACGACGCGACTGGATAAAGACTGCCCTCAAGACAGGCGTCGCGTCGCAAGGGAGGCATACACGTAACGACTAGTCGCAGACAAGTCTAAGACACTAAAACTCAGTCGCGTCATTACATGTATGCCGTGCTTTAATCCTCTCATTAAACCTCCATTTCCACCCCATTGACGTTCGCCACAAAAACAAACATTCACGCTCACATTTACTAGAGGGGGCAGCACTATATGTCTGCCCTCCAACGAAATTCCAAGGGGCAGCTGCCCCCCCCCCCCCCCCCGTCCCCGCGCCTAGGACATAACCGTTATCATCATTGATGGCAAAGGTAAAACTGGAGGTCACGCACAAAATTTTGATGGTGACGTAGCCATCCCCTACTGGTATGACGACATGTGACGTAGCCATCCCTAGCTACTGGTATGACGACACCAAGCCTCTCTTCCAAGTATTTGCGTGCAGACGGCAAAAGTATATAATTGTTGTGATTAGAGCAGTGGGTCGCACTCTTGATTGAAACGTTGCAGATACCAATACTGGCTTGATTGCAACGGAATGGGGAGTGCGTTCAATGTTTATTTCTGGCCGATCCGGCCCCGGAAGGTGGTAACCGAGACCGCCGTCGCAGTGCTCTCTTCCAGCTGGTTCCAGTCAATCATAGTCTGTACGAAATAGGAGTGTCTATATTATTCAGTCCTATTTTGTTGGTACCTTAAATGGTCTACTGTTGTTGGTAGCAGACCTATCTACTATGTTGTCAGCCACACAGTCCTTGTATTTCTTAGCAATTATTTGTCTCTTGTTGGTTTTTCTGGCTCAAGGAAGCGATCAGAAGGCATAGCCGGTACCAACCCCTCAACGACCTTGACGTGAAGATCAGGCGGAGCTGTCTTCTGCGTTCCGGTAGGCAAAAGAGATTTAGTCTGTGCGGCATGGTGGTGACACATCCAAACTCTCTGGAGTGGAAATCTTGGGTGCTGAAGCATGCTGCTCTGTTCTGTGCCCGCTCTAGGCGGTCAACGTCATTCTTATAGAGGGAGTCCTAGCTTTCAGTACCGTACTCTAGAACTGTTCTGACAAGGGTCAGGTATGCCGTACGACGGCATTCCTAGGGGGCAGTGTTTAAAGTCTCGCTGGAGGAAACCAATCGACACAGCCCGGTATGAGACCACAGACCCGTAAGCTGGTGATGTATACTCACCCCCACCCCCGCCGCTGAGGCAAGGGTTCTGCTCAAGTGAAGAGTTCCACTTGGGGAGGTGCAATCGAAGGATTTTCAGGAGCCTCGATGGGGAGGTGCTGTTAAAGGTTCTTTGGAAGGAGACAATTGTAGGTCGAAAAAGACACTCCTAAAAATCAATCACGCTACGGCCGCGGAATTCCTATTCGTAGGCAGTGTCCGGGTAATTATTAGTCTACTATAGGCGGAGTGTGTCATTTTGTAGGGTTACGTTTGGAGTTACGGTTAAGTCCATATTACATAGTAATTACCCGGACGCCGCCTACGAAAGAATTGACGCCTGCGGGCCTGGCCGTCAGTTGCCGTTTCATCGAAGACTGGGCAGCTGTGCTCAATCCACATCGCCAGTTTCTTTCGGAGGAGAATAAAAGCAGCTAGGCCCATCCACATGGTGGGTATTTGACTGGATGTAATTGTTAAATATCCTATACGGGTGTGTACACTGTAGTGGACTTAAACCTGTCACATTAACTAGCTGATTATACCTGAAAATCGAGTCTTCATAGGGTAAGGGGCCATCCGTAAAAACATCACGCTATTTGTGGACATCTTTGAGACCCCCGTTGTCATGCATCCTAACGCCGGCATGTGCACCTCTCCATATTTGTTATACTTAATTTGTGTCACCTTTTCCTCTTCAGTTACATCACCTCTAGCCCGTCTATAATGCATGCTCTGTGAGACGAATTCCTCTGATCTGTCGCTGTAGGTTAACGTCTGTGTTTCACGGCATCCCCTTGGCTGTGAGCTATTCGCCCAATCGATGTGTACTGTAATGGCCATGCTGGAGACTCACTGTTGTGTGCTTAATTTGGCAATGCGACTGGGCTAAGCGGCTAACATGTACACCCGATGACCGATCAGGGGTGAAGCTATCATATAAAACATGTTCACTATTTCTGATACATATTATGTTCTTAGTATTAGAATACAATTATGTCGAATGTGTACTGCCCGCCAAATTGCGCTTACAAAACCCTGTTCGCAATTTAATAGGCGTTGACTTTTGAACTACCACCCACTGACGAATAGAAGGGTTTAGAGGCCCTAGGGAAAGCTTGGATTGTGAGGCTCTACACATCTGGAATGGCCCATTTTAGGCTGTTTTACAACATCTTTGAAACTTCAACTTACTTTATTTGTGTGCTGCCCACACCGTTTTATAACGCTGTGTGCTGCCCACACAACGTTTTATAACGCTGTGTGCTGCCCACACAACGTTTTATAACGCTGTGATGTAACTATTTTTGTTTCTAATAGTAATCACATGGAAACGTGACAGTATCCGAACGTAAGTCTACCGGAAAGCGAACTGCAACCGCTCGAGTAGCAGCATGGCCCAATGGTCTCCACGAGGCTCAATGACACAATGTGGTCTAGATGCCCTAAGATGCTGTCTTAAAGGAAATAAAAATAAGGCATTAGCTAAAATCCTTTTTCCATGTGTACACAAAGTTTAACATTGTATGTAACATTTGACAACATTAAACAATTACAGAAAAATACATTTGTAGCATAAATTCGATTTTAAGCCCGTCTGTGAAGCGATTCCCGCGGAAAATAAAATTTTAATGAGCTAGGCGATCACGTGGTATCGTGACGTCACTTATGACACACTCGCATCAGGCCGACCCTTTCCATGCATTCAGTGCATGTTTATAAGAATAGCTTTTGGTTCGAAACGAGCGGCAGGATGCGTTATTGTGCAATATTCCGACGTAATACAAACACTAGTCATCATAGAGGAACACGCAGTTATCTTACGGTTCCACATGAATCGAATTTTATTCAAAACAACGAATGCGAATGGGCCTACAAGTCGACTAGGTTTCGCCGAGCTTGGGCTCGTTTGCAGAATAATGATATCGAATGCAACCAACGGGAGATAATCTACACCAATAAACATACATAGCAAACATATATTGTATCCAGCTACATAAAGTAACGTGTATAATCTTATAATATCACTAGAATATCGATATATGAAGGAGTTGTACACTTTATCATAACAACTTAAATCAGTCGGAGAGTTTCCGCTGGTCCCGATAGCTCAGTGGGTAGGCGCGTTGGTTACTTGTCATTTATTTTACAATCGGGCGACGCCGGTTCAATCTTGACAGCATGAAAACCTTTGATTTTCTTTACACTTTTTTTGTTTATGTTTTCACCAAGTAATATAAACAAAGTCATTTTATACTATAATGCACTGTTTGTAAATATTTTTTTTTTGTAGTCATTATTTATTCGCCACAAAAATGAAAATATGGTCATTATATATAACGATGTTTCTAAATTGTATTTATCCAGACATATCTCAATCTGTTTTCACATATATAATTACAATATATTACCGTACAATATATTTACAATTACTAAATTATATATCCATTACATTATATTTGTTTGGATAAATAAAATTTAAAAACATCGTTATATAATTATCATATTTTCATTTTTGTGGCGAATAAATAATTACTACAAAAATAAAAATTATTTACAAACACTGTATTATAGTATAAAATTATTTTGTTTATATTACTTTGTGAAAACATAAACAAAAAAGTGTAAAGAAAATCAAAGGTTTGCAAGCTGTCAGGATTGAACCGGCGTCGCCCCATTATAAAATAAACGACCAGTAACCAACGCGCCTACACACTGAGCTAACTGGACCAGCGGAAACTGTCTGACTGATTTAAGTTGTTATGATAAATTGTACAACTCCTTCATATATCGATATTCTAGTGATATTATGAGATTATACACGTTATTTTATGTAGCTGGATACAATATATGTTTGCTATGTATGTTTATTGGTGTAGATTATCTCCCGTTGGTTGCATTCGATTTCATTATTCTGAAAACGAGCCCAAGCTCGGCGAAACCTAGTCGACTTGTAGGTCCATTCGCATTCGTTGTTTTGAATAAAATTTGATTCATGTGAGTAATAAAGGGGGTGGTGTACCGCGCACCGAATGAGTTTTGAGAGGAACAAGAGCAAACAAATACCCGGATGTAGGTCAAGGTCAAGTGCCAGGATGTAGGTCAAGTACCCGGATGTAGGTCAAGGTCAGGTACCCGGATATAGGTCAAGTACCGGGATGTAGGTCAAGTACCCGGATGTAGGTCAAGATCAAATATCAAGGTCAAGTGCCCGGATGTAGATCAAGCGCGCCTGTGGCGCTATTTTGGTTCGTGATCTATCCGCCGGGTGACGCCACCGGCGCGCGTGACCTACATCCGGGTACTTGACCTCTGGCCTTGACCTACATCCGGGTACTTGACCTTGAAGTACATCCGGGCACTTGACCTTTGACCTTGACCTATATCATGGTACTTGACCTATATCCGGATACTTGACCTCTGACCTTGACATACATACGGACATTTGACCTACATCCGGGCACTTGACATACATCCGGGTACTTGACCTTGACCTACATCAGGGTACTTGACCTTGACCTACAGCCGGGCACTTTACCTTGACCTACATCCGGGTACTTTTGCTCTTGCTCCTCTCAAAACTCATTCGGTGCGCGGTACACCACCCCCTTTATTACTCATGTGGAACCGTAAGATAACTGCTTGTTCCTCTATGATGACTAGTGTTTGTATTACGTCAGAATATTGCACAATAACTCATTCTGACGCTCGTTTCGACCCAAAAGCTATACTTGTAAACATGCTCTGAATGCATGGAAAGGGTCGGCCTGTCATAAGAGACGTCACATCTCGGCATCCCGAAAAGCGCGCCAAAAATATGCATATTCGAAAATGTCCGGATGCACTGCATAAAATGTGGAATTTCTAATTCATTAAATTGTTTTGATTTTTTTGGCTTGGTGGATATGGAAATAGATAGCAAGATGTAATATAGCATGAATTCAAAGTTTCAATATATGTTTTTATTCCCTTTAAGTTTAATGTTTTTAAAGGATACTCCAACGTCTCTTTTCTCCATAAAATATAAAATCATTGGCAACGGTTTCCGGATTTAGAAATCCTGATCAGTGGTTCACAAAGAAAACGAAGAAGCTCGAAGCCTGTGCCTCTATGCCGTCTTCACTGCAGGACTTCATTTCATTACTGCGACGGCAGTTCGACCTTTTCGAACATCGTGGTCAAGAGCGATCTGCTGTCGACGCTTTGCAGGGGAAAGGAAGAATAACAACTCACAATGTATATGGCTATGCAGACTACAGCGGAGGAATTAGTTTACTGACCAACGAAGTCGTGCAATTTGATTCTCTGCAGCGCAAATGCAGTAGTGAAACATATATGCGAGTTACGCCAACAAAATAACCAGTAAAGAACGGACTACGTGATGGCTGCTTGTCAAACAGGATCTGTCGCTCACATTCCCAAAACTTCAATTTGCGCTACGACTCATTCTGTGTCTGGTGGTATATATTGGAGAACGTTTATTTTCGCAGATGAACCGGATAGTCTATCAGTTTTTGCTCAGAAAAATCCGAAAGGTAATACTGTATTTGTAATTTGGAAATCATAATCTCGTGAATTCCAGGAGTGTTTTTTTATATATAAATTTACGCTATTTTGCTATGCGTCACCGATCTACTTGGGTGGGTCCCGTGAGCTCAGGGCCCTGGGGCACCTGACACGCCATTGCTACTGTCCAACTGGTGACCTCCAGGGGTAAAGCTATCATAAAGAAAACTATACATTAATTGAATCCTGGTTTTCGTATGATGCTGTTGAACTACCATATAGGTATATTTTCGACAGGCCTGCCCAGCCTGTCGGTAATTTCTGTGATCTGTGTAATTATAATAAGGACCTTGTGTAGATTTTTCAAAGAAAAAATGAAGGTTGGCCACACGAGAAAAACAGGTCGTCTATGATGGGCTAAAGTAAATTGCTAGGAAGCGAGACGACGGTCTGAGTGACAGCGTGTCGTTGGTTCGTTCTCTTGTGGCCAGGTCAGGTTGAGTTAAACTAATTGCGTTTGAGTGCTGGCGAAATACCGAAGTTCGCGGCGTCTGCTACTAACTTAATGGCATGTCTATCTCTTCTTTCTTATAAATAAGTACCCAATTTTACCGTCATTGCTCGTTGGATGTAAGCGGCGTTTTCGATTCGATGAGGCAATAATTACACTGGTTGGCTGCTCATCATTCAGACCAAAGACCAGGCCGTATATATGTGTGTGCGTGCGTGCGTGTGTGCGTGTGTGCGTGTGTGCGTGTGTGCGTGTGTGCGTGTGTGCGTGTGTGCGTGTGTGCGTGTGTGCGTGTGTGCGTGTGTGCGTGTGTGCGTGTGTGCGTGTGTGCGTGTGATGTAATTCTACTGCACTATCTCCGTAAGCCACCCGCCCCATTTCTCCGTCGGCCAGACGGGTCGCGACATGGACCTTAGTCCCGATAGCAACTTCGACTTAGGCGTCGTTATGAAGATACACTGGACGTAATAACCAGGGTCGATGGAAATTTAATAGCGGATCTTCCGTACCGAAACGAAATTGCGGTAACTGAGTAAACTCAGTGACGCAGACTAGACTAGTCAACCAATGTTGTTACTTTGCGAGCTGTGTTAACTCATGTTAAGGCAACTGTTTGGTAAAAGGAATGTATCGGGCACCAAATCTCGGCAGTTTGGTTGGTGACCATAAAACTCTCTCCTTGGTTAATTTAGTCCATCGCAAATCAACTTAGAAATGTCAGTTGGTGTTATAATACAAGTGTTATGTTTAAATGAGAGCATAATTATACATACATGTATATTCAATGTGGTTTTGTTGACGAGTCTCAAGACAAATGGAGGTTTTTGGAGAGCCTCGAGTAAGGGTTTTGGCGAACTTCGGGAGGGCCAAAATGGAGAGTTTTGGAGGGCCTCAAGGGGTGCAAATGGAGGCTTTGGAGGCCCCCAACCCTCCAACATATTCACAAAGTTCTGACGCCAATGTAACAAGAGTTATTTTGTAGCTAAACATTTGTGACCACATTCAAGAATAAGACACGAACAGGTCGGTTGCTTAGGTATATCCAACATGTACCATCTGAATAGGCAACTTTGAGCCTAGGTTATGTTTAATGCATATTGTGATATGTTTACTGATGGACGAGATAGCAGTGCCAAAGATCAAAGTAATTCATCGGCATCGCTTTGACTTTGTCGCTATAGTATGATTACACCCGTATGCTACACCGTGTAATGGTTTCCTTCCATAACACGCTGATATAAAAAATAACTCTGCCTTTGAATTGAATGAAATAACGCCCTGAATAATGTGTCAGCCACAAGGAAAAGAAGTTACATTAATTGACCACAATCAACCATTTTTGAAACATTCCTAAACAGAGACAAGTTATTAGCATGAGCAAGACATTGCATTTTATGACAATGAAAGTCAACAAAAAATGAAGATCCATGTGTGTAGTTGTGTGCTCAGAAATTGGTCCGTTGTGACAAATTCTTGCTTCTACAGGGAAGGCTATAATCATGTTGGCATCACACGTCCCCACGCACGCACGCACGCACGCACGCACGTACATAGTCATAACCCCCACACACACATGATATACGCATGCACACGCAATCACGCAGACGCACACAAACACGCGCGTACACACACACACACACACACACACACACACACACACACACACAAACACACACACACACACACACACACATACACGCACAGACACACTCACACGCGCGCGCACACGATTTTCTTTACCCCCTCGCTGTACAAGGCTGTCTCCACCAACAGTCTCCACTCCCCTCCATCTTTCGCTGTCATTTTCCATACCTCTCCCAATTCATACAAATCTCTCTTTACACAATCCTCCCAATGCAATCTTGGCCGTCTCTTTTACCTTCCTTTCTCCGTCCGGGCACAGCGCTCTATTAATATTGTATACAAGCAGGTGACAAACACAGTTCCGCAGTGATGATGTGCGATTTTCGAATTTGGCGTCTGGTGTTTTCAAACGAACAAATACCAAAGGAGCAGATTGATTGTGAGTATAACAGGCGCTTCGTGCATGAAGCAAACAGCCAGACTGCGTTGGCGGGCGCAACGGCTAAAAGTGAATTACATTTAATGAAGCCGCCGAGAGATGGTTTAATGCGAAGAGTAGGCAACCAGACGAGTTGCAGGGGGCAATAAACGACCATATTCCCTGCAGTGTCCTCAGGGAAGTAGTCTCGGCACAAAATCTCAAAAGGGCTCTAGAAAACACTTTAGGGGTACCTAATTGTTACAAGCGCTGTCATCCATGCCAGAGTATATCTGTGACGTTTACCGGTCATAACCAGCCCGGATGACACTTTTATTGTGATTTTTTACTGCGTAGTGAGCTATTTTGTGAAAATGACAGAATGTGTACACTAGTTCAAAACCATTCCTTGAATATGTGGCACATGACAATTATTTGTGATTAGTCAGAATGCTTATCCTAAGAAAACACCTGAATTGTTCACATCTTTCTACAAGCATCATTTTTGGATCAGCATTAGATATGGCCATGACATTTCATTTTTTTGCGGGAGCCAAGCTGAGCTCCCGCTGTGGCGGCCATATTGGACAGATACAATATATCACCGTCCAGAGATCTTCTTCTTCAGTTCAGCATATCTCTGCGAGACGTAGCTGCCCAGATGATCCCACGATACGCTGCTATGTCTGCCGTTTGTCTCCCTGCTCTCACGATGTCGTCTTCCAACCAGTCGCTGGTGTCCTGCTCCCATCTTCTCCTTGGTCTTCCCCTTCCTCTCTTTTGATGTGGCCAAAATAACTCCGTTTTAGTCCTTTTATTCTATTCACTAGTTCACTAGTCCAGAGATAGGCTGTGTAATAACTTGAAAACCAAAAGTAGTAGAACCAAAAATCAGACCACGTTTTGGGGGGTTTTCGAGTATGGGGAACCCATTTCTGGTGTTATTTAGTTGATTCTAGGTCGAGGTCACCTGATAAAATCACATTGAAGGTTTTTTTGGCTCAAAATAAGAAAAATTGAGCATATATAATATAATATAAATATAATATATGTTTTGACAATTGATGCTCGTAGTGGAAAATGTACCTTCATCACTGTCGGCTTAAGACTTAGGCATAGGAGAAGAATGGTTATTCTGCGTCCATTCATATACTAATTGGTCATGGCAGATGTCTCTAAGTTCTGTTATAGTGATTTTTCTCATCTATGTTATTATAACGAATAAAATGTTCGTACGTCCCGGGTACCAAATGAAAATGTACTTAAGTCTTAATCTGGCCAATCACATTGCTACATAAGGTCACGTGATACCAAAATGACTGAGGCAGATAATGTTGAGGTGGGATAATGTGGCAGCTGAAAATGATTGAAATAAGAGACAAAACGAAGAAAAAAAGAAGCACTCCCCTGAAATTGTCTACAAAGAAAATAACGTTTTGTAAAGACCCAGGTACGTAACACTCTATTGCAATCCCCTAGCTTTGAACATATCGAAGCAGACTGTACTCGGAAGTGATCTCAAGATATAACGCTTTACTGGTTTCTCAGACACATTTATGCGATGATTTCGAGTTAACAGTAAAAGTAAATGTAAGTTCTTATATAGCGCAGTATCCAGTTCTCAGGACTGCTAAAAGCGCTTTACACTTTATTCCCTGGCAAACCTGTTCGATCGAACACCATATCAACTTCTCTGGGAAGCAGTCAGCCAAGCTGCAATCAACACGCGAAGACTATTTGTACACAACTATCCACCACTATCTATAGCCAGGTACTCATTTATACAGCTGAGTGAACTGAAGCCATCTAGGGTAAACGAACTTGCCCAAGGTTTGACACCTCCGCTCAGTATTCCCATGGTGCTTTAGGCAGTAACCTTGATATTTCCATTTTGCAGCCATGCAGAGGCAGATAGGCGTGTCATCCTATATCTAGCTCATGTCTCGTCTCAGGGACATTTGGAAGCATACCTGCGCACTGTCGACAGTGACATCGTTGTTCTTGCCGTCGCTTTCTTTGAAGAACTTGACCTTTCAGAACTTTGGATTGGCTTTGATAGCGGCAAGAAATACTGATATAGCATCAGCAGCCACTCCCAGATCGATCTATCAAAGTGTTGCCTATACCCCTCTTTCACGCTGTAACGGGCTGCGATACAACCTCTCAGTTTCTCGGTTGCGACAAGAAGACGGCGTGGGCTGCATGGAACGATACACCAGGACTTACAGAAATGATGATCTCGCTGACCGAAGACCCGGAGTCCTTCACTCTGGAAGCTGTTCACATGCAACGAATCGGTCGATTCGTTGTGCTAATGTACAGCAAGACATGTGGTTCTGCAACTGTCAACGATGCTAGGCATCATCTCTTCTCCAATAGCAGTCGTTCACTCGACAATACGCCGCTGACCCAGGCCGCCCTCTTCGAGCATGTCAAGAGGTCCTTGCTCCAAGCCAGTTTCATCGGGAAGCAGTCAACCACATGCTACCAGGCAATCCCTGTCTTTGATTAATGGGGATGGGAACAGGATAAATCAGCAAGCAATGGCTCTCTTTCTGGACCACTCTTGCCGACGCAAGTAAAGCTTGTCCCCTGCACCCAAACTGCGGCTGCACGAAAGCGTGCAAGGGTAATTACAAATGCTGCAAGGCAGGTATTCGTTGCACAGCACTGTGCAAGTGCGAGGGTGGCTGCCTAAACAATTGATGACAACGATGTGAATAATTGAACTACTACTAATGAATGGATGGATAGACGGATGATGGACGATATTGTCTGATTATACGAGTAGAGTGAAAAGTTAAATAGCGGTGTACTTTTTAGGTACATTCATTGAATTTTAATGTTGTGTATCCAACTGACATGTAATTGCTCTATCTAGAATAATAGTATCGTTCATGCATTTTGGAGTGTGTTACATTCCCAGTTGTGCATAATAAAAAGTTTATATAATAAATGATCATTGTTCTTGACCTTGACCTTGATTATATGACCTCGTCATTCCCCTTACAATATCGGTTCCAACATTATAATAAATATACAAACCTTTGCTCACGCAGTAAGATCAATTGAATCATCAACAGATGCATGGGGTTTTATGCATTTACGGGCAAATTTAACTTTGATCTTGATTGAAGAGACCTGTATCCACAGCTCATTCCAGGTTCATCTATTGTTCACCTAAGCCATTTTCAAATGAAAATGACACCAGAACCGTGAATATCTGATATAGTACGTTTATGGCTCAACATATAGGTATTTTGAGCCAAAATGACCTTGAACGTGACCATATCACGTGACATCGACCTAGAATCAGCAAACTAACACCGGAAATGGATTCTCCATACTCGAAAACCCCTAAAAAGTGGAATAATTTATGGTTCTACAACTTTATGTTCTCAAGTTATTGCACAGACTTACTCTGGACAGCAGCCATATTGGATTTGTCAAATATGGCCGCCACAGCAGGAATCCACTCCCGCGAAAAATGTCATGGCCATATCTAGTGCTGGTCCAAAAATGATGCTTGTAGAACGATGTGAACAATTTTATGATTAAGCTCCCTGACTGTACGGAAAACTAATCAATTCATTTCCAAATAAAACACTAGGCTTTTTGACAAATGATCTAGTGTGTTGCATGCACAACCAAAACCTTAACCATACCCCCTTATTTTTCATAACTACCGTCTTCAAACATAATTCGCTATACGTCTTCTACCTGCAGGGCAAATTTTGGTATTACAATGTTTGAAATTGTGAGATACGTAGTTGAAAGAAAAGCACAGCATATGCTAAAACATGTTAAGATTTGATTGTGGTTTCTTGACCGAAAGTGTGTAATAGTTCAAATCGTTACTTACACATCTGGTGATGACAATTATTTTTTTATATCACGACAATTCAAATCCATTTCCAAATAAAACAACGCTAGATGTAATATATCGCATACAAAAACAAAACCTAACCCTACGCCTTTACTTTTTATAACCGCAATTTTCAAACACAATCGACTATGCATATACAAATTACAGAGATACATAGCTAATTGTTATATCAAACTGTTTGGAAATGTAGGACACTGGTTTGTTGTTAAAACGAATGTCAATATTATAGACCTGCTTGAATGTTAACATTTTAATTTGGTTTCATGACCGAAGGTGAATAATAGTTCAAATCATTACTTACACACTTGGCGCATGACTACTAGTTTTTATTTCACAATAATCCCGGTTGCCCGGATGTCAGACACACAAAGCAACATACTGCACACAAAACCAAAACACACACCCTACCCCTTAGTTTCCATAACCACCGTCCTCAAACACAATCGTTTATTATGTTTACTAATAACAGAGTAAACATGTTGCGAAAGATAAGATACGTTCCTATGTAAATATAAATGTCTGTATTACAGAACTACCGGAACGAAAAGCACAAAATATGCTCAGATATGTTAACATTTTAGTTTGATTTAGTGGCCGACGTTGTACAATATTTCAATGCATTACTTACACACGTGGAGCACGACTATTATTTTTGTTATCTCAGAACAATCCCTCTTCATTTCCAAATAAAATAACATTAGTTTGTCAGAAAACAATTTAATATGTTGCATATATAACCAAAACACTATCACTACCCCCAACTTTTCATAACCGCCTTCCTAAAACACAACCGGTTATATATATATTAATTACACAGCTGCGTAGCTAAATTTGGCTTCGCGATTTTATATATATATATTCGTACTAAGTATGCCTGTCAATATTATATACATAATTGAAAGTAAGGCAAATATTATGTCACCAGATATTAAATTTATTTTAGTTTGGATTCGTGACCGAAAGTGAACAATATTTCATATTATTATATGCATTCATGGCACATGACAATTGTTTTTATCTCAAAATAACACGTCTTCATTTCCAAATAAAATAATATTACACTGTCTAGAAAACAAGGCAATATATTGCATGCAAATCCAAACCGCTAACACTACCCCGTTATTTTGTCATAATCGCCAAACCTCGAGTACATTCAGCTATAATTACAGATCTACTAATTACAGGACTACATAGCTAACTTTGTTATAACAATGTTTAGGATCGTACGTACTAAATACATATTTCAATGACATACTTAAAAGGAAAGCACACAATATGCAAAAATATACTAACATTTATAGTTGAATTTCGTGACGGAAGGTGTACAGTTATACGAACTCAAACTAAAATGTTATTATCTAGTGGCATTAGATGTGCTCTACTTTCAATTATGTATATAATATGGACATTCTTACCACAGATATGTAGCGTATTACTTCTGTCACCGTTATATCAAAATGAGAGATGTAACCCTGTAATTCCAGATTTATAACTGATTGTGTTTGAGGTAGGCAGGTCAATCAGCAGTTAATCTGTTCTAATCATTTATAGGCCTTTGTGAAAATGAGAACTTTTTATATCTAATCTACACTGCTCCTTTACTAATGTAACTTCATGTCCTCTAGTCCTTCTATCTTTCTTAACTGAGAAAAAATATTTCTATCAATATTTTCATAACTATTAAATATTGTAAACACTTCTATGTGATCTCCTGTCAATCTCTTGGTCTCTAGTGTTGTTAAACCACATTCTTTTAGGCGTTTTTCATAACTATGATCCCTCAGTTTTGGTATCATTTTAGTCGCTCTCCTCTGCACTCTTTCTAGCATATCTATGCCCTTCCTGCGATATGGCCTCCATGCTTGTATACACTATTCTAAATGAGGCCTAACTATTGTCTTGTTCAGCGGTATTATTAGTTCTTTTTCCACATATTCTACATTTCGCCTAATTAATCCAAGGATTTGATTTCCCTTTGAAGCTGCAATTCCGCACTGCTCCGAAACCTTCATATCAGCACTAACGGTTAACCCGAAGTCCTTTTCTTTTACAGTAGCACTTAGTATAGGACCCCCCATTGTATATTCTACATCTTCGTTCCCATGTCCTGTGTGGAGGCGCATACACATTTCCGAAAACTGAACAGCATTTGCCACTTTTCATACCATTTGATCAACCTGTTGGGTGCAGCATTGTTGCAGGAGGGAACAAATTAATCGACGATACACTCAATTTCACTCTAAGATATTCCAGCATTCTGTTGCTGCCTTATTCTTCAGTGTGTTATTCAAGTCTATCTTTGCTAAATATTTCCTCATGTCCTTATACCTTCCTTTATGGAAATTTCTCCTGTACTGCTTTTTACTATTCCTTTGATGGTAAAATGTATCTGGTTGTGATCACTACTCCCCAGTGGCTTACACATCTTGACATTGTTAACTAATTCATTCTGTGTCTAACACATTCTCATCCCCCCTTAGTTCTAACACGTGTTGAGAAAAAAAATTATATTGTACTAAAACTAAAAACTTGTGGTCCTCACTCCCCATACTCTGTAGAGATTTCCGTTGTATATGCTCGTGGTTAAAATCCCCCATAATAACAGTTCCGTTTGCTCACTTCCATTACAGCGTTTTGTACTTTTTTATTCTCTTCTATGCTTATGTTTGGACTTCGATAAACTAACCAAGCCGTTAACGTTGAGTTTCCTGTAACTATGTTACACCAGGCAGCTTCTTCGCAATGTGCTTCTCTTTCTAATTTTATTTCATAAGCCTGGATATATTCTTTAATATATACAATAACTCCACTTGCCCGTCTTCCTTTTCTAAATATTACATAGCCTGTTAGTCCCAATTTGGCATCTGATATATCAGTGGTGGCCCATGATTCGGTTATAACTATTATGTGAGGGTCAATATCTTCTATCATAATGTTAAGTTAATTTCTTGTTGTTTACTATACTCCTTGCATTTAAACAAACACATTTACATCCAGCTTCAGAACTGTTTTCCAGACTGTTCTTTGCTGATTTATTAGTAATTAGTAAATGTAAGAGACGAGTTTTTTGCGGAAGGTGGTTATAAAAAATAAGGAGTATGGTTAGTGTTTTGTATGTAATTTATTATTATTATCTTTGTCTGACAAGTTAATGATATTTTATTTTGAAATGAACTGGGATTATTGTAAAGTATAAATAATTGTCATGCACTACTTGTGTATGTAACGCGTTGTACGCACTGGGTCATTAAACCAAACTAAACAGTTAACATATCTGGGCATATTTTTTGCTTTTCGTTCAAATATGTATATTATCTTGTTATCTCGTTTTGTCACATATGCTGTCGTAAAACATCATCTACACGATGATGTTTTATACGATAATTAGTAGATATATATATAGCCGATTTTTTTTGTCAAAAAGCCATGCCTCCACTTTTATAAAGTAGCTCACTCACTCACACACCCATCACTCGTCCATTCGATACTTCCACCCGTCATATTCCATCCATCCCCCATCACTCCTTCATTCGTTACTTCCACCCTTCATATTCCATCCATCCACCCATCACTTGTCCATTCGTTACGTCCACCCATCATATTCCATCCATCCCCCATCACACGTTCGTTCGTCACTACCACCCTTCATATTCCATCCATCCACCCATCACACGTTCATTCGTCACTACCACCCTTCATATTCCATCCATCCACCCATCACTCGTCCATTCGTTACTTCCACCCGTCATATTCCATCCATTCACCCATCACTCGTTCATTCGTTACTTCCACCCGTCATATTCCATCCATCCCCCCATCACACGTTCATTCGTCACTCCCACCCTTCATATTCCATCCATCCCCCATCACACGTTCATTCGTCACTCCCACTCTTCATATTCCATCCATCCACCAATCACTCGTTCATTCGTTACTTCCACCCGTCATATTCCATCCATCCACCCATCACACGTTCATTCGTTACTTCCACCCTTCATATTCCATCCATCCACCCACCACTCCTTCATTCGTTACTTCCACTCGTCATATTCCATCCATCCACCCATCACACGTTCATTCGTTACTTCCACCCTTCATATTCCATCCATCCACCCACCACTCCTTCATTCGTTACTTCCACTCGTCATATTCCATCCATCCACCCATCACTCGTCCATTCGATACTTCCACCCGTCATATTCCATCCATCCCCCATCACTCCTTCATTCGTTACTTCCACCCTTCATATTCCATCCATCCACCCATCACTTGTCCATTCGTTACGTCCACCCATCATATTCCATCCATCCCCCATCACACGTTCGTTCGTCACTACCACCCTTCATATTCCATCCATCCACCCATCACACGTTCATTCGTCACTACCACCCTTCATATTCCATCCATCCACCCATCACTCGTCCATTCGTTACTTCCACCCGTCATATTCCATCCATTCACCCATCACTCGTTCATTCGTTACTTCCACCCGTCATATTCCATCCATCCCCCCATCACACGTTCATTCGTCACTCCCACCCTTCATATTCCATCCATCCCCCATCACACGTTCATTCGTCACTCCCACTCTTCATATTCCATCCATCCACCAATCACTCGTTCATTCGTTACTTCCACCCGTCATATTCCATCCATCCACCCATCACACGTTCATTCGTTACTTCCACCCTTCATATTCCATCCATCCACCCACCACTCCTTCATTCGTTACTTCCACTCGTCATATTCCATCCATCCACCCATCACTCGTCCATTCGATACTTCCACCCGTCATATTCCATCCATCCCCCATCACTCCTTCATTCGTTACTTCCACCCTTCATATTCCATCCATCCACCCATCACTTGTCCATTCGTTACGTCCACCCATCATATTCCATCCATCCCCCATCACACGTTCGTTCGTCACTACCACCCTTCATATTCCATCCATCCACCCATCACACGTTCATTCGTCACTACCACCCTTCATATTCCATCCATCCACCCATCACTCGTCCATTCGTTACTTCCACCCGTCATATTCCATCCATTCACCCATCACTCGTTCATTCGTTACTTCCACCCGTCATATTCCATCCATCCCCCCATCACACGTTCATTCGTCACTCCCACCCTTCATATTCCATCCATCCCCCATCACACGTTCATTCGTCACTCCTACTCTTCATATTCCATCCATCCACCAATCACTCGTTCATTCGTTACTTCCACCCGTCATATTCCATCCATCCACCCATCACACGTTCATTCGTTACTTCCACCCTTCATATTCCACCCATCCACCCACCACTCCTTCATTCGTTACTTCCACTCGTCATATTCCATCCATCCACCCATCACTCGTCCATTCGATACTTCCACCCGTCATATTCCATCCATCCCCCATCACTCCTTCATTCGTTACTTCCACCCTTCATATTCCATCCATCCACCCATCACTTGTCCATTCGTTACGTCCACCCATCATATTCCATCCATCCCCCATCACACGTTCGTTCGTCACTACCACCCTTCATATTCCATCCATCCACCCATCACACGTTCATTCGTCACTACCACCCTTCATATTCCATCCATCCACCCATCACTCGTTCATTCGTCATTCCCACCCTTCATATTCCATCCATCCACGCATCACTCGTTCATTCGTCACTCCCACCCTTCATATTCCATCCATCCACCCATCACACGTTCATTCGTTACTTCCACCCTTCATATTCCATCCATCCACCCACCACTCCTTCATTCGTTACTTCCACTCGTCATATTCCATCCATCCACCCATCACTCGTTCATTCGTTACTTCCACCCGTCATATTCCATCCATCCCCCATCACTCCTTCATTCGTTACTTCCACCCTTCATATTCCATCCATCCACCCATCACTTGTCCATTCGTTACGTCCACCCATCATATTCCATCCATCCCCCATCACACGTTCGTTCGTCACTACCACCCTTCATATTCCATCCATCCACCCATCACACGTTCATTCGTCACTACCACCCTTCATATTCCATCCATCCACCCATCACTCGTTCATTCGTCATTCCCACCCTTCATATTCCATCCATCCACGCATCACTCGTTCATTCGTCACTCCCACCCTTCATATTCCATCAATCAACCCATCACTCGTTCATTCGTCATTCCCACCCTTCATATTCCATCCATCCACCCATCACTCGTTCATTCGTTACTTCCACCCGTCTTATTCCATCCATCCACCCATCACACGTTCATTCGTTACTCCCACCCTTCATATTCCATCCATCCATCCATCCATCACTCGTTCATTCGTTACTTCCACCCGTCATATTCCATCCATCTACCCACCACTCATTCATTCGTTACTTCCACCCGTCATATTCCATCCATCCACCCATAATTTGCTCACCCACATCATCATTTTCTGAAATCTTTATCTATCAGAGCATGTTGTAGAACGAATTCTTCCCTAAAGAAGTAAAGATTGTGTTATGGTAGCTGATGGGTGGAGCATAAGTCTGCACATTCCCAAAAGCGTATATCATTACGTGGCTGGTCGTGTAACGCACCAAAAAAAATCACTACAGTGGCGCCGCCCTTGGAATGACATATTACATTAATACACAGTGCTGTTAATATGGCAAGTTTAGGTTGCCCAAAATCCACCTATCGGTGGGGGTTAATGGTGGTTTCAATCAATACTAAACACTACTTCTTTAAACTTTGCGAACTGGCGACACTGGTACATATGTAGAGCGGTTGTATTTGACGCGGCAAACGGTGGAACAAGTGGACAGTATACACGTAAGTGGGACGCTGGGGCCTAGCGAATGGTGGGGAAACAACGGCCGACCGGTGGTTCGATCCCACCTACCACCGTTTCAAAACTTGCACAATTTCGTTCACCTCACGTTGCCTGCGTATTTCGGAAGAGACACTAAAAGCTGTTGGTCCCTCTATCCGATGTGTGTGCCAGCGGAAGTAAATGGTCCCACACAGGGAGTACCGAAATGTGTAACTACACAGGCGGTATATGTGTAACCACACAGACGGTAAATGTGTAACCACACAGGCGGTATATGTGTAACCACACAGACGGTAAATGTGTAACCACACAGGCGGTATATGTGTAACCACACAGGCGGTATATGTGTAACCACACAGACGGTAAATGTGTAACCACACAGGCGGTATATGTGTAACCACACAGACGGTAAATGTGTAACCACACAGGCGGTATATGTGTAACCACACAGGCGGTATATGTGTAACCACACAGGCGGTAAATGTGTAACCACACAGGCGGTATATGTGTAACCACACAGGCGGTATATGTGTAACCACACAGGCGGTATATGTGTAACCACACAGGCGGTATATTTGTAACCACACAGGTGGTATATGTGTAGCCACACAGGCGGTATATTTGTAACCACACAGGTGGTATATGTGTAGCCACACAGGCGGTAAATGTGTAACCACACAGGCGGTATATGTGTAACCACACAGGCGGTATATGTGTAACCACACAGGCGGTATATGTGTAACCACACAAGCGGTAAATGTGTAACCACACAGGCGGAATATGTGTAACCACACAGGCGGTATATGTGTAACCACACAGGCGGTATATGTGTAACCACACAGGCGGTAAATGTGTAACCACACAGGCGGAATATGTGTAACCACACAGGCGGTATATGTGTAACCACACAGGCGGTATATTTGTAACCACACAGGCGGTATATGTGTAGCCACACAGGCGGAATATGTGTAACCACACACGCGGTATATTTGTAACCACACAGGCGGTATATGTATAACCACACAGGCGGTATATTTGTAACCACACAGGCGGTATATGTGTAACCACACAGGCGGTATATGTGTAACCACACAAGCGGTAAATGTGTAACCACACAGGCGGAATATGTGTAACCACACAGGCGGTATATGTGTAACCACACAGGCGGTATATGTGTAACCACACAGGCGGTAAATGTGTAACCACACAGGCGGAATATGTGTAACCACACAGGCGGTATATGTGTAACCACACAGGCGGTATATTTGTAACCACACAGGCGGTATATGTGTAGCCAAACAGGCGGAATATGTGTAACCACACACGCGGTATATTTGTAACCACACAGGCGGAATATGTGTAACCACACAGGTGGTATATGTGTAGCCACACAGGCGGAATATGTGTAACCACACAGGCGGAATATGTGTAACCACACAGGCGGTATATGTGTAACCACACAGGCGGAATATGTGTAACCACACAGGCGGTATATGTGAAACCACACAGGCGGTATATGTGTAACCACACAGGCGGTATATGTGTAACCACACAGGCGGAATATGCGTAACCACACACGCGGTATATGTGTAACCACACAGGCGGTAAATGTGTAACCACACAGGCGGTTTATGTGTAACCACACAGGCGGTATATGTGTAACCACACAGGCGGTTTATGTGTAACCACACAGGCGGTATATGTGTAACCACACAGGCGGTTTATGTGTAACCACACAGGCGGTTTATGTGTAACCACACAGGCGGTTTATGTGTAACCACACAGGCGGTATATGTGTAACCACACAGGCGGTATATGTGTAACCACACAGGCTGTTTATGTGTAACCACACAGGCGGTATATGTGTAACCACACAGGCGGTATATTTGTAACCACACATGCGGTATATGTGTAACCACACAGGCGGTATATGTGTAACCACACAGGCGGTATATGTGTAACCACACAGGCGGTATATGTGTAACCACACAGGCGGTAAATGTGTAACCACACAGGCGGTTTATGTGTAACCACACAGGCGGTATATGTGTAACCACACAGGCGGTATATGTGTAACCACACAGGCGGTTTATGTGTAACCACACAGGCGGTATATGTGTAACCACACAGGCGGTAAATGTGTAACCACACAGGCGGTTTATGTGTAACCACACAGGCGGTATATGTGTAACCACACAGGCGGTAAATGTGTAACCACACAGGCGGTATATGTGTAACCACACAGGCGGTAAATGTGTAACCACACAGGCGGTTTATGTGTAACCACACAGGCGGTATATGTGTAACCACACAGGCGGTATATGTGTAACCACACAGGCGGTAAATGTGTAACCACACAGGCGGTTTATGTGTAACCACACAGGCGGTATATGTGTAACCACACAGGCGGTAAATGTGTAACCACACAGGCGGTATATGTGTAACCACACAGGCGGTATATGTGTAACCACACAGGCGGTATATGTGTAACCACACAGGCGGTATATGTGTAACCACACAGGCGGTATATGTGTAGCCACACAGGCGGTATATGTGTAGCCACACAGGCGGTATATGTGTAGCCACACAGGCGGTATATGTGTAACCACACAGGCGGTATAAATATTATGTGTAACCACACAGGCGGTATATGTGTAACCTGTCGAGGACTCACAGCGGGGTGGTCTCTATATCGGGATGTTGCTCCCTGCGGCCGTAGCCGCTTCCCGGTGGGCCGCATGCGAGCGGGCTCATGGAACACAATCCCCACCCTTGCTCCAGGTGTTCAGGGATCCTATACGCACCTACCTTGAAATATACTCCACTGGCGCGAGAACGAAATTAGTATTGGGGGGATGAGCCTCGAGAGCTTCAACACCACTCGGCTGTCGAATCATGACATCGGAAGACGGGAGGGAGTACTCATGAATATTTTGCGGCGACTTTATTTATTTTTTATTTTTTGAAGCTCTCCAGAAACCTCAAATTGCATTAACGTTGAGGCTAGCCAAAAAACAATCTTTAGGCTCAGATTTACTGATGCGGGCAAAACCAAATGTCTGCCCCCCAACGAAATTCCCTTTGTTCCCCTCCCTCCATTCTCGCGCGTGTGATTCACTGACTGCAAACATGCCCCTATTAATTATGGTTGCGCTGTCGAAGAACGTACGACTACACCTCGCAGTACGCCGTGCCTTGAGGTCCAATGCACAGCCTCCCCACAACGATCTCATCTGATCTGTCCCCCCCTGTTGTCCAGTGACAAGGCAGAGCAATGGCACGCCATGGCCAACGGAGAACACGTCATGTTTTATGAAGAAATGTCAGCGTGACTGAATACTTCCCGGAGTGTTCGTGTGCGGTTGAACATGTCTGCCTGGGAGAATATGTCACGAGCAGTCCAGATGTCCTAAAGATATTATTCCATGCGTGTTGTTTCTGCGGGCACGGCAGTATGGTAATGAGGTGTTGAACGCTGGAGGGGGGCAGGAGAGACTTAGTAGATATAAAAATATCTGCAAGGCCGAAAGGGAAAGTCGTGAGAGCGTGTAGAACACCGGTAGGTATGCATGTATGATTCGGACACAGTCAATTGGGTTAGGATAATCACAAGAACATAGAGTAGGGGGTAGCGGCACAGCGATCTTTAACATCTTGGTTTTAAACCAAGATTGGGTCGCCAAGTCATTTTGCGTGGGTTGCCAAGAGTTTCTTGTGACTATCCCAACGTTCTGTATTGTCCAGGATTTCCGCACCCTGCAAGACAAATACTAGATATATAAATTAGCTTACACCATGGACGTACAAACTCAGCGCACAAACAGAAAACAACAGTACAAATTACACTTTAAATAATCGATTCTTATCTCCTGCGTCGGGATCAAAAATTTGGTCGCCAAACCATTTTGAGTAGGTTGCTAAGAGTCTACAGTGACCCCGAAATTTACTTTATTGTAAAAATTAATATAAAGGTAAGTTCATATATAGCGCAGTATCCAGTCTCAGGACTGCTCAAAGCGCTTTACTCCCTGGCATACGTATTCAATCGAACACCATCTCGACCTCTCTGGGAAGCATTCTGCCACATTAGAATTAATACTCAAGACTATTCGTACACATACATCCACCACTGTATATAGCCAGGTATTCATTCATACAGCTGAGTGAACTGAAGCAATGTAAAATTTGCAAGGTTCGACACTGCCGCACAGGATTCGAACCCGCGTTCTCTCAGTCGAGAGCCTGAAGCTCTTACCGCTGTCGACGTCTTCAAATCACACTTTAAACAGATATACAACAAATAACGCATTTAATAATTAGCACGTCAAGCGACATTATCGGATTGTCTGCCCCTTGGTATCAAGTAGATGTTGCTGTCTATATGAAAAGGGTGTCCTACGTCGATAAGTGAATGAACGGCGATGGTTTGGTGATGTCTCCGTGTTCAGCAAGCAAGTTAACAATTGTTCTTATCTATCATTTATTTTGATGCCTATTTATTCTACTAAGCTTATTGAAGATGTAAATTCAGAACTTAATAATATATCAACATGGTTTCACTGACACAAACTATCATTTAACATAAATAAAACTAACGTTATTATATTTACTCCTGAAAACAAAAAGATAATAAATATGATGCAGTAATTAAAATAAATGGAATTAGTATAAATCAACAAATTCTTAGGAATGTATCTAGGGAAACATTTAAACTGGTCACTACATATTAACTCACTTGTGTCTAGAGTTTCATCCCTCGTAGGTATGCTTTATAAATTAATGCAATTTTTACTTTTATTGAACATTATTTACTAACTTACTTCCCGTTACGCCCACTGGCGTTTAGGGCAGCGACGAAGCTCCTCCACCCCCGTCTGTCTCCAGCCATTCGCTGTATGGGGCCCCAGCTGTGGTTCATTTACCTCAGCTCCGCCTCCACTGTTCTCCTCCATGTTGTCTTTGGGCGCCCACGTTTCCGCTTTCCTTCTGGTGTCCACCAGACAGCTGTTTTTGTGATGGTGTCTGCATCCATGCGAAGGACATGTCAAATCCACCTCCAGCGTCTTCTTTGAATGACGATGGGCATCTCCTCTTGCTGGCATTGGTGCAAGCAACTCCTGGTTGGATATGGTTCTTAGCCAGAAGATCCTGTGGATCTTTCTGAGGAAAATTCTGAGTTTTGTCCATGTGCTGTATTGTGCTGATCGCCAAACTGCAAGTAGGCTCATGAAGTCATTCCGTGATTTGTGCACATTAATTCTCCCCCATCTACAATGTTGTGCCCTAATATGGACAAATACTTGTATATCAAGAAAAAATACATTTGAGAAAAGAAAGCAATCAGAATAATTACCAAGTATCATTAAATTACCCAGACATATAATTTATTCAAGAAATCCAACTTACTAAAACTAAATGACATATACAAATATCAGCTGGATGTGTTTATGCACCAATTAATGCTTCCAACCAGTATGTTAAACCTATTTAATCAAAATATTGATATATAGACATAACACCAGAACGCACACAAACTATGTTATACCTCTAGTTAGAACTAACATAAATAAATTACCTGCTAAATAAATGGGTATAAAATACTGGAATTCTCTGACAACTTAAATTACACAGTCAGTGGCAGTTTACCGGTTCAAAAAGAAACCTAAGCATTTGTTGTTTTCCCTTTATCAAGAAACTTAACTAATTCCAATAATATAAACGAAGGAAAGTGCAGTGTATTTTTTTGAAATTTGTTTGTACAAAATTCACTTGCTGTGACTTAAGTGCATTTGAGTAGGGATATTTTCACGTGTGATTGTAGAAGGTGTTGACTATAAAATGGTGGATTTCTAGATGATTTGAATAAGCGGAAGGATATTTGGCAGCAATTTGCCTGTGTGACTTGTTTGCACAGTAATTCTTGCCGGCATTTGTAAATATTGACGGGTGTCACACATACAGGCATTTTACTAGAGCTGGAAGTATGCAATTTTTTAAAAATCCATCAGCATGTCAGTGAGATGATGATAACAGCAGGTGAGAAGTTTAAGACATTTTATAGGTCACGTTTTCTTATAATCAGACAAAACGGTAACATGGTCGCCTATGAAAAAAACCAACAGTGTGCTGACCCCAAACAGTTTTATTAAAAAAATTATATTCTTGAATTGTTTGTCTATACTATATATTCACCTGGATTTAAATAAACCTAGATAAGTAGTGAAAAAGTTCAAATGTTCAAAAGTTATATTGTTTAAGCGTTTACTAGTTAAGTAATTGTATTCTCATTAATGACATTATTGTTTTTTTTATTAACAGTTACTGTTTGACATTAAAATTGTCTTCATAGGTGGTTCCGCTATAGGTGGTTGCACTAAAATACTATACTGTATTACTTTGTCTTGTATCTTTGCATAATTATTATTATAATTTCCTCAGGATTCATTATATTATTTATCACAAGTTAACTGTGTAAAGGCAAGCAGCAAGCAAGACCCGCGACCAGAGTTTGGGTCATGACAAAACATTAAGAACCGCAAATTTAAATCCCGGTTTACTTAAGCTAGACCTTATAGTCTACGGATTGTTGCAACTATGCACACCTGTTCAGGACAAATCACCACAGTTGTGTACACACACGTCATCAATCACCGGACGCTAACACTTCCTTAAAAAACGTACGCATTCAATATTCTACTGAAAACGGAAGCCTCTTGGAATTATGATCTATCTCGTAGCGGAAAAAATTTACTGCGCCGCTCGCGCGTCCGCCGTCACTGAAGGGCACGCGCCCGAATCACAATCCGCACACCCCCGTTAGCGCAATGGAATCGCCGGTCGGTGGCGTGTGGTAACTAGATAGAGTAATCGGGCGTTTGAGTCGCCAGAGCGTCTCAGAAGCTGGAGCGGCGCCGTGAGACAGCGACGCGCGTAGATCGAAGTATCGGTCGGCCTTCCTCGTAGGATTAACTCGCCAGACATCGCGTTGCCATAGCAGCCGTATGGTGTGTCTTGTCTCCGCCACGGAGTCGCGTCGTCCCAGAGGGACTTGTTGAGAGGTAAGTCTCCGTAGCG
>OZ023209.1:64577005-64592005 GCA_963995525.1 Escarpia spicata | reverse complement strand
TATGTACTAATGTCAAGGTTACATAGCTAATTTTGGTATCAAAATGTTTTCAATGGTGAGATACATATTAGTGATTATAATGCGTACTTAAATATTGTAGACGAAGTTGAAAGACAAGCACAACATATGCTACGATATATTAACAATTTAGTTTGGTTTCGTGAAGGGTGGGCATTAGTTCATATTATTACTTACACATCTGGTGCATGACAATCATGCTAATTTTTATTTCAAAATGTTTGGAAAAGTAAGATACGAATTTGTAGTTAATATGAATGCCAATACTGCAGACCTACTTGAAAGAAAAGCACAACATATGCTCTGATTGTGTTAACATTTTCATTTGGTTTAGTGACCGAAGGTGTACAAACTTCAAATCGTTACTTACCCACGTGGCGCATGACAATTGTTTTTTATCTAGCAACAATCCAATTTTAAATAAAATAATAATTTATCAGACAACGAATGTAATATGTTGCATGGATAGCCAAAACAATAAACCTACACCTTCGTTGTCATAGCCACTGCACTCACAATCAATAGGCTGTGATGTCTACTAATTGCAGCGCTACTAGCTGGTGTTGGTATCAAAATGTTTCGAAAGATAATCATTATACATATTCATTCACAATGTCAATATTACAGACCTACTTGAATGAAAAGAACAACATAAGCTTAGATATGTTAACATTTTAGTTTGGTTTAATGACCAAAGTTGTACAATAGTTCAGTGCATCACTTACTCTCATGGCGCATGACTATTATTTCTTTATCTCACAACAATCCCAGTTCATTTCCAAATTAAACAACGTTACTTTGTTAAAAACATTAATACCTTGCATACATGACCAAAACACGAACATTACCCCTTACTTTTCATAACCGTCTTATTAAAACACAATCGATTATATATCTACTAATTACAGGGCTGCGTGTGCACATTTGGTATTGTTATGTTATATAGAGTACGTTACGTATTCGTAGTAAGTATGCACGTTAATATTATATACATAATTGAAAGTAAAGCAGATATTATGCCACCAGATAATAAATTTTAGTTTGGTTTCGTGACCGAAGGTGAACAATATTGGTGAACACTATTTCATATCATTATTTACATTCATGGCACATGACAATTGTTTTATCGTAAAATAATCCCTCTTCATTTCTAAAATAAAATAATGTTATATTGTCTGACAAGCAAGATAATATAGTGCATGCAAAACCAAAACGCTAACTCTACCCACTTATATAACCGCCAAACCTCGAACACATTCGGCTATAATTATATATCTAAGAATTACAGGACTACATAGCTAACGTTGTTATTAACAAGTTTAAAATCGTACGTTGCGTAATTGCATTAAACACTTATTTCAATATTATAAACGGACTTAAAAGGAAAGCACACAATATACCAACGTATACTAATATTATAGTTGGATTTCGTGACGGAAGGTGAACAGTACTTCAAATCATTACTTACATCCATGGAACATGGCACTTTTATTTGTAACTGAAGAGTTAAGCTATTCACACGTCAACTAACTGCACAATTGCACCAAATATATAATATGTAATATTGAAAATGAAATATATACATTTTACATATTAATTAACCCAAGAAATCAAATTCTTGGATTAATTATTGTTAATATATATCAACAATTTGGACGATGATCTAACAAGCAAGATGTTGAAATTTGCGGATGATACAAAATTGTTTAGCAGGATTAAACGTGATGAAGATAGAAAGCATTTACAAGATGATCTTGATAGGTTTATAAAATGGTCTGCAAAATGACAAATGTTGTTCAATTTTGGGAAATGGGAGGTTCTGTACTAAGTATTATAAAAGAAAAGGAACTTTCATATCAGCACTAATGGTTAACCCCAAGTTAACCATTAGTGCTGATATGAAGGTTTTCAGAGCAGTGCGGTATTGTCGCTTCAAAGAGAAATCAAAACCTTCGATTAATTAGGCGAAATATAACGTATAAGGAAAAAGAGCTAATCATACCGCTGTACAAGACAATAGTTAGGCCTCATTTAGAATATGGTATTCAAGCTTGGAGGCCATATTGCAGGAAGGACATAGATATGCTAGAAAGAGTACAGAGGAGAACAACTAAAATGATACCAAAACTGAGGGATCTTAGTTACGAAATACGCCTAAAAGAATGTGGTTTGACAACACTAGAGACCAGGAGATTGAGAGGAGATCAGATGTAAATGTTTAGAATATTGAATGGTTATGAAAATATTGATAGAAATATTTTTTTCTCAGTTAAGAAAGATAGAAGGACTAGAGGACATGAAGTCACATTATTAAAGGAGCAGTGTAGATTAGATATAAGAACGCTCTCATTCTCACAAAGAACTCTAAATGAATGGAACAGATTACCTCTTGATTGTGTTGGTGCTAGTAGCGTGAATATGTTTAAAATAAAATCGACACATACCTTAAAAGGGCGGGATACACGTAGATAAAAAGGGTTGGTAGATTAAACATTAAGTAGATGCGACACGTAGGTGATTTGGCTTAGAAAAATAAAACTGGAAAAGAGTCCAGATACATGCTCATAGCTCTACTGGATAACCATGTACGTGAAGAGTATCTTTCTGAAGCCAAATAGAACAACTAGAGAATCTCGCTCGCAGAGCCTATCTACGGTGTGAAAAATAAGGTGTAGTGTTAGTGTTTTGGTTTTCCAAGCAATATATTACCTTGTTTGTAAGACAATCTAGTGTTATTTTATTTTGAAACGAAGATTGTTTATTTTGAGATAAAAATAATTGTCACGTGCCATGAGTGTAAGTATTGATTTGAATTATTGTACACCTTCGGTCACAAACCCAAATTAAAACATTAATATATGGTGGCATTATGTGTGCTCTACTTTAAGTATGTATATAATATTGACATGCATGCTTATCACAAATATGTAACGTACTATATCTATCAGCGAACTATTTACACCTTAGTCATTAAACTAAACTAAAATGTTAACATATCTGAGCATATGTTCTGCTTTTCGTTCAAGTAGGTCTGCAATATTTACATCTACATTAACCACAAATACGTATATTATATTTTCAAACATTATGACACCAACACATGCTATGTATCTCTGCTATTAGTAGAGTTATAGCTTATTGTGTTTGAGTACGGTGGTTATCACGATAGAAAGTGTCATCTGGGTTGGTTATAACCGGTAAAGGTCATAGATAAATCCTGGCATGGATGACAGCTTGTAACATTTAGGTACCCCTGATGTCATTTTTTTAGATTTTGGGCCTAGACTATAGATACTATTCGAGCTGCACCGAGTCAACCAATATTCAGCCGTGCTCTAATAAAAAATCTAGTATGAGCGGAGCGGAGATAAAGAATTTATCATAGACAAATATTGCGAGGTCCGGAGATCGCGGCGTTTTACGAGTGTGGCGACGCCGGAACAATTGTTTACGTCATCGAGATAAACCCGCGTGTTTAGGTGCTGCCAACTATCGACTATAGGTGCATGTTTCTATGGATATTCTCTTTGGTTTCGTTCCGATACTGTTCAAAGACGGCACTAACTCGAACCTGTCTGCGTATGATAACAGGCTGAGTCATTCCTAATATGCTTCGCATCGTCTGCCTCCTCGTCGCCGATGATGCTGCAATGGTCGTCACTGCAAGAATCTGCAATCCCACAATGCATTTGTAGTCGAAGCGTTCTCGATGGAGTTAGTAAGATCATTCCGACAAATGTTTCTGTTTTATTTAGTTTACGCTTTAATATTTAGAACTGCCCCATATATATCATTGTGACATTTCCCCATATTTTGTGACATTTCCCACACACACGTCATTACGATATTTCACACAGACGTGTCATTGTGACATTTTCCACATATCTGTCATCGTTAAATTCCCCATAGATAAATAATTGTAACATTTTCCAGTTAAATCATCTAGTTCTGACCTACTTTTTGTTCCTAGAGTCAACACTAACATTGGAACTAGGGCTTTTTCTGTTGCTGCACCAACACTTTGGAAGATGCTCCCTCTTAGTGTTAGATCAGGTGAAAATATTACAAAATTCCGTCGTCATTTAAAAACTTATCTTTACAACCTTGCTTATCCATCGTAACTCCTTAGCGCCTTGACCCATCTATTCACAACTCTGAGCTTGGTTTCCAAGGATTTAGGCGCAATAGAAGTCATCTTATGATTATTATTATTATTATTATTAAATCAGACTTTCTTACAGACAACTCATTGTCACATTTCTCACACGTAAACACTTTGATTTTTCACACAGATATGTCATCATGCCATTTCTTACTCCCATAATGTGACATTACATTGAAATCAGAGATGACAGTTATTAGAACTAATATATTGCCATATGACATCGTTACTGATTCCTGTAAACAAATCATAAACAACAACATTTTGTATTGTCTGAAATACTCCAAAGGGAAATTATGGATTCAATCTTGTGATTTAAAAAAAAATACTTGGTTTGTAACCCAGTTTGGTGCCGATTTTTAGACAGTTGTGCGTTCTGCAAAATAGTCACTACACTGATGCGTTAACGACAATTTAGTGCCACAAAATGTAAAATCTAATCCAGCAGTACATCCACCATTAGCTGTATCAAGTTTCAACTTGTCCTGTGTTCGGACATCGCACACAATCCCCGTTTTCCTAAGGACTCTTTATGTAACGGCGGACGAATCTTTAATGTCGTCTGTGGCTAGACTGAGAATGGCGGTGATAACATTTACCGTCCGTCGCAACCAACCATTTCACGGAAATAGATAATCGTTAAGCAATTGGCGCGAGACAGCTGGACACCGTCTGCATGCTGTCACACGGGACTACAGGCGTCGTTGCCTGGGTAGTTACAGGTCTTTCCTCTATTCGATTTCTTCGCTTGTCTCGTTTCGGACTAGTTTCGTGAAAAAATGAACCTATTTAATATCGTCTACGACGCTACCTCAGCTGTGCAAATGTGTTATTTAGTTTTAGGAAACCATGGGACACATTATTATAGGTCGGATAAGGTTAGAAAAAGTCAAAAGTGTTACGGGTTTATATGTACAAAAGCTATTCACCCTTTCGAAAGTCACCCGATCTAACGAACACAGTAAGTGGAGCGCGTCTTATGCTGTCTTGTCGAACGTTGGGTAATTTCGTTCACTTAACGTTACCCCATTTCATTCAGCTGTACGAATGAGCTATACACAATACGAATTAGCTATATTCAGTGGTGGGTATTTGTGTACGAATAGTCTTCGTGAAATAATTGCAGCGTGGCTGAATGCTTCCCAGAGAAGTCGAGATGGTGTTCGAATGAACAGGTCTGCCAGGGAGTAAAGTGTGAAGCGTTCTGAGTAGTCCTAAGGACTGGATACTTTTTTAAATATTTGTTTTGATTTTAGCAAAAATACGCACTCTTCGTTAATTCTATTACACATATTACCTACTTATTACATTCAAACACATCACAAACAAACTAACCTTATTGAAACGGTGGTCTCATAAGTTCACAGAATCTCCTCAACCGAATAACGCGGGGAAAATAAACCGATAAAGTGGCGCCACCTACCGCGTGGAATCTATGTTAATGCACATTGACGCCATTATGGTTTGAGAACTGGGCAACGTGGTGGATAATATCTCGGCAGCCGCGTCACGTCAACTGAATCATAAATTATCAACTACGTATTGGTGGAAGGGTTATTGTTGGACATGTATGAGACCGCCCATAACTCGAGTGCAGGGAGAGGAAGTATTCGTCGGTATAGGCCACGTATTTGCTGAGAAGTGGTGCCGGGCTTGCTTACTGACGGGAATGGTTGATGTGTAATTTGACTTCGCGGACAACATTTCAACACCATGGCCCGTGTCAGTATGTCATTCCATCTCGGCGCGTCTAACCTTCCGTCGAATGGCTGTTTCTTTCAACGAGTGCAAAAGACCGCGGCGCGCCCAAACGGTGCACTGGACAACCGGTGGGTTCATTCTACGTTCGCGGAGTCACCCATTCGATGATTGACGTATGCTAGAATTTTAGTCTGTTTGACACTACAGTATATTCTTCTCTACAGTATTATTCCCCTGATCCCCTGTTCGTGCAGTCTCTGTCCCCCGGTCCGTGTCGCCCTCTCTAGTATTACTCTTCTTTCCCTACCTGCTCTTTCGAGATCGATCTTCGTCGTCTTTCCCTCTTACGTCTTAAGTTTATCTTCCTCTTCTCCTTCTACAACCCTTTTGTGTCTTCTACGCTCTATCTCTGTCTGTCTGTCTGTGGTCTGTCTGCCTGTCTCTGTTTCTATATCTCTGTCCGTCTGTCTCTTTCTGTCTGTCTGTCTGTCTGTCTGTCTCTCTCTCTCTCTCTCTCTCTCTCTCTCTCTCTCTCTCTCTCTCTCTCTCTCTATCCCTCCCTCCCTCCCTCCCTCCCTCCCTCCCTCTCACTCTCTCTCTCTCTCTCTCTCTCTCTCTCTCTCTCTCTCTCTCTCTCTCTCTCTCTCTCTCTCTCTCCCTCTCCCTCTCCCTCTCTCTCTCTCTCTCTCTCTCTCTCTCTCTCTCTCTCTCTCTCTCTCTCTCTCTCTCTCTCTCTCTCTCTCTCTCTCTCTCTCTCTCTCTCTCTCTCCAATTTCAACGAAACTTTCAAACTGCGAGCACTATCTCGGGTTTATTAAACGAAATTTACCCAGCAGTATACCTTCAACGTGTTTAGTATAGTTTGAAGAACAATATATAAATACATCTTTATAACTGAGGAACGGACATGGTACGTTTAAAAGGAACGACAATGAAATCCCCTTTCTTCCCTGATATGTTAGTCACCCCTTTGTGTCCAAATATATGCAACATCGGATACATGGCACAGCTTGGCCAGGCCCAACATGCGCCTTACACCGAGCGTAACGGAATATAAACAAGTGCTCCTCTAGTATGTGCTAGTTGAGTTGTTGAGCTAACAACCGTGTTGGCAAAAGACGCTGACAAGGTGTACAAAACACAGCTGCCCGCTGCTACCTCAGACCGGGGTGGATGCTGACATAACACTGACGAGATGCTGACAGGATGCTGACATAAGATTAGTGATGCAGGATACCTAAGTCGCTTTTGAGAACTACCAGAGCAGAAACATGCTCTTGGGGGACAGACCACTATTGTTTTTTTCTCCAAATGTTTGTCCTGATAGCATATTGCGTTATTGTAGAAACATTATCCCACCAAAACGGCGCCATGGCATCCTCTGTCACGACGTTGACGACATTGACCTATTCGGAGAGAGGTTCATTTCGGCTCTACGGAAAGTATCCTGGGTAAAATTGCTTTCATCTGCATAGCGCGAAATTCAGTTTAAGTACACAATGGCAAGAACAACTTTGATGACTGCGGGCGAAGTGAGTTTGATATAGCATAGGCAGCACGTAGATAGTTTACATAAACTGGCAGTCCAATAACAATGCAAATAAATAATTGTTTTATACATTGTTGTTGTTTACATTTACATTTTGAATCGAGCCTTCCCACAATTCCATATTCGCATATGCAAAAAAATCACAACAAATGGCGATCTCCGAACAGGTCAATGCTGAGACGGTAAAGTGTAAGTAGATGTGGCACTAGTGCATGAACCAATGTGGCACTAGTGCATGAACCAATGCTGAGACGGTAAAGTGTAAGTAGATGTGGCACTAGTGCATGAACCGATGTGGCACTAGTGCATGAACCAATGTGGTGTAGGAGTGCATTCAATAGCTCCCAGTAAGTCGCCATTCTGTGCTCACGAGCAACTGTGTTAAGCTTGCAATCATTGCACCACCAAAACGCAGAATAATCCCCCCCCCATGAAACATCCAAGACCCAGCAGGTGTTTGGTATGTCCGGCTCTTTGATTCAAATCCAGCACCGCCGCCTTTTCGTCTATCAAACCGTCTGCTCGCAAGGGGCAAGACACCAACTTCCGAAGTCATATTCACAAATTCTGTGAACCCAACTGACAGGGAAGGAACAAAACGAACACGAGAGTCCAACCCAATTTCCCTGTAAAAAGTCGTCGCATAATTACCCTCTTCCGGTAATGAATTAGATCTCCCACCAATTTAAACCACCTGCAAACTTGCGAACAGCTGTTAACCGGTTTAGAGCATACCAGTTGCCTGTGTACACTCGGGAACTATCCAAAAACGCTGCATGCGAATGCGATGCAGAGCAGCAAATCTCAGATCAAGCAATTTACGCCTGCCCACTCTCGTGTACTGCAACCGGAGAAACTACATTTGGCGACTTGCGAACTGCCGCTTGACGGAATGCTGCACATTTACGCAATTGGCAAACGCGAGAATACGTCTTCAAGCGCAATACATCCTATAGTCAGTGTCGGGAGCGTGTGTTGCCTGCATAACTAGGCATTTAATGCGGGCACAACATGTGCGTCCCAGTCTTCAAACGCCTATTTTATAAATAATTTCCCGCTGAGGAAATAAAAATGAAAACGGGGCTACCATCACAAAATCGCCAGCACTTCGTTCGCGTTCCACGAACTCAGAAGCCAATTATATGGATCCGCTTCCATCTGCAGTGCAACTGTTGTCCAGCCATGGCGCCAACTCGAATAACCATGTCGGTTACCTGCGGGCTGTGGTAGCAGAGGTAGCAGAGGTAGCCGCGCCAGAGGTGTCCGCATTGGTTATTTATTACGCGTTGAACGATCGATTAGTGTCTAGTTAAGCGTCGTGGAACTGAGGCTCCTACGACGCTGCATCCGTACCTACTAATCAAGGGTGCCGTACTGTGGTGACGCGACGAGGGGTCTCATTGGCCAGCAGTTCCGCACCGGCTAAATATAGCGGCGTATTTACAAGACATCTCCGGGACTGGGGCGTGAGTTTCCTCTTCGGTTGCTCGCCGCAGGTGAGCCACGCTGCGAGGTCTCGCTCGGTGAGGCATCTTCTCGTGATTAAATCACGCCTGCGCCCGTCGATTCCATTCAACTCGCGCCAATTAAATGCGTCAGATTCCCGCGCGCGGTCTTTTTTCGTCGCTGTTTGACGCCGCGTCGTCTATTGATCCTTCCGCGGGGTGTGGTTCTGTTGTCAATCCCGCGCGTCGTGCGAGGGCCCCCGTTATGTGTACACGCCCGTCCGCGTGTTCTTTCTCTCGGGGTCCCGTCGTCGACGCAGACTGTTTCCGCACGCTTGACGTCTGACGAGTGCGTTTTGGTGATACCCACCGCGCACGATCCTCTTGCACGCACGTATCGATCTCGGCCGGGCAGCCTGCTCGTGTGGAGCATCGTCTGTTGCAGATAAATACATATATAGCTATAGGCGGCAGGCAGGCAGGCAGGTAGGCAGATGGAGTTTATAGACATCGAAAATGCTACAAATTGACATAACTAACTAGAGAGGTCTAGAGTCCCTGTATAGACAGAGTAGCGACAGCTCAGAATTGAACGCCATTTTGCTTCCAAAGACTGCAGTTCGCATATGCGTGGAATATCAAATTACCAGAAAATCTCACCAGTTGTATTATCATATTCCTTTTGTATTACGTATGTTTTATTTCAAGTTTTTAAACTTAGTTTTAATGACAATTTTAGCTAATAGAAATTTACAGAAGCCGAGAAAAAGTTGAATAATAAAACTGTATTTTTGCCTGCACCACAAATCCACCTGCTGTTCCCATAAGCATTATAAATACAATTGTATACGTCAGCGAGGGTTCGCATGGGTACCTTACGTGTAAATGTTAGTAAAATTATAATTATTGATATTATCAAACTGTTGGTGGTCAAAATGTACCTGCAAAAAAGCAAAGTTGATTTAGGGAAACTGAGTCTAAATGTGAGTTAACTAATTCAATACTGTACAAATTCATTCAGTTTACATGTTAGAGTATGGCAGTTCTCAACAAGCACAACGCTGGCAACATGGAAAGGACATACAAGAGAGCTATGTTATGGTGATTCAGTCAGACTAGAATCCCAGTCCATTACGATGTAACCAACTTTAAGCTGCTGCTACGTAATTTTGCATTAGTCGTACATAGTGCACTCCAGATAACTCGAACTCGCATAAGTTGATTGTTATGTAATTCGATCTTTTTCTCAGTCCTGGGCCTAGGATGTTCTAAAACCCGTGTCCTGATAAGTGGACCTTCTGATAACTGTCTAGTTATCAGAAGTTATCTGCTAGTGTTCCAAGTTCGTGGCAACACAGTATTGTGTACTTTTTAGCAAACCTGAATTTCCTCAAACATTTATACCGAATGATTATAGTAACAAGCCAACCAGGTTTGTCAACAAAACATTAGCCGATGTATTCAAACAAAAGGGAAAAACTGAATTGGATAATGCACGAACTTAGCCAGCTTAGTCTTAGGAGTCGGACACGCAATTAAACAAAATAGGCGCAGCCGGGCGTAGGCCGTAGCAATAACATGTTAAAATGTTTACTTTAAATTAATAAAAAAATATCTGTAAAATTACTTTATCGATTTTTCTTTATCTTCCACATTTAAGTTTGCCGTTGCAACAGCCACTTTATAAAATATAAAATAAAATAAATCGGCCATGTGAAATTTTCATTGACACCCCTTATTTAGTTATTATTCATATTATTGGTTCGGCTGCCGTGTCGAAACTTGGGCAGTTTCGTTCACGTCTCCCCCCCCCCCTTCCAACCCGCACCGGACAGCATGAATGGGTAGGCCAACAACACCAGCATGCAATGTACAATGAAGCCAATGCCCCCAGTCCTCAGCAGCATCGAAAGCGTCTATGACCAAGGAGGCGGTTCGGGTCAACTACGGCTACGTGCAGGGGGTGCTGTGAATATCTGGGTCAAGAAGAGCCGCCGAGAAAAGGTAAGTAGACTGAAGATAGCAACATATAATGTAAGAACACTACTAAGAGATGAACAGATACAAGAACTGGAGGAAGAACTTAGGGAAACCAAGTTGGTATGGGATGTGAGCGGGATCGGAGAAATCAGAAGAAGAGAGGAATGCTTCACTACCTTACAAAGCGGCCATCTACTATACCATTCCACAGCGAACAACGGCCAAGCTGGAGTAGGCTTTCTCATAAACAAGAAATGGAAAGACAATATAGTGAGTGTTAACAGCATCAGCCCCAGAGTAGCAGAACTTGTTCTATGCATAACAAAGCTCTACAAGCTGAAGAAAGTACAAGTATATGCACCAACAACATCATACTCAGAAGAAGATACAGACAACTTCTACAACGACATGGATGAGACCTTAGAAAATCCAACCCACTACACGATAGTGATGGTAGACTTTAATATGCAAGTAGGGAAACGAACAAACATTTCGGAAACGGCAACAGGCAAATTTGGCCAAGGTGTGAGAAACGAAAGAGGCAACACCTTGGTAGAATGGGTGACATCAAGAAAGTACAAAATCATGTACACCACGTCCCAGAAGAAAGCAGGGAGGAGATGGACATGGAAAAGCCCAAACGGAGAAACGAAGAACGAAATTGACTACATCCTGACAAACAAGCCAGACATGGTCACTGACGTAACTGTCATTAACCAAGTCAACATTGGAAGTGACCACGATGGTAATGAGCAACATCAAACTGGATGTCAAGGCTGAAAGGAAGAATTTGGTAAACAAGAGACCACCGAGTGTAGATACCACACACATCGGAAGAAAAAAGATCGAATTCCAACTCGAACTGCGAAATCGATTCGAGACATTACAGAAACTAGACGACATCGACACCATGAGCGAAAACATCACTGAGATGATCCAACTAAGTGCAACAAGTGAGCCAAAGCAATCAACAGGCATGTAGTGACGAGAATATCGTCACCGATACGAGAACTAATGAAGAAACGACGAGAAATGGCGGGTAACGGCGACCATAAAAACCAAATAGAGTACGCAGAAATATGCAAGACCATCAAAAAGAAAGCGAAGGAGGACATCAGAAAGTACAAACAAGAGATCATACGAGAAACGATTATGTCATCGCAGAGCCTGGAGAAAGCAAGAAGAACGCAGGCACTAGGCCGATGCAGACTGATTACACCTCTAGACAAGCAGGATAGAGAAATACAAGACCAAGATATGATCATGAAACGAATAGAGGAATTCTACGCCGAGCTATATGACAGTGAACAGAGTACCGTAATTCACACCGACCCGAAAGAGGTACCAGAGATAACATCATGGGAAGTAGAAGCTACGCTAAGAGATATGAAGAATGGGAAGACATCAGGCAACGACCAAGTAAACATTGAAACATTAAAAGCAGGAGAAGATATCATCTCGAAGACACTGGCTAAGCTGTATACTAAATGCTTATCAGAAAGGCGAATACCCACCGCTTGGAAGAACGCAAAGATGGTGACAGTCTTCAAGATGGGAAATAAGAAAGACTTAAAGAACCACAGACCGACATGTCTGTTATCAAACATCTACAAATTACTCACAAAGATACTAACGAATAGACTAGAGAAGACACTGGACGAAAACCAACCACGAGAGCAAGCAGGATTCAGAAGCAGGTATTCAACGACACACACGTCGTAAACCAACTGAAAGAGAAGTGCCGAGAATATAATATTCCGCTCTGCATCGCTTTCGTCGACTACGAGAAGGCTTTCGACTCGGTGCAAACTCAAGCAATACTGACCTCCCTTCAAGAATAGGGGATAGAAGACGTGTACATCGATCTTCCGAAAGACATCTACACCTACACCTAATAGCTCAGTGACAGTCCACCTACACAAAAAGAGCAACAAGATCAACATCAAGAGAGGAGTACGACAGGGTGACACCATATCGCCCATGTTGTTCAAGGCAACACTCGAAAGCATATTCCGAAGACTGACCTGGGACACCAGAGGCTTGATTATAGACGGAGAATATCTCAGCCATCTTCGCTTCGCCGACGACATACTCATATGCGCTACTACACCGCAAGAACTACAAAACATAATGCAGGAGCTAGCTAATGAAAGTGAAAAACAAGGACTCAAGATGACCATCTCGAAGACTAAAGTGATGCTAGAAAATGACACACCAATATATATCAACACGACGCAGATAGAGAACGTTGGAAGCTACGTCTATCTCGGACAGCAATACAGTATCAGAGACAAAAATCAAGACAAGGAGATTCAAAGAAGGATCACTGCCGGCTGGACAACATTCGCCAAACACTTTGGAACCTGCTTGAAGAGACAAGTCTTCAACTCATGCGTACTTCCAGCGATGACGTACGGCGCGGAAACATGGGCACTCACCATCTAGGCAAAGAACAAGCTAGCAGCCGCACTAACAAAGATGGAAAGAAGTATGTTAAACATCACATATCGGGAGAGAAAAACAAACATCTGGGTAAGACAGAAGCCAAAGGTCATAGACGTGATAGAACAAATCAGACGACAGAAGTGGACCTGGGCAGGGCACATCAGCAGACTACGAGATAACCGATGAACATCGCGTATCACAACCTGGATACCTTACGAAGGGAAACGATCTAGAGGAAGACCGACGAGACGGTGGAGAGACGAACTAGGCGAGTACTGGAAGGGCACCATCTGGATAGCGCAACACAGGCACATTTGGAAACGACATGCTGAGGCCTTCGCCCAACCACGGGATACTACGGCTGCACAATGATGATGATGATGAATTTTACCTGACACAGCCACATGAACGAAGACGCGTCGGTTTCCATCCTGTTCGCCTGACTTTGTTCAACCACATTATTTTTATGTGGTGTTTCCTCGGAATCTACATACATTTTACAAACTTTTCTTGCCGATTTACACACCCAAATGCACAGCACGCAGTCATAACGAGGCAACATCAGAATGGATCGTATTGTCAGACGTAGTAAACAACAGAATATTTGGAAACAAAAACGCACTCATGTGTCACGTGACCCGCTTTTTCAGGGACACGTCATGTCGTAACTCTCTTGTATAAAGGGACCCTCAGTCTCAGTACCCCCTGATAGATCGTTTTGCGAAACCCTGAAGTTAAGTTCATCCAATCATATCATTTGCTAGAGTATTCGGCTCGTTTTCGTTTCGCCCAACAACTTTGCCTATGTTATGCCTAATGGTTGGGATGTAAGGTCATTATTTGAATACAAAAACCGCGTCAACCACTCGTGAGAATGTCGAAATTCCTTGAGTTGAGGTGGATGTCTTCACTGTCCCCTGGTGCAGTCGCGACCGGGGAACTCAGTTACTACTGTAGTTTGATTTAGCTGACTTCCATACGTTGCGTAGGGTATCTACTAGTGCCTGTGTATGTAGACTCCACCCGTGGCTTGCGATGATGCGAGATACTGAGAGGATAGTTAGTTAAATGGTTGTTTACCCAGATACCTGGCAAACTGATCAGTGTCCTTCGTGAAAACGAACTGTGGTAAATTAATTCAGGCACAGACGGATGCGACAGATGGTGGCGCCCCCCGACGGAGCGTGTTCACGAGGCTACACGGAGCATTGTTGACGTCGTCACGAGACCGAGCTACCCGGGGCGGTGTTGACGCGAGCGGTGTTAACGTCGTCACGAGACCGACGTCTCTGCGCGGCTGCCTGAGACCGTCAGCCAGGTATTACTTCCAGGTGCTGGACAACCTCCGCCGGGTTACTGACACCTCCCGTCGTCGCTCCCCGCACGGGACCCTCGATACCAATTACAATCGTTTTAGCCGATTTCCGCAATTATCGAACCTAGCGGGGCGCTCTCCTTGTGGGACGCGAAGCGAATCGCACGTTTCCCCGGTGGGCGGGGGAGTGTAGGCGGGAAGGAGTCACGTGAGACATGTTGGATTGATTAGCTCTCCTTCCCGGAAGCTAACTCGGTTGATGTAATTCAAAACGAGCGGGTCCGAGAACGGGTGCTGTTGACCTAAGGATTCCGGATTCGGGTGCGGATGATCGGGAGGTCGGAGACAGGTCCGTTGTGTGTGTGTGCGTGTGTGTGCGTGTGTG
>OZ023209.1:64557005-64572005 GCA_963995525.1 Escarpia spicata | reverse complement strand
TTGTTGTTGTTGTTGAATACTTGACAGGGAAGACTAGATTAGATGTTCAATAAAATCGGGTGGACTATGCAATGTTTTCACCCGTCCTAGCTGCCAAATATGTCCCAATGTTAGAGCCAAACCATTACATGGATGTATCCCGCCTCAGACTTACCTCTCCCAAATATAAAAAACAAATGTAATATAATTAATGATATCAAATACGTTGACAATAATTAATTGTGAAATAGAGACCGGGGGTAATATAATAATCAGTGCGTAATCAAACGTATTACATAATATACAGTTCCGAAGCTGCTGTGCAATTACCACATTACAATTACTAATCTTGATAGAGGAAACTGTTGTAAAGGTGGCGAAGACGTGTTGGAGTCGTCAGACAAAGCTGGGGCAAACGGAAATGGAGTAGAAGGGATGAGGCTCTACAGAATAATCAGAAGCTGTGATAAAATGCATGTAAAGGGGAATGGTGATCACAGACGGAGAGGTATTCTTACTTAGCTCTGGGTGGGAACGGTGATGCAGGTGTTAGTTATACTACAGGTTGGGAACAATTGAAAGGTGTGGTAGATATGATAGAGATAGTTAGTTTGATAGAGTCAGGTAGAGAAAGAGGTAGTGAGGTAGACACGGCAACGCACGAATAGGTTTTGAGAGAGAGAGAAAGACAGACAGACAGACAGACATACAGACAGACAATCAGACAGACAGACAGACAGACAGACAGAGGGAGAGAAGGAAAGGGACAGGGGTTTATATATTGCAGCAGCGGGAGGTCAAGACGTTCAAGGCGCTAACAACAATCATTAAGGACACAATGGAAAATAAAACAATGATCATAAAATGCATTATCAAAACTAGTCAGCGTGTCACTGACTGATAGTATGGGACGTCTAGACATCAAGGGAAGGTCAGCCTTAGGAACGTAAAAAACATAAAGGTGCTAAGCAAAATTCACAACCCAGCTGAGCCACACGACAACTAGATTTCGGATTGACGTACCACAAAATACTATTGGAAGCGATAGAGTATATGCGTGTTCAAAGCACTATGGATGTGAAATGTCCTGTTAGTAATCCCCATTTTGTGGAGTTGCATCCAGTATTGGTGATAACAATAGCTCCGTCGGTTAACCAGGATTGGAATATAGAGGAAACGTGTGACTAAAACAAACCAAGCAAAGCGTGATACGATGTGACGAAGATAGATAAGAAGATGGAGAAATAGCGCGTACTGTTCACAGAAGATATTGCAGAAAGATGACACGATCACTTGACCCAAAACCAGAGTAATAATAAACAGCCGATTTACACATGATGAACGAGGCCAGTGATAAATCACCGTGTGCGAAATGTCGTCTGCTTCACGTTGGAAAACCTGCAGCAAGTGAAACACGGGCTGCGCGAAACGATGCGTGATTCGAAAAGCGTTGCAAGCTTGCCGGGTTAAACAAATTTGCTGTGTCTAAGATCTAAACATCTGAGATCCTGCTCATGTGAAACATTTAAGCTTTGATGGAGCGTAAAATAATGTAGGGGTTTACCGTTAGTGTGCTCCAGCAGCTAAATAAGTGGCGTAAGGGTCTGGGTTGGCGTCTGGAGCACGGGAAACAATCCACATATACCAACCGAATTTTGACTAAATCCCACAAACCCTTATCAGTAACAGCAAAAAAAAGTGCATTTGCTCCAGCAGATGAAAATAAAAAAAAAATAAAAAAAAATCAGCAATATAAAACATTTACTACTGTACACAAACCAGTGTTTGTTTGGTGTGGAACGGAAACTGCTATCATGACCAAAACGTGGATATTATTGTAAACGTCACTACCGCAACACGCCTCTTGCTTTCTGCTGTTCGTCATTGCATGTTACTGCGTAAGACGTAACTGCAACTATCACGACTCTTTGGTTTTCCGAGTAGGTCTAGCGTGCAATTGTAACGACGATAACGTACTTGAGCTTTGCATCTATTCTCCGGCGGAAGCACAGCGAGTACCACTCGCTCGCTACAGACGCATTCAACGATTTCCCCTCAAAGCAAGCACACACTAATGACATATAGCGGACGTGCGTTTACACAACCAAACTACAGTCTGATATGCAAACAAATCATATGTCAGTGGCGTGGTTTGGTATTTGCTAGAATGGATCGGTGTGGCTAAATATACCCTAAGTCATAGATCTATACAGTTTTTGCCTCTAGATGTATGCACCGAGCCCTGGGAACCTAACATTCGTATGCGATCACGAGCCCGCTTTTGCTCTTTGCAATCAATTTCGCTCCTAAACATAGTGGTCATTTGATTGAAAATGTTTAACACCAGGTGGCGCCACTGTCTCCGGAAATAGTGTCATCGGTCATATGTCGGCATTTGTTGGGCATTTTTGAGAAAAGTTCTATATATTTCATGACGGTTCCTGTTTAATGATGGCTTTCCTTAGGAGCTCTTTATATCAGTGAAACGGTCCCCGGATCATGTGTACCGTACACGGTGTCAATTCCGGTATATTCTGAGATCACGTACATTGGCGAGTGTTCATATCGTTTTCATCTTACGTTTTGTTAGCAAATAATTGTTATTCGGCAATGCCGAATCAGATCGACTGTGTGCGTCTGTGTCTGGTTAAAGGGGGGTTGGCTGTTCCGGTTACGAAATTTGAACATTTCGCGGGCGCAGTTTTGTCAAATTTCGAGCATTGTTTCGGGCATATCAAACGTAATTCGGCCGACCTTCGATATATTTATTATAGTGTGGACAATATAAATGAACGAGGCACGCACATCTTGTCTTTAATAACTGAATAGTTTCAGTTCGCTCTCAGGTCGGCGTAAACATATTCACATGGCTGCCATTAGTTCGTAGGTAGGGCTGATTCGCGACTTTGAAGCTTGGCATCCTCGTTTATTCTAAATACCTTGCAAGATTACTTATGTCGGAAAAAACTCTGTCGTTTTTTAACCGTGATCAATCGTTTTAGCCTAAAACATGACATCTATGTCTTTCACGATAGAGATGCCGGAATCTATTCCCATAAACATGTTATGGTGTTACATATATAGAAGCAGATGTATGAAGTGAACAGAACACACCAATCATGTGAAACATGCACAGCGATGATGCAATCAGGACTGTAAAACAAATTTCACCCATGACTATCAGGCGCCGGGTTATGGAAGACGAATTCACCGACCTGCGCATATTTTCGTTAATGCTAAATGTTTAAGAAAATCACCTTTTTCCACACGGGGGAGATATGAACTCCTCCAATTGACTGCTCGGAACTAACTCAAACCCCGCAGGCGAGATCCGACACACGCTCCTTCCATCATCGACGCCCGATGTCGTATGCTTATTCCCGCCAATTAATTCACTGGCGTTTCGTCGCGGTCCGCTGCGTCCCGCGCACCGGCGGAAGGTGTGTGTGGGTACGTGCGTGTGTTTTGCACTCACCGTAATTACAACAATCCGCTCCTCACTGTCAACAAAATAATAAATACGAATATCGCGTTTCCATCAGACAGCTAAGGTTCCGTTTCAATCACGCCACCGGGAGACGGCATGGCTGAGCGTCGGTAGTTAACAGCCTATGCGTCGTATATAAATATAATATAAATTTATTTGAGAAGGTTTGCCTGAATAGCTGAAATTATATAACGTGGTCGAAGCGCGCACGTAAGCACGCACGTAAGCACATACGTATTCACGCATGCACGCACGCACGCACGCACGCACGCACGCACGCACGCACACACACACACATACGCACATACACACACGCACGCATGTACACACGCACGGACGTACACATACGTACACATACACACATACACACTCGCGCGCGCACACACAGACACACACACACACACACACACACACACACACACACTCATATTTGCACGCATACAAAAATACAAAAACACACATCGTATGCATGCACTATTATTACCATGAAATACTCATTATCATGACGAGTTACTGCTAATTATAATTGAACGTAATACTTTATTAAAAATGGCTACACACGCAAAATACTATTAAAAGCTACAACTAGTTAAATATTTATATGAAAGTACTGTTATTGTTAGAGCAGTAGACGCCGTGTAGTGTGGATATTCGGCAGCCTTATAATGATTGCATCATTTGAGCGATTTGTACCATCTGAACGTCTCATTGGTGCATAAGATGTATCCCGCCCGTCTGCTGTATCTCGACACATACCTCAGACGGGCGGGATACACATACATAAAATGGTCGGACTCTCGATAAACCAAAGGGCTTCCTTGTCCACCTGCCACCTAGAGTTAATTCTCTGGGTGGCAATCTTGTTAAATCTTGATATAGCCGAACTAGAATACTTTATCTAAGTCGCAGTAAAAGCACTCACAAATGTCGCTTACTGTATAGATGAATACTTCGACTTTTCTCATTAATCGCTAAACATTCTAGTTTCGTGTTTGACGTAATAATGTCGTTCAGAAATGTCTGAATACCGTCGAACAATTATTTACTGCTGGTTGGGATTGACCTGCTGGCGTAGAAATTCCATCAAAATTCGCATTGCGAGTCTTTCCGATGCGTCAAAGTCGGTGATCCGTTTGGAAGGTGGAATCTGTGTTATGTTGGCGCTGGGCCAATGAATCTCCTATACACACGTGCGGTTTTTTGCTGGTCGAAACTACGATTCTTAAATGCGTATTTATTCTAGTAACACAATAATATATATACACTGTATATATATATATATATATATTACTGTAATAAATACGCATTTAAGAATCAAAATGTGTCGTACATAACATGTGTGGTCCATCACTCTGTAATCTCGATGTACCTGGCTGTGCACAAGATGTGACTATTGTATATATTATATGTGCACAGTGGCAATCCCTGTGTTAATAAATTTGATTGCCCAATACCAACCTACCCTATAGTTGGCGTAAATTCAGTACAAACAGAGAAAGGGCTGCATGAACATAACACGGATACACCGGGAATAGGGGGGGGGGTACCGAGTAGAGTAGTACACGAAATGAATTTTTGGCCTTCAGGATGAAAATAATTTTTGTGTAACAACAGAGCGAGCGCCTAGCGGTTAAGCTAGGTGGTTATACAACCTGTTCCCCCTCCTAGTCTGCACACCCCCTTTGAATCGCCTCAACGCTTAATAAGCTGGCCCAAAATACCCATTCAGCCCGTGTCAGTTACGCGGCATCCTATTGGCCAGCAGCGGGCGCGGGAAAAAAATTGTGGGCAGGAGACGATGCAAGGTTTTCTCGTCACTTCATTTCGCTTCGCCATCGTGACAACTTCAGATTTGACTACAACATTTTGAATACCACCCACCCACCCGTTGTATCTGTTGTATGTATAGCGTGTGTTAGTTACTTCCATATGAGCATACATAATGCAAGATAACTAAATAGGGATGTTACATGAATGTTGTAAGATAGGGGGGTTTTTATCCCCCACTTTTGTATATATCAAGCTGAATTACTGTGGCTAGTACTATAGAAAGGTGTGCAGTCTGCACACCAGGTATCTTTTTCCCTTGTGTTCTATATACTGTAAGCATATTACAGTCGGTATGCTGTAATTAATATAACAGCAATCAAGGGTTTTTTGGTAAATGTCTAGTATGATTATTCTAAATGTACAAAATGTGTCGTACATAACATGTGTGGTCCATCACTCTGTAATCTCGATGTACCTGGCTGTGCACAAGATGTGACTATTGTATATATTATATGTGCACAGTGGCAATCCCTGTGTTAATAAATTTGATTGCCCAATACCAACCTACCCTATAGTTGGCGTAAATTCAGTACAAACAGAGAAAGGGCTGCATGAACATAACACGGATACACCGGGAATAGGGGGGGGGGGGGGGGGGGTACCGAGTAGAGTAGTACACGAAAAGATATGTTGCAGGAAAATGTTATATGCATATCTGCCAATGCCCGCATAGAAGTGAATGTCCAGAGAAAAAGAAACTAAGTCCTCATTCCTGAAACGGTACTGTTTATAGGCCCGTAGGCTGGGGGGGGGGGGGGGGAGTTCCACTTGACGCAAACGACTTCCGCTTGCCCAGATCACAGGGAACATAGAAAGCAGTGTGCATTCTTAGAGTCTTTATTATTTTTAGTTGTATGTCTAGAAACGCACCGCACCACACCTGAAATTAACCACCATATATGACTGCTGGCGTGGTCCATGCACCATCATCGGAATCTGAGCTTGTTGAGCACGACAATGCCCGATGCCATGTCGCCCGAGTGGTGGGAGCACACCTGCATCAGATACAACTTGCGTTTTAGCGCCGCCACGTCTCCCAGTTAGCGAGTCTGAAATGAAGTAAGAAGTTGTGTTCATCAACGATTACAACGGCCAACCAACATCTATCAGCCCGCTGTGCTCTGATTGAAGAATTTTATCGATTACACAGACCCACTAATAGTCATGGGGCTTATCCTAAAAAGACCTCAATTGTTCACATTGTTCCACAAACACCATATTTGGACCAGCGTTAGATATCCAAGATGGCCGTCGTCCGGAGTAAGGATGTGCAATAACTTGAGAACCAAAAGTACTAGAAACCATAAATGAGAGCTTTTTCGGGGTTTTCGAATATGAGGAATCCATTTTCGGTGTTATTTTGCCGATCCCATGTCTATGTCGCGTGATAAGGTCACATTCATGGCCACTTGGGCTCAAAATACACGTTTTTGTATATAGCCATTAGTATCACTGTATACAGGGTAATAATAATAATATAATAATAATTCCGTTTCTTAATATAGCGCTTTTTAAGTAAGTAAATACTAATCAAAGCGCTTCACATATTAAAATGACGTGTTGACTAAATGTTAAAATATAAATTAATTAAATATATAAGCTAAGATCAAAAATACAAACAAACAAAATTAATTAATACTATAAAATATAAACCAGTGTCATTTAGATGTGGCAGCAGTGCTTGCATGTAGTGCAGACGAAATAGATGGGTTTTAGATTGTTTCCGGAAAGCCGCCAATGTTCCAACCGATCGCACACACTTTGGCAAGTTATTCCACATATGTGGGCCTGTCACTGCAAAGCTGCCCCGTCCAATAGTTCTCTTAGACACCGTCACCGAGAGAAGCGTTGCGTCACTCGCCGATCGCAATGCACGTGTGGGCGCGTTGCGAACTATCGCACAGTTGAGGTAGTTCGGGGCTAAGTCAGGCAGAATCTTAAATACGTAAGTACATATCTTGAAGGTGATTCTCATTCTGATCGGCAGCCAATGCAGTGATTGCAGAATTGTTATGTTACAAGCCTGTTATCCAAACTTGATCATAATGTCAATGGCATTGTTAGTGTCTTGCAATAATGAGGATAATATAATGTTTTGACAATTTGAAGACCCTACTATAAAATGTACCTTATAGTCATAGGTCTTATCCTTCAGAAGCACCCCAATTGTTCACATCGTTCGACAATTTTTGGAACAAATATGGCCATGAACTTTCATATTTTTCGCAGGAACCAAGCGATGCTCCTTCTGTGGCAGCCATATTGGACAAATCCAAGATGACCGCCATCCGGAGTCAGGCTGTGCATTAACTTGAAAACCAATACTAGAAGAACCATCAATGAAACCACGTTTTAGGGGATTTCGAATATGGCGAATCCATTTTCGGTATTATTTTTACGATTCCAGGTCGAGGTCATATGATAAAGTCACATTCAAAGGTTATATTTTTGGTCAGAATATACCTTTGTTGTACATAGGATCATTGTATACAGAGTTATGTTCCAAGCATGTTATCGAAACTTTATCATGATGGCAATGTCAATGTCAATGACCATGTCATGTATTGCAATTTTAGAGATAATAATTTTTTTAATGTTTCAACAATTTAAGACCCTAGTGGAAAATGTACCTTAGTCACATTTCGGCGGAAACTGAGTTAGGCTTACCAGCTTGCAGTGCTACTTATCCTGCATCCATTGATATACTCATTCTTTGTTCTTTGTCCTGGATCACTCCATCTACGCCCACTGGATGCCAATTCACGTCGGAGACATGGTCAAGCTCGCTGTGCAACATTCAATGGTGTATGCAGAGTACCTCAAAGGAAATTTCATGGTCCAAAATACGAAAAAAAGTTCAGCCTCATAACAAAAGATCAATCCCACGAGCAGATGAACCAAATACTCCAAGGCAGTGATGGCCTGTAAGATCACACCGACGCCATAGCATTGTACATGTTGGCTGGTCCAGATTGCGTCAGAATGTTTGAAGAGTTCGAGAATGTTCACAAACTTATGGCATCAACAAATACTATCCACGAAAAGGCACGTACCTTGCAGTTTAGGTTTCTGAATGACGTGCAGTCTTTTACATGGTGAGCGGAATGGACAACCATTTCCTAGCCACAGGTCATGAGCTCGTCGCTCTTGATACACATGTCGTGTTGGGGCATGAAGTAGCCGTGTCTCTGTCCCAAATCCATGAAGTTGACCACGCCCTTCACGAAGAATACGTAAAGACACGGCTAGACAAGGTGACGGCTTCTCACTCTGACTCAATAACGAGAAGCAACATGTTTACTTTCGCTAACCATTCCGATTTCCGAAAGAAAGGAAGCAAAGTCTGGACACTGAAACTAATTACCGTATTTGACATCCAACTCTTTCTTTCTCTTTACTGACGTCCCGACGCGAATATGGCCGAATTCTTCAAATTAGAGAACCAGCGAAAAAAAACAGCGGAAAAACCAAAACCACACGTAACCCGCCTATAGCTGTTCTACGACTTGTTAACTGGTTATCCCTTGAAGCAAATAAACGCAAACATAGGCCTTTATTATGTTGGCCTTTATAAGTGGGCGCAATGTCTATACATTGTTAGTTACCCGGGGTACATTTGAACCGATTTTACTTTTAAGTGGAAATAAGATGCAATTAAAAGCGCAACATTTTGAAACTGATACAGGACTGATTCACTTAAACATCGGTGTAAAATACAAACCCAATGTACAGAATATACGTTTTGCTTTGAGCCTGAAATAGAGAATAACAATGATATCTACAATGGTCTTTAGCAGTAATTTAATGAAACAGTCTAGGAAACTAGATAATAGTAGGATGTTAAGAATAATATTAGAAACAATTTTACAAAAAGTGAGAAGCTGAAATAAAAAATACCAAATGAAGGTTAATGGCCGTCCGATGTCGTACCGTGCTACCGAGCGCGGTTCGCCATCGACGCAGAAGCATTCTTGCACCGATGACGTTGCCGCTCTCTTTGGCCACTCGTTATCGGCGGTCAGTCACGGACCGCCTCCCGTCCTCTCAACGGGAACACAGCTCTAATCAGTACATGACATATGGAGGTTGTCTACGGTCGAGGTCGCGACGTCTGTAGGGTTTGGGTCAGTAAACCATGTACTCTCTTCACTTGATATAATTGTCTTGATACAGAAGCTTTAAAGGGAGGTAGTATGTTCCTCTACACGGAATTGGTTAGCGAAGTAACATATAGCAGGAAGTCTGCTGTGTTGAACGTGGGAAAATGTGAACTCGTTGAATATGAAAGGACATTCCGGTCAACTCAGCTCGCCTCGATGATATTGCCAATCAAACTTGTTTTGAAATGTAATGTTTTGTTTACCAATTGAACATGCTACGCGGTTTACTAAACACAATTTGGCTGGCAGTATACTTTCAACGTAGTTATTATAGTCTGAAGATATCATATTAATTAATAAATACAAAACTAGGAAGAGACTGCCTAATTTTAGTAAGATTTAATAATATTGCTGTCCATCAGCAGACATATCCACAAGCAAGGCAACTGAACAAAGAAGCCTTTAACTTAGTCCAACTTTTTACGTATCTAAATGTTTAATAAATGTATAGTCTTCTGAGAGAATGGATGCATTATTGTATCTATAGTCTTCACTGTTCCTTCATTAAATGTTACTTCGTGACCTTTATTCATTCTGTGTGTTTTAAATGAAAACAAATACCTGTATTAATATTCAGTAGACCTATCTTTAGCAACTTCTAAATAATCAACAACATCGGTCGGTCGGGGTCGATGCATAGATGAGCTGTTTCCGTGGGTTGATCATCCATCAGGGATGGAAACGCTGCCTCTTCATCACCAAGGTTTTAACAAACCAGCTAGGCGTTTGTTTTCGTTCGTTTCCGTCTGTTTGTCTTGCCATGAGTGGATGTCCACAGGATGAATATTGAAACTAGTTCGTGGTGTTATGATAGCAATGACCAGCTAGTTGATGACGCCTGGTGCGAATCTTGCTTGTGAGTTTGTGGGCACTAATATTTGACCTCCTCTTAGCTGCATTATCCTTTATATATATCTACATAAGAAAGTACTTGAATGCGCAACTGTTGAATTTAGAATTAACAGAAACAAGACTGGATTAGTCAGTTGTGTATTCGGGTGTCCTGGTTCCAATTTAATATGTTTTAGTGACACAATAGAACGTTTGTTTAATCGTACACGTAACATAACCGCATCATTCTTATGTGGTGATTTCAACATAAATTTGTTTAAATGCGACAGTCGTAGTGGTACGAAACAGTTTATTGATTTGATTTATAGTCTTGGTATTACCCTTTAATTAGAAGACCAAGTAGAATTACTTCTACCTCTGCAACTTTAATAGACAATATCTTTACTTCAGAACTTGAAAGCAAAATTTACAGTGGACTGTACGCATTGTGTATGGTGCCAAGAGTTTGGATCACAACAATGCACTTCTTCAACAATTACATGTCTTTACATTATATAAATGAAAACGTTATTATTTATGTACAAAGCTGACTACTGCTGTTTACCATCAAACTTTCAACGTCTATTTATTAGGCGGGAAACGTCGCACTCGTTGAGAGCTAATCACGATTTAGAACAGCTCTGCGTTCATTCCACAATGAGATCGATGCATCTCTGTGTCTACGGAGTGCGGTTGTGGAATTCTCTAAGTAATGACATAAAAACATTTAAATCTTAATACAAAAATCGTCTATTTCACAAATATGTTACTATAGAAGTGTAATTGTTAACGTATTGAATCATGCTTTCTATTATGATAACCTGTGCATCGTGCATCACAATCAATACGCTGAGAGGATGCACAATATGCTGATTAGTGTGTGAAAAAGGAAAAAAGTACACGTGTGGGACACCTAACACTTTTACTTTAATATGATTGTCACGGGTAAACTTAAGCCGGGTTTACACTAAGCAACGCGGTTGCAAGCAACGAGGCGATGTTAACGTCATTGAGAAAGGTCAACAATTTTGCTCATTTAATCTCTGATATGACAATTCATTGAGTACAAATATATGGGTAATTTGAGGTAATTTTATGGCATCCTTATGGACTAACAACATTAAACAAATTATTACATATTAATAAAAAATGCATTATAATAATTAACTTTATATGCAAGAAGTTCACACATTTAATGGAATAAATGAAGTGTGGCTACAGTCTTAAAGTTGCATTCTGAGATCACACAACCACAATCATAATATACAATACAAATTTGTGGTGTAAATTCTAAGTAATGTAAATATATTCCTGTGTGCATATATTTAAACATAAAAACTTGTCAATATTGAAATATATGTTAAACATGCTGCTTATGCTATGATTTGCTGATGTTCATAATACTTCACAAGTACACGCTATGTGCATCAACGTTTATTATTTCTTGTTCTTGTAATATGAGCGTCTAGTGTACCAAGGCAACTAGTTTCTAATGGTCATAATATAACTTTAAACAGTTGTCAAATCAAGAGTCGAACAACCAGCAGTGGAATATGTCACAAACTGCCACTGAAGCAATGAACTAATTGTCGACAGGGGGAGATGGCGACTTATCACACCCAGTCTTTTTACATGAAGTTGCATCAGTTTATATAGTGTAATCCCAAATATCCACCATTGGTTTTAGTCTGCAAACATGCCTTGGTCTCTGGGATACCATTTCCTGCAACACAAAATGTAATTAGTTCACAATTTACCCCTAGTTTAAATGGTGTGAGGACTAAATATTGGCATACGAACATGCGAGACAGTGACATATTGTTTTCAAATGATATGCTATTGACTGGTCTAAACACCATTGTATTCACTGGGTCTTTAAATTGAAGTTAGAGAAAGCGAGTTTGTCTTTGCGAAGCGTCAACATAAACTTTCATTTTTATAAATAAAAAGTTCTTAATAGAAGCTACGTCTTGAATCAATATAAGCTACCGTGATCTTTTATTGGCGATTAAAGGGAATAAAACCATCTATGGCTTGAATTCATATTATATTACATCCTGCTATCCATTGCCATGTCCACCAAGCCAAAAACAATCAAAAAAAATCAATGAATTAGAAATTCCACATTTAATGCTGTGCATCCGGACTTTTTCGAATATGCATATTTTTGGCGCGCTTTTCGGGATGCCGAGATGTGACGTCACTTATGACCCACACTTGCATCAGGCCGACCCTTTCCATGCATTCAGAGCATGTTTACAAGTATAGCTTTTGGGTGGAAACGAGCGTCAGAATGAGTTATTGTGCAACATTCCGATGAAATACAAACACTAGTCATCATAGAGGAGCAAGCAGTTATCTTACTGTTCCACATGAATTCAATTTTATTCAAAACAATGAATGCGAATGGGCCTCCAAGTCGACTAGGTATCGCCGAGCTTGGGCTCGTTTTCAGAATAATGATATCGAATGCAACCAACGGGAGATAATGTACACCAATATACATATATAGCAAACATGTATTGTATCCAGCTACCGAAAGTAACGTGTACAATCTCATAATATCACTAGAATATCGATGTATGAAGGAGAAGTTGTACAATTTATTATAACAACTTAAATCAGTCAGTTAATTTATGTCGGTCCTGCTAGCTCAGTTAGTAAAGGCATTGGTTCCTTGGATTTATTTTGCAATCGGGTGACGCCGGTTCAATCCCCACACCAAACCATTGATTTTTTAAATAATTTTTTTGGTTTCTGTTTTCACGAAGTAATATAAACCAAATCATTTTCATACTATGATGTGTTTACCCTCTTCAAACACTCTATACATATTTGTGTATGTGTGTGGTATTTTGTAGATTATGTATACTTATATCGCATTAAATATATAGATGTGTATAATTTTTTTATGGTTATGTATGCGTATATTTACACGGTTCTCTTTTCTTGTATCATGTTGCCAATGTTTGAATAAATGAATCATTCATTCGTTCATAAATTATCGACCGTCTTGTGTCAGCCGCGTACATTATCGACATTCGCATCAGGATTACGCATGAATGACTTGGTATTATGGATATAGTGGTGTTCGTGTCGAACCCCAGTAAAAATAACGCTGACGTCATCAACGAGTCTCGATTTAATTAATTTCTGCAACAAATAGTCATCGTTTTACCGTATTTTCACAGCATATATGCATAATAATTTGTATTACTGAAGACAAACATTAAGAAAAGAAAAGGTTGTAGGTGTACATATTTGATACGTATACGTATTTGCCAACACGCTCTTGTGCATTCTATTATGCCCATGTGTGTTTGGAATTTTATTGTCAGCTCTTCAGCCTATGAAGTACAATTTCCGTGCATCCGTTACCTATATGACGATTGCGATAGAACAGTCTGGACGTAAATGTTGCCAAATGCACTTTTAATCATTCGTACAAAGATCACCGTGACCCCTGAATTATATGTGTACGACGGGAGAGGGAAAGACCAGGAGATCCTCTCATTAAAGGTTGTGGCGCGGTGGAGAAATCAGCAAGTTTTCTGCCTGATGCATGGCGAATGAGCAGGGGTAAGCCTCGGTAAGGTTTGACGGCTTGTCTATGACCGTCTCGCGAGGTGCTCAACAACTTTTCCGCAGCTCGATAACGCTCGCTAATTAGTCTGATCAAACTCCCGTCAGATGGTGACCAATTCACGCAATGCCGGTTGGCTGGCAAGCTGTGTCTACCTGGTAATTAAGTCAAGGGCAATGAAGGTGTGCTCAAGTCTCGGGCAGCACTCGCTAGAAACGGAATCACGTAACAATCGGGTCACGGCTAGAGTAGATGACGGTCAGATGACTGGCTGGCTGGACATCTGGTCGCTTGGTCAGATTATTGGTAGGCCCTATTATTAGCAAAGATGCCCATTCCGCGGTTGGCGATACATTCAGACAGTCGGAGAAGATTTCTACCATTTTAACCTTTAAGTGTATTCCGTTAGCAATGTCCGGTTTTCATCACCACATGACAGTACTAGCCTTACCATTGTTTCTTGAAGTCCAGGAAACCCACCTGTTCATAAAAAAAATCAATTTGCTGTTTAACATAAATGTCCGGGTTTGGTCCAGACTGTGCTGATTTCTATTGAACAAAAAGTCCTGCGCGTGTTAATTTTCAGCTACAACTGTTTGTTCGTATCTTCCACCATAGCTCCACGGGCGTATCAACATTTTAATAAACAACACTTAGCGTTTAATGTCACTGCCATTGTGCAAATGTTGTCACAACTGTCAATACTGCATCAGTCGTACGATTATCAGAAATGACGTTATAACTGACGAACGTTGCCATCAACCGAATGCAACCTTAATGTCAAGCGTAAAACCGCGTCTAATGAAGACGTCACCTTCAATGTCGTCACCTTAAATGTTGCGTCTCGGTTTCACGGCTCTCCGGGCGTAAATTACACAGGCAGACGTCGTAAACACAAACACGGACGTCAGACTGCGCGCTCGCCGGACGCTGGACGTAGCTGTCGACCGGGAGTTACGTAGCGGAACACGAGCGACGACTCGGCGCCGAGCGATGTATTGTAATAGTTGGATACGCTGGATGGAATAGCGTGATCCAAGGCGGTGTGTCTGACGACACCATTGTTGTATACACTGAAATATAGGAGAGAGAGAGAGGGGGGGAGAGGGAGAGGGAGAGGGAGAGGGAGA
>OZ023209.1:64546732-64556805 GCA_963995525.1 Escarpia spicata | reverse complement strand
TAAGACATTGTTCTCGGTAGTGTGACGTTATATGCTGTAGTTTCATCACAGGCAGCGTGTTTTGACAGCACCCAGTCGTCTAGTCGATACAGCGTATACATGTAGGGTGCCTATCGTTGAACATGTCATCATTCCGTCACTGACATATCCACGTGCTGTCAGCGAGCCACATGGAATGTGTACGTTACAACAAGCATAACGATTGTAACTTATGCTGCCCTAATTTCGTCATATTTCTTAGTTTTATTCATGTCACTTATTTCCCATAGCCTTTGAGCCATTAATTAAATTTCATATGTAAGTTACACTTCCTTGTTTCAAATAGTTATGCCTCAAAGATGCCCGCTTTGCTCTTCATTGTAACGGCAGAAATACACCTGTATACCGATAAAACACGGGTGTCCAAAATGTGAAGCTGTCGGACATTCTGTCTTGTGTGTCTTTTAAATTATAATCCATAGAGTTGTTTTCTTTGCGACAGAAACAAAGGACAAAGTGATTTATGCGATAACAATGTGTAGGAATTTGTATGACAGGTGAGTGCCGCCTTAGTAATGTAAATATATGTGTGTAATCATTGTTGCCAAGGCAAAGATTAACGGAGGTCACGCGCATAAGTAGGGTTGTGACGTCAGTTTATGGCTCCATCAATGACATTCTGGGATAACGTTATGTTGCTGTTGCTTGCTGGAATAGCTTTACGCAGTGGTGATATTTTCGATAACAGAATGTTTCAGCGGTACGTTAGGATAGCTGTACTTTGTTGCATGGAAATATGTCGGCGGGTGGGGCATTTATCGACAGTGACGTCATGTGACACTCGATGACGTCACACCGGACGTCACCGCGCGCAATCGCCTTATCGCAAACGTCTGTTTCTAGAGGCGTGTTGAACACAGTTGAAAGCCGCGAGTCTCAGCCCTGAGCTTCCGCGCAACAAAGTGCTTACATAAAATACGTTATAGAGACAGGCGCGATCTTATCGTTATCGCTTCAAGCTTATCCAGCTGATTTACAGCGAAACAACGGCCGGAGGGGTCACGGGGCAGCCATGCGTGAAGTGGCGGCAGGCCACAGAAGGGTCAGACCCAATAGCCTACTGAGAAATTCCTTGGCTTCCGGATGTGTCTGCATGTTTTCGTCTTGTCGTATTATGGATTCGGAAAAAATCCGTGACGAAACCCTTGGCGCCATGTTTCTTACGTCCGTTGGTCGAGCGGAATTACAGTTCCGTAAGGTGCATTTTTAAGGAAAACGGTGTGTCACATGTCGCAATGAACTCTTGGCGCTGACGGATATGACATCGACAGAGGCAGATGGGGCGGAGTTACTACCCCTCAAGCGGAATTCAGGCATGTGGCTTGAGCAGGGGAAGATGCGTGTTCTGTCTGCAGTATTCTTTCACTCGCGTAATACCGAGGGCACTGCATGTCTGACATTCGATGTCCCAGGCGAATGCCCGGCAGCCAGCCCGCAACCGCTTCGACTAATCGAGTGCTCTTCCCCGCAACCGTTTGGGAGAGACATGGCGTGGGTCCTAATATCCCGCTGAAGGTAAGCGACAGTTCTGACGTTGGTTTGTCTCAGCTTCGGTTAGGCTGTTGATGTATCCTGCGAGGGATATCGTCTTTAATAATCAGTTCCTCATATCCGTCTGAATATATTTCCTGCATGCTGGAAATATCATTTATAATATCACTACCTGCTTTATTGACGGCCATTTATACTAGCTGAACTAGCTAGCACAAATGCGACAGTGCGGTGTGTGACTCCGTCACAAGGGTTGGGTGACGTGCCTATAATGCTGTAGCTTAGAGTAGTGGTTAGCAGCTTGCTTCTGACCTCTCATTTTCGGCTTTAGCCGCCAGATAGCCTCATCCGAGGCGAAAAGAAAGCCGAGTGCGTGAGTCTTTCCTTCTGGTATATAGCCTCTCCTCAATCCTTGCAACACCATACGGTAACTGGATACCTTGCGGCTCCAGACCAAACCTGCATGTCCAGCCACGAAAAACCTTGGCGGAGCAACAACGAGCCCGACATGTGCGGGGTGCAGGGCCCACCAGTATGTGGACACGTCCCGACCCCCACAACTCATGTTGCAGCTATGGGGTAAATAGCAAAGCAGAGGATGTGATGGACAGCATGTCCCCTCAGTTCTGGCGACGGAAGACCTAGTTGTTTGGAGAACGGCGGCGAGCACAGCTCAGTACGAGGTAATGTTCTTTGGAATAAACCAAATAAAAAACCGACAGAAGGCAATGGGAAACCGCTGTTGTATCTTTCCCAAGACAATCATGACCCACAAAACCTCAGAAAATAACGTTAACAGCGTGAACGGTTGTTCTGACAGTTCTAACTGGACCACCTCGCTCGGTAGGGATAGTCATGTGCGACAGGTGACGCCATATGGTCATCCAGCTACTGTGCGCAACAGAAAGATTTTGAATATTGCTACATGGAATGTAGGAACTCTATATCAGAAAGGAAAACTAGATAACATCAAACAAGAAGCGACAAGATTGAGGATAAATACAAAGGAAATGTGTGAAGTTAGATGGACAGGGGCAGGACTGATGACATCAGATAATTACGCAACCATTTACTCAGGAGGCGATAAACATGAAAGAGGAGTTGGAATTCTGTTGGATGAAAAAAGAGCAAAATGCTTACTAGGATACTGGACCACATCGGATCGCATCCTCTTGGTGAAAATCAGTGGCAAACCATTTAACATTAACATCATACAAGTGTACGCACCAACCGCAGACAAATCTGATGAAGAGCACGATACATTTTATAATGATCTTGAATTAGCAAAATCACATTGCAAATCACAGGAGATTGTAAAAGTTATGGGAGACTTTAATGTTAAAGTTGGTGGGAAAAGATGTGAAGACATTGTTGGACCACACGGACTGGCGAGCAGAAATGAGAGAGGAGATAAACTAATAGAGTGGGCAAAATCTCATGACATGATTGTAGGAAACACCTGGTTCCAGCAACACCCAAGAAGACTGGACTTGGCAAGGTCCAGGAGACCGCACGCGAAATCAAATTGAGTACATCTTACTCAATAAAAGGTTTAGAAATGCCCCACTGGTGGCAAAGACCGTTCCCGGGGCAGACTGCATGCACGCACTTGGTGTACGACCCATGATCTTTACAAAAACCATCAATTAAGAACGTTGACGGTCCTCCAATATTGAAGGATAAGGTTCGAAAAGCCACCAGATCAATGAAAAGGGGAAAGCTGTTGGACCAGGTAGTATTACCACTGAAATGATTTAGTGTTTACATGAATTTGGTATTGATATAGTAACAGACTTCTTGAACAAAATATATGACAGCGGAAAAATCCCACCTGATTGATCAAGATCCACTTTTGTAGTAATACCAAAGAAACCAGGCGCGATTGAATGTGAACTACACAGTACAATACAATTAGTCTCATGAGCCACTTCAACATAATGCTTATGGCCAGGATGAGAAACAAAATAAAGCTGGAAATTGCTTAAAAACAATGTGGATTTGTAGAAGATTAAGGTACAAGTAATGCAATATACATCCTACGAACACTGATTGAGAGACCACTGGAAGTGCAGAAAGATCTGTATGTATGTTCTATTGATTACACAAAGGCATTTGACAGAGTTCGTCATGAAGAAATGATCAATGCTGGAGAGTTTAATCATTGATGGGAAAGATCTGAAAGTTGTGAGAAATCTGTACTGGGGACAAACAGCAGCAACACAAATAGAAAATGACATCAAGAAATGTCAAGAAATAAAACGTGGCGTAAGACAAGGGTGTGTCCTATCACCCGATCTCTGTTCATTATACAGTGAGATCATCTTACGCACGTTAGAAGATATGCAAGGCATTATTATTAGTATTCAAGTAGGGCGATACAACATGAATCATTTACGATATGCAGATGACACGGTACTGATTGCTGAGAACGAAATATATCTACAACAGATGCTAGATACAGTAATAAGGTAAAGTGAGAAAAAGGTATGTCCATGAATAAAAAGAAAACAGAAACCATGATCATCTCAAAGAAAAATTACACTCCAACATGCAACATAGTAGCATATGGCACTGTTCTGAAGCAAGTCCGAACGTTAATCTATCTGGGATCACTAATAACAACTGACGGTCGATGCAACGATGAGATCAAGAGACGAATTGCACAGGCCAAAGCAGCTTTTATAACATGAAAAAACTTTAATAAAACTAAAATATATCACTTGAAGTGAGAACAAGTGTACTGCAATGCTACATAGAGCCCATATTGCTATATATATGTGAATCCTGGACAATAATAAGTTCACAAAAAACATAGAAGCCACTGACATTTGGTTGTTAACAAGAATGCTGCGAGTGCCATGGACGGCAAAGCAAAGCAATGAAGTCATCCTTAGGACAGCCAAATCAAAAAGAAATATCGTCAACAAAATTAATTAGAACACATCAAGCACGATTTATAGGCCATATCATGAAAAAGAAACAAATAGAACATATAGTAACAAGAGGAACTAGATCCAGGGGACGCCAAAGAATCAAAATAATAGATAGTCTGTCAACATGGTGTGGAAGGAGCACAACAGAACTGCTACAAACTACACACGACCGTGCGGTTTGGAGGGCCATGATCGCCAACGCCTGTGACAGACATGGCACATAGAAGAAGAAGAAACTAGCTCAAACAACCCATGGATCTACCAATATTTCCATTGGCGCCATCTGGTGAATTGATCACTATTCAATTGTCTCAGGTATGGAAATAATGTCATCCAGAAAGTTGATCCATATTAAAAACACGCAAGTAAATAACTCTAAAATTAATAACTATCGTCGTGTTTTCTGAAACTAATTTATTAACGTAATTCTGCAATATGAACTACGTTATCAGTCCTCAGAATTATTGTTGGTACTCAGAAACTACTAAATTATATAACTTTAAGCAAAATAAAACCAATTTGTTTAAACCGACAAACAATGTGCACAATAGAACGTAGAACAACATTATGCATCATCGGTTCCATTAACACAACATGAGCCAATTACACCCGATGAGTGCCACACTGTGCATGGTGCCCCGGCGATCTCCGTGCCCCGCCCTCCCCTATAGTTCTTTCCAATATAACTACTGATTTGTAAACATGATTTATACATCATTTAATACAGATTTCAAGCAAGAAAATGTGGCATGTATGGCGCAACTGCTTACCAACTAAAAGCTTCCGTGTCAGTCTCGAATCAGTAGCTAACGGTGACCCAATTAACACCCCCGTGTCTGCCCCGTCTTCCCGGATACTTTCGGTTGATTTAAGGCACGATGCGCGGAAGTAATCGCGGTAGACCCAGAATTAAGAGAATCGTCGGTTTGCGCCGACCGCCGTGAGCATTATATCGCTACATTGACGATAAACGGCCGATGCACGCTCGCGATAAGGCTAAGTGGAAACTGTCGGCGGTGTCTGAAGACGAACTGTCAGCCGAAGCACTTTAAATTGGCTCACATTTAGATCAAGTTTGATGTTGCTATTTGTATGTTTAGTGGGGCGCGGTGGCGGAGAAATTAGTGCATCGCAATCTCAGTTAAGATATTTCGGATTCGAAGCGTCTTGCTGCCGTTTGGAAGCGACAATTTCGTTCACTTCACGTTGCTTCAGTTCACTCTGCTATATAATTCCTGGCTGTAGACAATGGTGGATATGTTTGAACAAATTGTCTTTGCGCAGTGATGGCAGCGTGGCTGAATGCTTCAACTAGAGGCTGCGATGATGTGGGAGTGAAAATGTCTGGCAGTGGTTGAAGTGTAAGGCGCGTTGAGCAGTCCCAAGGACTGGGTATCGCGATCTATAAGAAATTACCATTCCGAGCTGTGCAAGCGGACGTGGGTCGTTTGTGTTTGTTCACATCTTTTTTTCAGTAGCATTTTTCTAATTGATATTGATGTTTCTCCGCCTTATTCGTCTGTTCTATATTTGTTGTTTGATGATATGTGACATCATTACCAGGAAAATAACTATCAACTAATCACTCTCTTACCACCAATGCAAACGGCAAGTAGCTATGGGGTAAATTGCATTCTTATGAAATTACGTGGTCGGCTGATGCCCTGACGTTTGTACAGTGAATATGAGTATCCACACGCACGGACTGAAATGCACGAATACACAAACACGAACACACATTAATACCCCACACGCATGCACGCACATACGCACGCACACACATACACACATACACACATAAACACGCACACATACAAACACACTCACACGCGCGCGCACGCACACACATACGCCCGCATTGAAATTTACCTAACCAGAGCGAACGTGAAACTAGCGATACACACATGCGCAGGAGTGCCACCAAGCCCGACCGGGTCAGTGTCTTCGGCAGATGAAACCTCACCACAATTGGATATCAATAAGTGTTATAATGTAAATCCAAGAAGATTAATAAAATGTCACTGTTTTCTACAATCATGATTAATTGGTTATGCTTCGCAACCGCGGTGTCGCGTGACGTCAGTAGTGTGACATATTTTGTAATTACGACAATGGCGTCATATCATTGGTGTCTGGATTGAAATCAGACAAAGACTCGTGTGCATTCGTTTGTCCGACCGTGCATCGCTGCCGATATTGATATTATGGTTCTTCATGTTGTCATTGACCCTAATCAGATGTGTGCGATTGCGATGAAACCAATGTTTTGATGTGCGTCAAGACGCGATGATCGCGTCCAAGTGAAGGTGTCGAGATCCTCAAATTTCTGTAATTTTGCTGTTCGCAATTGGCTTTCTCGACGGCCCGTGAGGATGCCGAACTGAAAGAAGTTTATTCGTTTTTTAGTTAATCACGAAGTTCTTTGTTTAATTTAACGTGTTAAAATTTATTTAAAATGGCGACACTGCAATCTGCATCCCGCTGCGATCGTTATCGACTGTTGGCGTAGTAGCACAACTAATTGGAAGCGGCATACGGCCTAGTTCGATTATTTACACTACTCCTCCACCGCCGATTCGCAAGCGATGCATTTAGATGCAATGCTAGACTACTGCAACCATTACGCTTGATATAATAATCGTGTGTGGCCAACGTTTCGTAGCCCGCTGCAGTAGGCAACTTTTGCAAAGTCTTGCAAACCGTTTACGTACACTGCGATATCGGCTCATGCGTCGCACACACTCGAGTTCCTTTTTAAACGCAGCACTTTTTAAGTGATCACGCACCTCTAATACAGGTATATCACAAATAACGCTACCTGCCTTGCCACGATTACACCTGCGATACATAATTCCAGATGAAATATCAGGTCCAGAAACTGTTTTTGTGCACAAGAAGCACCTACTTGGGTGAATGCCAATGTTCCTTTTCGTGTGTGTGTGGGTGTGTGCGTGCGTGCGTGCGTGCGTGCGTGCGTGCGTGCCTGCCTGCCTGCGTGCCTGCCTGCCGAACTTGGAAATATACCGTTGAGTGAAAATAGTTGAGAAACAGTATGAAAGGAGAATTTTTATTGCGGTATCGCTACCGACATCTTTGTGAAAGAAGCGCTGGTTCGTTTTTGCAGGCTAGACGTAAAATCACCAGGCGAAATTGCCTGTCTTTCGTCTATGCATACCTGTACATCTCCGTGTCGGGTATTTAGTCGCGCTCTCAAAAAACACGACGAGCTGGTGCGGATTAAATCCCGCTGCGTTACGAAGACATGAATCTAAAAACGTTGACCGCCGACGGAGATGGAGTGGAATAAACGTGGGTTTTCGGGAGACGATTCGGCATATCTTATATAGAAACAGGAACGTGACATTTACGTTTGTGTTACAAAAACGAAGGGAAATTGGGAGCAAGACGAATCGATTTAGAAGATTTGGAATAATGTTGACATTTATTTATTGAAACAGGGTCTAGGAATGAATGTCGATACAGACGGCAACATAGCTACGGCTGCTGTCGTAGAAAAATAGAAGGTGATGTTTGAGTGGCAACCATTCTGCATCATTACCTGCTGTGGGTCGTGGGTGTCTTTGTGTGTACCACATTTCAACCACATGTAACCTAGCTAGGATAAGCATACAACTGGTGAACATATTTTTTATTTGCGGCGTTTTCTACGTCACCATTGTATCCTATTGGGATTTAAAAAAAATTTCAGAACTCGAATTCCCAAGCTTCACGTGTTTTCGTGTAGTTTGACGCGTGATTCGAAGAAAGTTTATGAAAAATATGTTTTGTGTGAATCTAATGCTAAATCACTCATATTCTATTGTGTGATCCAGGAAATGTAGTAACGATCTGTCACCGTAGAATGTGCAGGTCGCAAATTAATGTCAACTGACTCCACGAGGAGCCGGCAGAGGGCGAATGTTCTGGCCATTCTCGCTAGGTGGCGGGCCTGTTTCTTCTTAATAAGAATGTCTGGACAGAATATGACATCTCTATACATGGACTCAAGTGTGAACTGACTCTCGCTGTTCGAATGAATTGTGTGAAGTTATATAAATACAGCCGGCGTGGTGGTTCATGTAAATGCTCAGAATCAAGTGTTCCACATTTCGTCGTCCAGACTGGGTGCCACGCAGCCCCTTGAGGTAAGACGGCCCCATAACGTACACAAAATAAAAATTCTGAATATCTCAAAATCGTGTGCAAAATGATGCTGATATATGCTGATATATGCTGATATATATATATATATATATATATATATATATGTATATATATATGTATATATATATATATATAGATAGATAGATAGATAGATAGATAGATAAAGCTCAGCGACATGAAACATTTGTGTTAAAATCAATATGTCTTTGAAATATGTTATGTAGTTTGATCAGCTATTTGCCAGTAGTCAAACTGGTGCGAATCATTATATAACGGGACAAATCACGAACTTAACTGGCGATATTGTAGTATTATCATTTACCTTGCATGTCAGAAAATAAAACATTGGGAAAAGTAGGTAATATTTTGCATACATAGTATTAAGACACATGTTTAGCATATGAAGTAAGTCCGCACCCTACGCGGCTAACTGTCTTTCTAAAAATACATGATAACGATACATCAAGAAATCCAGTATTTTGATGAAATAATAAGAAATGTTATGATAATTATACTTTAATTTAACAACTAGAATATCTTAATATATTACTGCATAATATTTTCATGCAATATTTTGTTCATAGAAACGAAAAGCGCCAAGGGAGTGTGGCGGTCAGTCTTGCAGTGGAATGTTGCGGACAATGGGTGACGAGGTGCATCTTGCATCATGGTATGGGGCAAGACGGTTTTTTGGTTCCTACTTTTCATATATAGCTCATCTGGTTTGAATATATGTTTTATTAAATACAGTTTCCCATTTGGTAACACATGTATTTTTGTCTACAACATGAACACATTGAAACAATGTTAGCGTTGCTCTATAGTGGGTAATTTGAACGTTTTCCTACAGGGGCCGCGCTGCTCCTGGCTACTCTAGTTCCATCTGCTAGTTTAGGAAATTGGCATAGGTCTACAGTCACCATAACAAGTAGTAATTAACATACAATAGGCATGGAATGCTCATGAATTAGCAAAAGTGTTAACTTGCATTATCACAAATGCCAACACGTCTATGTTATTACGGTCAAAAGTTTCTATAGGAGTTTCCGTATAATATCAGTTTATACATTAAACATTACAGAGCGTGGTAGAGCAGTTATTAGGACATCTTTCGTCGGAACCCGGTTTCGGCTCCTTGCGACTATTTCGAAGCTGAAGCAACTTCGTCCAGTCCACGTAGCAATAATCGACATGTATAAATGAGTGCCTGGTCACAGACAGTGGTGATTGCATGTGTACGAATATGGTAACTGCAGCGTGGCTGAATACTTCCCAGATAAGTCAAGATGGTGTTCGAAAGAACAGGTCTGCCAGGGTTTGAAGTGTAAAGCAGTTTCGACAGTCCTAAAGATAATATATATATATATATATATATATAATATATATATATATAAATATATATATATATATATATATAATATATATATATATAATATATGTGAACTT
>OZ023209.1:64536732-64541732 GCA_963995525.1 Escarpia spicata | reverse complement strand
GGTGCCGACATGTTTTTAACAAGATTTAACAAGATTGCCACCCAGAGAATTAACTCTAGGTAGCAGGTGGACAAGGAAGCCTTTGGCTTATCGAGAGTCCGACCCTTTTATCTATGTGTATCCCGCCCGTCTGAGGTATGTGTCGATTTTATTTTTAAACATATTCACACTACTAGCACCCACACAATCAGCAGGTAATCTGTTCCATTCATTTACAGTCCTTTGTGAAAATGAAAACTTTCTTATATCCAATCTACTCTGCTCCTTTGCTAACGCAAGATCATGTCCTCTAGTCCTTCTATCTTTCTTAACTGAGAAAAACATATTTCTATCAATATTGTCATAACCCTTCAATATTTTAAACACTTCTATCTGATCTCCTCTCAATCTCCTGGTCTCTAGTGTTGTTAAACCGCATTTTTTTAGGCGTATTTCATAACTAAGATCCTTCAGATTTGGTATCATTTTAGTTGCTCTCCTCTGCACTCTTTCTAGCATATCTATGTCCTTCCTGCGATATGGCCTCCACGCTTGAATACAATATTATAAATGAGGCCTAACTATTGTTTTGTACAGCGGTATTATTAGCTCTTTTTCCTTATACGTTATGTTTCGCCTAATTAATCCAAGGATTTGATTTCCCTTTGAAGCTGCAATTCCGCACTGCTCTGAAATCTTCATATCAGCACTAACGGTTAACCCTAAGTCCTTTTCTTTTACAGTAGTACTTAGTACAGTACCCCCCATTGTATATTCTACTTCTTCGTTCCCATGTCCTATGTGGAGGCATTTACATTTCCCAAAATTGAACATCATTTGCCACTTTTCAGACCATTTGATCAACCTGTCAAGATCATCTTGTAAATGCTGTCTATCTCCATCACTTTTAATCCTTCTAAACACTTTTGTATCATCCGCAAATTTCAACACCTTGCTTGTTATTTCATCATCCAAATCGTTGATGTATATTAAGAATAATATAGGACCTAATACTGATCCCTGTGGTACCCCACTCAATACCGATTTCCAGTTTGAAGCCTCCCCATCAACTACTACACGTTGTCTTCTGTCAATCAGCCATTGTTCTATCCAGTTTATTATACCATTTCCTATGCCATGGGCCTTTAGTTTAAGCAGTAATCTTTGATGTGGTACTTTGTCAAAAGCTTTTTGAAAATCTAAGTAGACGATATCTACTGGTGATCCCTCATCTACCCACTTAGTGATGTCTTCCAAAAAACATAACATATTTGTTAAGCATGACCTCGCTTTAAAAAACCATGTTGAGATGGGTTTATCAAGTTTTGTTTAACAAGAAAATCCACCATGTGATCTTTAATTAGTCTTTCTAATAATTTACAAATCACTGATGTTAAACTCACTGGTCTATAGTTCTCTGACTTCTTTCTCGAACCTTTTTTGAATAACGGTATAATGTTTGCTTCTTTCCATTCTAAAGGAACCACTCCCTCTTCTAATGACAAGTTGAAAACTGTTGCAAGTGGTATGCTAATTTGTTCTACAATTTTCAATAGTAGTTTGGGTGGAATACCATCCACTCCAGGTGATTTATTATCCTTCATAGCCCTTATTTTCTTAGCTACCATTTCCGGGGTTACAATTAATTGTCCTAAATAGTCCGAATCTGCCCCCTTGAACTTAGCCTCTGGTATTGGCAGTGAACTAATATCTTCCCTGGTAAACACTGAACTAAAGTACTCATTCAGGTCTTCCGCCATTATGAATCCCTCTGATATTATATTTCCAGCACTATCTTCTAGAGGACCGACCTTATCTTGAACTTTCTGTTTGCTTCGAACATACGCATAAAAACTCTTGCTGTCATGTTTTATATTACTAGCTAATTGTTGTTCATAGCTTCTCTTTGAATTTCTAATTTCAGCTGTAGCTTGGTTAAGTGCTTCTTTATAATTGTTGTAGTCTTCATCATTTCCAGTACATCTATATGACTTCCACATCATTTGTTTATACTTAATTTTTCTAATGGCTTCTTTCGATAAGTGTTTCTTTTTGGACCGTTTTCCTTGTTTTTTGAAGGGTACAAATTTATCGATTATGCACTTAATTTCACTCTTTAATATATTCCAGCATTCTGTTGCCGTCTTATTTGTCAGTGTCTTATTCCAGTCTATCTTTGCTAAATATCTCCTCATGTCCTTATACCTTCCTTTGTGGAAATTTCTCCTATACTGCTTTTTGCTATTCCTTTCTGATTTTACTTTGATGGTAAAATGTATCTGGTTGTGATCGCTACTCCCCAGTGGCTCACATATCTTGACATTGTCAACTAATTCATTCTGTGAGGACAAAACTATGTCTAACACATTCTCACCCCTGGTTGGTTCTAGCACATGTTGAGAAAGGAATGTATCTTGAACTAAAACTAAAAACTTGTGGTCCTCTCTCCCCATACTCTGTAGAGATTTCCATTGTATATGCCCATGGTTAAAATCCCCCATAATAATACATTCCCGTTTGCTTACTTCCCTTATAGCGTTTTGTATTTTTTCATTCTCTTCTATGCTTATGTTTGGACTTCGATAAACTAACCCAACTGTTAACGTTGAGTTTCCTGTAACTATGTTACACCAAACAGCTTCTTCGCAATCTGCTTCTCTTTCTAATTTTATTTCATAAGCCTGAATAGATTCTTTAATATATAAAATAACTCCACCTCCCTTTCTTCCTATTCTATCTTTTCTAAACATTACATATCCTGTCAGTCCCAATTCAGCATCTGATATATCGGTGGTGGTCCAGGATTCGGTTATACCTATTATATGAGGGTCAATATCTTCTACCATAATGTTTAGTTAATTTCTTTTGTTTACTATACTCCTTGCATTTAAACAAACACATTTATATCCAGCTTCAGAAGAGTTTTCCAGACAGTTATTTGTTGATTTATTTGTGCTGTCTTTATCTATGCCTCCATTTTCAGGCTTTTCTGTGAGTCCCCCCTGCGAATCTAGTTTAAATAGATGCAACCTGTCCCACTGTCAACAGATTGCAGCAGATTCTCTGAGAAAACTGCTGCCCCCTTTCCACTAAGATGGAGACCATCTCTCATGTACATATCTTCCCTCCCAACAAAGTATCCCCATAAATCTGTGAATCCCACCCCCTCTTCTTCACACATCTGCTCAGCTAGTGCATTGATCGCCATCCTCTTGCAGTTTCTATACGTTGCCCCCCTTCCTCCCATTACGGGCAAAATTCCTGACAAAATAACCTGTTCGACTCTCGTCTTCTTTAGCTTCCTCACTAACTGTCTATACTTCTGTACTATCGCAGTTGTTCCCTCCCTGTCTGCATTATTTGTTCCTACATGTACCAGTATAGACCCCCCCTTGCCATGTCCCAATACCTTCTCTACCCTGTCAGTTACATGTTCAATCCTAGCCCCCGGTAAACAAACAACGATGTCATTCCCCTCGCTCAGTGTCTTGTCCGTCTTTCTCATAATGGAGTCACCCATAAACACCCTCTCTTTCCTCATTGCCCCCTCAATCACTGCCTTAGAATAGCTCCTTCTTCGGTTTGCATCTGTCTGGTTGTTGTCTTTCCCCCCTGCTGTCTTCTCTCCTGTCACATTCTCTTCCGATCCATTCTTTCCTGTCGCTTTTTCTCTTGTCACCTTTCCTCCTGTCAGCGTCCCTTTTATCGACTTCTCTTCTATCACATTTGCTCTCACTTCCTTTTGTCCCTTCATCTTTCGTCCCGTCTCATTTTCCTCTTTCCTCTCCCGTTCCATCTTCCCTCCCTCCTTCTCTACAGTCACTTTCTTCCCTGTCACCTTCACGCTTGTCACGTTTTCTGTTGTCGATTTTCCAATTTCTTCCCCTCCAATCACCTTCTCTCCTCTCAATCTCCTTTCCTCAGTTTTCTTGCCACTGCTATTCTCCTTCAGTCTTGCAGTATCCTCAACTCTCTCCCTGTCGTCTCTCTCCATTAGCCCCATGACCCACAAGCACGGACAACCTCCGACTAAAAGGCACGGACAGTCCCCAACTCAAAGGCACGGGCATCGTTCGACTCAAAGGCACGGACAACCCCCGATTTCCAAGCACAGACAACCCCCGACGCCAAGGCACGGACAGCCCCCGACTCCAGGACACAGACAGCCCCCGACACCAATACACGGATAGCCCCATGACTCACAAGCACGGACAGCCCCCGAGTAAAAGGCACGGACAGTCCCCAACTCAAAGGCACGGACAACCCTCGACTCAAAGGCACGTACAGTCCCCAACTCAAAAACATGGACAGCCCCCGACTCAGGAGCATCATTACGGAGAAATTACAAATGTAATTAGCAGACCTATTTCAAGAGCAGTGTACAATGTGTGAACAATTATAGCCACCTGCTGCTTCACGAGCGAAATATACATTGATCAGTTCGTGTCGAGGGCAATTAGTGTCAAGGTTTTACTTAGGCTTTAAAGACCTCTTGTAGCAGTGCACGACAAATCGTGGTTTTCTAGGCTGAATTATGTCTGAATACAATAACTTGACACTATCTGTAGCTCTTGGGTGACAATCGGAATACTTAATGACACGTAATCCCCCAATGCTAGAACACATACAAAATATCAGCTTAATATATGCAAAACTAACGGAGATATGGGTCAACAGACATACAGACATACACACACACAAACAGACAGACAGACAGACAGACAGAGAACCGTATTGTTATATAATATAGACGTGACGGCTCGTGGCATTGTCTCGTAGCTTTTCGTCTAGCCATCGTGTGTTGACGTCACAAACATTTCAGACGACCATAGCGTGATTTCATGACGCCATAAATTCACACACACACGCGCATTCATCCATGCACGCACATAGTTACACGCGTAACACGTACTGTAGTGGTGCCTCGATAATTATTATGTTATGATCCAACGTTCCAAACCACGTTCAATATAACGTACTCTGTGCAGGAGTCGGTGCTTAGTGACGACGCTCGTATTGGG
>OZ023209.1:64514232-64531732 GCA_963995525.1 Escarpia spicata | reverse complement strand
AATTTTAGTTTAGTTGCCTACAACAACATGCATAGACGATACTTAGGATCATACCGTCGGGACTGTCCGAGTAGCACGTTTATCAATAATGTCAATAATCGACATATTTGACGCAATATTGTGTTAAAAGATTAATGATTTTATTAAACAGGTTTGTAAAAAAGCACTCTATATTGTAAAATCGTGATTTGATATCACATTTTACATAATGTATATTATTTGTTCTTATAAATTATATCACTTTTTATTTTTTACATGTTAATTTTAACCTATTTCTATTTTAACTTAGTTACTGTTTAAAACGTATAAATGTTATACCGATTTGTTTTTAACCATAACTAAACGCATTTGTATATTCGTAATACAATATTTTGAAAGTCGGACATTTTGAATATTAGACAACACACGGAATATTGTTAAAGGTTACCGAGAGCAGGTGAAAATTGTGTACAAAATAATAGCCTTTATTTAGAAGTGTTAAACGCTTGACGAAATGTCAATTGTTAATTGACACATTACTTACTATACTTGATGCCAGAGTGTGATGTTTGGTTTCAGCTTTCTCGTATCTCTGATCCCGTCCATCCCGTCTTCTTCTCTTGTGCTTCCCTTCGCTCATTCCAGTTACTGTTGGTGTTTGCAACCTGTATTATTTTACAGGAAAAAACGTCCTAAATGCGGCAGCTTCTGTTGTGAGATTAACGCGTTTAGTGTGAAGACTTTTTGATGTTATACAGACAACTTTTTTGCGTTGTTGATTAAAGTAGACAATAAGATAAGTCGGGTCGGGTCGGGTCGGGTCGGGTCGGGTCGGGTCGGGTCGGGTCGTCTTTGCTTTCTTGATGAAATTGGTGTCGTCAGCATATTAAATTTTGTTGGAGAATCTTTCACGAATCATGACGCCTGGCTATGTGTCTGATACTGGAGCCTTAGACGAATGAGCACCAGGTTGGAACTCTGTTTATATAACGTATAGCTTAAATACTATTTGTTTGCGCTCAACTAATCGGCCCAGAAACATTATGTCAAAGTCAAAATGATGTGCGCGACCTCCATCAAACATTGCCTTACAACAGTGAGTACACATGTGTGATACATTACTAGGGTTGTAAGACCTCCATCAAACATTGCCTTATAACAGTGAGTACACATGTGTGATACATTACTAGGGTTGTAAGACCTCCATCAAACATTGCCTTTTAACAGTGAGTACACATGTGTGATACATTACTAGGGTTGTAAGACCTCCATCAAACATTGCCTTATAACAGTGAGTACACATGTGTGATACATTACTAGGGTTGTAAGACCTCCATCAAACATTGCCTTATAACAGTGGGTACACATGTGTGATACATTACTAGGGTTGTAAGACCTCCATCAAACATTGCCTTATAACAGTGAGTACACATGTGTGATACATTACTAGGGTTGTAAGACCTCCATCAAACATTGCCTTATAACAGTGGGTACACATGTGTGATACATTACTAGGGCTTTAAGACCTCCATCAAACATTGCCTTATAACAGTGAGTACACATGTGTGATACATTACTAGGGTTGTAAGACCTCCATCAAACATTGCCTTATAACAGTGAATACACATGTGTGATACATTACTAGGGTTGTAAGACCTCCATCAAACATTGCCTTATAACAGTGGGTACACATGTATGATACATTACTAAGGTTGTAAGACCTCCATCAAACATTGCCTTATAACAGTGAATACACATGTGTGATACATTACTAGGGTTGTAAGACCTCCATCAAACATTGCCTTACAACAGTGAGTACACATGTGTGATACATTACTAGGGTTGTAAGACCTCCATCAAACATTGCCTTACAACAGTGAGTACACATGTGTGATACATTACTAGGGTTGTAAGACCTCCATCAAACATTGCCTTATAACAGTGAGTACACATGTGTGATACTTTACTAGGGCTTTAAGACCTCCATCAAACATTGCCTTATAACAGTGAGTACACATGTGTGATACATTACTAGGGTTGTAAGACCTCCATCAAACATTGCCTTATAACAGTGAATACACATGTGTGATACATTACTAGGGTTGTAAGACCTCCATCAAACATTGCCTTACAACAGTGAGTACACATGTGTGATACATTACTAAGGTTGTAAGACCTCCATCAAACATTGCCTTACAACAGTGAGTACACATGTGCGGTACATTACTAGGGCTTTAAGACCTCCATCAAACATTGCCTTACAACAGTGAGTACACATGTGCGGTACATTACTATGGCTGTAAGACCTCCATCAAACATTGCCTTATAACAGTGAGTACACATGTGTGATACATTACTAGGGTTGTAAGACCTCCATAAAACATTGCCTTACAACAGTGAGTACACATGTGTGATACATTACTAGGGTTGTAAGACCTCCATCAAACATTGCCTTATAACAGTGAGTACACATGTGTGATACATTACTAGGGTTGTAAGACCTCCATAAAACATTGCCTTACAACAGTGAGTACACATGTGTGATACATTACTAGGGTTGTAAGACCTCCATCAAACATTGCCATATAACAGTGAGTACACATGTGTGATACATTACTAGGGTTGTAAGACCTCCATCAAACATTGCCATACAACAGTGAGTACATATGTGCGGTACATTACTAGGGCTTTAAGACCTCCATCAAACATTGCCTTACAACAGTGAGTACACATGTGCGGTACATTACTATGGCTGTAAGACCTCCATCAAACATTGCCTTATAACAGTGAGTACACATGTGTGATACATTACTAAGGTTGTAAGACCTCCATAAAACATTGCCTTACAACAGTGAGTACACATGTGTGATACATTACTAGGGTTGTAAGACCTCCATCAAACATTGCCTTATAACAGTAAGTACACATGTGTGATACATTACTAGGGTTGTAAGACCTCCATCAAACATTGCCTTACAACAGTGAGTACACATGTGTGATACATTACTAAGGTTGTAAGACCTACATCAAACATTGCCTTACAACAGTGAGTACACATGTGTGATACATTACTAGGGTTGTAAGACCTCCATCAAACATTGCCTTACAACAGTGAGTACACATGTGCGGTACATTACTAGGGCTGTAAGACCTCCATCAAACGTTGCCTTACAACAGTGAGTACACATGTGTGGTACATTACTAGGGCTGTAAGACCTCAATCAAGCATTGCCTTACAACAGTGAGTACACATGTGTGATACATTACTAGGGTTGTAAGACTTCCATCAAACATTGCCTTACAACAGTGAGTACACATGTGCGGTACATTACTAGGGCTGTAAGACCTCCATCAAACATTGCCTTAGAACAGTGAGTACACATGTGCGGTACATTACTAGGGTTGTAAGACTTCCATCAAACATTGCCTTACAACAGTGAGTACACATGTGCGGTACATTACTAGGGCTGTAAGACCTCCATCAAACGTTGCCTTACAACAGTGAATACACATGTGCGGTACATTACTAGGGCTGTAAGACCTCCACCAAACGTTGCCTTACAACAGTGAGTACACATGTGCCGTACATTACTAGGGCTGTAAGACCTCCTTCAAGCATTGTCTTACAACAGTGAGTACACATGTGTGATACATTACTAGGGCTGTAAGACCTCCGTCATACAATGCCTTACAGCAGTGAGTAATCATGTGCGGTACATTACTAGGGCTGTAAGACCTCCGTCATACATTGCCTTACAACAATGAGTACACATGTGCGGTACATTACTAGGGCTGTAAGACCTCCATCAAACGTTGCCTTACAACAGTGAGTACACATGTGCGTTACATTACTAGCGCTGTAAGACCTCCACCAAACGTTGCCTTACAACAGTGAGTACACATGTGCGGTACATTACTAGGGCTGTAAGACCTCCTTCAAGCATTGTCTTACAACAGTGAGTACACATGTGTGATACATTACTAGGGCTGTAAGACCTCCGTCATACATTGCCTTACAACAGTGAGTAATCATGTGCGATACATTACTAGGGCTGTAAGACCTCCGTCATACATTGCCTTACAACAGTGAGTACACATGTGCGGTACATTACTAGGGCTGTAAGACCTCCGTCAAACATTGTCTTACAACAGTGAGTACACATGTGTGATACATTACTAGGGCTGTAAGACCTCCGTCATGCATTGCCTTACAACAGTGAGTAATCATGTGCCGTACATTACTATGGCTGTAAGACCTCCATCAAACATTGCCTTAGAACAGTGAGTACACAAGTGCGGTACATTACTAGGGCTGTAAGACCTCCGTCAAAAATTGCCTTACAACAGTGAGTATACATGTGCGGTACATTACTAGGGCTGTAAGACCTCCATCAAACATTGTCTTACAACAGTGAGTACACATGTGCGATACATTACTAGGGCTGTAAGACCTCCGTCAAACATTGTCATACAACAGTAAGTACACATGTGCGGTACATTACTAGGGCTGTAAGACCTCCGTCAAACATTGTCTTACAACAGTGAGTACACATGTGCGGTACATTACTAGGGCTGTAAGACCTCCGACAAACATTGCCTTACAACAGTAAGTACACATGTGCGGTACATTACTAGGGCTGTAAGACCTCCGTCAAACATTGTCTTACAACAGTGAGTACACATGTGCGGTACATTACTAGGGCTGTAAGACCTCCGACAAACATTGCCTTACAACAGTGAGTACACATGTGCGGTACATTACTTGGGCTGTAAGACCTCCGTCATACATTGCCTTACAACAGTGAGTACACATGTGCTGTACGTTACTAGGGCTGTAAGACCTCCGTCAAACATTGTCTTACAACAGTGAGTACACATGTGCGGTACATTGATAGGGCTGTAAGACCTCCGTCAAACATTGCCTTACAACAGTGAATAGACCTGTGCGTTACATTAATAGGGCTGTAAGACCTTATCAATCGTCCCCGCATACAGTTCTTGCTTAAACGTTTCCCTATGTTTATGTTGCAAAGGAAGACATTTGGGACCAGAATATCAACTAATTATACGACGAAATACCCGACAACTTCTTATGTGTGGTGGCCATTTTGTAAGCTTAACTGATACGCGCAATCACAATTTCAAAGTTCAAATCTAGTAAAAGTCGACCTGGTTCGCCGTGAGTGGTGGATCCAACGGCGGTTTATTTTGTGGTATAACCGATTTCACCTGTTGCGCCGTTTGCGTGACCCGACCTATATGCCCATTTAAGTCAAACTGTGATTCCGTGTATTGCTGGGCAATATGTTACGTAAGTGGTGGATAGGTCAGTTGCGTACGGTGCTACGCAGGCGTGTGTCTTGGATACGACCTGTCTACGGCTTCTGACAAACGTCACGGAGAACAATCCGGGGAGCGACTAACGACGTTACGCCGACACACGTTGACGGGTGACCATTCTCGAATCTCGCTGTCGGAGGCGTCCCCGGCGCTTAACTAAAAGGATTACCCTTATTGTGTAGAGAGTCTCTGCAAATGACATCAGTCTCTTCCGCGAAGGCATGTGTGGTACATTACTAGGGCTGTAAGACCTCAATCAAACATTGCCTTACAACAGTGAGTACACATGTGTGATACATTACTAGGGTTGTAAGACTTCCATCAAACATTGCCTTACAACAGTGAGTACACATGTGCGGTACATTACTAGGGCTGTAAGACCTCCATCAAACATTGCCTTAGAACAGTGAGTACACATGTGCGGTACATTACTAGGGCTGTAAGACCTCCGTCAAAAATTGCCTTACAACAGTGATTACACATGTGCGGTACATTACTAGGGCTGTAAGACCTACATCAAACATTGTCTTACAACAGTGAGTACACATGTGCGGTACATTACTAGGGCTGTAAGACCTCCGTCAAACATTGTCTTACAACAGTGAGTACACCTGTGTGATACATTACTAGGGTTGTAAGACTTCCATCAAACATTGCCTTACAACAGTGAGTACACATGTGCGGTACATTACTAGGGCTGTAAGACATCCATCAAACGTTGCCTTACAACAGTGAATACACATGTGCGGTACATTACTAGGGCTGTAAGACCTCCACCAAACGTTGCCTTACAACAGTGAGTACACATGTGCCGTACATTACTAGGGCTGTAAGACCTCCTTCAAGCATTGTCTTACAACAGTGAGTACACATGTGTGATACATTACTAGGGTTGTAAGACCTCCGTCATACATTGCCTTACAGCAGTGAGTAATCATGTGCGGTACATTACTAGGGCTGTAAGACCTCCGTCATACATTGCCTTACAACAATGAGTACACATGTGCGGTACATTACTAGGGCTGTAAGACCTCCATCAAACGTTGCCTTACAACAGTGAGTACACATGTGCGTTACATTAATAGCGCTGTAAGACCTCCACCAAACGTTGCCTTACAACAGTGAGTACACATGTGCGGTACATTACTAGGGCTGTAAGACCTCCGTCATACATTGCCTTACAACAGTGAGTAATCATGTGCGATACATTACTAGGGCTGTAAGACCTCCGTCAAACATTGTCTTACAACAGTGAGTACACATGTGTGATACATTACTAGGGCTGTAAGACCTCCGTCATGCATTGCCTTACAACAGTGAGTAATCATGTGCCGTACATTACTATGGCTGTAAGACCTCCATCAAACATTGCCTTAGAACAGTGAGTACACATGTGCGGTACATTACTAGGGCTGTAAGACCTCCGTCAAAAATTGCCTTACAACAGTGAGTACACGTGTGCGGTACATTACTAGGGCTGTAAGACCTCCATCAAACATTGACTTACAACAGTGAGTACACATGTGCGATACATTACTAGGGCTATAAGACCTCCGTCAAACATTGTCTTACAACAGTGAGTACACATGTGCGGTACATTGATAGGGCTGTAAGACCTCCGTCAAACATTGTCTTACAACAGTGAGTACACATGTGCGTTACATTAATAGGGCTGTAAGACCTGATCAATCGTCCCCGCATACAGTTCTTGCTTAAACGTTTCCCTATGTTTATGTTGTAAAGGAAGACATTTGGGACCAGAATATCAACTAATTATACGACGAAATACCCGACAACTTCTTATGTGTGGTGGCCATTTTGTAAGCTTAACTGATACGCGCAATCACAATTTCAAAGTTCAAATCTAGTAAAAGTCGACCTGGTTCGCCGTGAGTGGTGGATCCAACGGCGGTTTATTTTGTGGTATAACCGATTTCACCTGTTGCGCCAATTGCGTGACCCGACCTATATGCCCATTTAAGTCAAACTGTGATTCCGTGTATTGCTGGGCAATATGTTACGTAAGTGGTGGATAGGTCAGTTGCGTACGGTGCTACGCAGGCGTGTGTCTTGGATACGTCAAGTGCCCATGGCTACGACCTGTCTACGGCTTCTGATAAACGTCACGGAGAACAATCCGGGGAGCGACTAACGACGTTACGCCGACACACGTTGACGGGTGACCATTCTCGAATCTCGCTGTCGGAGGCGTACCCGGCGCTTAACTAAAAGGATTACCCTTATTGTGTAGAGAGTCTCTGCAAATGACATCAGTCTCTTCCGCGAAGACGTCGCGAGCTCGCGTGACACAGTCACTACCGCCCTCAAGTGTCGTCAAGCCTCCTTCCTTCAGGTGTTCCCCGTAAGTGCTCCGGATGACTATCGGGGATATCACTGACAGTATTGCGATAGCTTAATTAGTTTTGAAATTGTAACCGACAAGGTTACTGACTAATTAATTGTTCAACTTTGTTGTACCAAAACAAGGTAAGTTCTTTTACAGTGCAATATCTACTCAAGGCGCTTCATACTTTGCTCCCTGGCAGACCTGTTCGATCGAATACCGTTTCGACGTCACTGGGAAGTATTTAGCTACGTTGCAATTAATACGCGAAGACGATTCGTACAAAAATATACACCACTGTATGTAGTCAGGTACTCATTCATACAGTGAAGTGAACTGGAACAACGGTACGTAGAATGAAAGAACTTGCCCATGGTTCGACACGGCAGCAAGGGATTCAAACTCGTGTTCTCTCGATTGACAGTCCGCTGCTCTAGGCACTGTGCCACTGCGCTCCACGATGACGCTTGCGTCAACACGTTTTGTCGTATTATTTTTGTTTTTATGTAGCTTGTGAAATATTAGATCCCAATGCATACGTGTGCATCTACTGCCTGGGAAAGCCAATAAGTCAGCTTTCCCAAGGCAGTGATCATCCAGCAGGGTCTCACCCCGGTCAGTAAGTCACAGTTACACAATCCATAGGACGCCATGGAAGATTTCCCAACAATGCTGGAAAATACAAAGCTGCGTAATTTGTCCGCTTATTTTTACAGTTCTGCAGTGGAAACAATCACAACGAAAGTGCAAGAGACGTCGCCCTGAGCCTCTGTTTAGGCGCAATTTAGCATTATGCTTCAATTCTCAGTTGGGTGTTTTTCTTATATTTTAGATTTACACGAATACATGGAATTAACACTTTTTACTGTGTCATCTGAAAAGTTGTTCATGCGTTTCCTCGTCACGCATTAGTGTCACGAGTGTCACGAGTGTCACGAGTGTCACGAGTGTACGTTAGCACCGTCGTGGAATTGCACGCAGTCAGGAAAACAGTTCAAAGCGATAATGTATGGGTGACTTTGGAAACAGTTGATTATTCAAAATGGTGTGAGACCGTGACTGATTCTTCTGTGGTCGATTGTTGATGCTAGGTTGATAAATAAATATATTTACAAAAGCAAGTTGAAATAGTCAGTCAATGTTTCGTCAACTGTTGTTACTAAAATTAGTTCAATGTACTATCGACGATAACCATCGACAGTTACATCTACTATCAATACAGCATCGCATTGTCGCATCGACTATTGCGATGCATCGACAATTCGACTTACTTATACACCCCCAATAAGCACTCAGTTCACTGGTTAGCTTAGTTATTTTAGTTGTATTCGTGTACGTATATGTACGTATACGTACATATGTACGTATACGTACATATGTACGGTCGCATTGTGTGTGCCTTGCTGGTCTTTCGTTCTTTTTTGGTCGACCGGGCGTAACTGTTGTTTTGTGATGTCTTTCAATACTTCAGTTTGTTAGATATCTTTGTTTCTTAGTATCTTAGGATCTTAATTTCTCGTGCCATTAGTATCTGTTCACAGCATTTACGTAACATCGGCCAAATTCACCGCCACCTGCCACAGTCGACAGCAGATCGTGCTGTCAATGCAGTGATTACATGACACTTAGATTATTGCAATTCGCTTCTGTTGGGCACTTCTGCCAAGAACATCGGCAGGATGCATCGACTGCAGAATGCTGCTGTTCGTCTAATAACTCGGTGTGCGCGTTGCGGCAGTGCGTTATCACTACTGCGCCAACTCCACTGGCTGCCTGTCCAGCAACGGATTATCTACAAAATAGCAGAACTTACATATAAGGCGTTAAATGCTGAACTCTCGCCACCATATATGCAGACGTTCTGCTGAGGGTAACAATCTTGCTGTTGCGAGAGCCCGAACCAAAGGTGGTGAATGCGAATTCATTTACGCTGCCGTTACAACATGGATTGGTCTACCAACTACTGTTACTTCCAAAACATCCCTGCAATCTTTCAAGACAGCCTTAAAACCCACCTTTTTATTACGGCGTACACTGCTTGAATGACCGCAGACACATTCTTATTCTAAGCTATTCATATTTTTATCTTGATCTTTTTAACAGCCGAAAGAACATTTTAAGTACTTACTTTACCATGAGAATTGTTTTCTTTTTAATCTACTGATGTTTACACAGCATTATTATCTTAATTTGTTTAATTATTATATTTAAATTTGATTAGTTTTTAATATTTATATTTTAGTTTTATGTAAAGCGTTATGAACATTATGGATATGGCGCTACATAAAATAAAGATTATTATTAGAGTGGACGACGCTCGCTTTAGCTCTACTTTCTTAACGCAGGATGAATGTCTTGTTACTCGTTAACATTTCACTCTTAACTCTTCGCACTTAACAGTGGATGACTCTCGTTTTAACTCTTCACTCTTAACAACCGATGACTCTCGCCTTTACTCTTCACTCTTAACAGTGGATGACTCTCGTTTTTAACTCTTCACTCTTAACAGCTGCTGACTCTCGCCTTTACTCTTCGCACTTAACAGTGGATGACTCTCGTTTTATCTCTTCACTCTTAACAACCGATGACTCTCGCCTTTACGCTTCGCTCTTAACAGTGGATGACTCTCGTTTTAACTCTTCACTCTTAACAGCTGATGACTCTCGCCTTTACTCTTCGCACTTAACAGCGGATTACTCTCGCCTTAACTCTTCACTCTTAACAACCGATGACTCTTGCCTTTACTCTTCGCACTTAACAGTGGGTAACTCTCGTCTTGACTCTTCACTCTTAACAACCGATGATTCTCGCCTTTACTCTTCGCTCTTAACAGTGGATGACTCTCGTTTTAAATATTCACTCTTGACAGCGGGTGATTCTCGCCTTAACTCTTGATGCAATCAAGATTATCCATCGACAGAATTGTTTACACTTATTGATTAACCATTCAGTAGGCCGGCGCCACATGGCCGCGAGTATTGTTTCATTGTGTCGTAGTTGTAGTAGGCTTTCCAGCGTCCTCAATAGTCATTAGCCAACTCTCGATTTGCGGGCGACCGGCCAAGGACGCGTGCGTAAATTGAGGAAGTTGTGCGAAACGGAGAACTAATTATACGGAAACGTATGAACAATGCCCTTGTTAAGTTCAGATTGATCTGATTCGTATCCCTCGTGTTAACGATCCCTCGCAATCTCCGTCGACACGCGCCTTCTTTATGTGCGTTTAGGTTGTGGGAAAATTTAGAATCTACGCAATTTACGTTTCATTAGGTACGAATATTTACTCGGTATAATTGCATAAACTATTTATGATGTTTGGGTGATTTCCCACTTAATTCCAATTCGTCATAATGACGGCAAAGTGTATTTTCAACTGGCTTTTGCCGTCTCTCGTTATATCATGCTACATTTTGCCTCTTGCTCGGCGTTTTTGTTGTTCAGTGATGCGTTTATCTTTGTTGTCGACACGCAGTCAACACTTGCATATCGCTGAACGTGATGAGAACACTGCTTTCAACAAAGTGAACAGGGACGCAGCACGCGCGTAAAACCATGTGACCCTGTCACGTGTTCATAGTGTGTGTGTCCTGTGAACAGCAAGTGACCGTATCGCCGATCCAATATCCACGACAAACCTACGTTGCCATACGTTATCCGTACCGCACCTCCGCTCACTGCGAACATACAACCACCTACAATCAACAGTCTTCCAGCCTATCCGGTTTGGTGCCATAATTGCCAGTTTTTTACCACGTGTAACAGATCTCCATCTCTAGTTCAAGGTCTCGCCGCTAGATGGTTCTTGGCCTTCCTTTGTCTGGTGATACCGGATTTCTTGTATCTGTTTGTGACTGTTTTATAACAGAGCAAGGTCATCTGCGAAATCCAGATTATCCAACTGGCTATAAGGTGTCTATTGGACATGATGGTCCCAGTGTTCTATGGTACTCCTCATTATACGGTCAATAGGTAGAGCAGGAAGATAACAAACACACGGACAAACGCACGCAAATTGAAGGTCCGATTGATGTATGGTGCCCACTGTTTCTGTAGCGAGTGCTGCAGGTGACAGAATTATGGTAGTCGACCATCTTTGTTGACTATAACGAGAAAGAGAAGATTGCAGCTTGCTGGTCGCTGCAAGAGCACATATTAACGCCTGAAATCAGATGAGTTCCTAGAACGTCTTCTTCCGCAAACTAGAGTTGTTGCCAGTGATATGACAATCATTCTTAGGACATCCCAACAGGATCCGCAATTTTAGTGTCTCCGTTTGTAACTCTATGGAGTAGGTAGACAACGATATAATCTGGTAACTACTGCTCCGCACCACATTCGTAAGCGACACTTTCGAAAAATCCCCTAACATATTGTCTTCAAACCCTAGCGCTATCGCAGACAATTTAGCTTAGTCCGGGGGACAGTTTCACTAACATTCCTCTGCGCTAATTAGCCCGATTTTGCTCGTTAAATCGAAATCGATTTCGTTCCTTAACAGTGATCATCTGTAATGAAAAGGTTAACGTCTGGACGGGCCACCAGGACACTTCTGCCGGTGCACATGTGTCAAATAAATAGTTTCCTCGCTGATACGGCGGCGACTGTTTTGCTTTTAGAAAATGCTCTCTAAATTTAATAACGGATCCAACTGACGGCTATGACGAAAGTGTGAACGCGTTGTCACTTGCCATCTGCACAAGGGCCACGGACATACACTGTATGTTGATACACAACGGTAGAAGACAACACTGCGGTTGTTCTTGTGTGAACACTTAAGTGATATTGCAAGTATAAGTTACACGAAGCGTCCTGTAAAAATATCCATGATACATATCAATGTCTAACGTCAACAACAATGACGCACGTTTCTGTAGAACATTCCGTACTGCGCATGAGCAACGACTGTTGGAACGATGCCGGGCTAGACACAAACAATCGCCAAAACACCCACCTACAGGCTCTCCACACTAACCTCATAATGTTCCCCTATTATTGGGGGAGGGGGGCTAATGGGGATGAGCCCCCAAGATCCCCCGGTTCAGACGCCTATGCTTTGTTTGGGCTCCTGCATGCACAAGTAGCTATTTTCACTTACGAAGTTTCATGAGAACACCATCGCTATGGACCATCACAACACCATCGCTATGGACCATCACAACACCATCGCTATGGACCATCACAACACCATCGCTTAGATACTCAAGGCCGATTAACAGACGAACTATAGTTGATAAAGTTAATATCATCAGACATTTACATCTGTGTTTCACATATTTGGATTATGATCCCTGGGGTTTGCAACAGGAGGTGGATAGTAGTGGACACAGGTGGACCAACTGTTCTAGATTAGTGGTACTCTTTAATCCGGTATATGACGTTTGTGCCGTTAGCAGCGATGATGGTTTTGCGATTCGGAGATAAGAAAACAGATAATTTAAGTTATCCGTTAACTCGTGTCGATAAGGGTTACTGCCATCAGAGTTGCAATTCACTTATTAATGTGTGCGCATACATGACATTGCAATATAGGCATTATCAAGCGATAATTTCAAATGAATTACAACATAAATCCTTTGATCAAGACTTTACCTACGTAACTGATCAAGTGCAAGGTGTAGTTGGGTCGCACATGTTTATTTGCTTTACAAGAAGTGATATGTGTTGGATATAATTATGTGCATTGCAATTCATAGTGAAAATAAAAGGCCAATGAGAAATACCGCGAATAACCCTGATTATACGCTAACTCAGCATACTAATTCACTTTCGACATGACAAGTCGTCAATAAGCACTCGGCTGCCAGGAGAAGTTGTTGCTACACATCAAAACAAATCAAACAATTTAGTCGAGTCCGTTCGTTGTTGAAAATCCATAAAATCTATCGTGATCCGTAAAGACATCACATGCGATATGTGATTCCCGAGTATTTCCTGTGTAATAATAGGGTCAGCACACCGGTGATTCAGCTGTATCAATTAACGACTTATTTGTGTGAATGAAGAGTTTCCGAGCAACGACGGCTGCGCGTCTTAATGCTTCCCTGAGACATCGAGGTGTGTTAGGAACGAGTTGGTCTGACGGGCGATGGAATGGAAAGAGTTTGGGCACTCCGAGGCATTGAATATGCAAACAAATTTGTTGGACGTGATAGATGTACAATTCGAGAACGACTGTTCGTAGTAGTTTATATTAATTTGTTTACTTAGTATATGTCTATATACATATATATATATATATTACTATATTATATTTATCCTGTTATACTGATTATGTGATGCTGTTATTGCGGCCACGATATATTATACTAGCGCCGTGGTGCAGTGGCTGGAGCTTTGGACTCTCAGCCAAGAGAACCCGGATTCAAATCCTGTGCGGCGGTGTCGAACCTTGGGCAAGTTCGTTCACTCCACATTGCTCAAGTTCACTCAGCTGTATGAATGAGTACCTGGCTATATACAGTGTGGATATATGTGTAAGAATAGTCTTCGCGTCTTAATTGGAGCGTCGCTGAATGCTTCTCAGAGGAATCCAAATGGTGTTCGATTGAACAAGTCTGCCAGGGAGTAAAGTATAAAGCAGTCTAAGCTGTCCTAAGGACTCGATACTGCGCTGTATAAGAACTTACCTTTATACTATTGCCATTGCTGCAGCTACTGCTACTGCTACTGCTGCTGCTACTGCTGCAGCTACTGCTACTGCTACTGCTACTGCTACTGCTGCAGCTACTGCTATTGCTACTGCTACTGCTACTGCTACTGCTACTGTTACTGCTACTGCTACTGCTACTGCTACTGCTACTGCTACTGCTGCAGCTACTGCTGCTGCTACTGCTACTACAACTACAACAAAAACAACTACTACTACCACCACAACCATCATCCGCCACCACCACCATCACCTCCACCACCATCTCTATCACCACCACAACCACAACCAGCACCACAACCACCACCACCACCACCACGTCCACCACCACCACCTCCACCTCCCCCACCACCACCACCGCCGCCAACTCCACCACCACCGCCACCACCACTACCACTGTTATTCTGCAACATCCCGTGTCTTTGCGTTTGACACCTATCATTGTCAACGTTTCACTCAAATCCAGCAAAGGCAGCGATTGTATTTGCCGTCAGCGTGTCAACGCAGCCGCTTGCCTGTCTAATGGGCGGCGCTGTCGGAAACAGCTAGCGTGCGTTGTCTTTATTAACGTATGCTGAAGTGCCGTCGCAGGCGTGTCCTTGGGGTGTAAAGCTGCACTTCATCGCGACGCTTTGAGCGCGCCGTACACCGCCGTCTCCCATCCAGGACGCGCCTACCCGCGAGCCCGCGCTCGCTCCAAGATTCGCTTGGGCGGCGACGTTGTGATTCCTCTAATGCAGCGGATGACGGATCACCGTTGCCAGTAATTGTCCTTGTCACTTTGCCTTCCTTTCCCCGGCACGGTCGCATGAAATATTCAGTTGCGTCTTTGTGGCGGCTGAATATTTCATGCGGCGACGCCGGTGAGAGAAGATTCGCCTCCTTTCGCTCTCGCGGCGTTGTCGGTAAAGTGCCGCGGTCCGTGGGGCGTTGGTGCTGGAGTCGCCTCGTCGTAGTGTCCTCTGCCGCTCTCCATTAGCATCAGTCGACGGCCACGGCTTGGAGGGCCTGGCGTCATTGGTTGTCACTGTGAGTGTGAGGCGCAGGGGAGAAGTCGGTAGAACACCGGATTATCAATACGGGTTCGAAACATCTCCCTGCTGTTCGACGCTTAGGGCATTTTGGCCACTGTAAATTGTTTCGGTTCACTCTGTTGTATTCATGAGTAACTGGCTACAGATAGTGGTGTGTCTGTATTCGTGAGTAACTGGCTACAGATAGTGGTGTGTCTGTATTCATGAGTAACTGGCTACAGATAGTGGTGTGTCTGTATTCATGAGTAACTGGCTACAGATAGTGGTGTGTCTGTATTCATGAGTAACTGGCTACAGATAGTGGTGTGTCTGTATGAACGCGCTGTAAATGCTTCCCACAGAAGAAAAGCATACACACATGCATATAACCGTCATACACATGGATATGTGTGTGTGTGTGTGTGTGTGTGTGTGTGTGTGTGTGTGTGTGTGTGTGTGTGTGTGTGTGTGTGCGTGCGTGCGTGCGTATATGTGTGTGTGGTGTGTGTGTGGTGCGTGTGCGTGTGTGTGTGTGTTTACCTGCATGCGTGTGAGTGTGCGCGTGTATGCGCGCGTACAAGTGTGTTTCCTAGTTCAACAACAAACTAATAAATATGTGCTATTTCAAATCGATGAAAAATTTGACATAACATCTGAAGCATGCAATTGATTTTCGTGATCGCTATTACAGACCCGTTATCGGCACTTGTTTATAGTTGTGAATGCAGAAACATTTAAAGGTACACGTGACACCAAAAACCGTTGGGATTGGTGACACACAGGGAAGTTGTTTCCATCTCTGAATGTCCCTATACTGTAATTGTTTCATTACTGTTGATCTCCCCAAAACTAACTGGCGCTGGCACAACTTGCATAAAATGTCACTAGAATTGATGTCCCTGTCTACGTTACGTTAACCTTTCAATAACGGTCGGTTTGTGTATTTTTTGTTCAGTAGGTGAGATCGTTTGAAATATGCATTAGGAAATCAACTAATTAATGGTTAAGCTGTCAGTTTCCGGCCGACCGACCGACCGACCGACCGACCGACCGACCGACCGACCGACCGACCGACCGACCGACCGACCGACCGACCGACCGACCGAAACATTTTAATTATCCTGTGCCCACTACGACATTTTGTTGTTGCCAGCACTTTATAGGTACACCTGTTTCATCCCGTCAAAATTCGGAGAAAAAATGGCAAAGTGGTATTACATAACATGATCATATTAATACATTCACCAATATACCCGATATAACAACCGGAAGTAATCATGTTGATGATTTGAACAACGGCACTCACTATGTTATTAAACCGACCGCGCCGGTATACAACTTAATCTATCCACACGCTACACACACGAGCATCAACGAAAATCCAGTTCGCGTGGTGAGTTAACTCGATTGAGGCGGGACGTTTAATCAACTTGGGCAGTCGATGTTTGCCTTCAGGTGTTTGCCTCGTGCGCTGATGCCGTCGGGGTGTTTGCCGCGTGCGCCGATGCCGTCTGGGCGTCCGTATCGTTAGCAGATGGCGTTAGACAGACCCTCGGCGAGGTCGCTCAAAATGCACCGGAATTACGCGCATCTCATGGGACAGTCAACGCGGGTCGGCAATTTAACAATGACATTAATTTGGGATTAAGGTGTCGGGCCGCGATCTCGCGCGGGCGTCGCCGTCCCGGGGCGGAGTGGCAGGGCGTAATGAGACGTGATGATCGAGTCGATGAAAACCGACGTAAAGGCCAGAGCGTGTGCCCTGTGCTCGGCCGACGCAGACCTTTGATTACGCGGGCCGGATAATGGCGGCATTAATCGCCGAGCGACCCGCGCATCAAACGGCGTGTCCCGGAGAATCCGGATCTCCCCGGAGAAGGCGACAACAATTTCTTCTCGGTTCCGTCGGCGAGCTGGTTTTGGTGCGATTGCCTCGTCGTCGCGACCTGCGACCGACAGTTTTTAAGTGTTCCGGGCGTCAGATCAGTGTCATTAGCATCTTCTTCTAGAGTGAAACACCGTTAATCCGGATACCGATAATCCGGTGTTCACGTGATCCGGACATCACTTCGGTTGAGCACATTGGCGCAGTGCCTAGGGAATCAAACTCTCAATCGCGAGAACCCGGGTTCGAACCATGTGCTGACGTGTCAAACCTTGGGCAAGTTCGTTCACTCT
>OZ023209.1:64499232-64509232 GCA_963995525.1 Escarpia spicata | reverse complement strand
GCTGGCGTCGTTGTTGCTGCGGGTACATCCGCGCGCGCGACGACCGTCGGTACATCCGCGTTGTCATCACCACCACCACCACCACCGGTACATCTACAATATGACCACTCTGACGTCTTTGTTCTACCAGCGGCGCAAGGACGACACCGGTAAAACACGAATGCGCGTTTGGAAGATGGCACCCGACCATGAGAATGAAGAATTAACATCGCTTTCTCGATGATTATCGACTGGGAAAACGCCGGCGCTCGCCTGCGATAGTAATATTAATTTGTGCCGTTGCGTGCGCCCTTCGTCGCCGCCGGTTTCGACGCCGACTGGCGAGCCGGAAATCAATACGAATTGCGTATCGTGGTTTAGCGTCTGGACAGCGCGCGATAGCGAGAGGCATTCACCGCGCGAGAAGACGTCGAAGCAGCGGGCGAACGTTGACGGTGCCTCGGGTAGAGCCGGTGTCGTGTTTTTCGGGCGAGCGCGCTGATGGTTTTTGCAGACGTCGTCGGGACGTTTGTCGCCAACTCGGAGACGGTGCGCTCGTGATTCCAGGCGGCTCGCTTGTCTCGCGCGCGTTATCAAGCATATATTATGCATGGCATCTGTAGGGCTTGTGATTGTCGCCGCGCAAGATCAATTCTCATCTAATTAGATCGGCAGCAGGTGTGGGGCCAGGTACGCGGGTCTGCACGCACTGCCTGCGCACCCGCCCGCCAGCCCGCCTCCTGCGGCCACTGCTCACGTCACATTCCCCGTGCACTCATCCTGTTGTTGTCGTTTTCTCTCCGCAGGTTCACCGCCGCAAGAACGGATATGACGTAGCAGCGAGGACGCCGTGTTAGGTGGATCGGCAGTCACGTGATTACGCAAACGCGACGATTACGATGTGACGACGCCACAACGCCACGACGTGTTCTCCTTAACATACACCATCACGCATGCGTGGCCGTGACCACCGACGTCACGTCCGGACACATATCTATCGGCGGGAGTAATTCATTACGATGCCGCGATAATCCCATACGCGTTCGGATACACACAGCAGACGATGACACACGTATCCGTGTTCACTTAGGATTTACTACCAGTGAACGCTACCGAGCGGCGGCGACGACGATCGCCCGTCCGTGAGTGTTGAGCAGGTAGGCGGGTGGCCCACCCACGATGAGTGACTCGGACAACCGGGTCATCCTGAACGTCGGCGGCATCCGCCACGAGACGTACAAAGCGACGCTGAAGAAGATACCGGCGACGCGCCTCTCGCGTCTCACCGAGGCGCTTGTCAACTACGACCCCGTACTCAACGAGTTTTACTTCGACCGCCACCCGGGCGTCTTCGCGCAGATCCTCAACTACTACCGCACGGGCAAGCTGCACTACCCGACGGACGTGTGCGGGCCGCTGTTTGAGGAGGAGCTCGAGTTCTGGGGCCTCGACTCGAACCAGGTGGAGCCGTGTTGTTGGATGACCTACACGACGCACCGCGACACGCAGGAGACGCTGCAGATCCTCGACAGACTCGACCTCGACACGGACAAGCCGACGCAGGAGGACATCATGAAGAGGTTCGGGTTGGAAGAGGAGTTCCTCACCGGAGAACTCAGCTGCTGGCAGCGCATCAAACCCAAGATATGGGCGCTCTTCGACGAGCCGTACTCGTCCAGCTCAGCTAAGGTATGTGTTCTGTTTGTGTTCCGTCTATGTGTCGTGTGTGTATGTCGTGTGTTGTCGTGTGTCTCGTGTGTGTATGTCGTGTGTGTGTGTCGTGTGTGTGTATGTGTGTGTGTGTGTGTGTGTGTGTGTGTGTGTGTGTGTGTGTGTGTGTGTGTGTGTGTGTGTGTGTGTGTGTGTGTGTATGTGTGTGTGTCGTGTATGTGTCGTGTGTGTGTCGTGTGTGTGTGTCGTGTGTCGTGTGTCGTGTGTCGTGTGTGTGTGTGTGTGTGTGTGTGTGTGTGTGTGTGTGTGTGTGTGTGTGTGTGTGTGTGTGTGTGTGTGTGTGTGTGTGTGTGTGTGTGTGTGTGTGTGTGTGTGTGTGTGTGTGTGTGTGTGTGTGTGTGTGTGTGTGTGTCGTGTGTTTGTGTCGTGTTTGTGTCGTGTTTGTGTCGTGTGTGTCGTGTGTGTCGTGTGTGTAGTGTGTGTCGTGTGTGTCGTGTGTGTCGTGTGTGTCGTGTGTGTCGTGTGTGTGTCGCGCGTGTTTGTGTGTCGTGTGTGTGTGTCGTATGTGTGTGTCGTGTGTGTGTGTGTGTGAGTGTGTGTGTGTGTGTGTCGTGTGTGTGTGTGTGTGTGTGTGTGTGTGTGTGTGTGTGTGTGTGTGTGTGTGTGTGTGTGTGTGTGTGTGTGTGTGTGTGTGTGTGTGTGTGTGTGTGTGTGTGTGTGTGTGTGTGTGTGTGTGTGTGTGTGTGTGTGTGTGTGTGTATGTCGTGTGTGTGTGTCGTGTGTGTTTGTGTCGTGTGTGTGTGTCGTGTGTGTTCCGTCTGTGTGTCGTATGTGTGTCGTGTGTCTGTCGTATGTGTGTCGTGTGTATGATTAGCATATAAGTCTTTAAGCTGATGACATGCTTGATGCACAACAAAATGTACCATACGGAAAGTCCGAGAGATTCACATGTGCGTCTTTTTTGTAAACTTGATGTACCTTGTACCAGTGTTTAGGTAGATTTGTGCGAATGTTGAGTGGTGGTGGTTTCGGCTTGTAACTGCAAGTATTCTGATTCTTAAAAACGAAACAGTGCTATGCGCCCGTTACCTACTGAAGCAATATCAAATCCTGACCAAGTCATAATCACAACTGCTGTGCATTCTGTGGCAAACGATCTAACATAAGTGTTAATACAAGAGACGCTCCTGTACCGCCGCTGTTTTGGCTTGTCTGTGCCGGATAAAAAAGTTTGCGGAAATCTTTGCCATGTTGAATGTCGTCACTTCCGCATCTGGTTGTCGTCTTTTCGTCTTAAGTCGTCGTGTGATGTTATCGTTGTACGTCTGCGTGTCAATATTTGCAGCGGTTTTAATACAAGGGTGTTAAACACAGGTGGTCACGTGTGTTAGCTTACCTATTTGTCGTGGCCGAAACACATGCGGTCATTCGGTGTGGCTCGTGTGGTCATTTCAGTTTCTCGTGCATTCGGACAGAAAGTCGACTACAAAGGTAGGGATGATGCCCAGATGGACTGGTTGAAGTCGTGATGTGGCATTGACCAGCCTGCCAGAGAGTCAGCATTGACCTCAAGCATTCAGTGTCCTCGTTCGTGTGCTGTCCAACGTTAACCTGTCACATACCGGGTGTGTAGCTATATGTGAACGTTCGTTTTAGTTGTGAATGAACATGAACATCACTATTTTTTAAAAGATCATATTACTATTACCATTATTAATGCAGTATCAATAAATATGACATATACTAATTGTCAGCAGTAAGAAGCATGATGTGTGGACAAAGGAAATCTAGTGATATTTTGTTGGGAATACCACCGACATATATAACACCACGCACAATAAGGCTATCTAGAAGGATTGGGACATCAAAATAGATGAACTGTGGTTGCAAAATGTGGTTGTGGAGTTCTTTCAGGTCAGCAGCCTACATTTAAAGGTCCTTACTCAATAGTCAATCGGCTTTTTGCTCATTTTTGAAAGCTGGGCATAACACAATTATTGCCACTTGGTGCTACGAATGGTGCTGCTCTACGGGGACCGACAAGGAAGTGTTAATTAGTGCACGATAGTTTGCACATCTGTATATTTGAGCTACTATGGTTACGCTTACGGTTATCGATAGATAGGTTTATTGTTAAATTCGGTAATTGATTTGTATTAACAATACATGTACAGGACAATTTCTATAGCATGTTTTGTTCTGGTTTCTATAGCGTTTCTAGGTAGTGTCTAGCAACCTTTGTGGTTGCAATATTTACCAGTTTTACCCGACCGCATGCTCTTAACCGTACAACACGCTCGCTCGCACGCACGCACGCACGCACGCACGCACGCACGCACGCACGCACGCACGCACGCACACACTCACTCACACACACACACGTACACACTCACACACACACACACACACACACACACACACACACACACACACACACACACACACACACACACACACACACACACACACACATACACACAGCGCCGTATGTGTCGTGTAAAACAACGACTGTAGGCGACTCACCGGGCACGGCGTGCGTGAGCTGACACAGAGGCGTGTATCTATGGCGACACCTCACACGTACACGTCCGTGACACGTCACGCGTACATGTCCGTGACACGTCACGCACACACGTCCGTGACACATCACGTGTACATGTCCGTGATATGCCACGCGTACTTATCCGTGACACGTCAGGCATACACCCCGTCCGTGCCACGTTTGCGGACTCGTGACAAAGACACACTACAAAGACCCGTATTTGTTATGCGACGATGAGCAATTCGTGACAGACCAAAGGGACCCGTCTCCCGCCATACAGTATGGTATATGAGTCATACGAGAGCTGATTCTTCATCTTGTATTATATTGACCAGGAGTGGTTCCTCTGTGTGTTCTGTGTGTTGACGGAGCTAAAACAGCAGAAGCTGTCAGCTTGCGAGAATAAATGTATCCGGAGAATTACAGGAACAAAGGCGGTTGGTAGAAGGAGGATGAATGACGCGTGGGAAGAGATGGGGAAGCAGTCCGGCGTACCAGGAAGATTTGTAAGAAACTGGATGATGTAGCTAATTTTAAGGTGAATAGAGGCGGACGGATTTCTAAATCAAGAAAGCAGAGGCGACGAAACATCAAGGCCCCAGGAAAAAGACTAGAGTTGAGATGGGAGAAAAGGAGAGAGGCTGCTGATAGCGATCACTGGAGGGCAGCAACAGCTGGAACCTAGCTGCGGGAGTAAAGGGGAACCACGAGGAACAACATCAGTTACATGTCACAAAAACAAACTTTCGAACCGGGTTGGCTGATAAACGTATAGAGCAGTGCAATTTGTGACAGGCCGTAACGTAACTGGCCGCATGCAATGGTCGTATCCACGTACGGTACAGTAGCCGCGAGCTATGGTCGTATCCTAGCGGTCGTACGGCAATCTCCCGCCAGTTGTAAATTTGCGGCAATATCCGCTGACAAGTGCGCGTTATCGGTCGCCGAGAAGAGCCACATAAAGTGAAGTTAAATCCAATATCTGCCGCGTCATTCCTCCTTCCCGCAGCAACTGTTGACATTTTAGAGTCACATAAAGAAAGCGGCCCCGCGACCGGCACGCATAAACAGTTTCACATCTCGCGCTCCGGTTTCTGGCGAATCGACAAATAACGACCCCGGTCGCACCTCGGCTAATTTTAGTTTATCGACTGGAACACCGTACTCCGACATAGCTGCCTTTTCAAATAATGTTTTGCCGAGTACATCACCGGCGATTGATTTTTTACAGTGCGAGACGAGTAATGAGACGGACGCTTTAAAATATCTTTGCTCCTGCGCTCAGCGATGATATAACGGCTTATAGAAGCAGGGAAGATGTTCCTTTATCCGGGATACTGTTCAGTTAATCAACCAATCAATAACTCAATCAATTAGGCAACCAATCATTCAATTAATCAGCCATTTATTCAATCAATTAATGTTTAATAAAAAAATGAAATACAACAGTATGACGTAAATTAATAATAAAAAACTTAAATGAACATCTTCATATGAAAAGGGTGGTTTGAAGTGTGATGCTTTTTGAGCACTTTGCCACTATATAAATAAAATGTAACATTTATAGGTCTATATGTTATCATTGAGATAACAAATAAACCACAGTAACATATTTGTTATATATTACATTACACTAATTGTGTACACTATAACTTTGCAGACATAACAATTTATTTCGGTTTTAATTTATGAATATAGGAAGTGGATAGGTCATAAATTCATACAAAGGATTCCGATGTTTCACTCCATGCACATATATAGACATACATTTAAAAGTTCTTCGTGCGCATTGCTTTGTGTCTGGTTATTACTTTGGCGTGTAACACGCAACGAATCGTATTTATTAGTGTTTGTTCTGTAGTGACGAGGCGCATGGGAGTCGCAACGAGCGGAGATCAATACACCCACAGGACAATCATAATATTGGTTATCTTAAAGCGTTCGAATACACGCAAGGGAACTGTTGCCACTGAAACCCGTAGCTAACGGGAAGACAGACGCATTTCCAAAAATTCCCCAACAAAAAATCAACGTTTGAAGCTTTATTTATGTCGCACCCGTCGTATCTATCTGTTTTCCAAAAAATACTATTGATCTCAGACCTGATTATTGTCATAACAATGTTTGAATATTAATATTTATGTACAGTGGAACTTCTTGACACATTGATCAATGTGCGTGCGTGCGTGCGTGCGTGCGTGCGTGCGTGCGTGCGTGCGTGCGTGCGTGCGTGCGTGCGTGCGTGCGTGCGTGTGTGTAGGCCTATGTGTGTTCCGATTAATACGTTTTCAGGATAAACGAATTGTGCACATGATGGATTATAGCCTATATACGTTTTGAAATAGACTGTAGTGTTTAGCAACCATAGTAGAGGTTAGGAAACAAAGAGAAGAAGATTTTGTTGGAACGAACATGACGATATTGTAGAAATATTTTCTCCAAATTTAAAGAGTGCCGGTATGTTCCTCTACGCAGAATTAGCCAGCGTAGTAATTTGTGACAAAAAATTTGCCGCGTTGAACGTGGGAAAATGGGAAATTGTTGAACATCAAATGACATTGCGATTAATTTAGTCCGGCTCGGCGATATTATCAGTTAAGATTGTTTTGAAACTGGAAGCATATGTTGACCATTTGAACATACTCCGGGGGCGTATCTACCAAACTGCGAACGTTGTTACGGGATTTCTTACTTTACTTACTTAGGTTTTATCCACTTAGCGCAATCCGTGTTCGTGTCGCGACCCGGGGCTGCGACAGTGGGAGGACACCACCGGAGACAAGGACGACAGCCCCGGGAGTATGTGAGTACACGGCGTCTGCATGGCCGTGCGACGTGGAATTATCTGGTGGTCGGAGAGGCGTCGACAGGTGTGGACTTGATTTGACCTTTGTTCTGTTAATGGTGGCCGCGATACGACGCGCCACGGCATCGACCAGGCCGGTGTAGTATCGACCGCTCGCTTCCGTCTCTGTCGCGCTCTCTCTCTCAGCCGCCCGCTAACGTCATAGATCTGTGCCTTTGAGCCGGCAAAGTTGACGCGGCAACGCGCTGCCTCATGTTAGATGACACTTCCAAATGCAATTACACGGCAAAAGCGCCTCGGATGACGGCGATTCTACAGATCGCGACAGTCCGTGCATCTGGAATGAGTGGTAGGCTCACGTGGCACGCTTCACCGACGGAACGCTGTCTTCTTATTCTTCGTTGATCACTCTCTAGACGGAAACGCCTGTAACCTTCACGAATGCTGCCGCCCTCCTCAGTGCCTCCAGATCAGCGTATAACTTCTCCTTCAGGGGGTGTCCTTTGCCCATCTAGGGCCAGCCTGGAGTAGGTGCTCACTGGTCATCGGGATATTATCACAGGTGAACATATCGGATTAATCAATCTTCATCTTGTTGTACAGATTCTGTTGTGTGCTGTTCGGAGTCTTTACATAATAACCTGGTCAGTTCTACTGAGGCGGCAGCAGCTGTCCGGAACGTTGTGTAGCTCTACTGCCAGGAACGTTGTGCAGCTCTACTGAGGCGGCATTAGTTGCCAGACACGTTGTGTAGCTCTACTGAGGCGGTAGTAGCTGTCAGGAACGTTGTGTAGCTCTGCTGAGGCTGGAGTAACTGCCAGGAACGTTGTGTAGCTCAACTGAGGCGGTAGTAGCTGTGAGGAACGTTGTGTAGCTCTATTGAGGCGGTAGTAGCTGCCAGGAACGTTGTGTAGCTCTGCTGAGGCGGTAGTAACTGCCAGGAACGTTGTGTAGCTCTACTGGGGCGGTAGTTGCTGCCAGGAACGTTGTATAGCTCTGTTGAGGCTGTAGTAACTGCCAGAAACGTTGTGTAGCTCTACTGAGGCGGTAGTAGCTGCCAGGAACGTTGTGTAGCTCTGCTGAGGCTGTAGTAACTGCCAGGAACGTTGTGTAGCTCTACTGAGGCGGTAGTTGCTGCCAGGAACGTTGTGTAGCTCTACTGAGGCGGTGGTAGCTGCCAGGAACGTTGTGTAGCTCTGCTGAGGCTGTAATAACTGCCAGGAACGTTGTGTCGCTCTACTGAGACGGTAGTTGCTGCCAGGAACGTTGTGTAGCTCTACTGAGGCGGTGGTAGCTGCCAGGAACGTTGTGTAGCTCTGCTGAGGCTGTAGTAACTGCCAGGAACGTTGTGTAGCTCTACTGAGGCGGTAGTTGCTGCCAGGAACGTTGTGTAGCTCTACTGAGGCGGTGGTAGCTGCCAGGAACGTTGTGTAGCTCTGCTGAGGCTGTAGTAACTGCCAGGAACGTTGTGTCGCTCTACTGAGGCGGTAGTTGCTGCCAGGAACGTTGTGTAGCTCTGCTTAGACTGTAGTAACTGCCAGGAACGTTGTGTAGCTCTACTGAGGCTGTAGTAACTGCCAGGAACGTTGTGTAGCTCTACTGAGGCGGTAGTTGCTGCCAGGAACGTTGTGTAGCTCTGATTCCGTTAAGAACGACTTGGTGGATGCTTTCTAGCATCAATGTATACAACCGTTTGACACAAAAGAAGTTAGACTAAATGGGTGGATTCTGGACATGAATTGGCTAGTCCATACCCCTAATGATGTAGTGTATGGAACCTTCTCAAAGCCTGGGTATAATACGCGGGTGACGACTGGCGGCTTTGGGACATTATCACCACAACAAAGTAGAAATCGCAGAAGTTTTTGTAGGAACCTTAACGTGGAGTGCCTGGATAACGGAATTTTGACCCCAAAAAATCAAATGAAGGATCAGTATAGAGGTCAGCCTCACCCTGGCAAACAGAGAAACGAGAGACAACAACTCTCATAAAACTCCTTGAAGACGATACAGGATAGAGCAGCCGGGATGCACGCAGCAAATGAAGACCGATAAATCTGAGTAAGACATTTTATGAAGCAGACAGCGATCCGGACAAGAAGGCCAAGTGAGAATAGAAGCGTTGAGCCGCGATCACGCCAACATGGTGCAACGTTCTCCAAAATCGCCATTAAGTTCACTTTGCTATAGGTCCACGTTTTCCAGCAAACACAAACATTCGGACAAGCAGATTTGTGACATGTTCAGTTAAATTACCTGTTATTTGATCAACATTATTACACCGTATAACTATTATTGTTAGTGAATATTCGTAACACAAGTTACGTGCATAAATGCGTGCGTACGTGTGTGAATGTGTGTGTACGTGTCTGTGTGTGTGCGTTTGTGCGTTTGTGCGTGTGTCTGTGTATGTCTGTGTGTGTGTGTATGTGCGTGCGTGCGTGCGTGCGTGTGTGCGTGTGTGCGTGCGTGCGTGAGTGAGTGCGTGAATGTGTGAGTGTAAGAGGTGTGTGTTCGCGCGTGTATATATGTGTGTGTGTGTGTGTGTGTGTGTGTGTGTGTGTGTGTGTGTGTGTGTGTGTGTGTGTGTGTGTGTGTGTGTGTGTGTGTGTGTGTGTGTGTGTGTGTGTGTGTGTGTGTGTGTGTGTGTGTGTGTGTGTGTGTGTGTGAGTGTGTGTGAGTGTGTCTGTGTATGTCTGTGTGTCTGTGTGTCTGTGTGTCTGTGTGTCTGTGTGTCTGTGTGTCTGTGTGTCTGTGTGTCTGTGTGTCTGTGTGTCTGTGTGTATGTGTGTCTGTGTGTCTGTGTGTCTATGCGTCTGTGTCTTTGTGTGTTTATGTGTTTTTGTGTGTGTCTGTATGTGCGCACGCGCGCGCCACTTTGATTTGTGTCCATCCATCCATCTCTCTGTCTCTCTCTGTCTCTCTCTCTCTCTGTCTCTCTCTTTGTATCTCTCTCTGTCTCTCTCTCTCTGTGTCTCTCTCTGTCTCTCTCTGTCTCTCTC
>OZ023209.1:64478623-64499032 GCA_963995525.1 Escarpia spicata | reverse complement strand
GTGTGTGATTTCATCAGACGTACCAATTACTGTAGAGAATTGGAAATGGAATTGGATATATATCACATGTGTTGTGTATTTATTGATGCCAATCGAAGGGCCACCTGTCCCCCGTTTGCCATGGCGCCGATAATGTAGCGACAATGTACATCATTATAAAGGCAATGCGCATAAGGATCACATTACCATACCGCCTGTTATATTGTTGGTCGGCCGGTCGCTAGGTGCTTCGTTCGGTCGCTGGGTGCTTCGTTTGCTTCGAGCTACGTCGGAAGTAGATTTTTCAAGACATGAACTCGTTTGTTTGTGCATTTAAACGGCCGGCAACTGGGAACTAGTCCACGCCGTTTACTGCGGTCGTTTTTTTTTTGAAGGATTTAACAAGATCGTTGTACACTTCCAGAATAACGCATCCGGCTTTAACAAGATTTAACAAGATTGTTGTACACTTCCAGAGTAACGCATCCGGCTTCATTGATGATGCAGAGGCCTACAGTTTTGCTCAATCTGAGGCCTACAGTTTTGCTCAATCTTAGGCCTACAGTTTTGCAGTCCGTCTTTTGCTCTACCTTTAGCTATTCGGTTTTGCAGCTAATACGCGCAGTTTTGTTCAATCTGGTGAAAGGTAAATCAGTTAGCGTTATGATAACCTTGCTCGTTTTGACTATTTATGATGTACCTATGGAGTAACCGTTCCTCGTAACGCATATCATCCGGTTGTTATAACATTGTAAATCGTTTTACACCTCACCCTTGGATACGCCTGTTCTTGTCAATGACGATCTCAACCGGAACGTTTTCAGCCTCGCCCAACGATTGCGCGAATGATATCCTTTCCTCGCATGTCTATAAACACGTACCTAATAAGATACTCTTTTATAGAATACCGCGCACCATACTTGCTTGTCAGAAAATTCCAGATGTACGTATTCCAAATGCATCACTTGAAAGCACACAATGTCCACCTCAAGCTGTAGAATTCACGAGAACCTCACTAAACCCTGGAGCGGCTTCTGCGCGCAAAAATACCTAACAGTGAAGAGCAATACGCCTCGAGCGCAGGCGATGTTCGCCGAGCGGGGGATTAGCAAGATGTCGTGTTCTAGTGGCGATAAATACGACCGGACATTGATGCAAACATCGATAGAGCCTATTCGAGACTCAACAGCGCCGAGTTGTTCTCGTAAACACTGACGGTTAACCGCGGACAAAAAGATATGTTCTCAACAGTTTAATGCAAGTGACTATTTCGAAGTATATACGAATAAGCGTAACTTGTTTTGCATTAACCATGCCTGCATGTACAATTATGTTTAAAAGTGTCAGTTTGAGAGATAATTGTTCTGTGCTATTTTTTAAGGCATTCAATCCTCGAGAGATTGGGTTCTCGACCCGTTGTGATATGTGAGTTCACGACAGGTTGTACATTTGTGAGTTCACAACAGGTTGTACATTTGTGAGTTCACGACAGGTTGTACATTGGTGAGTACACGACAGGTTGTACATTTGTGAGTACACGACAGGTTGTACATTTGTGAGTACACGACAGGTTGTACGTTTGTGAATACACGACAGGTTGTACATTTGTGAGTTCACGGCAGGTTGTACATTTGTGAGTACACGACAGGTTGTACGTTTGTGAGTACACGACAGGTTGTACATTTGTGAATACACGACAGGTTGTACATTTGTGAGTTCACGACAGGTTGTACATTTGTGAGTACACGACAGGTTGTACATTTGTGAGTTCACGACCGGTTGTATATTTATGAGTTCACGACAGGTTGTACATTTGTGAGTACACGACAGGTTGTACATTTGTGAGTACACGACAGGTTGTATATTTATGAGTTCACGACAGGTTGTACATTTGTGAGTACACGACAGGTTGTATATTTATGAGTTCACGACAGGTTGTACATTTGTGAGTACACGACATGTTGTACATTTGTGAGTTCATGACAGGTTGTACATTTGTGAGTTCACGACTGGTTGTACATTTGTGAGTTCACGATAGGTTCAGACATTTGCGAGTTCATTGCATCTTATATATTTATGCGTTCACGACAGGTTACATATTTGTATATTCACGACAGGTTGTACATTTGTGAGTTCACGACTGGTTGTACATTTGTGAGCGGTCAACGGATCACGTAGTTGCAACATGTTGATGTGCCTAGTTCGTTACCTTGGTAACCGGTAAACAAGACACAAAACGACTGGTATGAGAATGTAAAGTACATCAGCTAAGTCCCCACATTGGTCTTAACACTTGCTATGTGTACACCTTTGTAGATTCCGCTATCCGACCCCTGTGCCCAGTTCACAAAGTGGCTTTCTCAGCATACGTACTGGATATGTTTTTGTCATCATAAATGTACGTCTCCTGGTAATGTCTTGAGACGTTGGTAAAGTTAATCTCCGTCAAATATTTACATATTTCGACCGAGGTTAACGTTAACGTTTAACATTACTTGTGGGATGTCCATTCGTCTTCAAAACAGGTTCAGCGTCTGAACTGGCGCCGACATTGTCGCTTATAATTGAATCCTGATCCACCGTCTTCGTGTACATGGAAACTGACGCGGTCTACCCACCGGATTGGAATAATTTATTCTGAACGCATGCGGAACGAAATAACATTCGATGCAACGAGAGAACGGTCTATCACGCCTCTGTCACGACATTGTCACGACGCTGTTACATCACTGTCACGTCACTGTCATGGCACCATGACGTCACTGTCACGTCATTGTCATGTCTACGAACTTGCTGGGCTCGGATATGTAACGATGTCACCTCACTGTCACGTAAATGGAGCGTCGCCACCATCATCACATGGCTGTCACATTACTGTCACGACACTATTACGTCACTGTCACGTCAATGGAGCGTCGTCGCTGTCACATGGCTGTTACATTACTGTTACGACATTGTTACGTCACTGTCACGTCAATGGAGCGTCGTCGCTGTCACATGGCTGTTACATTACTGTTACGACACTGTTACGTCACTGTCACGTCAATGGAGCTTTACTTTCTAAGTCTAAGCATTACATCTTGATCCCGGCGACTCAACTACTCAGCTTTCGAAACGGTTGTAAACGAGACAATAATACAATTATGCTCATCGTAACGTGCTACATTGACCCAGTGGACTGGCAAACCGTCACAGAAGACAGGTCCGTCTGGCGGGTAAGTCTGTCAGTCGTGTTAGAGTCTTTTCGTGTTTGAAATCCGTATTTCCGATTTGTAAGTTGACCTCTTCTCAGGCGCCGAGTTGCACTCACCTCTTCCTATATTTATCCTTTATCTTGCACTGTTGGCCTCTCGTCCACCAATAACTGGCCATGTATTTGAAAGGAAACCCATTAGGTTTGAATTCTTAACTTTTTCAGTGCGTTGTCAGTCATTTACTACGTGACGCCACTGCAGTTACTGTAGAAACATTATCTACTGCACGTAGTGCCGTAGCTGGCGACAGCAGACATAAAATAGTAACGCGAACGAGTTTCATACGTTCTGATTACAGTAATGGTAATAACCGCCGCCCTTGCCGTGTTACTCTTTGGGTGGGTTTAAGCTAGTCACGTATAAATACGTGAACATCCGTATTACGTTTCTCATTGGTCAACCGGTCTATGACATCCGTATGCCGATCAAGTGTCGCCATCTACCGGGCTGCGTTTTCTCGGAAATCTGCCGAGCGTCAAAAGTAGGTGCTCTTCGACTGCTAAACTAGGTCCATTTCGTGATCGCCAAGTTATTCTCCACCAATTCCGCGCGATACCAAGTGGGCCCGATGCCAAATGAGCCCAATACCTAGTGGGCCTGATGCCAAGTGGACCCGATACGAAGTGGGCCCGATGCCAAGTAGATCCTCCTTCTGCTCTCAAGTCAACAAATCCATCATTCGATATTCAGATTTGATCAAGTAAGAAATACTTCCACCACACACTATAGTCCCGTTACACAATCTGTATTTGGTTCTAGTCATTGGTAGGCCTACAACGTGAAGGAAGAAGACAACTGTTTTGCATTATCACCAACGATGACGTGCCAACTTAAATTGTGCAAAGTTATTATGAGAAATCACGCACCAAAGTCATAAGTAATCACACGTTCGCCTGAAGGTAATTTACTTCTAAATCATATTTTGAGGACACATAAAAGATAAGTTCCCAGCTAAATTTACTACCAATATATTGTTTATGTATAATACCTTAACATTAAAAACTCCAAAGCAACAAGGCGATTCCATGTCTTCATCTTTGGCAAATTTCTAAACTGGAACGTTGGTGCAATGGGATTATTTTGGGTGCAGTGGGTAGCGTCTATATTTTATAGTAATAGGAATGTGTCCTGACACGATTGTTCGTTTTGTTTATGTCAGCAGCCTTAATTAGGCAAGTGGACATGCTGAAGTCGCCATATCCAGATCTGAGAGTGTCTCTTTGTAATCATTCAACAGTTGAGACCGTTTCTTGAAGCAGTGACCAATCAGCGACAGCCGCGACCAACATGTGCGGGACTCCAGTGACGATTGGCGAATGTTACTGGGTCCCACTCGAATAGTCTAGACAAGTGCAACACTGACATAATCTGATCAAAATCGGATACAAATCGCTCGTGTATATCGTCCTTTGGTAGTCTACAGTTCGCAAGAATGCGATGAATGTCATGTTATACACTGACCAATTCCAGTGCGCAGTGCCTTTGCGTATATTGCCGCAGTACCCTAACAAAACGAGTTTGTTTTAGTGCAGGTCGTGCATAGCGAGAATTAATTCGCTGCTGTCTGCTGGGCATCGATGCTATCAGGTCATCTTCTTTGGGAGACTTCGGCGGTATTGATCTTTGTGTACTTGACATACTCGTACATCGCTTGTATTGATTAGTTAACAAAACCGGTTCCAATATGTATTTCTCTCACGAGGTATTACCAATTAAAAAATACAGATGACCGAATAAGGTCGTAGCCAAGTTTAAACAACGTTTTAGGTGCGGATCGTATAATAATAATGCGTGAAACACAATCACAAAACCGTCGACAGTGACACCTGAAATTATAGCAAATTAATGTTTTGCTGAAATATTGAAGCATTGGATAATTTATCCCGCGCTTAAATGAGCGCCTGTGACGGAAGTTACGTCATTTATCGCAGTGACGTCACGTCGACTCCCGTGGTTTTGTAATAGCAGTTTTGAACTTTTTGTTCTTGAAATATGTTCAATGAAACGTCCGGTTCGTGGCTGCTGCTGGCTGTGTTGATTCGTTGAAATCGGTGCGTGGCAGTGAGTAGGAATCATATTATTGAGTGTAGTGAAATTAGAATAAAACACAGTAGAACTGTTTTGCGGGGCAAAGCGTAACTCATTGAAAGACATCATTCACACAGCTGATTTGTTTTGCTTATTTTCCAATAATGCAGAAACGGCTGTATAACCAAGGTACCTACATGAAAAACAAAAACATCCAGTTTAGTGACAGTTATAATGATTTTTCAAATGTCTTTTACGTAGGCAAACTCGATTAACTAAAGGGTGCGCCTTGCCCCGCGTAGAGGGTGCGCTTTGCCCCGGATTGAGTGTGACATCGAAATTACTAAAAGTTCATAAGACACATTATTGCTCTCGTTATCTAATGCCGGTTGTCATTAGAAAATAGAACATTTCGGCCACTACACAAGATGCGAGCAAATGCCCCGCGATTTGTCGATCCCATATCAAACGAAAGATCAACAGCTCCTGGTACAAGAACACACTAGTACCCTTACTCATTCTTTCATGCCTGCTAGAATGATCAACTAAATTCCGTATAATTCGCTTGCAGACACCTCCGACCTGGTTCGCCTCTCGATCTTTGAACTGTGACCGCGCCGTCATCCAGAGAGCACAGACATGGGGGCGATTGACGTATTGTGGCAGATTATCTGGTGCCTCTTGATAATCTTTGTCGGTTTTTGGGTCGCTCTTTTTTGTGCAACTGTCTACGTGTTCCTCAGCATCTTCTTGCCCTGTTGCGACTGTCTGAAGGAGGTCGCCGACGTTTGTCTGCGAGGAGCGAAACTTTGTCTCCTCTTTTCGGAGAACATGCGGGCGGCCAAGCCTGTCTTTTAGCGCGTGCGTCGTCGCTTCTCTCTGAGCGGCCATCTTGGTCGTCAAGGGAGTATGTCGGACACGGCGTTTTCATGATCTCGATGAATAATAAAATGTGTCGCATGCAGCTAGATGGCTCGTTACATCGTTTCCTTCTGCTCGTGTCTGCGTTAAACGCATATCGCCATCGGGCGGGCTAGCAGACATTTGATTTACACACGTCAGCGGTCAATCAGAAATGTTGATGCTATTGTCGACGATGGTTAAACCGGTAAATAAATGCAATTACAAAATGAAAGAACCTTCTTTACGAACACTGTTTTTGTGGTGCACAAATACCCATACGGATCTATTTGCGAAATATAATTACTACCTATAATCCAGTGTATTAGGGGTCATCTCAGAACATCAATGTCCGAGATCAGTCGAAATTCCATTCATCTGGCCTCAGAGAGATAGGTGCAAGACGCATGCTATGCCACACACCCACGATGTTAACGTGTTGCGACCACTTCAATGTTACCCGGGGTTCACTAGTGCTTTAATTGTAGGACCCTACTTTTGGAAATACATAATATCTTTATCGTTGTGTCCCAAGACTCACGGTAAGCTTTAATCCCATCTAACATTGATACCCACCACATCCACACACAAACTGCATCTCAACCGAGTGATGCATCCTCGCAATCAGGGGTGATTACAAGCACCAGCTGTGACAGGTATCCTACGCAATGTGTGGAAGTTAGATGAATGTAACACATAAGTGACTTCGCCGTCCCACCCGCGAGAATAGTGCAGACTGATGTCATCAGCAGCGCCCCCTGGAGCGCGAAGATGGAGTAACACTACTTTTCTGATACAATCTCTCTCTCTCTCTCCGCTAGGGGCTCTGCCTATGGTGCCTTCGAATAAACCTTCAAGGTTGTTTCCACGACATTGTACACAGATGTGTTAAAACTTAGAATATGACTATATTAATGAAGAATTAGTCCCGTCCCTCCTACCAGAATACGACGTTGAATAAGGTCCGTAGCACACTCAGAATCTTGACATAACATGATCACACCTGAGAACAATTTTGTGCTCAGAAAATGTTACAGTCCCCCCCCTGAGTATAAGTATAGTTTGAAAGCGAGGCTTAAGCATAACATTGTGAACATCAAGCACAACGATAGTACGATTCATAACCTGCGAACTCACCTCCCGAATAAAGAGCCGCTTGAGAGAGAATAGTCCTATCCGGTAACAGTATCAACTATGGTTCATAGTCATATCTTTCAATATTATATAGGTAATACGATACATTTATCACTATACATACATTTTAATCACCGTGCTTGAATATATCCGTTCTGAAGTCTGAGTTGTAGGCAATCATTAAGCCATGTGTGATTAATGACATTAGGAAAAGACTAAACATTAAAAAAACCACGTCCAAACAAAATATTTTAACACTTTTTTTATCGATGGTGAACCATAATAATATTCATCGTTAAGCCCGGTATACACTGGCGCATTTCGCCCGATCATCTGGCGATGCCGAATATAACGTCCATTGCCTATGACGTCACCATAATTTCGTGTTACGTAACTAAACATATACAAATACAATCTGAAGTTGATTTTGCGGATTCACGCCTCTGGAAGTCGCCAGTCGTGTCCGTCGTAGTTCCACGTATAGTTTTTTGTGTATAAGAAAGTCGTTAATCTACGGTGAGGTGCATGGTGGGTACATTTTAACAATAAACCATAACGTTTGATTGAACAACGTTTTAAATATACAATAGAAGACAATACGATAACATTCATTCGGGATAATAGCCTCAGAAACCGGTGTAACGGGCTAAGACTAAGTGCAGTCGCGTGCCAGGAGGATGTGCTGCGTACGTATGTTAAAGAGCAAACACCATCGCAGTTAAAAACTTGAACTGCTCAGTTGACATATTATCGCCTGAACTTTGACGATTACGTGTGCTGCAGTGCCACTGTTGTCCGACAAACACTTGAGGGGTTACGGCGCATACTAGCTGCCGAGTTTAACACAAAGGTTGCCATTACTTACTGCATATTTGTAAACTTTTTATTATAATTGCAGTTAAATTAAGTTAATCTATAAAGTAAAGAACACAAGTACCATGGTAATGGCAGCACCAGCAGCAGCGACAGCAGCGGCAGCATTAATCTAAAAAAATTAAATAAGGATCACATTAACGGCGGCAGCAGCAGCAGCTGCAGCAGCAGCAGCAGCAGCAGCAACAGCAGCAGCGGCAGCAGCAACATACTATGCACCTGTATTGTGTTGTTGCTGTTGTTGTCTTGAATAAATGTTCATCCATTTATGCATTCATTCATATAGTATATCGTAAGAGATGTACGTTCCCTCGTGTCAGCAAGAATGACCACGTAAATTCATGCAACTCGCTTTCAGCGTCAGACCTCGTTCGCGTCTCGACCTTTGACCTTTGACCGCACCGTCGCTGAGTCGCCGAAAACATGAGTGGCGCAGTCGACGTTTTATGGCAGATTATCTGGTGCCTCCTGCTGATCTTCGTGGCCTGGTGGATTGCCTTGTTCTGCGGCTGGTTATACGTGGTCACGTCCCCGTTCCTTCCTTGTTGCGTATGTCTCAAGGAGATCTCTGATGTTTTCTGGCGAGGGATGAAGCTCGCTCTCACGTGCTCGGAGAACATCAAAGCCGCGAAGCCCCTCTTTTAATCCGCGGTCTTTGGTGTCAGAAGTGGGACGCTACGCGGTCCGTGACCTGCCGAGAAAGGCTGCTATTTGGATTGAGGGTGACGTTATGAAATAAAATGAGTTATACGTAGCTACTGGGTTTTCGTTTCATTATGGGTGAGCGCATGAATTCGCAGGGTCGTAGTTAAGATGATGCCCGATGTATGGATAGTGGGGGTTGGTCGTCACCGCGTATCGCGGGAAAATATATTGATACTGCAGCGCCACCTGTCAAATGGAACATGTATTAATGCAAAACGTTATATGTAGATTTCAGAAGCGTGCAGCATTGTGGGTAATGGCGTGGCAACCATGCCATGGCAGGTGAACTCGTGGGTGTGGTTTTTGAAGCCATTTTGGATTGTTCAAACTCACAAGTCCCACGCCTCGTTTTGATGGGGTGGTTTGAACCGGTATACCCTCTATGGTTGCTTATAAGTTGTAATACCGTCGCATATGAATGTTATTAACATCATATCGTCAGGGTAAGTAGGCCTACTAGATACGACACGCCGTTAGAAAGAGTATTACACATGATAGTGATACGTTTGTTGCCTTTATGGTCAATATTTTACACTACCTTACCATGGTACTGAAGCAACTGTTGTCATAATTACTCTATTTCGGTATCAGGCTCATACCCGCTGACCATTTAACTTCTGTCGCCAAGCACAGCAACACTAGGGCGAATGTAACACCAGAGTAGTTTCACTTATCCAACGCACTTCATCATACACGGTTTGCCGTCGTATCAATCGGTAAGATCACCTCGACACTCAATTATAGTTACTAAAGAACACTGATTTAACGGAATCTGATTATAGATCGATTTAGCTGTTGATGTTGATAGAACACAAGTTGTGACCAATAATAATATTTTGGCGGTCAGTTTTAAATATCTTACCGATGTTCCCGGCGCGGGATTGCCTAAGTCTTTCTGATGGTTACGGCGCTTATCTGTGTAGGAATTTTGTGTCCATTTTTTTTTTATTGTTTACACCGCCAAGAAAATAGTGCAAAGGCTTCCGAGCGAGGAGCGAGTCGCGTCTGGTGAGGAGAGGACGATCGACTTGACGTTTTGTCGAATGTCTGGGATAGTCCACGCATCTACGCACGCACACACGAACGCACGCATCTACCTACACACGCACGCACACACATGCAAGCACACACAAACGCACAACATACACACACCCACATATTTACTCACACACAAGCGCGCGCACAAACACACGCACACAACGACAGACACAAACACACATATACACTCACACACATAAGTATCACACACGCACGTACACACGCACGCACGCATGCATATACACACAAGCACACACACACACAAACATACACACACTCACTTATCCACACACACACACACACACACACACACACACACACACACACACACACACACACACACACACACACACACACACACACACACACACACACACACACACACACACACACACACACACACACTCGCGATGGCGTCACGTCTAAAGACATTCAGGACCGCAAACTCTAGCAGTGTGCAAAACGTCTTGTTTTTATGACAAAATGCATATTTCGTTGGTATTACTGCATTGGCATGAGAGGCCAGGTGTCCTTTGCACTCGATTGACGTGTCCACCACGACCCTCATTATTATGCCGTGGCCGGCAATTGCACGCCTCATTGTAGAAAAAATAACAAGACAAGGCGTTCAGCGCCATGATCCGAATGAAAGCGTTGACGTGAACATTCGCCTAATGAGGACCCGCCGCGATTCACATCTCTAGCACCGATCATCCGTCGCAGACGTCGCAAATAATCACGAACGCAAAACAGCTAATTCGCAACGGTATTCGTTAAAACGCGCTCGACCTGTCCAGACCTGACGTTTCGCTTATAACGACTTTCAATCGTACCGATTGTAACGTTTACTGACAATCATTCCAAGTTTGTGCGTCACATAAAATTCAAGCGTTGTGATTGGCTGTTGACGTAGAGTGACGGCATCATCGCTCAATGTGTGATATAGGCAGTGATAAACATAACACTTTTAGGTGCGAATATAAAGCGATGCTGTGTCATTGCGATTGTGATGTTCCGCCTTCTCACGTGTGCGCGAAAGCGTCGGGGCATGTATATTTGCATGACAGAGTTTCTTCGTTTTCAAATCAGCCTCGTTGTGAGTAATTGCGTCAGGTTCCGAGCACAGATACTGTACTATCCAGGCTCAGAATTAATTTAACACGAAACAGAACAAAACAAACACATCAAATTGGACGCACATCATTAATTGTGTCGTCCCAGTGTCACAGGTGTATCGTTATGTGCACCATGTATTTATGTTGGTTATCCAGGCTGTGTGTTAGACAATGTTCCGATTGAGTGCACACAATGCATGACGTCCATATACATTTATGGATATCATATCATTGCTCATGACCAAACTGAAATACAGGCGTGGCCCAGCAGCTGAATCAACTGATAGCGCAACTGCTGAATCACATTGGTAGCAGCAAGCGGTAGATAACAATTATAGCACAGGAGTTGAAGTAAGTAAGTAAGTAAGTATTTTCGGAAAATGGGTGTACTGGGCTCAAGTATCCTCTGTTAAGGATTTGGAACATGAGTATAAGTGGTGAATATGAACCCTAAACCCTGACATCTGATAAAATCAGTTTAGTCTTTTCGGGTAAATGGTCTTCCTGCAAAAAAGGGGTGAATTAAATCTAAAAAAGAGAGAAACATGTATGATTAATGGTACGTCCAAATAACGACTATCGGTCTACAACGGACACGATAATGCGTCATTATTCAACCATCGCACAGGAATGCATTCAGCCGTTACATTCCCATGTCAACAGACATTAAACAATAACCAATTGGACAAAACTGAGGATAGCAACCGGGGGTTACCCTCAAGTAAGTAAGTAACTAACTAGGAAAGTTTCCAGAAACAACAAAAAATACGCATTCCAATATTACAACGTACACCACGTGCAACGTATGAACACTGATGTAAACAATAGTGATGGTGGAAAGGGGGCAAACAGAAGTATGATACTCATCACTGGTTCGACCTCAACCAGTACAGGTACTGGTGCCATAAATATAATATTGTACAATAAATATAAATTATAATTCTACACCTACTGCACACAGCGCCTACGAAATATAATGTCTGAATAACAACGGTACTGCAGCAATTTAATAAAAATGATAGCGCAGCAGTTAAAATAGAACATACCAACAACGTCATACTGATGTGCATACATTAAAACTGAGGGTAATTATCTTATATAAATATAAACAATCACGTGATTATTGTATTCAATGCAACGTGTTGACAATTTATTATTAAAGTGAAAGTAACTATGTATTCGTAATTGATGATTTGCCCTTTACGTAGCGCTGTAATTGATTGATTGATTGATTGATTGATTGTTTATATAGGATCAACATTGTAAAAAAATGGTGTTCAATGTGTACAACACGTGCTAAGTATGTACACACACAACACTATTACACGAATACAATATAGAATACAACGTTCTACATGCACCAGTCATCATATGTAATGCACCGTAACGGTGAACTGATGATATACAACAGTCATCATATGTAATACACCGTAACGGTGAACTGATGATATACAACAGTCATCATATGTAATACACCGTAACGGTGAACTGATGATATACAACAGTCATCATATGTAATACACCGTAACGGTGAACTGATGATATACAAAAGTCATCATATGTAATACACCGTAACGGTGAACTGATGATATACAACAGTCATCATATGTAATACACCGTAACGGTGAACTGATGATATACAACAGTCATCATATGTAATACACCGTAACGGTGAACTGATGATATACAACAGTCATCATATGTAATACACCGTAACGGTGAACTGATGATATACAACAGTCATCATATGTAATACACCGTAACGGTGAACTGATGATATACAACAGTCATCATATGTAATACACCGTAACGGTGAACTGATGATATACAACAGTCATCATATGTAATACACCGTAACGGTGAACTGATGATATACAACAGTCATCATATGTAATACACCGTAACGGTGAACTGATGATATACAACAGTCATCATATGTAATGCACCGCAAAGGTGAACTGATGATATACAACAGTCATCATATGTAATACACCGCAACGGTGAACTGATGATATACAACAGTCATCATATGTAATACACCGTAACGGTGAACTGATGATATACAACAGTCATCATATGTAATACACCGTAACGGTGAACTGATGGTATACAACAGTCATCATATGTAATACACCGTAACGGTGAACTGATGATATACAACAGTCATCATATGTAATACACCGTAACGGTGAACTGATGATATACAACAGTCATCATATGTAATACACCGTAACGGTGAACTGATGATATACAACAGTCATCATATGTAATGCACCGTAACGGTGAACTGATGATATACAACAGTCATCATATGTAATGCACCGTAACGGTGAACTGATGATATACAACAGTCATCATATGTAATGCACCGCAACGGTGAACTGATGATATACAACAGTCATCATATGTAATACACCGTAACGGTGAACTGATGATATACAACAGTCATCATATGTAATACACCGTAACGGTGAACTGATGATATACAACAGTCATCATATGTAATACACCGTAACGGTGAACTGATGATATACAACAATCATCATATGTAATGCACCGTAACGGTGAACTGATGATATACAACAGTCATCATATGTAATACACCGTAACGGTGAACTGATGATATACAACAGTCATCATATGTAATACACCGTAACGGTGAACTGATGATATACAACAGTCATCATATGTAATACACCGTAACGGTGAACTGATGATATACAACAGTCATCATATGTAATGCACCGTAACGGTGAACTGATGATATACAACAGTCATCATATGTAATGCACCGTAACGGTGAACTGATGATATACAACAGTCATCATATGTAATGCACCGTAACGGTGACCTGATGATATACAACAGTCATCATATGTAATGCACCGTAACGGTGAACTGATGATATACAACAGTCATCATATGTAATGCACCGTAACGGTGAACTGATGATATACAACAGTCATCATATGTAATACACCGTAACGGTGAACTGATGATATACAACAGTCATCATATGTAATGCGCCGTAACGGTGAACTGATGATATACAACAGTCATCATATGTAATGCGCCGTAACGGTGAACTGATGATATACAATGATAATGATACACAAATATTCCAATCAAGTAGATTCCTACAAATGTCTATCGAACTACATTGCAGAATCAAAGCTTATTGTACGCACGGCTTTCCTAAATTGTATTTTGGATGTTAAGTTAACTATGCGTTCATGTAGTCGGTTCCAGATAGATACAACTCTATTGTAAACATGTTGTTTTGTTACATCAAGTTTAAAGGGTGTTGTCTGAAGTTTAAGTCCATGACCTCTTGTCGAAATGATGGTATTTATAGCACTGTTATTGCGCTAAATGAGATTGTTTCAGATATATTGACATGTACATGCATGATGTTGTATATCATTACCATATCATTATAAACCCGGCGGAGTTCGAGATCTCTAGATGAAGATATTCAAGTCTTTGTAAGTAGCCACGACTGGCATCGAATTTAGAGCGTTACTAGACCCGGCGCTGCACATTCTCTAAAGCCCGGCATACACGTAACAATGCGACTGAGTTTTAGTGTTTTTTATTTGCGACGTTTTTTTGCGAAAATGCATCGTGTATGACCCCCTCCAGGGGGCGCATACACGTTACGACGCGACTAGCGACGCGACTGGCAGCTGCGACAGGTTGACGCATGCATTCCTGTTGGTAGCGGCTGGAACTGCCGCCACTGGCTCGTGGAATCCTATGGAACTATTCGAACGTGTAGGGGTTGTCTTTGGCATTAAACTGCACCTACCTGATCATCCGACGTCGTCGGCAGAGAAGAGAACGTCGTCGTTCATGCTGGACTAGTTGCGGTTGTTAAGGCACAACGAACAATGTGCTTCTAATAGCTCTGACTCCACGAATTGTGACTTCTCGTTTTATTAAAAAGATTGATGCTTGCTCCAAAAGTTATTCATATGCTGTAATATCCATTAATTTCGCCGTACTCAAAAATTCGCCGCATTAACATATCGTGCAAGCCGCCTATGAGGTTGGTAAAACGTAATAAATAATATAAATAATAAGTTTGGTAAAAATATGTCATTAACAATACAACGTGGAACATTATCATGATAAGTTAAGTAGTAAATAAAAAAACAACAGTTACGTTCTTTTCCAGATATAATTATTACGATATTGTTAAATCGATTTGTCCTATTGCGTACGGCGAAATTGAGGTCTACCGACAGTATATATATATATACATAATTATAAATATACAAACACATACAATATTATATACTGCTTAAATATGGGCCACCGAGAGGTACAGCTAGAACCAGAGAGGTGATGTTCAAATTCCTAAAGGCAATTGACACACGGACGCTAGCGACGAAACCCAACACATCCAACTCGTTGACACAGAAACGCCCTTTCCTCTCGGCAGCTGGTCTTCAAATCCTTAATGCTATATTCTTTTATTGTGGAATCAAACAAACAAGGCCTCTCCTGCCAGAGATCTGTGAATATGTTTTCTAAATTTCCGTCCCAAAGAATGGTTGCTGCCATTTTCTCTATTTCTGGGACAGTCCCAAGACTTCTAGGAAGCTCCTGATTGGCTAAGTGCCTCAAGGTCTTTTGGAACGCAAAAAAATGCGTCGCAGACTATTGTATCGGCATTCACGTAACGACGCGACTCGCCGACAGCGGTTTGTCTGCGACTACGTGTTTTTAATATCAAACATGTTTGATATTCTACGACGCGTTAAAAACTGGTTAAAGACTGCCCTCAAGACAAGCGTTGTGTCGCAAGGGGTGGGTATGCACGTAACGACTCAGAGTCGCAGACGCGTCTAAGACACCAAAACTCAGTCGCGTCGTTACGTGTATGCCGGGCTTTACATGCCCAAGTAGTGCCTAGCTGGTATTTATGGGTTTCACACAGTAGAACAATATTCCAGCACTGGGCGCACAACAGATCTATATGCTTTAACGAGAGCACAAGCATCAGCCGTATTAAAACAACGGAAATAACATTGATTGCGCTGTATGTTTTGTGAGAAATAGACAAAATGTTCTGCTTAAATAAACATTTATCATCCACTGTAACACCAATATCTCGCTATGCGTTAACGTTAACAAGCTGTACACGTTTCAGATGATAGGTAGCCGGGATACTATTTCCTATCGTCAGTACACAGCATTTATGTTCAGCCAGTTGAAGCTGCCACCGGTCAGCTCCGGTCGGCCCAAACCACGAATTTATTAAGCCACTTCATTGCTACACTGTCATTCCTGTTTAGTCGGTTTAAGTATTGTCATAATCTGATAGGTCCTAAATGTCATTGTTAATCAGGTATATTTATATAACTGATAATGAAGCTATTGTGCACGCCGTTTAAAGGGTGTTCAATGAAATATGTCGTGTAGTGTGTATTCATCGGTGCGTGTTTCGTAACACGTGTTCGTTTAGCGTGTGTTCACCTCAGCGTGTCGTGTAGCATGTGTTCACAATAAGATGTCCTGTGGAATGTGTATAAATACATAGCGTCGAACATATATAGCATGTGTTCACCCGAGCATGTCGTGTTACAGGTGATGGCGACGACGTCAGTGTTCTTCATCGTCGTATCGATCCTCTCCTTCTGCCTCAAGACGCACCCGAACATGCGCGTGCCCGTCATCCAGAACATGACGATGTCGCGCGGCGACGCCAACAACACGATCTTCTGGACGCTCTCCAAGAAGCGCACGGAGCCGCACGAGGCGTTCTTCTACGTCGAGTGCACGTGCAACGCGTGGTTCACCTTCGAGATCATCATTCGCTTCATCGTGGCGCCGATCAAACTCGACTTCATTCGCGCGCCCGTCAACATCATCGACGTCGTCGCGACGCTGTCGTTCTACCTCGACTTCCTGCTGACGCGGCTGCAGAAGGAGAATGACATCCTCGAGTTCTTCAGCATCATCCGCATCATGCGCCTCTTCAAGCTGACGCGACACTCGGGCGGCCTCAAGATCCTCATACACACGTTCAAGGCGAGCGCGCACGAACTCAGCCTTCTCATCTTCTTTCTCATCCTCGGCATCGTCGTCTTCGCGTCTCTCATCTACTACGCCGAACGAATACAGTATAACCCCAAAAACGACTTCACGTCGATACCCGTCGGGCTGTGGTGGGCCATCGTCACCATGACAACGGTCGGGTACGGCGACATGGCGCCGAAGACCTACGTAGGGATGTTCGTTGGCGCCCTCTGTGCGCTCGCAGGTGTACTAACCATAGCACTTCCGGTGCCGGTCATTGTCAGTAACTTTGCGCTCTTCTACTCACACACGCAGGCGCGGGCGAAGCTGCCGAAGAAGCGGCGACGCGTGCTACCGGTCGAGGCGGTCAGGCCCAAGGCCCCGACGACGCGACACGGCATGGTGGGGCAGAACCCGCAGCAAAACCGGCGCATGAACGCTATCAAACACAATCATCCCACAGACAGCAAAATCAATCTAAACAGACTAGGTGAGTACGACGTCTCTCCCTCGCGTTGTCGTGCAGGCGACGGTCTTGTTGATACAGTGGCCTTGTCTTGTAGTGTCGGTATCTTGTATTCTTCAGTGTTGAATCGTAAATGTGACTGCGTGAGGTAAAAATACTTGCGTGATTTCAGGCGCGCAGTTGTATACAATGTTTATATGTTCACATGCTGCGGTCCTCTTGTTATCCCTACCCTAGCACATATATTACACCCGGTTGTATACAATGTTTATATGTTCACTCGCAGCGTTCCTCTCGTTATCCCTACCCTAGCACATATATTACACCCGGTTGTATACAATGTTTATATATGCACTCGCAGCGTTCCTCTCGTTATCCCTACCCTAGCACATATATTACACCCGGTTGTATACAATGTTTACATGTTCACACGCTGTGATCCTCTTGTTATCCCTACCCTAGCACATATATTACACCCGGTTGTATACAATGTTTATATATGCACTCGCAGCGTTCCTCTCGTTATCCCTACCCTAGCACATATATTACACCCGGTTGTATACAATGTTTATATGTTCACACGCTGTGATCCTCTTGTTATCCCTATCCTAGCACATATGTTACACCCGGTTGTATACATCATAGGTTGCCGTCACAACTGTGCACCCAGGTATGTCTTCTTCAACAAAACCTAAGCTATCAGTTTATTATACTGACAAATGTTACTCTTCATTCCAGTGAATCACAATAATCCAGCGGATCACTATTAAATCAGTGGATTACTGTAATCCTGTCTGATAGGCGTTCATCTGTATCGCCAACCACCGTAGGCGAGATCTGATTGTACTAAACGTACATTTACAAACGGAAACATATATTTCCGGCCAGATTGTTTTTCAGCGTCCGTCCCCGCTTGTCTTGGCATACACACCCATTCATCGCATTTTGTAGTAGTTGATTTTCCATTACCGCCTCCACTCCCCATTTTTACCCTCATTTCTCGTTTCTCTCGTCACGCAATCCTCCCATCTCAGTATCGATCGTTGTCTCTTCTACCCTCCAATCAGTAAGCACCCGACTTCTTCGTTAAACGTCCGCTTTCCATTCGTTGTCAAACCAGTTTATTGGAATCCTAATTAGCTTTCTCTTGACATTCTCTTTCACTCCAACCTCCTTCCTCAGCTCCCCCGTTCCTCACTTGTCTAGTCTACTATGTCTCGCATATATCTCCTCTCGCAGTTACTCTCTCTAACTCCCATCAGTCCATTCACTTGTGTCTATGCCTTGTATTTTGGTGCGAATTTCAGTCGCAGATTCAACGTCTGCTTTACCCAGTCAATGCTACCCACGCATTCCTGTCATACGCATGCTCTATAAATTGTTTAGCGACTTTGTGATCAGTTCTTCCTGTGGGTGTTTCGATGTTCGCGTCGTTTACTGTCATAATAACGAGAGATAGACACGAGATTGAATCAGGGCCATCCATCGGCGGGAATCTCGATTTCTAGTACGACATTCAAAGCAAACGATAATTATGCATTGGTTGTTAGCATTACAATATAAACAAATAATGAAACTTGATTAATATGAGAATGTTAGGAATGATTCACCGCTCTCGACTCGCTTACGTGTGGCAATCCTGCAACCGACTTCCAGCATCTCGCGCATGTAACGTATACCGCGTGGCCGCGTGATTACATCGAGGCAGACTGACAATAGAGAGATGTTGCTTGCAACGATGTTATCCGAGTATGAAAGTCTTATCACCGACAAGCTTGCGCACGAGTGGAATGCATTTTCTGGATCAACGATATTTGGTTCAGCTGAGAACGAGGGCTCATTAAAAGGCTAGAAAGATGCATCGGCTGCTCGTAACTTGAATTGAAGGCAAAAGAAAACAGGATGACGGAATGACAACTGGCTGGATGACGTCATAGAGTGGATATGAGTGAACTGGCAGACAAGACTTGCGTATCGCTATGTGACGTGACAACCCAGGCTATCCATTACCACGGCACCACTCGATAAGCTATACCTGGCTTACCGAACAAGGAAACAAACCAAATAGCCCTGACAGTCTTTCGAATGTGAAAAGACGGTATCATCGACGAGTTACTTAGTTAACCGCAAATAATCTGCCATGGAGAATCTTTGAAGATATACGAATTCCACGTCGAGGAGATGTTTAGATAATCCTTTACAAAGGCGGCACTGTCATCCAGAGAAACCGAACACCACGCGTCGACCAAACTCCAAGCGAACTGTGTTTAATACAGAATGATGGAATAGATTTAACCGTTTTGAGGTTGACACACTTCCCTTTCATTCCCCGTCTTCTCCTAATTCTGGGTCTCTTCTCTCATCCGGTCTTTTGATTCTTTTTCGCTCTTCCGTCTTTGCAACCACATCTTAATTCCGCCATCGTTCATCTTGCTTCTCTTTGTGTACGTGTGTTCTCCGTCATGCCTATATCGTCTTTTCTCGTAAATCGGCAAATGTATTTAAACATTCTAACACGTAAAGGAACGCATCACATCTGACCTGCTTCCTGCTCTTCCTGCTCCCTAGAATGTCAACATCCTCGTCCCTTCTTTCGTTTTGTTCCTTTCTAATGATCACTTGTTAAATGTATCACATTATATACCCTGAAGTATGTCACATATTATCTTCAAAGACATTAGCTTTCGTGTCTAAAGCGCTTTTAAAGCGCTTTGAGCAGTCCCGAGGACTGGATACTGCGCTATATAAGAACTTACTTGTTTGTCTCATTATGCTATGTCAATCGTTATCAATGCTATCTATGACATGAGCTCCCAAGTGTAGCCTGTGTCACATAAAAGTGGGTTAACAATCCATAGTCATTACAGTACCGCCGAATGCCGCTATAATGAAG
>OZ023209.1:64458061-64478423 GCA_963995525.1 Escarpia spicata | reverse complement strand
GCGTGTTTGCGTGTGCTTATGTGCGTGTGTGTACGTGTGTCCATGAGTGTGTATTTATGCTAGCGATTATGAATGTGTCGCACTTCTTTGTAAGTTTATAAACACGTATTATTTTATAAGCAAACGCACGCGCAGTGTGACAGGTCATATTGCGTGTGGAATAGAAATACGAAAACGTGATGATCGCTTAATAAAATTGAAAATGTATAACGCATCAACTGCAGTGTAAAGGAGTTAGTTTTAACCGTAACGAAAAAAGAAAAGAAAACTCTACCCCATTTAATAAAAATATTCGGTGTAAATATATAATATTGTAGCACTGTTGTATTACCTTTTCATGTTGTTGCTGCTGCTTGATGCTTACCAATGTCGTTCACCTCCATACGCTTATCCATATTGTGCACCCTTGCCCATATTGTGTACCCTTATCCATATTGTGCACCAGCAGGAGCACATTTGCCCAAAAGAAAGACACGTTTTAATGTGCGCAAATGTCCGCTGTCGCCGCGTTCAATGCTGCTGAACGTAACACGAAGTCAGTGTAGCTTTCTTTGGTGTCGGCGTTGGTGTCGGTCTATCATCATCGCGGCGCCTTTGTTCTCGCTACGGTGTCCCCATGTCGATATATTGTCGTAGCTTCAGTCATGTTGCAGCTCGATGTATCTGTGTTTGTAGCTGGTTTCGCACCACTGGTAGACCAAACAGGTATGGTACATCGCCGATGATTCTCGCATGCGGTTTCCGCTTGCCACACTTGCCACACGCAGGCGTGTCGGGCCCTCGTGTCCAATCGCCTACCCCACTTACCAATACCGTTTCCCCGAAGTGTTTAAACTAATAGCTGGTAGTCGTGTTAACGAGACACTACACGCATGTTGTGTGAAGCATTGGTTTCGGTCTAGCCGCAGCAGTGTAGCCGTGTACCTAGTGTAGATAAATGCGCATGGGTTGCAGTGAGTTGTTTACGATGTAATGCCACCGCGCGTCTACCTACTGTTTTCCGACAGTAGTGGTCGATACTGTCGGGATTTCTTGTAGTGCGGCACCGTCGTCGGGCGTGGTGTTTTTGGCTCGCTGTGTTCTGTTGTTGTTCGTTTGAACGAAGAATCTTGTCCGGGTGCGGCCTTATACTGTGTCTCTCTGTCACCACATCTGTCACCCTGGTAGGCAGACAATCTCTATCTTTGTATCGGTCTACGTCAACATAGTTCTTTGCCGCAGTCGCGAACCCTGTCACTGTTTCAGTCTCTATCTCTGCCTCAATCTCTGTTTCAGTCTCTTCTTCAATCTCAGTCTATTCCAGTCTATGTCCCATGTCTCAATCGCTATCTGCGTCTAATGTCTCAGTCTCTATTTCAGTCTCTGTCTCATGTCTCAGTCTCTATCTCTATCACTGCCTCACTCTCAGTTTCTATGTCAGTCTCTGTCTCGTGTCTCAATCTCTGCCTCAGTCTCAATCTCTGTCTCATTTTCTGTCTCAATCTCTGCCTCTGCCTCTATATCAGTCTCTGACTCTGTATCTGTCTCTATATCAATATTTATTTCAATCTCAATATCTGTCTCAGCTTCGTTGTATCATTCTCTTACCTCCTTTCAGTCAGTCCGTCTGTCTGTTTGTCTGTCTGTCCGTTTGTCTGTCTCCCCCTATCTCAACGCCTTTCTAACTCTTTGCATGTGCGCTGCGTGTGTGACATTAAATTTCACTTCGCCGGCACCAGGGTGACTCTTTAGGAGGGAAGCAACGACATAGTTGTATTAGTAGAATGTGCCAGTTGTATACCTACTATTGACTAATTGTTGTGCATGCTTGTAGAGATCCCGTGTTGTATTCTTGTCAACTTGAAACACGCACACGACTTCTCAATAACTATATTAATTAAAATCGAATCTGCGTAGAAAGATGCACGACATTAGATTAGTATTTCCTACTACAAACAACGGTCTTACTAACGTGTGATTATCGGTAGTGTTGCTTAGTTATATGCTACGTTGCTCATTCTGAAGATAAAGGTGTTTTGATGCTTGATGATTTGTAGATGTACGTGCACGTTTTATTACTGTTTCTAAGACTTCGTGCTTGTTAACAACGCTTCGAATATTTGTCGCGATTACGTTCTCGCTTGTCGATACATGACAGCACTTTCGCATTGTGTTTCTCATACAAATGCCACAGTGTCGTCTGCCAGTACATCTTTTCTACTCTATAGTGTTCACTGAGTTAATTGCCTAATGTTGTATAGAAGGATATTCTGCTTTAAGTGATAGACGTACTACGTATAGTTTTGTAATCAAGTTACGTTCGCCTGCATAACTGGACGAGTAACATATGTGGATTCAACGTAAACAGTTCATCTAAAACTAATATCGCCGTGACGTGTTTAAAAGTTCACGCACAATTCTGCGTTAAGCGTTTTGATTATAGGCCTACGGCTGCCGGAAGAAATGTTGAAAACATACATTTAGAAATTCAATCTATTTCATCGATGAGAAAGTATTAACGTATCTTAGTCGCATTTGTGAGGAAATGTTCCACACTACTTTGTATACGTCCACATGTATTTTCCTGGTTACTAAGGCGGACGTAACAATACTTTGTATACGTCCACCTGTATTTTCCTGGTTACTAAGGTGGACGTAACAATACTTTGTCCACGTCCACCTGTATTTTCCTGGTTACTAAGGCGGACGTAACAATACTTTGTATACGTCCACCTGTATTTTCCTGGTTACTAAGGCGGACGTAACAATACTTTGTATACGTCCACCTGTATTTTCCTGGTTACTAAGGCGGACGTAACAATACTTTGTCCACGTCCACCTGTATTTTTCTGGTTACTAAGGCGGACGTAACAATACTTTGTACACGTCCACCTGTATTTTCCTGGTTACTAAGGCGGACGTAACAATACTTTGTATACGTCCACCTGTATTTTCCTGGTTACTAAGGCGGACGTAACAATACTTTGTCCACGTCCACCTGTATTTTCCTGGTTACTAAGGCGGACGTAACAATACTTTGTATACGTCCACCTGTATTTTCCTGGTTACTAAGGCGGACGTAACAATACTTTGTATACGTCCACCTGTATTTTCCTGGTTACTAAGGCGGACGTAACAATACTTTGTCCACGTCCACCTGTATTTTTCTGGTTACTAAGGCGGACGTAACAATACTTTGTACACGTCCACCTGTATTTTCCTGGTTACTAAGGCGGACGTAACAATACTTTGTATACGTCCACCTGTATTTTCCTGGTTACTAAGGCGGACGTAACAATACTTTGTATACGTCCACCTGTATTTTCCTGGTTACTAAGGCGGACGTAACAATACTTTGTATACGTCCACCTGTATTTTCCTGGTTACTAAGGCGGACGTAACAATACTTTGTCCACGTCCACCTGTATTTTTCTGGTTACTAAGGCGGACGTAACAATACTTTGTACACGTCCACCTGTATTTTCCTGGTTACTAAGGCGGACGTAACAATACTTTGTATACGTCCACCTGTATTTTCCTGGTTACTAAGGCGGACGTAACAATACTTTGTCCACGTCCACCTGTATTTTCCTGGTTACTAAGGCGGACGTAACAATACTTTGTATACGTCCACCTGTATTTTCCTGGTTACTAAGGCGGACGTAACAATACTTTGTATACGTCCACCTGTATTTTCCTGGTTACTAAGGCGGACGTAACAATACTTTGTCCACGTCCACCTGTATTTTTCTGGTTACTAAGGCGGACGTAACAATACTTTGTACACGTCCACCTGTATTTTCCTGGTTACTAAGGCGGACGTAACAATACTTTGTATACGTCCACCTGTATTTTCCTGGTTACTAAGGCGGACGTAACAATACTTTGTCCACGTCCACCTGTATTTTCCTGGTTACTAAGGTGGACGTAACAATAACTTTTCACCTTGCAGCTAGATTCCTAGCTGTATTCTTCGGATAAGTAGAGTTTGCAGAAGGCACAATAGATAACGTCTGCTGCTCCGTCGGAAATTTAAATGTATCGCTCGTCTTGTTTTAGGATAATATGGTATACAGTCTCAACTATTTATTATTCCCTGCAACATGCTAGCTTTTTCGTACATTTGAGCTATTTAGGTTTGATAAAATCGTTGGACAATATACTAGACTATTTTTAGACTGCACCGGCGAAAATATGTAAAAGTGGTTTATATTATAACAAAGTTATTCCACATTCACAATATTTACCCGATGAAACGATCAAAGTAGAGAGTTTTGACGGTATCCACAAAGGTAGTTGTTTAATTAGACCGGCTGCGCACGTTACTAATTAGTGCCGAAATTTTATTCGATTAGAGCAAGTTCGTTCTGTTAATCTCTCAACAAAACGACTAGCTGAGTTATTTTGATTGAGGTAAAGTCAATTTTACTGACCGTTATGCAACTCAAGTGAAAATCACGATTTCAGTGTTTAAGATTAGCATCGTTCGAAATAAAGAATATTTCAGAAAACGTCTCCGGTCCACATTTAAAGTAAACAACTATTACTATTGCCTACTGCCTTCTGCATATATGCGCACTGAAATAACGACGAAATACTGCACTGCGTGTTTGCGTCTGTCTATACGAGTAGTGTGTACCTATATCAGCGGTATTTAACCTGGGGGTAATTACCCCTTGGGGGTAATTCGAGTTTTTTGGGGGGTATCGGAAGCTTTTTGAAGTATGGACCTTTCAGTAATAAATTCAACATGATAACGCACTTATAGCACACTCCATTGAATATATGTCGTGGAATGACGTACTTGAAGTTACGAACACCGCATACTGAAAGTAAGAGCTCCCTAGCAATCAGAGAGGATCTCATCCAGCCATGCCTCTGTCTCATCCTTGGCGAGGAACAAGCTAGGGAAACAAATCAACCAGATATCACTTTTGGACACAACTGGAACAGTGGAAATTTTATATGTGAGACAGATATTGGATAACGCCGTTTTAGGTGCGGAAGTGTTAGCAAATCCTTTAATTCTTTGCGCTTCAAGTGAATGAATCAACATTATATTGTCTGTCGAGCTCAATTGCTTGTACCTGAAAAACGAGTCTGTAAAAGACGATTGTATGATATCTGAATTGTTTACCACGGAGTGCCACGAACCCCACAATTATCATTGCATATGAAGAGGTTGGAGTCGATTTCCGTGTTCTCCTCTTGGAGGATCGCTGGTTATCATGGGGACAGGATTCATTATGTGTTCGAATTAAGGGAGCAAAATCATCATGCTCATGGAAGGGAGTGAAACGCTACGTACCAAACCTTCAGGTGACGATGTCATATGGAGGCGATACATGTATTATAAAGCTGGGCTGCACATCTTTTAGTGAACCACTCACAAGAAAGGAATGTGATACATTTTCTCACAGCTCAATGCTCCCTTCGCAAAGGAAGTGTTACCAACATGAAGTTCAAGGTAATGAGGTCTCCATATTCTCCAAACTGCCAACGCCACTTGAAGAGAACAAAGAACAGTGTCCTTTTGCTGATTATATCATGTGCCCATGTGTTCCACGGAAGAGGTCATCATTGGATATTTCCCAAGTCTTGAACACAGTGAGAAGAATGCGTGGGTATTGATATGTTTTTAGTGGACGAAGCAGTCGTCAAAGATAAATGTCAAGTTCCTTGGCTTGCGAGAAGATATCACGCTGAAAGAAGACTTTCAGGATTCTGGCCTCGGAACTTTCTGACAAAAGGCTGGTGGTGAATACCCAGTTTACTGTTACGGGGCTCTCACATTCCTTTTCCCAATGTAATGCTGTAGATGACTGGTATTTCTAAAAGGACCAACAATAAAACTATGTCACGAAATATATTGGATTTTGCTGACGACCTGCGATGTGCTCTTGCTGTGACAAAGCCTCGAATTTCAAAGCTCATCAAAATACTTGAACCACACACTTGTACTTTTATTTGTCAAATATTGCTTGTCATACGGTTGATCTTATTTAAAGGTTAAGAAGCCAATGTATAGCTAATGCTAAAACAAATTATTTTACCAATAAATATGTCAATTATGCAACTACATGTTCTTTCAAAATAGTCTTTTTCTCGAATTTAGTATTTAAAAATGGAGGGGTAATCACGGTGTTGTCCGCTGGCTCAAGGGGTAACAATGCCAAAAAGGTTAAATGCCGCTGACGTATATGAACGTGCTAACGCATTCTTGTATTCCTAGCGGTATCTGCACTTTACGCGTACACGTAATGACGTACGCGTCTGTATCTACACGTGTGTTTCTCCTAACCATCTGTTTCTCTCTAGCGTAGGCAGCGCGTTTGATGTTGTTTGATGTTGTCTTCTCATTGCTGTTTCGTAGGATCTGGAGACGAGTCGGTCCCAATGTTGACGATAAATCACTCGGACCGGGAAGATTCCCTGTCCGTCAACCCCCATTCCCTCGGAGACACGGTCGAGCCTTCCCCGTCTCCCCGACCTCTGGTCGATTTAAGTCCCAACCTCGGCGAGACCCCGCCCTGCGCGGCTGGGGCGATTTGTCCCACGGCAACGTCTCCCGTCAGGTCCTCTGGTTCGTACAACTCCTTACATGGTTACATGAACATCGTCACTGTGCACGTGCATCGGACGTGCACGCCGAACCGCGCACGTGTCAGCATGCGGCTGACATCAGCATGAATGCGTCCGCCGATGTTACGCCGTTTACACGAATGCATTCATCCGTGTGGCGCACGTAACATAGGTAGCTCACGTGAATGCATTTCACTCACGCCTTACACGTCATTCACGTTTATTGTTGCCCCGTGTGACAGACTTCCCGGTTAGTTACATCTAGCGCGACACAAATGCATGGTTGTTCGTCGGGGCAGGAATCGTGGTGATTTCAAGGTGATTTTATTTCTTTATAATCTGCGAAAACGCCGGTGTTATGTTTCTTTTGTTGTAGTGGTAGCAAAGCAAATACCGAGCAGTTAGTATAAAATAAACAAACATACACACACACACACACACACACACACACACACACACACACACACACACACACACACGCAAACAATGGAATTATTTTCTATTTAATTTTGGGAATAATGGTAATTTATATTCCGTCCATTTTTTAAAGTATATAAATAATGGCAAATTCTGAAAAGATAACCTATTTGAATCATCTCCAATTTAACAAATTACATACACTTCACTCGCTTATCGTTAATTCTTCATAGAAAAAAAACAATTTATATAGTAGTCGTGAACACCTCACTCTATTTAGTGCTCCCCGTTGCTGCGTTTTGTCATTGTCGGCATGTGCACGGTTTGGGGAACCGGAAGTTTCGGGAACCGGAAGTCTCGCGTGCGCGAGGTTTGTTCGTTGGGTGCTCGCTGCGTCTGCGCGCTGCTGGGCAATGTGCCACTCTCTGTTGCTTCTTAGGCTTCTTGCATCCTACACAGCTTCTTCTTTGTTTGTATTCACACCGCCGGAAGCCTACAACATAGTCCAACTACACAGGTGGCGGGCGAATAGTCTTGCTGAATTTGCTGTGGTGCATGATGTAGTGAAATCTTGGTTTCCGACCCCAGTTTCTTGTAGCATTGTCGCTGCGTGACATAGCTATCGTCTTAGACGACATTGGTGGCTGCAGCATGTTGGGCACTTTGGCAGGTCGACTCCGTCACGACGCATGCGCATAGACGGGGTGGTGGATGTCGGGATTGGAAGTACCGCGAACATGTCCCATAACAAGTGCATTTGTGGTATTTAATGCCCTGCATGTGGTCGTGTAACGAACTGTTTATTTATATTGAAACTGCACTGGGCGGTATACGATGTACCACAGACAATAGTAAATCTAACCTGCGAATTTCTTAGCTCGTGACGACGTGCTTATTCATGTGTAAATATCCTATTTCGCAAAGGTGCATAGCTGAATCTGGAAATCCATGAATTCACACTGTAATAATGTATTTAAAAGCCACGAAATAACAACGTTCAGCCGTCATTGTTATTTTGTAATTCAGCATATATACCGTCTTCCGTGTGGAGATTATCAGCGTACTAATATTCACTTATTTGAAATTCTTACGCATTTCGTTTCATGTCGTACGTCTTTGCCTAAGTACTGGCACAGAAGTCGATTATACTATCACGTGTACACAGGTAACAGTAAACACGTATGCTCCAGATGGACAAACGACAAATACAACCGTGTCAAATGTGGCGCCGCCTACCGGCAACGCGTCGAATACGACGACGTCGTTCAATACAGACTTCTCACCAAAACCAGGTAAGCGTCACGGTCCATGCGGATCACAGGCGCTATCACGTGATACGTGTGTTTCTCTGGTTTCTGTTTGCGTTTGAGGTAGACGAATGACATGTCATGGACTGTGAGACGTCCCTCCGTTTGGTAACATATTTGACGATGGTTACATTTATAATGTGCAGGTACGTTTCTTACTTGAGATTATCTGCCCAGATCGTGAAAAAGTCGTTACCAGATCGTGACCAAGTCGTCAACAGGTCGATACTAAATCATGATCAAGTCATGTCCAGGTCGTACCAACGCGGGAACTTTGTGTCTATGACCAGATGTGACCTGATTGTAATCACGTCATAACCAACTTTATAGAATCACAGAATTGCAAACCGTTGAAAACATTTCAACACAAATAGCATTGGTAAACAAACCCCTTGGTGTATCATTACATCTGTCGAGACTCTTGCTTGAATGTGATGGATTTTTGTTGTGAATGTGCAATCCCAGCCGAAAAAACCTACCCTTCCCCCAACAAAACTAACCAAGCTACGCATCCTCTCCCGTCTCCCTGTGTAATGCGCGTGTCCTTGTCTGACGCGTGTGTTCTTGTCAGACACGTGTGTTCTTGTGTGACGCGTGTGTTCTTGTCTGACGCATGTGTTTTTTGTATGACGCATGTGTTCTGGTCTGACGCGTGTGTTCTTGTCTAACGCGGGTGTTCTTGTCTGACGCGTGTGTTCTTGTTTGACGCGTGTGTTCTGGTCTGACGCGTGTGTTCATGTCTAACGCGTGTGGTCTTGTCTGACGCGTGTGTTCTTGTCAGACACGTGTGTTCTTGTGTGACGCGTGTGTTCATATCAGACGCGTGTGTTCTGGTCTGACGCGTGTGTTCTTGTCTGACGCGTGTGTTCTTGTCTGACGCGTGTGTTCTTGTCTGACGCGTGTGTTCTTGTCTGACGCGTGTGTTCATGTCTAACGCGTGTGTTCTTGTCTGATGCACGTGTTCTTGTCTGATGCACGTGTTCTTGTCTAACGCATGCGTTCTTGTCTAACGCGTGTGTTCTGGTCTGACGCGTGTGTTTTTGTCTGACGCATGTGTTTTTGTCTAACGCGTGTGTTCTTGTCTGGCGCGGTGTTTCTTGTCTGACGCATGTGTTGTTTTCTGACGCGTGTGTTCTTTTCTAACGCGTGTGTTCTTGTCTGACGCGTGTGTTCTTGTCTGATGCACGTGTTCTTGTCTAACGCATGCGTTCTTGTCTAACGCGTGTGTTCTGGTCTGACGCGTGTGTTGTTGTCTGACGCATGTGTTTTTGTCTAACGCGTGTGTTCTTGTCTGGCGCGGTGTTTCTTGTCTGACGCATGTGTTCTTGTCTGACGCATGTGTTCCTTTCTGACGCGTGTGTTCTTTTCTGACACGTGTGTTCTTGTCTGGCGCGTGGGTTTTTGTCTGACGCATGTGTTCTTTTCTTACGCGTGTGTTCTTGTCTGACGGGTGTGTTCTTGTCTGACGGGTGTGTTCTTGTCTGACGGGTGTGTTCTTGTCTGACGGGTGTGTTCTGCTTGCAGCGACGGTGCTGGAAGACAATAACTCCAACTCGCCGAAGACGGACGGCGGGGCTTGTGCGGCCCGGTCCCCGACGGGAGCAACGACGCCGACATCAACGAAGGGTCACAAACTCGGCGACCCACAACACTACTCTCCCAACAGCACCCTCGTCACCGTCAACATGTAATGTGACGATATCTGTATACACCGACATGCGGACTGCACTGTTGGAATGCCAACCGTCTTTGGCGGTGATTGTCTGAACGGGACGCGCCTGGTACGTGACATGTGACACGAACATGGACTTATAGCGACCCACGATTATTTGCTCTGAAAAAGGCACAAATGTAGCCATGTCGCATCGTTCTTGGTCGCTAGATGGTAGCAGCGATATAACGCCGCGAAACTTCCGCAGTGCTTTTACCGGAACTACATCGATTCGACTGCAACATCCGCCTCCTCGGCAAATCCCTCCGCTCAATGGGGTCACGCGGTTTGATGGTTTCCCAGAACTGTGGATTTTTCCACATGTGGGCCGCCACGTAATTCCGAATGTGTATATTGTCACCTTCGAAACAAAACATGCTTTGTTAATAATTCAAATCCGTTGTTACCATAGAGAGCAAAACAAACAATCTGCACCGATCGACCAAGATGCTTACAAAGAAAGAGCACAATCGAAAATGCTACGATATTGGAGCAAACAGAGCTTGCAGCACGAGAGACTACAGGGTATGGCGCGATGTGGCGGCCAGTGATGGAATTAAAAGGGAAAGTGTACATATTGAAGGCGTTATGGATTTATTTTCCAGTGAAAACTGCCTTATATTTGCGCCGCTACCGAGCAGACGCGGCACTTGCTCAAACCTGTACGATAATAGATACTGCACATCGTCGGACGTGGATGAGTAACAAACATCATGGAACGTGTCAGTCCCGGGAAGGGAGCGTCTCATATCGTCAAGTAGCCCGTCACTACAACCGTGACGCAGTCGTGGCACCGATATGTCTACACTCGGATCATACAAGCCAGGTGTCGCTCAATTTCGGTATGACACCCAGACGATCTTCTTCGGGCGTTTGATGACAGAAAAAGGGAAACGCATTTGGAGATCGACGTTCAGTAAACGTGTTTTCAAGATGCTGCCTCACGGTCAAGGAATCGGACCCTTTATTTGGGCACTGTCCATCGAACAGCGCACGCGCGGTATCGTCTTTGAACCGCGCTAGCCAAAGCATCACGTCTATTTGCACAACGGTCAAACGCGTCACGTGGCCAAACTAATAATTAATACTTCGTTGCACGTTTACCGTTTTACTTGACGTTACACGCAGCTTGGCATACTGGGACCACGCGAGAAATTGCGAGAGGCACCGACAAGCTGGATATCATTTGACGACATTCACACATGACTGGTGTTTTGGGCTGTGTTGTCCTCAACATTGCGCCGCCGTACGACGTTAACCAAATATTCATCCAGTGGGCTGACCAGATATCTATCTAAGTTGTACGTTTCTCTCCACTACGTTATATCTAAGTCGTTTACAACGGTACGGCAACGTCGGCGATTGCACGCTATGGTTGCGTACCTATGTCAAACACCGCTATGTATGTCACAACGTTGCAGCTTTTTTTATCACTAGTGACGTCACGTGGTTCTAGTCAGACGGATAAATTTTTCTTTCTCATTTCTTCACTCATTCATGATTATTAATTATTTTCCCTCGTCTAGCGTTATGTGAAATCGGGTGTGTGTTCGCGTGTGACAGCGTGTAGCAAAAACCCTAGACGAAATGAATGTGTAGTTCCAAACGATCACAATTCAGCCGAAGACCCAGATAAACCGTAGGCGTGGACTTGGTCAATCTCGCTAACAATATCGAATCGTGTTGTTGTGTTTGCGTTTTAAGTAGGAATTGTCGATAAATGTTAGGGATTTATTTCTATTAAAAACAAAACTACAACTGGCATTTTAAGAGTAGAGATACATTTCCAACATTGTGCGATATTTCACCCACTCTCAAGTCCCGACGAAGTTCTAACGGGCTACTCACGGGTGGTACTATGAATTTGTGTATATTGTTTTATGTATGTAAGCTGACTTGCGTACATTTTGACAGGGGTTAATTTATACTGCTCGTTTTCGTCATTTTTCACCATTTCGAGCTGTAAAGATGTGATTTAACTTACGAGGGGTAAACAACGAATTTACCTCAATAAGTAGTACCTCGTTAGAAAGGCATTTTAAAGTAAAATACAATGGGAGCAGGTTTTCTTTAAATAAGCTGTAAACATCAATTACCACCAGTGTGAGCGACCGCCATGCTGTGAAAGACTTGACTGCTTCGATTACCCAGAGGCCGCACTGAGGCGCCACTGTTTGTCGTTCCTACAGACTCCGTAACGAGGCGCCACTATCCGTCGACCCTAGAGATCCCGAGGACTATTGTTATTTTCACCGTGACGAAAGCGATTGATTATCCTGAATCAAGGTAATCAATTAAATTTACTCTGGTGCTAAGTCACTAAATCAGATCATTCATTGTTTAAAATTGATACGACGCATTCACACCAACTCTTAATTCCGAATATGTTGAAACAAATCACATTCACAAAAATAAAACTGAATTGCAAACGATAGCCTTCTAATCCTCTATAAGCAAACGTGTTCGAGCACTTTTATGTTTCTTTAAAATATTAGAAACGTAATTGCGTTATGTAAAAACATTAGTCTTATAATACCGTTGCATTAAATGTATTTTAATCGTACACGTGAATACAGGGTCAGTCGCGGAAATGTTATGCCATATAACAAATGCTCAGTAATTGCGCCATTTATCACCAGACGCTCTTTCTCGCCGAAGTCACGCTGCTAGAGTCGGCTAAACGAGACTACCTGCTTGTATGTCACGTGTCGAAGTTGACATCTCGCACAACAACGACACTTGCTTTACTGCGCCATACATCATATTACAGTTATCGGTACAATATGAAAGAGACAAAATACTCATTTCCAATTACAATAACAGGACTTTGCCGAGAACGTATCCAGAACAACACGCGGTGTTATCTTACACATGTGAGAAATTACACAGTTTTAATGTGTTACAAACAAAATATACTTGTCCCAAACGCAATATGGTAATATGCTGAACCGCTCCCATTAACAGTAATGAAAATAAGAAATATATACGTCACCAGGAAAGAAAGCCGGAGTGTATCGTACTAAGCACTGTGCAGCGTATATAACTGAGTTTCTTCCTGAAGACATTATGACAAACGAAGGAAACTTACTGTTTAACTTTTCTATTCTACACAGAAACGTGGGCACACGGTGTATGACGTCATTGTATACTTTCGAACCCTGGCAACAAAATACAGTTACACGTTAACTTTATTGAACATTCTTCAGGATAGTTCGTTTTCAAATTAGAAACTTTCATTTTTCATATCCAAGAATCATGTTAAATTACCTGGTAGAGGCTTTCGTTGACGTGTCACGCCGACTTCATCAGTACCTATGACGCTGAATGACGTCATCGTACACGTGAGGCAGTTCGTAATTGCCCTCGTCTCTGTTGATGGGTGTTTTGGTTTTTCTGATCCAGATGGCTTCTTTGATATGCCGAATCCTTCTGTTGGGTTCTTTGTCTACAATTTTCACTCCCTCCCAGTCTATGATATGGTTTTCAGTTGTTGTATGGTCTGTAAGGGCGGATTTATTGATGGTAGACATCAATCTTTTTTTCCCGCTCCTTGTGTATTTCTCATTTTTCGTGTTGTCTACGTCCTTTCTGTGTTCCTCCAGTCTTGTTTTGAGTAGTCTTCCTGTCTCCCCAATGTACTCAGCACCACAATTCTTGCACGGTATTTGGTACACCAGTTCGCCCTGTTCTTCTAGCTGTACTTTGTCCTTGGGGTGTACCAACAGGTGCCTGAGGGTGGTGTGGGGACGCATGGCCGTTGCTACTCCATACTTTTTCAGTACTCGATGTACTCTCTCTGAGACCCCCTCTATGTATGGGATGACTACTTGGCTCCGAAAGTTTTTGTCCTTAGTCTTTTTGTTGGTCTTTTTCTTCTTACTGCTATCTGTCACCTTTTTCAAGGCCCACGACGGATAGCCACATACTCTTAGAGCTCCTCTCAGGTGTTCCACCTCTTCTTTCTTGTCCCCCTCCTCCGAAGTTATTGTCTCACACCTGTTCATAAGGGTTCTGACAACTCCCAACTTCTGATGTTTGGGGTGGTGGGATGCAAAATTCAGGTATTGGTCAGTGTGCGTCTTCTTCCTGTACACTGTGGACTTCACACTGCCATCTTCCTTTCTGGTGAACTTTGCATCCAAGAAGGGCATGCTGTTGTTCTCTTCGTCTTCTTCCCGCGTGAAAATGATGCTACCTGTGGGGTCTACAGTGTTCATGTGTTGTTGTAATTTCTTTGCCTTTCCTGTGTGCACCAGGCACATTACATCGTCCACATATCGCTTCAAGTTTCTCGGTTGGCAATCGACTGGTGCTGTGGCTATGATTTTCTGCTCCAGGTCCTCCATGTACAGGTTCACAACAATGGGGGACACTGGACTGCCCATGGCTACCCCAAACTTCTGTTGGTAAATTTCTCCTCCAAATCTGAAGTATGTCGTCTCCAAGACAAATTTCAACAACTCCATGATGTCGTCTACGTTTATATTTGTTCTCTTCTTTAGTGTCTTGTCATTCTCTAGTCTTTTTCTGATGACTTTGCAAGCTTCTCTGATTGGGGTCTTCGTGCACAGTGACACAACGTCATATGACACAAATGACGTCATTCAGCGTCATAGGTACTGATGAAGTCGGCGTGACACGTCAACGGAAGCCTCTACCAGGTAATTTAACATGATTCTTGGATATGAAAAATGAAAGTTTCAAATTTTACACGTTAACTTATTTCATGGAATATAACTGTATTTAGTGATGCAGATACAGATACATATATTTTATTGCCATGATTAACATAAAATGCATGTAAATTAGGAATGTGTTTTGGTGATAAAGCATACAATCACATCAAACATACCACGAACATACAATAACAAATAAAATAAATATAATTTAAAAAATTTAGTCTAAAATTGTCTTAAAATACCCAGTAATATTGATAGGTTAAACTAAAACTAACACATCAAAGAAGTATAAAACACACTTGGCAAAATTAACATTCCATTGTCTCCATCTATCACAAAATATATATGTAATCCCCAATAAGGCAGCCACGGCACGGGGAAAGAAATTGTCTCGGAAGCGATTTGCCTTAGCAGGACGATGATGACGCACACATTAAATGGTATATCGGCAAGTGCAACTTTAAGTTCTTATATAGTTCGGTATCCAGACCTTAATATCACTACAAGTGCCCTTCACCCCCAGCAGACCTGTTCATAAAAAACACCAATCGACTACTCTCGGAAGAATTCAGCCACACCACAATTGCCGCGCGAAAACGATACATTTGCATTCCTCTACCGATGATTACAGCTAAGTAATTATCTACACAGCAGTGTGAACGAAAGCAACGTAGAACTAACGAAATTGCACACGTTCCGAATCGGCAGCAAGAAGATAGGAACCCTGATCCTCTCTGAGAGGATAAGAAGTCAAACTAACGGAATTATTGTTGTACGCCAACACGCTTTATTTTACACACACGCACAAGCGAATGCAGACGCTCATCCCTACGCACATGCGCACGCGAAGACCGCGCGCACATGCACGCGCACGCAGAAGCACACGGTCACGCACACGTCGACGCACACCTCATCCACATGCACACAAGATGCGCACGCACCCCCCAACACACAATGTTCCCCCAAACAAACGTGTTTCTTCCACTTTCCTCCGGAAGAAAATGAGTCTTCTGGGATGAAATCACGCCAGAGCAATAACTCGCTTGACTCGAATGTAGCAATATTTCACTTGTCCCATTGGACCACAACACCAGCAGGCGCCAGCACGACAGCGCAAAGGGCCAATGTCACAGCCGATCACTTCCCTGTAGCTCAATCATGTTATAGGTCTGTCTACTGGGCGATTGCATTCAATTACTTCCCTGCTCCTCTGTGCTCAGAAAACTTTTAAATATCAAAATATATTACAAAAGAATACTAAATTAACCAGCCAGTGGAACAACTCGAAGAACAACATAATATATATTGTGCTAACCTGGAAGTAAATGGTTTAAGAACGTGTCAAGATTTCGCGAGGAGAGGCGAATAAACAGATCAGATACGATATGGAATCAATGGAAAGAGGCACAATTAGCATCCTACTCTTTGGATGACGAGAGAAGGTCACAACAAGAGCCACATATGGTAGACAAGGATGCTACAAGAAAACACAAGCACAAAAGTAAGTTCGTATATAGCGTAGTATCCATTCCTTAGGAATGCTCAAAGCTCGTTACGCTTTACTCCCTGGAAGACCTGTTCAATCGAACAGCATCTCGATTTCTCTGGGAAGCATTCAGACACGCTGCGATTAATGCGCGAAGACTATTCGTGCACAAATATCCACCACTGTCTACAGCCAGGCACTCATTCATACAGCTGAGTGAACTGAAACAACGTAAAGTGAACGAATTTGCCCAAGGTTCGACACAGTTACATAGGATTCGAACCGATTGAGAGCCGGATGCTCCATCCACTGTGCCACTTCGCTCCACGCGGTAGTGTGATGTATTACTCTACTTCATTCTTACGCACTCAGCCAACAACATGTTTTAAATATGTGGAGAACAACTTTCAAATCTGATAGACTTTAACAGTTAAACACTCGTTTGCTTAATCAAGCGCACGGTAAATTACTGGACGGTGTGGCAGTTCATATGATGCAATTGACTTGTGCAGAAATGCAGAAACATGAACAACCGTGCGTAACTGATGCGATAAACGAATAACTAACAGTTTCGAGGATATAGTAAAGGGAAAGTTGCCTTACGAATTGTCCGATATACACCTGTATGCAGCACTGTTCAATATAGCCGGACAGTATCCTTATTCACCGTTTCATTTTTTTTCTTATTCGTCTCGTTTCATGGTAATTTAGCGTAGGAATACAAACATGTTCACGTTCTGTCATACAGCAGTGTTCGTTTGCTGAGCAGTGAAGCGGTTCTGGCGAGATATAGGCCTATGTGACTTTTGTGAGTTTTCTCCATGAAATTGACGGGCCGTGCAATTAGCTAGAACAGCGGTTCCAAATCGTTTTCTACACGCGTACCCCCTGACGCCTGAGACGATCGTCAGGGTACCCCCATCATCTAAACATAAAATATACAGGCTCTATAAAACAATACTCTATACTTGGTTCAACAACAACACATAATCTTAGTAATAAGATAAACGAATGCTTACGTCAAATTTATAATAAAAAATAAAAAAAACTACAGGGAAGGGCTACCCTTTTAAAAATCGGATACACAATTCTGGAAGTAATTTTGGACAGGAAGAGTCGGACTCGATGTTTAGTCTTCTTGCAGAATAACGACGAGAATCCGAGTTCACATAAATAGATGGACGGAAAATTAGCAATGGCCTCACGGACACATCAGAGACAGTCGGATACGACACGTCCATCTTAGACGAGAACTTGGCCAGGAGAAGATACCGAAGCGCATCAAGGGAAACGTCCTCCTGACTTCATGCTGCCTGCTAAGGATACTGCACCTTCACGTTGGACAGATCTCAGAACAAATGTCCATCGTTCACACGGGAAGTTAGTTGGGAATTCCGTTTCGCATTGACGACAGGTTCGTGCGCCATCACAGTTGATCCCGTGTTTCATTTCACCATTTTGTCATCAATAAACGCTGCGTTCAGGTGACCAGACATGAAGTTTCCACAGTTGACGATAACCTCCCACAACTCCAGTTTCACAATGAATATTCATACTTTACGTAAGCCGGCTTCAAGACTTAGCCTTTTCCTTATATTATTATTATTATATTTCTTATCAACGAATTTCTAGACATTTCCTTATAGACGTGGTCAAACAATTAGCCGGTATCATCGTTTAGCCATTTTTCTTTAGCTCCATGTTCTTCATGAGAGTCAGTAGTTCGAGGTGTGGAAGAGATGCATATCTTGGTCCGCATGAAACTCTTGGCAAAAGCAGAGTCGAGTACTGAGAGCGCTGGATGTGGTGGTACAGTGGTGTAACTACCATTTTGACAACATAATCAAGATATGCTCATTGCTCTGGCGGGCCTACCTCTGATGCGAGAGCGTATCGATGGATCATGCAATGGGAAATGTTTGAATGGTGAAACATACCATCTCCTTCATTCACTTGGAAAAAACTGTTAAGCACGATCGGTGTGCGATTGTAAATGGACTGCAGTGTTGATGGAACTGTTTATGTTTATATATCTAATGATTACAACCTTATAGACGTGGTTCACTGGTGTCTATAAATATACAAAATCCTTACTTTCAGTCAACCCTTCGCGTACACCCTGAAAAACTTCTGGCGTACCCCAGTTTGGGAACCGCTCAGCTAGAAGATTCCGAGTTTCGAGTTCAGCTTTGCGTTCTGATATTCATTTTCTGACTTTTGAACACCTTTGAAGCTGATCTTCAAAAGTCATGCAAAACTTTACATTTCATGTTTTAAGTTCACCAGGCAATTTTTTTCGGCGGCGAAGACGGTGCGCATGTCGAAGGTACCAACCCCGTCTTTATCGATGTTATAGACGAGTGCGTCACAAGATTTTTTATTTTACGGCACACTTTCCAATTTGCTCAGTCCTCGCTTTCACACAGTGATACTATTAGGAGAAGAGAGGCGCTTAATGTTTGGATCTCTACAAGAAACAAACTATATGAAATTCCCGATGCAGGTTCTTTAGACATGACCGTTTGTTGCTCTTGATCAGTAGTGATGTCGCGGAGCTTATTTTTCAACGACAGGTTGTTAAAAACGATAGCAATACACCAATAGCACGACGGCAGATGGTCGAACAGTCTTTTCAACTGCACCCAAAATGCGTCCAGGATAATTTAACAGCCCGTTGCTCCTGACGTCTGTACATTCCTCTCGCGCCTTCATACCATATGCAGATTATGCTTCTGTAGACGACGAGTTCGTTGTTGGTCAACTAGAACTAACTAGGACGTGGCTCACAGAGCACATTGAGGGCAATAACACATATTATGAGAATAAATAACTGTTGAATGTAGAACAGATCATCTGGACATGGTCAAAGCTGATCAATTTGCAACGATAAGTATTCTTACCGCGACTGCATTATTCGACTAAATCATTATTCGATTGAATTCGTTAATATTCCCACTCAGTAATTCGCGTTGTAACATGTTGAAATTCGTTGAGTAACAGCATGTACTGTTTTAGTTGATCTCTAAACTGAACAATAATGACAGGATATTGCCTCGTGAAAGCCAAGGAACATCCGGGTGTGGAAAGAAACAGTACGGAGAAAACGCAATAATTCATTCAACCAAGACTTCTTCTTTTGAAAACTGATTTCACCCGATACGGCTGTTTACAATGACATTCGTGATGGATACAATGATGTATTGTTTGAACATTTGCAGTTATATGTGCACATCTGACACAGACCATGCAATATGTCCTGACGCAATGGTGGTTATCCTAGTAGAATAGGTGTGTCAGCGCTCGTGTGCATGTGCTTTGTTTTTGCAACTAAACGTATTAACACTGTACACTATTACTTACTTACTTAGTCCTCTTCGTGTGGGTTCAAACATAAGGCCGACACCAAAGAAGGCCAATGTTGTCTGTCTGCTGCCAGCTTCGTTACTTGGCTCCAGCTCCACCCGAATGTCTTCATCTCCCGCTCCACTGATCTCCTCCATGTCTCCTTGGGTCTCCCCTCACTCTCTTGCCACCAGGGGTCCAGCGCATGGCCACTCTTGGAATGGGTGTCAGCGGCATTCTGCAGATCTGATTTTGGTTCCGTTGCTGATCTTATTGGTCTCCCAGATGTTCTTAAGGGCCGCAAATACCCCTCTTGCCTTGCTGATCCTTGCCTTGACCTCAGACTCCGAGTTTCCATCTGTTGTCACCTTGGCCCCAAGGTAGGTGAACTCGATTACTTCTTCAATATTTCTTCCTCCAATTGTGATTGGGTCTGCTGTTTGGTTGTTGTTTCGCAGCGCCTTTGTTTTGTTGGTATTCATCTTTAGCCCTATTTTCCCAGCATTTCTGGCAAGTTCTTCACCTTTTCCTTGGATGTCTCCGTAGCGGTGCGACAAGAGAGATATATCATCTGCAAAGTCTAGATCTCCTAGTATATATGTGAAAGTCCGGTTAATGCCACTGTACACGATAGACATACACCATAGCTGCATGTTTCTTGTGCACCGTCAAATCCCTTCGTGCAGGGGTTCATTGAAATGTTTTTATTAAAGCTCTCTTTTAATATCTCTCGTCTAATTATGCGGCACATTTGGGACTTTGCCACGTTACACGAGTGTGCCGCGGCACACTGGTTGAGAAACATTGTTTTAGATAGCCGTCTTCGCTACTTCTTTGCAAGTTCCTTTACCGCTCAGCC
>OZ023209.1:64448061-64453061 GCA_963995525.1 Escarpia spicata | reverse complement strand
TACTCAACCGGACGATTGGCAACAAGCAATTCGTGCAATTTACCGGCGACCGTAAGTAATTAATGACGACTTGTCATTCGTAATGCAGACGGCATCGAGTATGTGCATTTATACGACACGATTACGCCCCTTGCGATGACCCTTGACTGGGCAATGGGGCGCGTGTGAGAGGGCGGGACGAACAACGACTAGCACCCGTTTATTACCGCCTTGTTTACCCCGTTGTTTGCGCAGGCGGGCCGCCGTTGTATAATTCGACGTAACGCCGACAGATGGCTGGCCACGGGTCAGGTGACGTCGAATCTACTCGCTACGTCACCGAGATCACGTGGCGTCACTTCGGTCACCGTATGGACACATCCCGGACGAACGAAAGCGGTTCTTCGAGACTCTCCGGAGTCGAGCAGAACCACTGTGAGACAACAATGCAATAAATCTGTCAAGTTTTCTCCTTGCACCTCTCACGTGCGGTATCGACGTGGATGCTGTGTGATAAGTTCGGTGTTAGCCAGAGGGCGCTTCTAAGTTATTATTATGAATTTATGTATGTAAGTGTAGTGTTACAAATTTATTCTTTTAATGTTTGTTCATCTTCGCCCGCCCTCCCATCACAAATTCGGTGGGGGCCTCATTAATTACTTCGTTCGGCTCTCTCGACTTGCGTGGTCTTCCTACATCCTCATTGACCTTCTGTCATTTTCTTTTTATTCTCCGTTCTGTTTATCTCTTTATTTCGTTCTTCCACTCCGTCTTCTTCCACCATTTCGCTTTCCGTGCTGTCTCTTTGGCAGTCATTCCCCGCTCTTCCTCTGCCTATCTGCTATATCTGTTCAAAACGTCTTTCATTTCCAATGTTTCTTCGTTTCGATCTATTCACTTCACGTAACGTTTATTTCTTACTATTCCCTGTGAAAGTCTGTCACGGTCACGCATGACTGCTCCCAGACAGAAGGACCGTGGCGACAGTTGGCATCGTACCGGCGACACCTGTCCGCGACAACTGTCACGGTAGTGCTGTAAACCAATTACAGGTGTGACGTTCTTGACAGAGGGAGAATAAGGCTGAGAGACCGTCTCCCTAGGGATGGAGAGAGGGAACACTCCCAGATGGTAGGGACTGGCTGGTCGTACACACCGGACCGTTCTTCGTGTAAACAATTAACATCCTTTCAAACTGTTGACATATCGCCTGTTCGACAACACTTGTACAAAGAGGTTTTCTTAAAATATCAGTTGTGTGTGACATACGAATAGACTTAACAAGCAGGAGCAAAGGTCTGAAAAATAACTAACATGGTTTAAACATTTGCATTTGTAAAATATAGCTGTGGATATACTTTAGACACACAACACACGCGCACCGACGTACGCAATATGTGGCACACGAACACATACACGAAATCAACATGCACATAGGCACGAGCGCACACGCACGCATGCACGTACGTACGTAAGCATGCAGGCACGTACGTACGCACGCCCGCACGCGCACAACCCCCACCACCACCTCACACATATAAACGCCAACAAACACATACATGCACGCAGGCTTATTATACACACACTCGCGAAATTCACACACACTCACACACACACACACACGCGCGCGCGCACGCACGCGCACACTCACACACGCACACACTCTTTCTCACACACACACACACACACACATGCGCGCACACGCACACGCGCGAACGCACACACACGCCGGTTCCTCATACGAAGATCGCTGTGCACATTTGCGGGTGTATCTGTTGGCCTAGTTGCATTCCTTTCATGTGGATGTGTGTGACAGTTTTGCAGATGGTGTTCCACTGTCATTGGTTACGTGCCACAAAGCCACATATCGGTATCTCCATTGTAAAGTTTAGTGTACACGTGGTGACTGGGTCTGCAGTGTCCAGACCATTGTTAAGGGTTCTTCTCTGGGCAGCTGGTAAATGTTTGTTTATGTTTACTCTCATCAGTGGTCTCTTTAGTCTTCTTTTTAGGATACCAGTCTGATTTCCAGAAGTCACCGGCTGGACCATTGTTGACCGATCTTCAACAGTTGCTTGATATTACCGTTAACCACTGTCCTGTATAGTTGGGACAAGCGGAATGTTCAAAGTAACTTTGTCGCCTCCAGTCTATGCAATAAGATACGCTCAATTACCTGTAGAAACAGTGGTACAGGGCCTTCTAAAGCACGCTCTATGCGTATTCGAGAACGGAGATTGTTACACAATAACTCCTTGCGTAATTATTGTATTACGCACTGTTGTGAAAGTAATGTCGACGTGCTAATAAACGCAATCGTGATTCGTGTTGTTCTGCATTGTCATATCCATAAATGATCTGCATTTGTATTATTTATGCGATTATATAAACAAGGCATAACCGCTAAATAAACAGTGTTGCGGGTATTTCGACGACATTAGTGAGCTGACGGTAGACGACGCACGGGGCAAACGAAGCTACACGTAACCGTTTAATTTGACAAAGACGAGACAACTGTGTTTTTTGCGCTCGTATCTCGCCACGCTTCCGTGTGTGGGGTAGCACCACCTCTCGCAATAACTACAACAGTTGGTTTAATAATCGAGAGCGTTGTTTTGTTAAAATCATCGAATTAATTCACGTTGGACGAGAGTTATATGCAAGAGTGAATGTCCGTGTGTAATAAAACACACAGCAGGACCACTTTTGCAATGTTTTCGGAGATTTTTCTTACGGGTCACAATGACGTAATACGTTGTGTGATACGTCCACCAAGATAATATAATTAATATAATGTTATTATTAATAACGCACTTACACATGCAAGCTAGCATGTCGTAGTTGTTATACTAGATAAGATTAACACTTACTCATAAGAACTAGCATGCCGTATTGGTTATTCTAGATAAGTTTAACTTAAGTCTAAAAGGATCCAAGCGAAAAATTAAATTACGGACGAAACTTTAACCAATTAGACAATGTCCTCTTGGACGAATGGCATGTCTGGTTGGAGGGTCGTAACCAGGGTGCCCGGTCCCTCTCCGGGCCGCGTCTCCCTGCCCACTCTGGGACCAGAAGGGATAAAGCGGCGCCAACTCCCCGCACAAATCACCTGTAGTCGGTGGTCACTCTCTCTCACTCTTACGTAATACGGTCACCGACTCTTGGGACCTGCGCGGCGACAGACTTTCGGACAGGTGAGAGCGCTCTCATCTACTCAGTGACCACTCACTGCCCATTCAGTGACCACTGACCACACGCTGCTTGACTCGTGTTATTTTGCCGTTTAGTCGCGACGGCGTCAACAGTGAAAGTGATCAGCTCTGCGCGGGGCGTCGTCGAAAACTAACAACGATCGAAGAAAACAACGGCGAAAGAAAGGTTTAAAGAAACACACTGGAGAAGAGAGACAAGAAGACAGACATAAGCCTACAAAGTAGAGGAAGAAAGATGCCGCGGGCTTTTCTCGTTCATCAGAAGAAGGCGAGAGTCCGAGTCGTGTATCAGCGACGTCACCCGCCCACAGGTAAGTGACGGCGGACAGAGAAGGTTGAGTGATCAATTCGATTTAGTATCGCAAAAAAATGCGCATAAAACTATACCACAAGTCACAGATCCGGAAAAATGCGACTTTATATATATATATATACAATGACAATATGCAAAAGTACCCTGAAACATAACCATGTAAAATATAAGTGTTTAGTAGATTTTAACAAACGAATACATGTTTTCTCAAAACCTGTTGATTTAGTTTAATTTCTAAAAAAGTAATCGCGAATATGCGTGTGTTTTCAATTTTAAAATTTGTGATGACTATACATGCTTAACAGTTGCTCAGTTATACTTGTTTGGTTGGGGAATAATGGTGACTTATTACATTTATTACATTACTTAGAAGGATGTGTCCCAACAAACGTCCTCACTAATTGTTGTCTTATCATGATAGTACAATTCATATATGTGTTTATTGGTAAGAAACGACTTTTTTTATTCCTCCCAGTTATCAATGTCAATAGTATGTAATAATGCGTACATTGAAGAACTCTAGCAAAAACGTCCGTCACCTGACGGGATGCGTTGGTAGAAGAAAGTCGTGAAAGTAATATTTACAAAATGTTTGAAAACACAGAGCATCGTTACATAAACACCACAACCCGCTCGCAAATACTCGATGTTTGTTCAACATGACGAAGGTCGGAGAGAACGTGAAGTTTACGTCAATCGATAGGCCCTAGTTTTTGTAGTATAAAATTGTCAAATACTATTCGTACAGCTATGCTATTGTCATGAGAATATACATAAGCATTATTGTTTCTGCGTCTACTCCATGATGCCAGGTATATGACGCAGGAGCCCTTTTCCCGAAGTTTATTCCGCGCTCGCGTGATTCTTGCAATTGTTAGGTTACGTTTTATGTATTAGGCGCGCATTATGTTTTACTTATGACGTGCACATTACGCTTTAAGTTCAGAACCGTTAAAGAACGAGCTGATTTCCCCCACAAAGGTGTATTAACATATCTGTGGTATTCTGAAAAGACACAGGAGCGCGTCCTATTCCAGGGGTCGTAGATTAATCCCTGAAAGTTTGGCGCTCGAGGTTCAAGCCTTCTAAGAGGGAAACCTTAACCTACACACGCCAACTCGATTATAATACTATTATATTATTCCATGTTATGCATGCCGATATTGGGTTAAGTTATCATAAATAACGTTCTTCTTCAAAGCTGAAAGGTGAACAGTGCATTTATTCAAATGTCATACAAATATTTTAGTGTAGCTTCCTCTAACCAGTTAAATTCAAGAACGATTCTGAACAATAAAAACACATGCATATCCGTAAACCTTCTAAACAAGAAGAATGTTATTACCCAGAAATACGAGTATCCGTCACAGGTTAATATACCATTAAATACTACGACCTTTGTTGAAGGAAATGCATTGCGGCCGTCTATATTTCTTCATTATATTGAACGAATCAAAACAGTTGATAACAATCATTTATTTATAGGCTTTTCC
>OZ023209.1:64418061-64443061 GCA_963995525.1 Escarpia spicata | reverse complement strand
CATGCAGCCGTGTACGAATAACGAATAACCTTCGCATATTAACTGAAGCGTGGTTGAATGCTTCCCAGACAAGTCGAGATGGTCTTCGATTGTACATGCAAATCGCTCTGTGCAGTCCTAAGACCACTGTGCTATATAAGAAGGTACATTTCACATTAAAACTCATTGGGACGGTCAGTATGTTAGTTTGTGTCTCGTTTATGTTACAGAACATGATTTGTTTATATATTAAAATGGGACAGTCGTTCAGTATTTTGTATTTAACCATTGCATCGTCAACAGCGCATCCACACTGGGGAAAAACCGTTTGGCTGCGAGATGTGCGGCCGAACGTTCCGTCAGCCGGGCAACCTCACGCGCCATCGCCTCACCCACACGACAATCAAACCCTTCGTGTGCTCCGTCTGTCAGAAGGCCTTCAACCGCGCCTCAAACCTGCACACCCACCTCCGTATCCACGGGGACAGATCGGCCTGCCGCTGTGCCTACTGCGGCCAGTGCTTCAGTCACAAGGCCGACCTCAAGCGCCACAGCTACCTGCATACGGGTGAGTGTACGTCGTGGTAATAATAACAATTATAATAACAACAACAACAATAATAATTATAATAATACTACTAATAATAATTATACTGATGATGATGATGATTATTATTATTATTATAATGGTGATAATAATAATAATAATAAACTTTATTGAGCCATAAAATGGAAATGCATTTTGCACCGAGTAGGGTGCATAGGAATATAATATTTAAATCACATTGCCCAATGTACGTAATAAAATCAAGTACATAGACAGTTGTTAATTAGTGATACTGAGTGTTGTACATAACTAATAATAGCCTCATAAACGTAATAGAAGAAATATACTGTAACAGATAAAGTACAGTCATAAACGTAATACAAGAAATATACTGTAACAGATAAAGTACAGTCATAAATGTAATACAAGAAATATACTGTAACAGATAAAGTACAGTCATAAACGTAATACAAGAAATATACTGTAACAGATAAAGTACAGTCAAACTTCGCTTCATGTTCACCTCAGTAATTCAGTCACCTCGTCATTAAGGTCACCCACCATAGGACTGTAACTCTTATAGTGTAGGAGTTAGTCGCGCTAGTAGGGCATTCCGTGTAACTTTAAAAATCCCAGAGCGCGTATATTTTTGCAACAGAAATACAAAAAAAGTTGTTTAAGCGAAAGCTGCGGGAAAGACTGATCTGACAGATTGCATGCTGTAATATAATGTAGACATGCAAACATTGATGGCAAGGTCGAGCTTGACGGAGGTCACATGCATACTTACGATTGTGACGTCAGTTTCGGGATCCCTCAATTACGATGACGTCATAACAATGCTTTTATATCCAAAAGACACGATTTTGTTTGTTTCGCAACAACCTCTAACACTATATGATTAGGAAATATCACTATTTAAGGTATCACCAGTAGATCTACGTGTCAGTAAGTGTAAATTGTATCAAAACAAAACAAAGGGTACGTTTGTAGTCTGTTGTGTCAATGAAGGATAGACATTGTATATCATTTGTTGTTGCGCCAGCTCTGTGTGTTGCGTTATACGCAACTAACAACAACCTGTGTTCACTATATACGTATCACACAGCACATTTCCAATACTGTGAGCTTAACACATTTATATATTGTATCTTATCGTGTTTTCAGGTGACCGACCCCACAAGTGCGATGCCTGCGGAAAATGTTTTACGCTGGTGACGTCACTGAACACACACCGACGCGACCATTGTTACCAGTCAAAGTCGTTCTTCTAGACGCGTAACAACAGTACCAGAGAATCATCACACAATATTAACCTTTTATGAACCGTAACCGGAGCCACTCGTTTAGTCCGGAAACGGACATTCGTGGTGTGAATCCCCTATGGAAACCACGCGTTTAGACCGGAAGCAGCATTGCAAAGTGAGAATACTTATAGGAAACCATTTTTTTAACCAGAAACGGCGATTTTAAACAAACAGTTTAGTCTAGATCACACCACGTGGCAGCCGATGTCACTCGTGTGAAGACTTGGGGGTTAAGCTATCTATCAGTTTTAACATTACTATACAGTTAACATACATCAAGATTAAATGTTCCATTCCTTAACGCACTGTAATGCGTCTGTGCGACAAGTGTTGTCTGTATCTATATTAATAACACATTTGCACATTTTATACTCGAATAATTAAACATGTGAGTTGCAATGGAAAGCGTCACCGTTCGTCGAGGTTGTGTAGTGAAAATATTATTATTCATAGGTGAGGTAATAACATTATTGCATTCGAGATTGCATTTGTAATGATCGGTGGAGTGGTTTGTCAGTGCTATTTGTTGTGTATTATGTACAATATTTGGACAAATTCGTCAATATTATCATCATTGTATATACAATAGACAATGTGGTCCAAAGTGTACTTTGTGTATCCAATGTAGCTAATTGTATGATATGTTAATGTCTTAATGTCGTGTTATATATGTGGATATTAATGTAACAAAGGTATTCGAAGTCGGAAAACGTCCAAAAGTGTTATTCTTCTTAAGTATTTCAAAGTCACTTTTGTCATGAAACACTTCACACACACATAATATAATGTTTCCAGTGTAAATGGGAATTCTTACTCGAAACCACCGTGCACCAGAATAGCAACAATTTTGATTACGGCATATTATATATTGTTAATATTACTAAATACCTATTGTACGTTATTCTGTGAAAGAACAGAGCTGACACATTAACGACACGTATACGCTTTTTGTAAGCCCGGTATAAGAAATTGGTGAAAATGTACAAAAGTGACTGCGAGTCTCTGTACTAGCGTCGTCGTCAACATAGATGAGCAAGTTCCTCCGATGTCCATTTACCTCTCGATGGACCATCGCTCATTTCATGGACGAAGAACTTACATACGTCTGTTATTAAAAATACTTATTATCTTTTGGAAAAACTATTTTGGCGTGAACAGTACTATAGCACAATGCTATTCACAATTTCGCAAGTTTCTTCAACAAACGACCAAAGCGAATTTTTGGGACAATTTTAATAAAAGAACGCCTTATTTTATAGAACCTTTTATAAACCGCCCTTAATAATTAATCCATTCATACACTGGAGATGTGAACATCAACAATCGTGATTCGCGATTGGCAACATTTATGTAGGAGGGAGTTTTAATTAACAAAAACTTTAAAAGACCGTGGGCCCGTGACAGGTGGCGTCGACCCGAGTCGTCAGCTATGTCTCGTCAATACGATCTCGTCCAATTGCCCCCGGAACGGAAGTACCACACAATGTACTGATTTCTTTTGATGCAACCCCCCGGAGTTTGGATAACGTAATACCGCAAAGAAACTTTGTCGTAGCCTTCATTGATTCGGCCGCGTTTAGACATTCGTCGACGATCTCTAGCCGCAATTAACGCCTCGTTAGGAGGATTAATTACCCACAGACAATTAAGGCATACAGCGGCCGACATAAATCAGTGTCGTCGACGCTCCAGGCTAATTGGTGGAAACTACGTCACTCACTCACTCACTCACTCACTCACTCACTCACTCACTCACTCACTCACTCACTCACTCACTCACTCACTCACTCACTCACTCACTCACTCACTCACTCACTCACTCACTCACTCACTCACTCACTCACTCACTCACTCACTCACTCACTCACTCACTCACTCACTCACTCACTCACTCACTCACTCACTCACTCACTCACTCACTCACTCACTCACTCACTCACTCACTCACTCACTCACTCACTCACTCACTCACTCACTCACTCACTCACTCACTCACTCACTCACTCACTCACTCACTCACTCACTCACTCACTCACTCACTCACTCACTCACTCACTCACTCACTCACTCACTCACTCACTCACTCACTCACTCACTCACTCACTCACTCACTCACTCACTCACTCACTCACTCACTCACTCACTCACTCACTCACTCACTCACTCACTCACTCACTCACTCACTCACTCACTCACTCACTCACTCACTCACTCACTCACTCACTCACTCACTCACTCACTCACTCACTCACTCACTCACTCACTCACTCACTCACTCACTCACTCACTCACTCACTCACTCACTCACTCACTCACTCACTCACTCACTCACTCACTCACTCACTCACTCACTCACTCACTCACTCACTCACTCACTCACTCACTCACTCACTCACTCACTCACTCACTCACTCACTCACTCACTCACTCACTCACTCACTCACTCACTCACTCACTCACTCACTCACTCACTCACTCACTCACTCACTCACTCACTCACTCACTCACTCACTCACTCACTCACTCACTCACTCACTCACTCACTCACTCACTCACTCACTCACTCACTCACTCACTCACTCACTCACTCACTCACTCACTCACTCACTCACTCACTCACTCACTCACTCACTCACTCACTCACTCATTCACCCACCCATCCATCCACCTATGCACCCACCCACCCACCCACCCAACCACCCACCCACCCACCCACTCACATACTCACCCACATATCAACTCACACACCAACACATTTGTTGAGTTGTGTTTTGGGTAAACGATAACACCGCCATAAAATTAGGACCATAATTTTGCAATTACAAAAACGCACAATTTCAAAGAATTATTGCGATATAACTGTGTATAATTATTTAACACTTAAACTCGATATATATTTAAACAAATAATCAATGATCTACCCGCTATTATGCTCTACATAAAATGCCTACCTACTACAAAAGAAAGGGTCGAGGGGGTTATTAGAATATATGGAATTATAGACAGCACAACATTTATCACACAGCTCAATCATAATACGTCGTTTTGGTAATGGAATTTAAAAAACTGCCCCTCGAATTGAGGAAGGCAAAGAAATTACTTCAATATGTGAAGGGTGAGTTATGCTGTTTGATCAACAAGCAACGGCGACGTTCCGTTTGACATCATCGTACATTGCGCAACTTTTGTTGCTACGATTCAATTTTCAAAGGATGAAACGTTTCAACCACTGTTGTATCGGTCAAATCAACACGCGACTCGAATTTTTTTGTGGGTTGCGGGCCAACATACATTGCACGACTGATCAGCTTTTAGTCATTCAAACAGACGACTCGCAACAAAGGTTTAGCAGTGTACGCCCAGCATTAGGCTTGTCAAAATCACGTCTCAATTCGGGAACAGTTTTGGATGGGTATAGACCTCGCTGACACACAGTACGGTGCGAAATATGTTCTTTAAAGGGCACCGTGAATCATTGAAGATTTATTCAGAAAGACAGTTGGGTGAAGACACCAGCAATGTTAACATGGGCACATAAGCCAAATTTGGATACGCCACGATCATTTAGATTAGGTATTGACCAGGGTAAGAACTCTCAGAACAAACCATGCACGGTGGAGTCATTTACGAACACAAAACAATTCTACAAACCCACACGCAGTCTGGTATTGACTGCAGCTCCACGCTGAAATATTGTTGGAACAATTTCGCATCAAGTGTATTCAGATCAGGGAAATAAGAATGCAACTGCTTCCGCATCCAAGAGAGGATGCACAGGTTGCTTCTCTTCCCAGTCTTTGAGAAGATCAGGACAGTTCCCGTCCTTGTCATTGCCTTCACCCAGCACCCTGCACCCCAGCATCAACGTGGATGCTCCTATTGTATTCAGGAAATCAACCGTCACTGTGAATTCTCCTTTGCATTATTTATACAGTGACTTGAGGCGGGACAAGATACCATTCAAGTAGGCAACCTTCAAGAGAAAATCTTTATCTAATAGTTTCTCAATGAATTTTCATATGTTGCTCCTTGCAGGCAAAATAATTCAGGGATCTATCTCTCTCTCTTTCTTTCTGTCTCTGTGTGTCTGTCTGTCTGTCTGTCTGTCTGTCTGTCTCTCTCTCTCTCTCTGTCTCTCTCTGTCTCTCTGTCTCTCTGTCTCTCTCTCTCTCTCTCTCTCTCTCTCTCTCTCTCTCTCTCTCTCTCTCTCTCTCTCTCTCTCTCTCTCTCTCTCTCTCTCTCTCTCTCTCTCTCTCTCTCTCTCTCTCTCTCTCTCTCTCTCTCTCTCCCTCCCTCCCTCCCTCCCTCCCTCCCTCCCTCCCCCCTCTCTCTCTCTCTCTCTCTCTCTCTCTCTCTTCTCTCTCTCTCTCTCTCTCTCTCTCTCTCTCTCTCTCTCTCTCTCTCTCTCTCTCTCTCTTACTCTCTCTTTTACTCTCTCTCTCTCTCTCTCTCTCTCTCTCTCTCTCTCTCTCTCTCTCTCTCTCTCTCTCTCTCTCTCTCTCTCTCTCTCTCTCTCTCTCTCTCTCTCTATCTCGCTCAGTGAATCGTCTGTTGATACTTCGTGCTCCAGCAGCAGTCAACGAGCGAGGAAAAGCAGCGCCTCTCGGTCCGCACTGAACTCTTGACATAAAGGGCAGAAAGCCGGAGAGTGACAACGTTGAAATTAGTGTAATCTACTATATTGACAACTCCATCAAAACTGTCCTTAGCTCTCGCGGGAATTTCTGGGGGCGTCTCCCGGAAGACGTATTCTCCCTTCGTGATCAACTCTAAAGGATGGGAGACCAGGACAGGAACCCTCGCGTATCTTCTCGAAAACATATTGCGTACCCCCAGTTTAGGAAGCGCTTAGAGAAACAATTGGTGATTAGATGTAGACAGTACGAGACAAAGATGCTAGTACATAGTAACGCCACCAAGCGGGATCTTGATAAACATAATCGTAGTTAGTTGTTTCTTGTCCCACCGCGTGGCGCCACCGGTTACACAATACGATAATACAGGACCGAGCCGATGTTGATTTTTTAGAGGATGGGGACGTTTGCAGTTTTAAATATTGTGATCACATTACATTTCGTTGGATTGTCATGTGACTCGAAAGAACAACACTAAACTTCGAAAGGCAGCGGAGTTAAAAGAGGAGAGAGCCTTCTTGGTAGACAGCTATGGCGTTACAATATGTGCTGAAGAGACACGACAACGAAGCACGCACGAGAAGCATGATGACATTGTACAGAACACGAGAAGAGCGTATTGAGCTTGAGTTGAACATACTCTATATAGAGTGTTTTGAACGTCCTACACCGGCAACGGGAGACCCGTGTTGTGGCAATGACATTATCTTGGTCGGGGGATCACTGGTCTACTACTGTTTTCTGTGGTGATTGTGGTAAATATGTCACTAGGCAAATACGACTCCTATCACAACGAAGCGCACAACGTATCAACCTGTCTATGTCGGTGTCACCGATTCACCGAACATGCTGTGCTACAAAGTTGAAGAAGAACAACAACAACAAGAAATTAGCAGTGCGATTCCTGGCGCTGTTTTGTTTGCAATTTCCTCTGTTGCTTCGTTTCTTGTCACTCGTCCTCCAGTGCGCCAATTCCCTCGAAGCTACCAAGACCCGTTGATGACCATGATTTAAATCCCACAATGTAAATCGTCTACGTACGTGATTTGTTCGCAAACTGTCAGTATGTTGTGCGACGTTCCTACTGTAGGCTGACCCACATTGCTGGACATCAAATTGGTCGCTGGCGATGATTGTTATCCAAACAGAATCCGATGAATTTATGATTCGATTTTATCCAGGCACTTCGATAAGATTGAGATGAAGTATAACGGACGTCTAGATTGCTGTTGAATATCGGGTGTGTTGATGCGTATATATCCAGGTGGACGCGTCCGTGGTACAGACGATTTTATTTGTTGGTATTTAACAATTTCGAACGAGGTTGAACAACATTGAACAATATCGTCATCCGGAGCAAACCATCCAAATGGCAAATGGATAAAGAATCATCTTGTTTTTGTCAGTTGTTTTTAAATATATTCACGCTGCCACCTTTTACAAAATCAGCAGATAATTTGTTCCGTCCATTTAAACTAAACTTGTTGTCTTGTCTTTCTGTAATTCTTAATTGCAGTCTTCATTGTTTTAATTAATGTTACTGCGAATCCTGTTATTTTTCTTAATTGAGAGCAAACTTGTATTAACATTTTCATCTTAACAAATTTTATTTGATCTCCTCTTAACATCATCGCCTCTATGGTTGTCCATAACTACATTCTTTAGTATTACTGATATTGATTTGATGAACACGTCGACGTTGATGATGTAGACCTACGGGATGATGCATATCGGGTGACACGGATTCGGCGAAATCACGCGTATTGTTACTGTGAATGTCGAGGTTTCGCGAACAGTGCGTGTTAGCGATGGACGACGCCAGGCTGATTAGCAAATGACAAGATACTGACGCGGATCGTTGCACGTCTGGCGGTTCACTGACTCGACTATCCGCACAAACACCGCCAGTAGATGATGCCCCATTGTTGACACGCAAACAAAAGTATCGATTTAAAAAAGGAACGCTGCGACAGTAACCCCAGTTTGTTTCGTAAATAGCTCGCTGCTTCGTGTAGGTGAGAAAAATATATTGCATTCACTGTGGTGATTTCGTTTGTGTGTCCATTTTGATTACGTCTGAACCTCTCCAATCTTCCTTACTGGCGTGGAATCTCTTGTTCCCGTCTTGTGCACTGTGGGCGAAAAATCGTCGAACACAACGACGACGAGTTTGAAGCCAGTCAATTAAGTTGTCTATAGTAGTTACTTTCTACATGTATGAAGACCGATCGGTTAGCCGATCTGTCTAGGTGTATATAGAAAGAACGAACGACAGAACGAACGAACTAAAGAATTAGTGAACGAACGAACAAATAAAAGAACGAACAACGTAAGAAAGAACCAACCAACCAACAAACCAATAAACGGAACAACAAACTAACCAACCAACCAACCAATGAACCAACCTTCCAACGATCCAACGAAGCAAAAGATAAATAGTTAGAAACTGAATGGGTGACATATTATTATGAAATAGTTATTCAACTTTAATTATCTTTACACACGTTTACTATAATATGGCATACAAATGGCAGATCCTGTGTACATACATCGGATTATTTGGGTGGTGATACACTACGATTGAAATGTTCTCATCTGTAGTAACACGTGTGTGTATTGTCGGTGGAATGTTCTCTACGGACATGAATTCCAACAGGTAATTTGTAGGATATTACATATAATGGTTGCTCCCTGGCAGACCTGTTCAATCGAACACCATCTCGACTTCTCTGGGAAGCGTTCAGCCATGCAGCAGTTAGTGCGCGAATACAATTCGTACACAAATATACACCACTGACTATAGCCGGGTACTCATACAACTGAAGTAACTGGGGCAAAGTAGATTGAACGCACTTGTCCAAGGTTCGACACGGCAGCACGAGATTCCAACCCGGGTTCTGTCGATTGAAAATCCGATGCTTTAACCGCTGCGCCACTGCGCTTCACCTCGTGCATCGTCTGATTCTTTGACGGAGAAAATATGTCAACACATTATTTATGTTTTGGCATGTGTTTTTGTTCAGGCAAACCTGAGAAACACAATCTTTCTAATTATATACATAATATACGTTCGTCTTGTGTGTGCTATTTTGGCAATCGTCGGGTCAGAGTCCAGGATAGTTTCAAAACACAATATAGTAACCGAATACATCGCTAATTGTGCAGCATGACGTTCCTAGTCATCGACTCGCATCGATCTCTGATTGAAGTTATCCTTAGGTCGTGTAGGATAGTTGTTATTACACATGAGTGGAACGCGCAGATGTATTAGTCTAACGATATCACTTGTCTAGTAACGATCGGGAGGAGACATCATGTAGGGTAGAAACTATTACATTACACGCGGAAGCATCATCGTGTCATCAGTTGTTTCTGTATTTATCACAAGTTATGGAATCCCGCGGATAATATTCCTAAAATATTACATGTTGTGGACAGTGCGTTGATTGACGATGGGTATTCGGTGCAATTGCAAATGGAACCATCGAAGTGGACTATAGTTGCCGAATCTTATGAATTTTTGACAATGCACCTGACAAAACCAACGTTATGTATCGTTACACGAGTGATAACAAGCCCCCTTTTGTTCACAGGATACTGTAAGGGGATACGTTTAAGGGAGTGCACTTCCCTGCACAAAAGGGTTAAACTCCATTCGTCCGGAGTTTTTTCGAGGGTTGTTTGAATGGCTCTTGTCCGATGGTATTTTTTCGAAGATAGTTATTCCTTGAATTCACATGGGAGGGACCGGGAGAACACGGTCCAGGACGGGAACACACGACCGAAGGTAAGTATTTTATTTCGGAAGTGTATAATATATAATATAAATGAAAGGCGTATACAATCTATACAATTCCTGGTTGGCAGCAGAGCCGAGGCTGTTACCAGTAGATACGGGTATACAATGTTATAACAGAAACAGTATAACTTGAATCACTGGTCGCTGCCAACCACTGATAATGGTAAACTGAATTGTCGTGGATAAAACGTGCAATTAATAACTACAAGCAGACAGTTAATACACTACCATAAATAATAAGTAACAGCAGTGACGTGGTTGGCAGACCCCAACATGATCACAATTTTCATTTTCACATATATACAACACTAGTGCTAGACTGCAGAAGAACAATCCCGTAATAACAATGTAATATGTAGTAGTATTTTTATAAACCGTTTAAGACTAATCAAATATAAAAAAACACAAAAGTGATAACACATTTAATATGGTGTAGTAGGGATTCCGAGGAAGTGCTACATCCGTAGGACGTGGACAGCATAAGGGGAAGGCTAACTGTACGCCCTGACCCTTAAACCGCTGACCCTGACCGCTGACCGGACAGTCGTGCGATGACGGTGGACGGCCTTATCATCGCTGTACCTGTACACCCATGACAGGCTTAGTGGCAGGCATACATCAGACGGCGGATTAGCCAGACACGCACCAGAGCAAGTGTTGTTTGGGCCCTCAGGCGTGCTGTCGGGGGGAGGTACGAGGCTGGTGTGGAGAAGGAACGGGACGATCGGGTTTGGAGCGTTCGGTGCTAATTTCACGCCAATATATCTGATCATTCATGCAGCTCAAACGAGCGCGATCACACACCACTACTTCAACAAGATTGCTAAATACTGCCCAACCAAGCAAGCACACTGCATCAAAGACTGCTTAAGCAAGACTTTAGAAAATACTCCAAAGTGCAAATATTCACATGACAAAAGGACATGGAAGTATTTGTCTTTCATGGATCCAACATGTTATCAAACGGTATTTCATTTTCGTTGGTCTACTATATTTCTTATGCGATTTGTCTGCCCGACAAACACGCGAAGTCAAAAATCTGTCAGAGTTACCAACTGTTTGGGTTTACTAAAGATACTCAGCGTACACCCTGCCGTGTAGTAGAAACAAGGGCATTAGTTTACCATCTACAGTAGTTTGATCTTAACTCGTTCACATTGGCGCCCCCTAGCTGGAAAGTTGCCCACCACTCAATTCGCCCACCGTTTCCATCTTTCTGCGACAGAGAGAAATGTATATCGGGTAAACATAAGAAAAGAACTCTATATAATTACCATTGTGAGTTTTGTAAAATAAAATACATCGCTAATTGGTAGATGAGAAACCAACGATCAGAGGAAGCGAACGGACCTAGAAAGAGGCGAGGAGACAGGAGGTACGACAATAAACCCCCAAAATGAGTGTATTGATCAATATAGATATATTGATAATTCGTCGATGTCACATACAGTAAGATCGTTGTATCAACAGCTGACTGAGTACCGTCTGTACGAGCCGTGTGTACAAGTCTCATGTACGTGACTCCTGCATGTGTCTCATGCACGTCTCTCCTTTCTCGACGCTGTTGCAACTGGAGAATTCGTCATTCCGTAGACGCCCGCTGTTAGCGGAAGATATTTTCACATGTCAAAGAATATCGCGTGATTTAGAATCATATCCGTAGTAAAATGATACAATGTTCCATAAGCTGCGCATCTCAAATATATTCTGAAATCCTTAAATGCCTCGTCCATTATGCTAAAGCCGGGTTTACAATAAGCAACGCGGTTGCAAGCAATGAGGCGATGTTGACGTCATTGAGAAAGGTCAAGGCCGAATGGTGTTGCTTGCGACCTGGTTGCAAGCGATATATCTTGCGTCGCTACACGATGCGACACGGTTGCTCCGACGGAACGTTAACTGGTCCTCAGCCTACCGTGTCGCGCCACTCTTAAATAGCAACGAAAATCTGCGGAGCGCCTCTGGGGAAATATTTGGGAACCAGTTTATGCGGGATGCGAATTTTTTTTATCAGTTGCATCATGTGGATACCCACCGGGGAAGAAATTAGTTTCATCCTAAATCTCATGACCTTTCAGTGATTCAAATTGTTGACGTCAATTTAATATAATATAATCTCAAAAAAAATATTATTTAATCTCTGTATGACAATTCATTGAGTGAAAATGTATTGGTGGGGGTTGAGACAATTTTATGGCATCCTTATGGGCCAACAACATTAAACATATAAAAATGCACTTTTATTAAACTAACTGCACACATTACTAGTGTAATCAAAAATATCCACCATTGGTTTTAGTCTGCAAACATGCCTTGTTTTTTGGAACACCACTACCTGCAACACAAAATGTAAACATTGTAATTAGTTCACAGTTTACCCCCAGTTTAAATTGTGTGAGGAGTAAATATTGGCATATGAACATGCGTGACAGTGTTAGAACATTATCTGTTCAGTTAATATTATTTTCTATTACTAGTACACATATACTTAGATATTTACTTTTGAAAATGTGAAGTCGTATTTTATATTCACAATGTTTATATAGTGTATATCGTGGCTCAAATGGTTTTGCCCAAAATAACCCATTCTTTAACCAATACAAGAGTTTCAGTGCTTTGTGCGCATATGTTGCAGGGGTTATATAACAAGTATTCATAGTGTATGATTTAGTGTTGGCCAAAATTTGATTATACACACACGCACGCACACACACAGTGACATATTGTTTTCAAATTATATGCTATTGACTATTATATTCACTATTGTATTCACTGGGCCTTTAAATTGAAGTTTGAGAAACCGAGTTTGACTTTGCGAAGGGTCAACATGACCGTTCTTAATAGAAGCTACGTCTTCAATCAATGTAAGCTGCGGTGATCTTTTTATCGGTGATTAAATAGTGATCGTAACAGTACTGATGATCTCATTATACAATCTTTATATTCATAAGGAATTTACACTCGCTCTAGAAGTGTATTGGCATAACATAACATGATATGGGAGATAAAACAAGTAAGTGCCCGCTTCGAATATTGTCAATGATACCTACCGCCCAATGCGTATCGGTTCTTCCATGCAATGCAGTTGACATGACCCCCAACGACGGTACTCTTCATTTATGTACAAATCAACAAATATTATTGTTCATAGAAAAGGTAAATTAAACAAATTGTTTAGTAATCTGCCAAACAACAACTTACCGCCATGTTTTCAAATGCGGCACGTCACTCACGCTCGCTGCCTATGATTGGACAGATTACACGCAACCAAGAGACGCGGTTGCATTGAATAGAGCATTCCCTATTGCAAGAGACACGCTGCAAACAACGTGAGATGCCGTCGCATGAAACGCAGTTGCATGCGATGTACTGTGTACACGAGGCGATCAGGCGGCGACCAGGTTGCAAGCTACCGTGTCTCCTGTCGCATGCAACCGCGTTGCGTAGTGTAAAGCCGGCTTTAGTCAGCATTCGGTGTCGAGATCGCTTGATACGCACGGAGAAGTGCCGCACGCAGGGGTCGTCAGCCTCTTTGAATGGATGGCCAAATAAATGACTTGGGCTACACATTTTTTCTTAGTATTGGTTATTATTAATTTCATGGAAGCTGCTGCATTACGATATGATGCTTATAATATATATATATATATATATATATATATATATATATATATATATATAGGCATTCTAGGTAATACGCATTGAAGTAGAACAATACACATTTTCGCAGTGTATAACTAAATAGTTGTTATTACGAAATGTCAATGGCTATGAAATGACATTTTGTAAAGTGCTCTACGTCTAAATGAGCTTGGCGTGTGTGATAGTTTAAAAAACTGTTCCGTCGACAAGTGCATTTGGTTGCACGACACAGCTGTCACTTTGAGTGCCACAGAGCCACAGTACATTCTGGTGAAGTTCATCTACATAGCTTCCGGCGCGTCTTCTTCTACATGACTGAACATTAAGAGCAACTACGAGAAGGAGATCTAGAAAGCGGAAATGAACTGGACGAAATAAAATAAAAGAGTTGTTGAGATGTTCTCGTCCCTTGAGTTGACAAGTCACCAGTTGAGATGTTCTCGTCCCTTGAGTTGACAAGTCACCAGTTGAGATGTTCTCGTCCCTTGAGTTGACAAGTCACCAGTTGAGATGTTCTCGTCCCTTGAGTTGACAAGTCACCAGATTGAGATGTTCACATCCCTTGAGTTGACAAGTCACCAGATTGAGATGTTCTCGTCCCTTGAGTTGACAAGTCACCAGATTGAGATGTTCTCGTCCCTTGAGTTAACAAGTCACCAGTTGAGATGCGCCCCGGTGTCAACAAAAAATGAAAACACGCAGATGTCCCTGTGGGTCAGCTACGTCTGCAGCCTTACCTCAGGAAACGCCTGCTCCACGAACAAGCTAATTCCATGCCTCAGTTCGTGCACGCGACCATGCATGACACTTCAACCCAGTGAGCGCACTTTGCAGTAGTACAGGAGATCGTGATATTGCGCATTCATCTCTGCCAAGCAGAAGGCGCTTGAACTGCTGGAGGTTTAGGCCACGAGCCCGAACGTAGTTCACGGTCTTCACGACGGCGCTCAGTAGCTTTTTGCATTTTCAATGATTTGCTAAACAGGCTTTCTTAATGGATAGATGACGTAGTGGGCCTAAAAGATTCGCTGTGGCACCTGCATCGAATCATCGAAACAACAGCTGTTGTTCTTCCTCCCACGGAAGGTGCAGCAGGCAAGTGTATGTTGTCATCCGGCGGGCCGCATTGTATGCAGTCGTGCTTTTATTCCGCAGGCCGCATGTGGCGGGCCGCATTGTATGCAGTCGTGCTTTTATTCCGCAGGCCGCATGTGGCGGGCCGCATTGTATGCAGTCGTGCTTTTATTCCGCACGTCGCATGTGGCGGGCGCCGCATGTGGCGGGCCGCATTGTATGCAGTCGTGCTTTTATTCCGCAGGCCGCATGTGGCGGGCCGCAGTGGCCCGCCGGCCGCAGTTTGCCGATCCCTGACCGAGTGTCTCTTCCACTACGACAAATGTCGTTGTTCGTGTCTCGTCACGAGCATTAATTGTCCTTATTTTATCACTAAAATTGTAATTCTTTTATCACTACAGGTTACCTACCGTTAACAGCCAATCAGCTCGTTTACAGATGTCCTCTCTTCTTGTAATTACCGTCAACTGTACTTTATTTTGTAACTACCGTCAAGTGTCATTCGTTTTGTCACAACAGTAAATTGTCATATGCCTGTGTCATTATCGCCAGCGTTTATTCTAATCGTCACCGCCGTCATCTGTCATTCCTCCTGTCATTATCGTCAAATACGTGCATATGTATGTATGTATGTATGTATGTATGTATGCATGTACGTATGTACGTATGTACGTATGTATCTGTGTGTTTATGTATGTATGTATGTATGTATGTGTGTGTGTGTGTGTGTGTGTGTGTGTGTGTGTGTGTGTGTGTGTGTGTGTGTGTGTGTGTGTGTGTGTGTGTGTGTGTGTGTGTGTGTGTGTATGCATGTATGCATGTATGCATGTATGCATGTATGCATGTATGCATGTATGCATGTATGCATGTTTGGATGGATGTGTGTATGTGTGTATGTGTGTATGTGTGTATGTGTGTATGTGTGTATGTGTGTATGTGTGTATGTGTGTATGTGTGTATGTGTGTATGTGTGTAGGTGTGCGTGTGTGCGTGTGTGCGTGTGTGCGTGTGTGCGTGTGTGCGCGTGTGCGCGTGTGTGCGTGTGTGCGTGTGTGCGTGTGTGCGTGTGTGCGTGTGTGCGTGTGTGCGTGTGTGCGTGTGTGCGTGTGTGCGTGTGTGTTTGCGTGTTTGCGTGTTTGCGTGTTTGCGTGTGTTTGCGTGTTTGCGTGTGTGGGTGTTTGCGTGTTTGCGTGTGTGCGTGCGTGCGTGCGTGTGTGTATGTGTGCGTGTGTGTGCGTATGTACGTACGTCCGAAGACAAGGAGGGAGGGGGAAGGAGAGAGGCAGGCAGGGAGGAAGGGAGGGAAGAAGGGGGAGGGGGAGAGAGGGAGGTAGGGAGGTAGGGAGGGAGGGAGGGAGAGAGGAAGGGAGGGACGGGCGGTATTCGTCCGCCTTTCGGATATAGAAGGGAAGAGGCGAGGGAAAAGAGGGAGGGATCAGTTAGAAATATTTAGACGATTGTCTGAACGATGGGATGTATATAGCATGGTTGGCCGGGTGATTAAGCGTCAATGTTACTATCTGCGTCGACGGTATCAGCCGCGGTGAATACCAAGGGTCGAAGGAAGGACGCGATGTCGTGATAGAGCGCTTGATCGACGGCCAAATATGTGGAGTGTGTCGCGCAGCAATTACGTTTATGACAAGTTGTTATATATTATCTGACGAGCTTGGTGGTCCGCGGTAATCGTAAGTGCTTCGCCATGCTCGCGTAAGCATGAACTAACACTAACGAAAGACGTCAATTTTGTGATCCGGACAAGCTGTTTTGACCACACAAACAGGATGGTCGATTATCTTTTAAAGCGAATCACTCAGTCTTCGCATTGATGCCGACATTCATATCAGTTTTGTTAATGTTTCTATCCGCAACCGGATTCTATTTCTTCTCCGTCTTCCAATTCTTCATTCATCTTTGCCTTCACCTCCTTCTCACGCAGTCTTCTATTCAGTCTCCTCCCTCCACGCCCTTCATCTCAGTTTTTATTTCCTTCTCACGCAGTCTTCTATTCAGTCTCCTCCCTTCAAGCCTTTCATCTCAGTCCTTACCTCCTTCTCACGCAGTCTTCTATTCAGTCTCCTCCCTCCAAGCCTTTCATCCCAGTCTTCACCTCCTTCTCACGCAATCTTCTATTCAGTCTCCTCCCTCCACGCCTTTCATCCCAGTCTTCACCTCCTTCTCACGCAGTCTTCAATTCAGTCTCCTCCCTCCACGCCTTTCATCCCAGTCTTCATCTCCTTCTCACGCAGTCTCCTATTCAGTCTCCTCCCTCCACGCCTTTCATCTCAGTCGTCACCTCCTTATCACGCAGTCTTCTATTCAGTCTCCTCCCTCCACGCCTTTCATCCCAGTCTTCACCTCCTTCTCACGATGTCTTCTATTCAGTCTCCTCCCTCCACGCCTTTCATCCGAGTCATCACATCTTTCTCACGCAGTCTTCTATTCAGTCTCCTCCCTCCACGCCTCTTATCCCAGGCTTCACCTCCTTCTCACGCAGTCTTCTATTCAGTCTCTTCCCCCCACGCCTCTCATCCCAGTCTTCACCTCCTTATCACGCAGTTTTCTATTCCGTCTCCTCCCTGCACGCCTTTCATCCCAGTCTTCACCTCCTTCTCACACAGTCTTCTATTCAGTCTCCTCCCTCCACGCCTTTCATCTCAGTCTTCACCTCCTTCTCACGCAGTCTCCAATTCAGTCTCCTCCCTCCACGCCTTTCATCCCAGTCTTCACCTCCTTATCACGCAGTCTTCTATTCAGTCTCCTCCCTCCACGCCTTTCATCCCAGTCTTCACCTCCTTCTCACGATGTCTTCTATTCAGTCTCCTCCCTCCACGCCTTTCATCCGAGTCATCACATCTTTCTCACGCAGTCTTCTATTCAGTCTCCTCCCTCCACGCCTCTTATCCCAGTCTTCACCTCCTTCTCACGCAGTCTTCTATTCAGTCTCTTCCCCCCACGCCTCTCATCCCAGTCTTCACCTCCTTATCACGCAGTTTTCTATTCCGTCTCCTCCCTGCACGCCTTTCATCCCAGTCTTCACCTCTTTCTCACACAGTCTTCTATTCAGTCTCCTCCCTCCACGCCTTTCATCCCAGTCTTCACCTCCTTCTCACGCAGTCTTCTATTCAGTCTCCTCCCTCCACGCCTTTCATCCCAGTCTTCACATCCTTCTCACGCAGTCTTCTCTTCAGTCTCCTCCATCCACGCTTTTCATCCCAGTCTTCACCTCCTTCTCACGCAGTCTACTTTTCAATCTCCTCCCTCCACGCCTTTCATCTCAGTCTTCACCACCATCTCACGCAGTCTTCTATCCAGCCTCCTTCCTCCAAGCCTTTCATCTCAGTCTTCACCTCCTTCTCACCCAGTCTTCTATTCAATCTCTTCCCTCCACACCTTTCATCCCAGTCTTCACCGCCTTCTCACGCAGTCTTCTATTCAGTCCCCTCCCTCCACGCGTTTCATCTCAGTCCTTACCTCCTTGTTAAGCAGTGTTTTATTCAGTCTCCTCTCTCCACGCCCTTCATCTCAGTCTTCACCTCGTTGTTGGGCACGCTTCTATTCAGTCTCCTCTCTCCGATTCCATCTCATTTTAATTTCGCCGGCCTTCCTTTTACAATAACGTAAGGATTGATTTTTATCATACTAAATGCACGTGATTACATTGTTTGAACATATTATACATGTATATATGACCATATTATATATGTATAACATCAATGCTATTGCTGTGAGTAGTAATTATATGTTAAGAAACAAAATATATATATTTAAGCGAGATAATTTATCAGGTGTTTAACCGATAATATTGTTTAATATGGATCATGGAAACTCCCACCAAGATCAAACTTGTTGCTAGCCATCAACAGGAGCCACCTTGATGTATATATATATATATACATATATATATATATACATATATATATATATATATATACATATATATATATATACATATGTATATATATATATATATACATATATATATATATATATATACATATATATATATATATATATATATATATATATATACATATATATATATATATACATATATATATACATATATATATATATATATATATATATATATACATATATATATATATATACATATATATATATATATATATATATACAACAATATTTAAGATTTATAAGAACATTTATTAGTTGTATTATCGTAGATCCGTCAATAACTGCTCAGTAATAACTATATAAATGTGTAAACTCCATTTACGATGTATCCTGTGAACAAGTTAGTTGTACGATAACAATAACTAATAAATATTGTTTGTGTGCATGTACAGCAATTCAATATGGAGCTCTGCTCCTGGTAATTATACAAGTATTGCGTTGCAACTGTACCTTGTGACTTAATGTTTGCTGTATGTTTGTATTTAGCTTTTAATGACTCTGTAGTATCATCTACTAGATGTAGTACGTTATATTTTATCATTTTATCTGTTAGCCTTCTCATTTCACCAGACTTTCCATTCAGTCTTCCACGCAGCGTCTTCATCTCAATATTGCACTGCCGAACGATCGGTCACGTGTCCGTAGAAATAACGAAGGTATCTCGCCCGATCGAGAATAGATTACCGCCGGACGCGGAAAGGCGACGGAGCGAACATCCGAAGGTGCTCGTCAACGCACGCTGCTCGATAAAGCTAAGTACACGCATGGCTGATTTACTGGCTGTCGCCATGGCAACTATCGCGCCGATCCCTCGTGCGAAGCGCGTTATCCAAAGCGCTGTTCTACGCGACACACCCGTCGTCTGGTCATATGTATTCATGGAGATATAACCAAATTTAGAGAAACACGACCGTCGTCGTAGATTACGCATCCAAATTGCCGCCTGCCTCTTTCAACGGCTTACTGCCGAGCACGACATTGATTCGGCCCCGTTGAAACATCGTATGTGAGAGATAGCGAAAAGTCTGCCTTATTATCGCCCAACGTCGTACTACGTTCTGATCCAGGTCCACAGAGATTCATCTACGATCAAGTACAAGAGTCTGCTACTGGACTAGACGAGGCGTCTGTGTCGAAAGTTCATGTGAAATAATATTTTTTGAAATACTGTTGCTTTGATATTTATTGTAACTTAAGAGAAACAAAAGGACATAGTTTGGGTCAATGCATTTAAAAATGTTAATACAAACTAACCATTTCCAACAACAATTAAGACTACTATGTCAGTAGTTTACTAGAATAACCTAGTTGAAGACACAACATTAAAGTTGTGTTGACAGCACCATTTTAGAAAGCCTGTCGTCACGTGTTTCCACTCATCCCAATTAGCAGGTCGCAAACTAGGAATACTAGTCTAATCTACGATGCTCAATAAATCCAGATATTTCGTCCAACCTTTTGTTAGCACTTCTAATGATACGTTATCAGCTGATTATGTCATGTAAGTTTTTATGTATATTGTGAACCGATTATATCCATACTCACGTAGTCAGTACAACAGTTTACGATGCAAATAATCGCCAAATTTGCTTTTTCGCTTAAATTGTAAACCCGTGACATCCGCATGGTGCACGGTATGGTATTATAATAATTTTTCATGCACATAAAAGTATAAATTAGCATCTGAATCGAAGGAAATACGATAAACCAATATATTAGCCGGCATATTCCTATACATGTCGAGCAAAACTAGGAACTCGGCGCATCATGATCGACGTCACAGCTCGGCGCTTGCTGGCCAAACCTCTGCGTCATGAGCAAGATGTCATCTTGTAGGATATTGGAAATTTTTTACTAAAATCTTCAACTTTGAGACGCACTCTGAGTTAACCACTGAACAAAACAGTATTCACGTTTGAAGTCACGCGTGATGTGCACACCCACGTCGTAGGATGCGGGTACGTTGTGAATGCTCCGTATCTCCACCATATGGCACCATCATCACAAACGGGCGTTGCCACATCGTACAGGTAGGCATTTCTCATCAAGTGGGTTACTAATAAATTGCCAGTCGTTACCAAATAAGTATCGAGCGTGCACGCACACACACGCGTGCACGTTTCTCATTAATGATTATGTGCACCCATATATGTGCGATCTAGAAGCACTACATCAACAAAATCTCTCTTTCGGCGCTATTTCATTAGTGCAGCGAAAACGACCCCGATAACGACTTCCCGCCAAACATTACCGCAGCAGACGACAACGGTCGGGTATCGCCTTTGAAAGGGACTACTGTAATTGGCGTGCAGTGTTCGAAGACACGATGTGATCTGCTTAATAAACAATGCATTTACACACGCGACTTTTGTGCTATTTCCAGACTTTTCGCTCCAGAAAGAACAATCCTTCTAACACAGGGTTTTTAAGCATAAACAGCCTGAATTATGTCAATATCCGGAATTGGTTTATGTGAGGACATGAAGCGAGAGTCTTAGTAGACAAAGTTAATGTTGGATTCAAGGACAATCGATTGATAATAGTCGAGTATTAACGAGATTTGTGACTATATCGACGGCGATCGCTTGAAATCCACCTTTGTTCAGCGGTCTACCGAACGGATTTAATTATTCCCAATTGAGTGTACCCAGATTGGTGTACCTCCAATTACTTGGTGTGGAAAGCGTATACAATTGAAAGTATCATGGTTCTGATGGTGACGATGTGGAATATATATATAGTATTGTCTTATACTGTATTCGCGTCTAAGAAACTATGATGATGTGTGTTTTTATTGACCTTCGTTGGTGAACGAACGATGTACAATGTCGTTATATCACGTTGATGTGGATGTGGATAAAATTTGTAATTAAACACGTATTCCCACGATTGTCGCACCAGCAATAACGGCATGACGACAGAGGGAATGGACGACAAGGGGTCAAGAAAAGCTTTCTAAAAAATATGGTATCATAATAAAAGCATTTGCCAATGCAAAACACCCGACATGCCTTTAGACTACGAGGATGGGAATATAATCTGATGGAAGACAAGCAGTTAATGTTGATTTCCATCAGCATCAATTGATACGAACCTTTAAGTATTACGGAGATGTGTGACGAAATCGACGGTAATCGCTTGAAATCCACTTTCGTTCAATGGTCTATCGAATGGATTTTGTAATTACATAATGAGGGTATTTGAGTGGTTTCCTTGATAATGTTCTTAATTGGTGTGAGTCTAGCAGATTTCTCATAACAGTTGCTGTTGGTTTTGCTGCCGCTGCAGCTGCTACTGCTGCCGCTGCTGCTACTGCTGCTGCTACTGCTACCGCTTCTGCACCTACTGCTACTGCTGCTGCTACTGCTGCTACTGCTACTGGCGACGGTGGTGATGATGACAATGATGATGCTGATGATGATTTTTAAGTTCAAGCATCATTTTACCAAATGTGTGTCGATGCCCTTGGACTGATTCTTGTGCATGATTTAACCTCGATTCTGGACGAAATGCCTGATCACTCTTTCTGTTAATATGATTAAAAATAGTTGTTACATCATAGTCAGCGGACTCCACGACAAGCAAGCTACCGAGACGTAGGCCTGGGAACAGAGCGTGGTCGTCACTGATGTGATTAGTAATGATTAGTAAGTTCTTAATTAACTGTTCGAGGCACGAGCCGAGCCAGCTCAACTTGCCGTATCTCGTAACATTGAGAAACGTCGAAGTGAAGAGGCAGGCGATAGGACGACACCATCTCCTCGCGTACGTCGTCAATGGGTCGATCTTCGTCGACATTTGCCTATCGTCAGATAGAGCACAGAAAAATCGGTTGTGACAGTGCTAGAAATCGAAATGGATGAAAGCAATCTTGCAAGAAGATTATATAGATTAAGTTTGTCTATTCAGTGGCGTCTGGCGGTATCGGAATTGGCCAGATTATATCATATATGCGATATTCCATCGTATCCATGCCAACGAGCGCGGGTGGCAAACGTTGCACCATTGCAAGTCAGATCAGTGATTTCAAATTTATAGCGCTGAATAAAGCAACACTTCGCAATACCATTTTGTTGACATCCTGGGATCATCTGACCAAGTAATGAGCTTGCAACGAAATCCGTAATTACACGGATATGTGTAGTTAACAATGTAAGGAGCGTTTTAAAAATATAAGAGACTATTTCCCTGACACCAGCGGGCGTCTCCAGTGGCGCGTCCGGTGTTGGCAGGTTTCAATATACAAGTTCTCTTTTAACGAGATAAATCGATTTTGTAGGGATATATTTGGGAGTATAATGAGACATGCGCCACCTAGCGGTTACCTGAGCAGTGTTAGAACAGCAAATTGCCATTTTGGACCAATATTTTGGTCTTTATTTCTGTAATACGTGCTATGCTATTAAGTGACACTGAACAGTCCCAAATTATTTATGTAACAGTAAAGCATAAGAAAATAGTCACAATAATACGGTCATCTCGCTGTTCGGTCACGTTCGCCCAGTCCCGAGGGTGACCTTAATAGCGAGGTTCCGCTGTATCTATGGCCACTTCACGGTGGTCTAATTTCGGTTGTCGGTGTGTGTTTAGGTTGCTAGTAACACGGGCGATAGCGATAACGTGACCAGTTTATGATGTAGTTGGTCGTATTTAGCAGCTGGTCGCACTTTGGTGGTATACTATATCTAGAAACAGTCAAACAACCCGTGTCTATAGTTGACGTCACCCAAGACAAGTGGTCGTCCGAAAGAGAGAAAGAGAGAGAGATATATATATATACAGAGACAGAGACAGAGAGAGAGAGAGAGAGAGAGAGAGAGAGAGAGAGAGAGAGAGAGAGAGAGAGAGAGAGAGAGAGAGAGAGAGAGAGAGAGAGAGAGAGAGAGAGAGAGAGAGACAGACAGACAGACAGACAGAGACAGAAAGAAAGAGAGAGAGATAGATCCCTGAATTATTTTGCCTGCAAGGAGCAACATATGAAAATTCATTGAGAAACTATTAGATAAAGATTTTCTCTTGAAGGTTGCCTACTTGAATGGTATCTTGTCCCGCCTCAAGTCACTGTATAAATAATGCAAAGGAGAATTCACAGTGACGGTTGATTTCCTAAATACAATAGGAGCATCCACGTTGATGCTGGGGTGCAGGGTGCTGGGTGAAGGCAATGACAAGGACGGGAACTGTCCTGATCTTCTCAAAGACTGGGAAGAGAAGCAACCTGTGCATCCTCTCTTGGATGCGGAAGCAGTTGCATTCTTATTTCCCTGATCTGAATACACTTGATGCGAAATTGTTCCAACAATATTTCAGCGTGGAGCTGCAGTCAATACCAGACTGCGTGTGGGTTTGTAGAATTGTTTTGTGTTCGTAAATGACTCCACCGTGCATGGTTTGTTCTGAGAGTTCTTACCCTGGTCAATACCTAATCTAAATGATCGTGGCGTATCCAAATTTGGCTTATGTGCCCATGTTAACATTGCTGGTGTCTTCACCCAACTGTCTTTCTGAATAAATCTTCAATGATTCACGGTGCCCTTTAAAGAACATATTTCGCACCGTACTGTGTGTCAGCGAGGTCTATACCCATCCAAAACTGTTCCCGAATTGAGACGTGATTTTGACAAGCCTAATGCTGGGCGTACACTGCTAAACCTTTGTTGCGAGTCGTCTGTTTGAATGACTAAAAGCTGATCAGTCGTGCAATGTATGTTGGCCCGCAACCCACAAAAAAATTCGAGTCGCGTGTTGATTTGACCGATACAACAGTGGTTGAAACGTTTCATCCTTTGAAAATTGAATCGTAGCAACAAAAGTTGCGCAATGTACGATGATGTCAAACGGAACGTCGCCGTTGCTTGTTGATCAAACAGCATAACTCACCCTTCACATATTGAAGTAATTTCTTTGCCTTCCTCAATTCGAGGGGCAGTTTTTTAAATTCCATTACCAAAACGACGTATTATGATTGAGCTGTGTGATAAATGTTGTGCTGTCTATAATTCCATATATTCTAATAACCCCCTCGACCCTTTCTTTTGTAGTAGGTAGGCATTTTATGTAGAGCATAATAGCGGGTAGATCATTGATTATTTGTTTAAAT
>OZ023209.1:64389153-64414153 GCA_963995525.1 Escarpia spicata | reverse complement strand
ACATTTGAATTACCATAACTATTTATGTACGAAGTAAGTCGGCGTTTGTACTTACGCGAAATATCCATGTTTGGCGTTCATACGCGAAGTAGAACTGCAGATCCCGCGAAAACCTCTGATTGGATCGCAAAAGCTGTGACGTAGAACTCAATTAACTTTGCGGTCGGCGCATGTTTCGGCGTCAGGTTTGTGCTTATTGCGTTAGCTAATGGTGTCTACTATTATTATAAAACACCATTTACGTTACAATGCTCAAAGTTTTATACAGAATATAATCGCGAGCAAAATGTTATATTTATAACATCAATATGTGCATAATTCCAAATATAATGCAGATTATGTAGAATTATTGTACCATAATTATATGTATCATAGTTGTGTAACTATTGATTAAATTATACATACTATTTTCAAAATAAAAAAATAAAAAAATATAAAGTGATAATTATAATATTACAAACATACATTATATACATAACATATGATTAATGCAATACAAATTGTAATGTCTACAGAAAAATGTCAGAGGTATGCAGCAGTATTAGGCATGCATGTGTTAAGTTTATTCTTGATCACAGCTGCACTTTACGGCAATCGGCAAGGAATTCCATTCAATTCGAACTGAGAACTTGCTCAACAAAACGCACGACGTCCGAATTCACACATAAGGCGTGGGCGAAGTAAGCAACACACACATTCGTAGGCAATTATGTCTACAGAAAAATCGAAACTACAGCTGTGTCCTGTCATTACTCAAATAAGGCACCATGGTATATGTTATATGTTTTGATGTATAGATTACGTCTAAAAGAAAAATGTATCGAATGATTTTTCTCCTCTTTATTGAAACAATTTCTCAAAGTTCTCTTCACAATCAGCGAACGTCCATTGTCAATGTTCGTTCAATGCATCACTCACGTATCAGAGTTATGTGTAATTAGCGGCTTCCCGTACTTATATAGAATGATGAATGATGACGAACGATACGCGTAGACTTTCTTCTGTGTGTCATTTCCGTTAGGGCATCGGCATTGACGGCGAATGCGTGAAAGGAATACCAAATTAATTACTTAGTTGAACTTCAAGAAATAATAATCAAAGAAACCGATATATAAATGTGAGTAAAAATGTGTGCGTGTGGGCGTGCATATATACCGTAAACTGCTCGCCAGCAAATGATATGGATGCGTAAATATGTATTATGTACACGTACACATACCCACAAACAGCATGCTAAGACTTCACTCAAAACAAGCACACACACACACGCGCGCGCGCGCACACACACACACACACACACACATACACACGCACACACACACACACACGCACACACGCACACACACACACACACACACACAAACGAACACACACACAAACACACACAAACGCCCACACGCGGACGCACACGCGCACACGCGCACACGCGCACACGCGCACACGCGCACACGCGCACACGCGCACACGCGCACACGCGCACCCACACGTACTCCCGGACACACACCTTACGCGCAGTGAATGAACGTTTATTCAGAACATTGGCAACAATATATATACAAGGCAACAAACAAGTTTAACTACAATACAAGAAGGAGAATATACCATGTTTCAAGGGGGTAAATACGAAATCGTTGACTTTTGTGTAAATTTACCACTGACATATATTTATATATATACATACATACACATGCACATATACATATACAAACATATTCATACATATACACACATATATGCATACATATGCACACGAACAAATACATACGTACTCAATAAACCCATGCACACATAGAGCAGAGAGTGACACACCGTTAGTGGTGTGTGTAATAATTATTCAAATGTTGTGCGTCATATAGGCCCTATATATATATATATATATATATAATCATACCAAATATCGGTTGCAAGAAAACAGCCTTCAACAATGGTTGACTGAAGGCAGCATAAAACAGCGGTTCTTGGCCTTTTTTGGTCGCAGTTTCTTAAATTACCTTGCTGAACACGGCGGCAACACCAAATCAGCGCTACGTATTGGCTTAAGACAGAGTTCCACAAACGTTTTAGGTGTGGGCCAAATCTTGTCTAGTAATCTCTTTGCGGGTCAGAGCTTTTAACTATGTAATATTACTTCAATTCACTTTTCCCGTAACCCATAAGGATCGTTGGGCCACCACTGATGACGTCTTAACCAGCTCTCTCCACGTTTCCCTGTTCTCCAAAGCCCTCTGTAATATATAAAATCTAAAAAACGCCATGTAAAATAACGTCTAAACACAACGGAGGCGTTGCCTATTTTTTCATAAACTAAGCCTAATACTGCTTGGAGAGAGAACAGATATCGGAAGTCACAAAACAACTTGTAAACGATATCGAAGTTGTTCGCGGTGTGACTTGTCGTTGGAAAATCCGCTACTGCTTTCCCAAACCAGTGAGTTTAACATCGGTGATGATCAAATTATTAGAAAATTATTACAAATTATTAGAAAGTTCACATGGTGGATTTTCTTGTTAAACCCATCTCAACATGGGTTTCTAAAAGCGAGGTCATGCTTAACAAATATGTTATGTTTTTTGGAAGATATCACTAAGTGGGTAGACGATGGATCACCAGTAGATATCACCTACTTGAATTTTCAAAAAGCGTTCGACAAAGTGCCTCATCAAATATTACTGCTTAAATTAGAGGCCCATGGCATAGGAACTGGTATAATTAACTGGACAGAAAAATGACTGATTGTCAGAAGACAACGGGTAGTAACTGATGGGGTGGCTTCAAACTGGAAATCAGTTTTGAGTGGGGTACCACAGGGATCAGTACTGGGACCTATATTATTTGTAATATATATAAACGATTTGGACGATGATATAACAAGCAAGGTGTTGAAATTTGCGATTTAGAAGGATTAAAAGTGATGGAGGTATACAGTATTTACAAGATGATCTAGACAGGTTGGTCAAATGGTCTGAAAAAGTGGCAAATGTTGTTCACGTTTTGGAAATGTAAATGCCTCCACACAGGACTTGGGAACGAAAGGAAGGTATACAATATACAATGGGATAATGTACTAAGTGCTACTGTAAAAAGAAACGAACTTGGGTTAACCATTAGTGCCGATATGAAAGTTTCAGACAGTGCGGAATTGCAGCTTCAAAGGGAAATCTAATCATTGGATTAATTACGCGAAATATAGCGTATAAGGAAAAATAACAAATAATATTGCTGTACAAAACAATAGTTAGGCCTCGTTTATTATATTGTATTCAAGCGTGGAGGCCATATCGTAAGAAGGACATAGATATGCTAGACAGAGTACAGAGGAAAGCAACTAAAATTATACTAAAACTGAGGGATCTTAGTTATGAAAAACGCCTAAATGCTGCTTAACAACACTAGAGACCAGGAGATTAAGAGGAGATAAGATAGAAATGTTTAAGATAATGAATGGTTATGAAAATATTGATAGAAATACTTTTTCTCAGTTAAGAAAGATAGAAGGACTAATGGACATGAAGTTACATTAGTAAAGGAGCAGTGTAGATTATATATAAGAAAGTTCTCATTATCACAAAGGATTAAATGAATGGAACATATTATCTCCAGATTGTATTGGTGCTAGTTGCGTGAATATGTTTAAAAATAAAATCGACACATACCTTAAAAGGGCGGGATACACGTAAATAAAAAAGTATTGGACTCTCGGTTAGGCCAAGAGGCTTCCTTGTCCACCTGCCATCTACAGTTAATTTTCTGGATGGCAATCTTGTTAAATCTTGTTAACAACACTAGAGACCATGAGATTGAGAGGAGATCATATAGAAGGGTTTAAAATATTGAATGGTTATGAAAATATTGATTTTTTTCTCAGTTAAGAAAGATAGAAGGACCAGAGGACATGAAGCTACATTAGTAAAGGAGCAGTGTAGATTAGATATAAGAAAGTTCTCATTCTCACAAAGGACTCTAAATGAATGGAACAGATTATCTGCTGATTGTGTGGGTGCTAGTAGCGTGAATATGTTTAAAAAATAAAATCCACACATACCGTAGAAGGGCGGGATACACGTAGATAAAAGGGTTGGACTCTCGATAAGCCAAAGAGCTTCATTTTTCACCTGCCACCTAGAGTTAATTCTCTGGGTGGCAATCTTTTTAAATCTTGTAAAATCAAATGCTGCCGATCATTTCTGCGCTGTGCCAAGCAATGTTAAAACACAACACTTTTGTTACTCGTGAAAGACAGGAAGTTGTATACTGCTATCTTTGTATGATTATGGATATATTGTTAACCATGCAATCATCATTAGGCTAAAATTCTAAAATTGAATTGTCCGCGAACGAAAATGCACATATCCACGCTCTGACCATGTCCAGTTAGATTTCAGCCGTGCGCCGAAAGTGCCTGATATCTTCACTTCCGGTCGTTGAATTCACTTCCGGTATGAGAGAGCACAGTATTGCAATAATGGCTGCGGATATCGCCTCACACAATCGACCAGGTCGCGATACGGTAAGACTCTCCAATTAAGACAACGTCTTCCTACATTGGTCATCGTCGTCGTCATGACAACGGAAATGTGTTATTCGTTGGTGTGATTGCAACGTCTACCACACCCACATACAGGCACACTCCACCTGTTCTTCTTCTGGACATGCGCAGTAGATTCTATGCCTTATTGCGCACATGTGCAATACGCTCTGTCCGTGCAATACGGGTATGCAATTATGATTTCATAATCGTACCAGTCCGATTACGAACCTACTACTTATTTACGCCATCACGCGATCATAGCGTTCGAGCATAATCTTCCTACGATAACGACATTGGGTACATAATGTCGTACGAACGTTTCAATTGTTTTAAAGACAAGTGACCGACGATAAAGAACGTATACTAGACATATTATAATAGTAGTAGCGCAGTGGCTAGAGGAACGGACTCTCAAACGAGGGAGACCGGGTTCCAATCCAGTGCTGTTGTGTCGAACCTTGTGCAAGTTAGGTTTCCCTACGTTGCTCCAGTTCACTCAGTTATATGAAAGAGTACCTGATTCTATGCAGTTTTCGCTTATTAACTGCATCGTGGCTGAATGCTTCCATGAGAAGTAGAGATGGTTTTCGATTGACCATGTCTGTCAGGGAGTAAAATGTAAAGAACTTTCAACAGTCCGAAGGCTTGGATACTGCGTTATATTAAACATGACTATTTTGTCCACGACGAGACATGTGAAGTTTATATAAAATGGCGCCCTTGCAATCTGCATTCCGCTGTAATCGAATCCGGCGGCAGGCGGAGTAGCTCAAACAATCGGACGCAACCGGCGATTTTCCCGATTGTTTATGCCTCTCCGCCATCGTCTCGTCCGATTCTATTTGCAGACAATACTAAAATATATCATTTTATTTAACTATTTTCAGACGTCCGGTTATAGCGTAAAGAATATACACTTTTTTGTGAAGGGATCGCCCAATCTGTTTCTCTTAACTCAAGTCATCGCAGTGATTTCATCGGTGAGTGGTACGCCCTGTAGGTGCAAGTAGCGCAAAGTCAAACGGCGACATTGAACGCGTTACCGCGGAACCAATTGCCCATCGATGTGCAGAACGGCGATAGCGTCTGGTCGTGTAAGGTGACTATGGACATGTGCACCTATGCAGGGGCAAGGGGATCATCATTTGCTTCCACTGAATGAAAGGCGAAACTCAGGGCGATCGAAAAATATTTTCTGAGGATATAGCTAGGATTCCATATGTACGGAAACCGCATACGGAAGCTGCACGCGGCAAGCAACGAGTATAGAATATAGTGGACATTATTAAAAGTAGTTCCATATATACATAGACGGTTGAGTTTTTTCATGCGGATGCGGCTACGGTACATCGAATCGCTCCGTACAGAGATTCGAAAAGTATTCGGATAGGAAATTCCCAAACGTGACATCAGTCAGAGGTATTCCTCATTTCGCATTTACGTTGGTGGTCATAAAAATGCGTCACGATCGAATGCATATTTTGAGGACAAAACCTAGACATATTTGGGCTTCAGATCCAATATTTACCACAGGTTTCCGAGAAGGGCTGTTGAAGTTCAATGTCGATGTTGTTTGTTGACCTGCATGCTATAACGCATGGAGCAATGAGAGTTCTATTTACTTAACAATTGGTCTGTAAAGAAGAGTTTTTATGTAAACTCTTTACGTCAATACGTCTACACAACAATCTACGCTAAACAAGTAAAAGTAAGTTCTTATATAGCGCAGTATCCAGTCCTCAGGACTGCTCAAGGCGCATTACACTTTACTCCCTGGCAGACCTGTTCAATCGAACACCATCTCGACTTCTCTGAGAAGCATTCAGCCACATTGCAATTAATGCGCGAAGATTATTCGTACAGAAATATCCACAACTGTCTAAAGCCAGGTACTCATTCATACAGCTGAGTGAACTGGAGCAACGTAGGGTGAACGAACTATACCAAGGTTCGATACGACAGTATAAAAATATAGTTCGAACTCGGGTTATCTCGATCGAGAGTCCGAAGTTCTAGTCACTGAGCCGCTGCACTCCACAAATGTGCTCGGCAAATAAATGTCTCATAATAACGTTCAAAACAACAAATTGCCTATCAAAATACATAATTTTTCATCGTTGCTGTTTATCCTAGACACTGTTAGAAAAAAGTTATTTTATTTTACTGATTTTAAAAATAGTTTATGGCAGATTGAGACACGATAGTGTTTCTAAAACACATGTTTTTTAAATTCACATTTTTCAAACTTGACGCTTAACAATTTTCTCTAGATTGTATAAAGAAATCGCTAAATATTACTTACTACAGCACAGACGTATGTATGTTTGGAATCTTCATCAACAAAATGTCAGCGTTTGAGCGTTCAATGTAACATTTAAATGTAAAACACGCAGAACGTAGACAACATGAACTAAGAAGATGTTTGTGAAACGTAATAAGACACGAATATTGAGCAGTCGGTAAAATAAAATGCAATGTTTTATTCGTTTATATTGTATCATAATTGGCATCTAGTAGAATCAAGGTTATTACACAAATTACATTACTTTCAGTAATTAAAATATAATATCATTAAACAAATAATTTGGTCAAATAAGGCATTAATAAACCATAATTCTGATTTGAACATTCGTTCATATTTGCCGCGCGCGCGTGGTTTCTGCCATTGCTATGTCTTACGCGCGCATTACGTTTAACCTTCTGAATAATTGATTTACCCTATAACAAGTGAGAAACTAATTATATGGGGTATCTTGAATACGTAGAGGGGTTGTGTTGCAGTCGTGTGGTCGTAGTCCCTTCAAGTTTGGCGCCCAAGGTTCAAGCCGTCTATATATTATAGCACGGTATGCGTGCGCACGCCACACAACAAATAGCCAAACATGAAATCCCCGTAACAGAAAATGTACGTACGAAAAAAGTCTTAGTTATTCACTTAGTTCATAATAATTAAAACAAAAATAGTACCAACAAAAATAATAACAATACCAGACAGTGACTCCTATTAAGACAATTGTGTCGCTGTCATAGGAACCACCCATTTATGTCAAATTGATTTAGCCACCTCATACTATGTACATTTTAAAGTACAACACAACAGTAGGATTTTAAAAACATTAACTTTTCATGGTGAGTTTTCACGAAAATCATTACACCAGTGAAAGCTAACGATCACCGCCGCCCCAGCAAGGCGGAGACGGCTGGTTGCCTGTTGCCGCCAGATTATCGTCGAGTTGCCGCTTCCGCCAGTAGCGTTGCGCCCGCGTTACGTCGCGCTGCCGGGGAGTCGGGTCGGGTGAGATCGCGTGCTCAGTGCTCAGTCCAAGTACCGCCGCTCAAGTCAGTGGTGCGCTCTGCCTCCAGTCGAGTCGCGGCATCCGGCGGCTTCGGGCAGCCAGATCGGGAAGGAGTCGATACCTCAGCGTGGCCGGGTGGTTGTGTTCGCAGGTGTCTGCTAGGTCTACAAGCCTGATGACGATACAATGGGCGACTTTCACACTTGTGGGTGACGGATTAGGCTGACAATAACTCATTGGCGTCGCGTTACTTTTGATACTTAGACGGCGCGACTTTCCCTGAGGTTCCGTGGAAGACACATACATGATATTTTAAATGCTGTAGTGCATTATACAAGACACCTGTTCTCGTGTCGAATGAGTTACAAGATGACGCCGTGTCGCCTGTACATGGTGTGTGCGGTGTTGCTCGGGGCGAGAGGGAGAGCGGAGTCCTTCAACGACACCTACAGCGACAACCGGACAGAGCTATGGCTGCTCGGACTGTTTCCCTTCAGCGGGCCGTGGCCCGGGGGACTGGGACAACTGCCAGCTGTCCTCATGGGTATCGAGGACGTCAATAACGATCCGACGATCCTACCTGGATACAAGCTCCGGATGACGATCGACAACACGGCGGTAGGTAACACTTGGTTCTATCAGGTCGCCGCCAAATCATAGCTACAGCTGCGGCGGGCAGGTCAATAATTGCGTCGATGCGTGAGCAAATTGCTGGGATACCTAATTGACGGAGTTCGCGTGTTTCGTAAAAATCCCCACTAAATGGACAGCGTAATTAGTCGTGCCAATGACGTATCCCACGAGCTACTGCGTCGCAACTTCATGTACCTGTTCCGCGAGAGCCACGGCCGTACTTGTCCACAGACTGATCGTTTTACGGGGACTAGTCGTGTTACGGGAAGATTGACCCGTTCAAATTTCAAGGCAGTTTATTTCAGTCCACATCGTGTCAGTTCTTTCATTTACATACAATAATGCACAGACGCTCACGCAGGAACACACCCACGGGCACGCGGATGCGCACACCCTCTCTCTCTCTCTCTCTCTCTCTCTCTCTCTCTCTCTCTCTCTCTCTCTCTCTCTCTCTCTCTCTCTCTCTCTCTCTCTCTCTCTCTCTCTCTCTCTCTCTCTCTCTCTCTCTCTCTCTCTCTCTCTCTCTCTCTCTCTCTCTCTCTCTCTCTCTCTCTCTCTCTCTCTCTCTCTCTCTCTCTCTCACACACACACACACACACACACACTCACACACAATCACTCACTCACTCACTCACTCACTCACTCACTCACTCACTCACTCACTCACTCACTCACTCACTCACTCACTCACTCACTCACTCACTCACTCACTCACTCACTCACTCACTCACTCACTCACTCACTCACTCACTCACTCACTCACTCACTCACTCACAAGCGCCTGACAGTTCGACTGAGACCGTGTCTATGGCGATGACGACATCACGATATAGCATATTCAGGGATTATTTCTTAGACGCGTAGCGCATATGGCGCGCCGTATCACTGCCAGTCCGCACCTGACAGCGTCGTAATTGCATTTAAATTTGGGCACACACAAAGTCGCTAATCCATCATCGCAGCCGCTCATTACGGTGACAACTAAAGTCGTAGATGAAGCAGGTTGGAATCGCTTTGCCCGATGTCTGCTCCCTTTGGTAACAACCGTCTCACGCTCTCGTCCGAGCTCTGCTAGACGTAGTGGTCAGTAAAACGTACTGTCGATCGAAGGAATTCGGGTTCGAAACCTCTTGCTGCCGTTTTGAAGATACGGCAATTTCGTTCACTCTACGTTGCATCAGGGTGATGTGCTGTGTATAAAAGAATACAAAGCTATATTTAGAGGAGGATATGTGTGAGCGAATAGACTTTGCACTGTCAGTACAGCGTAGCTGAATGCTTTCAAGAGAAGTCGAGATGGTGTTCAAATGAAAAGGTCTGCCAAATGGTGAAGTGTGAAGTGTTTTGAACAGTCTGAAGGACTAGATATCGCTCTATGTGAAAACAAACATACATACTTATGTGCGAGGTAGGCCATAACGAACGGTGTTTGTTCCGCACACAAACTTCCAATTCTTTGAATCGTAGCAAATATTAGCAACCGAATGTTGACGCGTTGGCGACTTAGTTTTTTCATGTCTCGTAGAAGCTTGATATGTTGTAGTTTACGATGTAATACCGAGTGTTATTTAGTTTTGCTTGAAGGTATTGTTAGGTCGAAATAGGACCGATCGTGGACTCACAAAACAACAAACCCAAACGACAACAAATTGTCATATTTGGGGCTGGTTGTCACAAACATTTGGGGCTGGTTGTCACAAACATTTGGGGCTGGTTGTCACAAACATTTGGGGCTGGTTGTCACAAACATTTTGGGGCTGGTTGTCACAAACATTTGGGGCTGGTTGTCACAAACATTTGGGGCTGGTTGTCACAAACATTTGGGACTGGTTGTCACAAACATTTTGGGGCTGGTTGTCACAAACATTTGGGGCTGGTTGTCACAAACATTTCGGGGCTGGTTGTCACAAACATTTGGGACTGGTTGTTGCAAACACTTGGGGCTGGTTGTCGCAAACAATTGGGGCTGGTTGTCGCAAACATTTGGGGCTGGTTGTCACAAACATTTGGGGCTGGTTGTCACATCGCTCACACGTGAGAACTAGTTGTAAAATGTCGAATGCTGGAAACTTCTTGCGATCAATTTAAAATTTACTTTGGGTATCATGTACGTGTCAAGGTATGTTAGGCTGAAATTAGCCATGATTTCAACAACTAATTTTCATGTGGCATGTGATTAAAACATTAATTATACTTAATTTGAAACGTTTGTTATCGTAGATTTAGCAGCTTGCAACGATTGGTTTACAAATTCGCCACGGCTCCGCCACCAGGCACCTTTCAGAAGGCGTATTTCATTTTTGTAATTATTTTTTATGAACACGTTACTTTATTTCGCATAATCGAAGTTCATACATTTTGTGACCACCAATCCGATATTCTGTGGTAACCCGGGCATGGGTGGAGCAGGTTGTCCAAAGAGAGACCCTTTTATGAATGACTCAAATGCTATATTTTGAATATAGCTACATCAACGTTATTACCTACACATGCAGATTAAAACTAATCGTAGCAGAAATTAACCTTAGGGGACTGTTATTACAAAGATAAAAATAAAAATAAACCAAAACGTGTGGGAACTAACCACCGTCTCCTCTAAATGATTACCGCTCTACGAGTTTGAACATCAACGACATGCGAACGTCTATGTAGATTTTCTCCCGTTAAAATGTTTAACCAGAAATTGGCATACACAAGGCAATAATATTTACGTTTTTTGGCAGCATATATATATGAATGACAATGACAGTAAACGTCAACAAGATCAGGAGGTTTTGACGTCATTTAAAGGGGAGGAATATCATCACAACAAATATACACAAATTAACAATTTGTTCCAGTTGCTTAACGAGATAATACATATTGATATATCTAGTTAATGCTCAAAGTAGTTTTGTGCATAACATTAACAAACGTTAACACCGCCACCAATGAAGTGACAAATAATGACCCGTCCTCGGGTGGAATGTTTCCATCGTTAACGACGCCGCGGCCCACCATGTGGGGTGCAGGTCGCCATACAGACTAACCATTTACGCAACGAATTAAAATCTCCCCCGCCGGCGATTTGTTCGTGCTCTTTGATGAGGTGCACCACATCTGGGCAGAGCGAGCGTGTTCCCGGGAAGCACCATGTGCCATCGGCCCGGATAAGTTTTTATTGTCCATCCCGAGTTCGTTTTTTAGCGTCGATTTAATTAATGACACTAGTAGGCCTACACATTACGCTCGAGCCATATCTCAATTAACTGGCGGTTTGACGTATTTTCTTAAGTTGCACGCTTTAAGCACACATGACATTCGCGGGTAGCCGTCGGCCTTACATTGCGTATAATTCGCCGTTTAATTTAGGGAGCACAAACAAACTGGATTCTATAGGAGTGTGTTTGTGTGTGTTTACGTTTGTACGTACGTACAAACGTAAACACATCCATGCATGCATATATGCATGTACGTGTGTAAAACAATCAAATATGCCAACAATCACTTTCCCAAAACACTATCTCGTTTTGGAAGATTTTGAAACAGGTGTATTATTATGCACCGGCTGAGGACGAAGGTGTTAGTGTGCATGTACACCAGCTGAATCAACACTGACCTGCGATGTGTCACGCTAACTCGGCAAGACGTGACGCAGCAAAGGTAGTTTCTCTGATCGTAGCGGCATGTAACCACGCGTGTACGCTTGCACGCACATATGTCAATACGCATCAGTGCGGGTGGCGCGTGTTATATGCGACCTGTGTTTGATAATTCTCACGGAGAGCAAATTCAACTTGTCTCGTTAACGCCTTGAGCCTTTGTCGCACGCCGGAAGTGTTAAACTCATTGGGCAAAATGCCACATTTGTATATCCTACCATCAGCCACGAAATGAGAGCATCGTTGCGCCATCAATCGTTTACCAGTTACTGTTTCCCACATGAAAGAGAACACAAATGACGTACCGACGACTGCAACGATATCGTGCCACATTCAACGTGTACGTAGCTACTCACTCACTCACTCACTCACTCACTCACTCACTCACTCACTCACTCACTCACTCACTCACTCACTCACTCACTCACTCACTCACTCACTCACTCACTCACTCACTCACTCACTCACTCACTCACTCACTCACTCACTCACTCACTCACTCACTCACTCACTCACTCACTCACTCACTCACTCACTCACTCACTCACTCACCCACCCACCCACTCACTCACTCACTCACTCACTCACTCACTCACTCACTCACTCACTCACTCACTCACTCACTCACTCACTCACTCACTCACTCACTCACTCACTCACTCACTCACTCACTCACTCACTCACTCACTCACTCACTCACTCACTCACTCACTCACTCACTCACTCACTCACTCACTCACTCACTCACTCACTCACTCACTCACCCACCCACCCACTCACTCACTCACTCACTCACTCAAGTCAGATGCCGCACAGTGATTTGTCAAATGTCGTAAAGCGACTTGTCAACTATTGCAGAGATACATTGTCGTAAACCAACAAATGAAATGCCACAAACTGACATATGTAAACTCGTATGCCAAATGCTATTAGCCATTGACGTTAATTAATGTGTCAATAGGTCCACGTCACGTTACCTGTGCCAACGTGATTTCCCATAGTAGGACAGCACGTATCGTCGATGCCAAATCGTTCCTTTTAATCATTGGCAACGTTTGTTTAATAAAGCTCATTAATAATTAACCAGGATCGAATTTCGTCAAGTTCGCCAATCCCTTTCTGCCAAGAAACAAAGCACATTTGACATTGAATCGAGGTGTTTGCCTGTTCAACTTTTGCATAACGTTTAATCACTACAAGATAAATCGTGTCAGTGGCACGTACGCATAGCGTCTATGTTTGTAACCCTGATGTAGATACATGGTTCTGATTAACTGGTTCTTGAAGATAACAAAACGGATAGCGGAGGTGTGAATCTATATATTCCTCTGACCGGCTGTTACTATAAAAAAAAACTGATTGCCCAATGAGAGCTTTTTATGAGTGTTTATAAATATGACACGTTGAAAAGCAATATTTAACTGAAAATTCGTATAGTGTATTTTAAGACTATACTAGGAACGTTGACATATAGCGAGACAATAACCTATCCTGTGATGGCAGCTAGGCACACGTATTAATAACACATATATTATATATAAGACGGTCACTGGCAACATATTTCTAAAATATAATACTGCGTTGTATTAAATATTTCTTATTTCAGGAACAATTACTATTGCCTGATGAATATCACACATTTAATATTAAAAAGTGTCAAAATATCGTAGGGAATTTGCCATTGGGGGAGTTTTCTCCCCGAGGGGAATCTAACATAGAGGATATTGCCTCACTTAAATTGGGAAAGGAGTCTTTGATTGGAGAAGCTAACCTGCAGGAATAACGCTACAGAACGTTATGGGAGAATACATAGTATTTACCCGAGAGTCACTAGCTTTTCGGGACAAAGCGGCGTACTGTCCAGAGACGTGATTGTACAGAGTCCTATGAACAAATCCCGTCGGTCGCATGATGGATCACTAGCGGGGATCTCGATTCTATGTGTGAAGGCACAACGTGGCTGCTCGCGAGAGATGCCTTCACAGTACTTCACGAATGATTGATGAGCTCGCGATGGATTCGACCAATCAGTAAAACGCTTCCTGTGCGTAATCCACTTTACTTTCCCACGCCGGGACACGCTTCTGTCTACATATATGACAAGCTGTCGTCGCGACTGTGATTCGGCACAGACTTGCCACCCGGATAATGCTTAAAGCATGTCCCGTCAGCGACATTCGTGGACGTCTGGCAGCTGCGCGATGTTAGTCGACAGACGGCAACGCCCTCGCGAGGAGCGACGTTTCGCCTCACTGATGCGCTATAGTTGACTGACTTGATTCATCTTGTTCACCTTGAGACCTTGCGGGATGGGCCATGCCGCTTGATCTGTATTTACTTGTTTATTTCATTGCCCATAGTAACTGTAATCAAGTGTCACTTCATGAAACAGGAACACGTACAAAGGTTCAATATTACAGCACGTGCATCGCGCTGCATAAGGCATTCTACTTTTGCATCTGCACTAAGAAGGCTCCCGACATGCCGCAACTTGGGGAAGCGTTGTCCAAATAGGAGAATGTCTTCCATCCTCGAAGTTCCACACCATGGAACGCTGAAACGAAACCACAATTCCCTTGGCCTTCCGCTCTCCAAGGTTGTCACAAACGGTACTGACGTGTATGTTTCTGATGCTTCGCCCTCTCCCAAATGATACCAACAGTTGGAAGTTTCCGACGATCGCTTCCAAACAGACGAACATCCCAACGAGATGACGACAACACCGTGTCTACAGTGCGCATATTTACTGTCTGATCCCTTGCTGAAGAGCTTACAGAGAGTGGTACATTACAGGCGTGTTCGTCTCCTCGTGGGAATACAACTCAACCATGACTGTTCCATGAGTAGTTACATTGTCATCATTTATCTCGCACACCACCTTGTTTTCTGATCACTGTTCCGTCTGGATTTCTTCTCCAAGAAACTTGAATGGCTCCTCCTTGTTTTTCGAATCCCACAGGAACTCTGGCCACGAAGAGGCAGACACGCGTGTGATGTAGTTCCATGCCATGACGCGCTCTGATGTAGTTTCACTTTTAGCGTTCCATGGCGCGAAGAAAAAGTCGGCTTGGAAGGCTTGGTCTGAAGTTCCCGAAGTGACACAGGCATATGTAACCATTACGTGGTTACCGTTTGCAGAGTTACACGTCGCTAGACCAAAACTTAAATTACTGGACTTCGACATCACAATTTATGACAAGTCCAGAGCAGCAACAATAAAGCAAAACGAGAACTTTTCACGAAGAACTTTGTTTTGGTTTGTGTCGTCCCCAAAGAACTTCGGTTGGAAGTTAGAGGATGGGAGGTGGTATTCTCCTTTGTTAACGCTTCCTGATACTACCAAGGCGTGTCGGTGTGGGACGCTGAAAACACTACCCCGCTGAAAACACTACGGTAGTGTTTGAGCGTACTTTCAAAAATCTACCGTAGTGTTTTGAGCGTACCCTCAAAACACTACTGTTCAGTTAAAAACGCTATCCCTACGTACGCTAAAAACACTACCCAATTCTAAACACTACCGTCAGTATATCTTACCAGCCAATTACATTAGTGACCTTTGGGAATCATCCTATACCACCACTAGTAAAATAGTTTTTACCCGCAGGCTGTGAGTCACTTGAACCGCGAGATGCCATGATATTGTTTTCAGTCGGTTTAGATTTTATGTCGCCATGCTAAATTATTTATTTATTATTTATTTATTTTTATTATTTATTAACTTGACTACATATACGTACATACTTTTTAGCTGTCAGCATATTTTATATCGTCAGCTAATTTATTTATACATCTATTTATTATTTATTTAACTACATGTATACTTTTTAACTTTTTAGGTAGTGTTCAGACGGTATTAATATTATGTTGTCAAATTCATTTTATGTCAGTAGATGTACGACTGTCTTAAAATATGTTAATAAATAGTTAGTGTGAAATGACATAACATATTAATTACGTTTAATGCCATCATTATAATTATTTATGGTTTGATTTAGTTGTGTTTGGGGTTAAGGTTAGTTATAGCATAATCTTTGGAACTAGTCAGACAACGGGAATAATTAATATGATAAGCAGGACGACTGAAGTAAATTGCCATTCATTATGGTTCAGGTTATTATTATAATTAGTAATGGATGAAGTCAATCTTGGTGGGTTAGGGTTGTATATAACATAGTCGCTAAAACCAATCAGATGACGGGAATAAAATTAGTTTATGTGAAATGTAATTATTATTATTATTACCTATGGTTGGGGTTATGGTAAGCGCTGGAACCAATCAGACGGCGGGAATAAACCGTTAGTGTGAAATATAATTATTCATTGGGGGGTTAAAATTATTATTATTAGTTATGATTGGAGTCAGTTATGATTGGGGTTAGGGTAATAGCTGGAACCAATCAGATAACGGGACTAAATAGTTAGTGTGAAATTTCACATACCTGGAGTTTCCCCCAGACGTTCCCCTGCCGACGATAAAGCAGTCTAAAAATACAATGACAATGCCCGCACTCTTGCACACCGTGAACTTATCGCTGACACGACTTCAATAACACCAGTCTGGTGTCAATAGCTTTGGTTTTAATTTGAATGTACCCCTTATTGCCATGACACCCTACCCCATGTAAAGCTTCGTATCGCTTGCCCGGATACTCCACGGCCTCCCACCAAGCGATACGTACTTTTTAGATGGCCCCATAGAAACACATAGAAATTGAAAAATCTGGAAAATATGTAGGGGTAGTGTCTTGAACTTAACAGTAGTGTTTGTGTTGTGGGTACGCTCAAAATATGTAGGGGTAGTGTCTTGAACTTAACAGTAGTGTTTGTTTTGTGGGTACGCCCAAAATACTACGGTAATGTTTTGAAAGTACGCTCAAAACACTACCATAGTGTTTTCGAGGGGTAGTGTTTTCAACTTACTACACCGGGAGCTTCTGTGTTGTCGAAGCAAATGTAGAAGGCCTGTGCAGCGAGTTGCACGTGCTCTAAAGGTGGCCGTGCAAGGACATTTACACGTGTTCCTATGATAAGAGGAGATATATGATTATAGTTAGTATGGACGATGGAACAATAAGGTAAAAACAATACTTACATACATACCAGTTTACTAATATAAACGCAGTATTTAGGATTCGCTTAAGCCATTTCAACGATCTGCCAGTCCTCGCCATTCGACGCTGCTGATGACACGCAGCATCCCGAGATCCCCGCAATGGTGAAGCTGTATGTATACATACATACCTTAATATATATACATACGTACGTACATACATACGTACATACCTACTTACGTACATACGTACATACGTACATACAGCTGTACGTACATACATACATACATACATACATACATATATATTAGGGGCGGATCCAAAAAGGGTAGTCTAGGGGTATAAAAACAACCTACACTGGCGGGCGAACCAAATGGTGAAGACAAGTTTTCGCTGCTGTGCTGTAGCTTCAGCTTCTCAGCTGTCTCGGCTCGACTGGTGACTTCAGAAGACGGGGTGGGGTGGAGGGTGGGGTGCTGTTGAAAATGTTTCGCCACCGCGTCGCTTCAGCTTACTGTAACCTGAACGGGGGCACATTTCCAAGGGTCTAGGAGGGCACAGTCACGTGGGCCCTCTCAAAAAAGGTCTACGTGTACGCTAAATTCCAATTGTCTAGGGGGCACGTGCCCCCAGGCCTCCCTGGATCCGCCTATGCATATATATACGTACACATATATAAACAAACATGCATACTAATATACATATATTCATACTTATAAAAACAACGATGCTATTGAAATAAATATATTAATTTCACGTTCAGTAATATTTGACCTTGACACTTAAGGTAAATAACATACATAGATACGTACATACATACATATATACATACATACATACATACATACATACATACATACATACATGCATCAATACATACAAACATATAATGCATACATGCGTTAATACACACATATATTCGTATATACAAAAGCAGAAGTTTTGTTTTAAAATTGATATTTGACCTTGAAATTCAAGGTCATGGAGATACACACATGCACACATGTATGTATACATACATATATATGTTCATACATACTTACAAAAACAGTGGTGCTATGGGAAGTTACATTTCAAGTTCACTAACATTTGAATTTCAAGGTCAAGGACACCAAATCTGATGTGGAGCCACCCCTAATCGGATGTCCAATTTCCATGTGTTTGTCGGCCAAGTAACGATTCGACCAAAAATAACAAACCAGACTAATCATGGTTAACCGTATCGAATGTTTCTTAAGGTCAACAAATATGCCAATGACATATTTATTATTATGAAGAGAATTAGTAATGTCTTCAACCAATTCTATTAAGGCAAGTGAAGTTGACTTGCTTGATCTAAATCCATATTGACTAGGACAGAGTATGTTATATTTACTATCTACTATAAACTATCTAACGCGTCACTGTATAATTTCTCTAGTATTTTTGTTAACTGGAGCAACACAGAACTAGGTACGGAATGTGTAAATACACCCCTATCACCAGACTGAAATATGTGAATAATTTTAGCTGTTTTCTTTTGATTAGGAAATATTCCAGTGACAAAGGAAACATTGCATATGAGCTTCAACGGTTTTACAATGTGAGCAACAATGATCTTAATCATGCTCATGTTTACATCATTACAATCTGTTGACATTTTACCCTTAACATTGTGAACAGTTTTAATAATGTCTTGGTCATTAATATGACTTAGAAACATACTTTTATCAAGTTCTTTTCCCAAATAATCAAATATATCTACATCATTTTTAGGAAGATTAATTTGTTTTGCAACATTTGTAAAAAGTTATTAAATCCATGTGCAATTTCCTTTTTTTCATATATCTCTTTGTCATTGTTCATAAAACAGGCAGGATATTTTGGAGTACTGAGTTGTTTGTTGATTACCCTATTTTGAATTTTCCAGATGCCCTTTACATTATTTTTTGTTTCTCCAACATTGTGCTGTAATATGCTTTTTCAGCGAACCTTAATATATATGTTAATTGATCTTTATAGTGTTTGTACTTTAGTTCAGCTTCATGTAAGCGAAGATATAACAAATACTCTGTGAAGCTTTTTCTTTTCGGCACAAGAACCTTCCAAACTTTAAGTGAAGCAAGGCTTCTTATAAACGTATCTTTTTCTTTAAATATTTTAATGCCTGCTGAACAAATCTATGATTTGTTTAAATAGATCATATGCCTAATTTACATCATCTAAGTTCAAAATATCATCCCATGATTGTAGACTTAGTTCATGTGACAGTGAAGTTAAGGTGTCTTTATTTATGACTCTAGTGTACTGAGTATTCATTTTAGTATTTCTACATATTTGATACTCGCATACTGCAAATATTGGCAGATGGTCACTGATATCATTATACAGAATACCACAGGTGAGACTGTGTCGCAATTCATTTGTGAATATGTTGTCTATCAGAGTAGCTGAAATGTCAGTGACTCTGGTTGGCTTATCAATTAGAGGGTAAAGACGTAGACTATACATCAAATCAAGAAAGTGTTTAGTACTGCTGTGTTGTTCATGTTTTAACAAATCAATATCAATAGCATGATTCTTTATGGCAAGCTCTACTGTAGCATTTTCAAAAGTATATTCGACTTTCATGGAATTTTTGTTCCAAGTAGTCTGCACGATAATTCATTTCGTATATATAATGGTACACCACAGCTCTTGCGGGATTCTCTAGTTACATGATAAGCACTGTAGTCAATCAGATTCAACTCATCTATAACATCCAGTTCAGCCCATGTTTCAGATACAGCGACGCTATCAAATTTCATATGTAAGTCTTGCAGATAGTAATTAATTTTCAGAACGTTTTTCTTAAGACTTCTGGCATTAAAATGAATGAAATGAACCATTAAGCTTACACATATTATCATTGAATTCTAAATCACTGTAATAGTTACATTTTGATGTTGAGTTGTCGCAAAAGTTTTTATTTCGATCGATATCATTTTCAAAATCGAAACTATTGTAATCAGTATAACTAGAGAAGCAAAATTCAAATTGGGAACAAGTATTAACTAATAAAAAAAAATTGTAATCTTGTTCAATTAGTGAGTTCTCAAAATAAGTTAATCGTCGCTCATATCTTGAAACAGGAAAACGGCAGCAAGATGAACATCGATAAATAAATGTTTATGAAAATTAACATAAACTGATATTTTTTTATATTGGTACATGTCTTATGAAAGGTAGACTCACAAAGTAAATAGTGCGTGCTGTTCGACTTCCCGACTTACGATTGGAGCCGCCTAGCGTGTGACAGGCCTTTCTTGATAATCCTATTATATTATGTACGTGTGTACGCCTAGCGTGTGACAGGCCTTTCTTGATAATCCTATTATATTATGTACGTGTGTTCGCCTAGCGTGTGACAGGCCTTTCTTGATAATCCTATTATAAGTGGAAGTTGCCATGCACTCCGTATACCTGAAAGTTCGTCGTCTGTTTCTCGGCGAATTTGCCAACCGTGACATGTCGATATTGAAGTGATGGGATGACATTTAAGTTATGCGAATGTCGCAAACAGCGACGCGACTTACTTGGGACTCGTCAACACGTAGCGTGAGCTTCTGGTCATTGGTGGTTCATTTGTAAAGATAATGTTTGCCATCTGTGGAGGATGCGATGTGCAGATCGCGTCTGGTAGCATGGACAATTCACTAATCAATCCATACACGAAGCACTGGCGTCGCAGCCAATTTTGTGAGTCACCAGTAAGCAAATTATATTAATTTCAGTATGCCATTAGGACTGCATTAAGGAATCGATTGTTGTAAAATGCAATTAGCGGATGTTCGTTTGGATTTGTAGATGAATAGTGATTGTAATTAAACATTTGATACGTCTAATTAAAAGGCTGGCGACATACTGGAGGAAACGCAATCGATGGGAATATTTTAGCGGTTCCTTTTTGACTTATAGGTTTTAATCAACTACCGATCGATTACAACAAACTGATTTTCGATAGAACTTTCAGCACTGTTTTACTCGTATTTGTTTCGTTCTTTTTATATACAATTCTGTCATGCTCTGAGTTTAGTATGAGTTTGCAACATTTGAACAATTGCCACATTTGTCGCTTATACAATAATGTTGTTTTATTGCATGGTTATGTGGGTTTATTTGTCGAAAACGACAAAACACACATCGACGCGTACAGTTTTTTTTATTAAATCGATTCGTTACTCTGCATACAGTATGGAATTTCGTGACTACTATCAGCATTGGCGTCAATAACCTTGTGATCATGTTAAATCTTGTCACATCTCGCTGTCTCGCGTAGCACATACTTTATTTATATTAGATTATGAAAATGTGGTCAGGTGCGAATCAAACATCTTGCATTGGGGCGTGATTGCGACGTTCGACCATAATACAAATATACACCTCGATAGTGTTTTACATAACACAAACATATTAAAATAGTGAAAATCCTAATCAAGTCAAACATTGAACATTTTGAGAAGAAAGGAAATGAATAATTCACATAAAATGTTGGTCCAGTCTCAGATTGACGGTAAGCACACAAAGAGTATGTGACTAAAGCACAAACCTTGCATACCATCACCGACCTTGATACTATACAAAATATGTGACTAGAGCACAAACCATGCATACCACCACCGACCTTGATACTATACAAAGTATGTGACTAGAGCACAAACCATGCATACCACCACCGACCTTGATACTATATAAAGTATGTGACTAGAGCACAAACCATGCATAGCATCACCGACCTTGATACTATATAAAGTATGTGACTAGAGCACAAACCATGCATAGCATCACCGACCTTGATACTATATAAAGTATGTGACTAGAGCACAAACCATGCATACCATCACCGACCTTGATATTATACAAAGTATGTGTCTAGAGCACAAACCATGCATACCACCACCGACCTTGATACTATACAAAGTATGTGACTAGAGAACAAACCATGCATACCATCACCGACCTTGATATTATATAAATTATGTGACTAGAGCACAAAACATGCATACCATCACCGACCTTGATATTATATAAATTATGTGACTAGAGCACAAAACATGCATACCATCACCGACCTTGATATTATACAAAGTATGTGACTAGAGAACAAACCACGCATACCACCACCGACCTTGATACTATACAAAGTATGTGACTAGAGAACAAACCATGCATAGCATCACCGACCTTGGTATTATATAAAGTATGTGACTAGAGCACAAACCATGCATAGCATCACCGACCTTGATACCATATAAAGTATGTAACTAGAGCACAAACCATGCATACCACCACCGACCTTGATACTATATAAAGTATGTGACTAGAGCACAAACACACACACAGACACACACACACAGACACACACACACACACACACACACACACACACACACACACACACACACTCACACACACACACACACACACACACACACACACACACACACACACACACACACACACACACACACACACACACACACACAGACACACACACACACACACACACACACACACACACACACACACACACACACACACACGCGCGCACGCGCACACGCACACGCACACGCACACGCACACACACACACACATACACATACACACACACACACACACACACTCACACACACACACACAGACACACACACACACACACACACACTCACACACACACACACACGCATGCACGCACGCACACACACACACACACACACACACACACACATGAGCGCGTGCACGCAAAGACGTTCGCACACGTCGACAAGTTGGCCATGATCTTATTTATTTCGACACTGAATGCTGAACTATAGTTTGTTGATACAGTTGCATAAGTATTTTCTCAGAGCTGTCAACGCCTCTGTACACGTGACCCAAACTCTAAACACGTTCTCACGCAGTGCAGCGACGTGCAAGGGATATTGTTCAAGGGGTATTTGTCCCCACCTTACTTCCGTCTTCCAGATACCTTCTATTTAATTTGCTTGTCTCAGAGGAGTCTGGATTAGATGTACGTGCGGACATGTTGATGCTCTCGCGACATTTGTTTGGATTAGACTACGTACGCTCTCGTTAATTTGTTCACGCTCTGTTGTAGGAGACCCCCTTCTAAAGTAGATATACACTCTGTATAAGTATTTGTTTGACAAATTTAGTAGGTATTTAGTGCCATAATGTGAACAGGTTTTGAGATCTTACCAGTGCAAGAACCGACATATTTAAAAGTAATCAAAACAAAAATACCTGTGGACATTTTCTCAACCGGTCTATCTATCTACGCCTTTCCGGTGTACGTCGATAGTCGTGTTTGTTCTTTGTATATCTCTACCGTCGTGTCTTGATATATCGACTGTTGTGTCTATATATCTACCATGTTGTCTTGATATATCGACTGCCGCATTTACATATCTACAATCGTGTCTTGATATATCGACAGTCGTGTCTATATATATATATCGTCGTGTTTATATATCTCCATCGTCGTGTTTCTACACATCGTTCGTGTAATCTATATATCTCTATTGTCTTGTCTATATACTTCGACCGTCATTTCTCTATACCTCAACCGTCGTGTCTAGTATATATATATATATATATATATAGATATATATATATATATATATATATATATATATATATACACACGACAGTCGAGTATATAGACACCACGGTTGATTGAGGTACATATAATATAATATATTTATTATATATATATATATATCTATATGTATATCGCCGTCGTGTCTTTGTACATCGACCATTATGTCCTTATATATTGACCTACGTGCCTCTTTACCTAAGCTGTCGTGAACTTATGCCTCGGCCTCTATGGCGCAACGCGTCAAGTCGTTAATACAGCACGGAGCGACAGCGGGGAGATAAAGCTCGACTCGCACGTGTTTCCGACAGCGCGTCTTTCAGCGGGTAATCGGCTCCGTGGGAGATGTCTGTCTGCACTGCAATGGAGGCGCAGGATCAACTGGTCATTTCTCTCGGTCACAATCAAAGTGACGACTTAATTAAACTGACGTGTTTGACCTACAATCTATCTAAAACAGCGTCTCAGCCCTGTTTCCAACAATGCGTGTCGTTGTTGTTGTTGTTGTTGTGGTGGTGGTGATGATGGCGGTAGCGGTGCTTCTGCTGCTGCTGCTGCTGCTGCTGCTGCTGCTGCTGCTGCTGCTGCTGCTGCTGCTGCTGCTGCTGCTGCTGCTGCTGCTGCTGCTGCTGCTGCTGCTACTGACTTAATTTGCTACATATATTTATTGGTGCGCAACGTTCTTGGCGTTATACAAGAACACATGTCGAAATGGCGACAATGTAATATATATACTGACTAGTATTTCTTCAGACACAGTACACACATACAGTACTTCAAAAACAAATAACCATGCCATACTTGAATAGAGTGCAAACGACTATTGTGGATGGTTTATTGGCTCACTTCCGGGTTATTGCAAACGTTTTAAAGAACAGATATGCGATTTAAAAATTCTTTCAGCAAAATATATCTCCGACAAATGCAAATTATGATAGAAATATGAGTTTACCAGTAATACGATAATACGATATATGCGGCTAATCAAATATAATAATATATAGAAGCAATAACAGCACTTGACGTACAGCAATTACACGAGCACGTGTTGAACTTTAATTTAATTGTGAGAAAAGGTTAAAACATGAATCTAATCTGTGTACCAGCGAGTGCCACATGGCTACGTCTGATTACCTTTCCAATTTCAGTTGAAACGTTTTGATTGCTTCTCCAATAGCCGTTGAACGATAATTAATATTGAAACATTTCCATGACGTATAATACGTTCGGTTTC
>OZ023209.1:64368317-64388953 GCA_963995525.1 Escarpia spicata | reverse complement strand
AGAGAGAGAGAGAGAGAGAGAGAGAGAGAGAGAGAGAGAGAGAGAGAGAGAGAAAGAGACAGACAGACAGACAGACAGACATACAGACAGACACACAGACAGGCAGACAGACAAACAGACACACATACATTCAGACACACAGACATACAGACAGACATACATACAGAGACAGAGACAGAGACAGAGACAGAGACAGAGACAGAGACAGAGACAGAGACAGAGACAGAGACAGAGACAGAGACAGAGAGAGAGACAGAGAGAGACATCCAGGTTGTAGATTGAGTACGCCAGAGCGGTTTGGTAGTCTCTCTTTAAAACCATCAGGAATGAAATCTCGACACCGTGTTGAATTATGTGTAGATGACGACTCACGGCGGCCAGATGTGTACGAATCACTACATTTATTACATACATTTATACTTTACTTTTCGCTGACCTACTATTCTGAATGTTGCCTCGTCTCTCATCGTTCATATCCGTCATCTGCACACGTAGTGCGGGGAATAACGCAGTGTCCTGTTCAACTCCTGACTGACGGTGACAGAACGCTTCACATTTTTATTCTCTCCGTTCTGACATCATATGTATCTGTGGACATTATATCCTTACATCAAGTGGCTCTGTGTCTCACGTTGCATTCTGAGGTCTGTTCACGTCTATACTTATATACGTCCACATATTATGTCATTGTATATGCAACGAGTATCGCGGTATAGGAAGATAAATACATAGCCATAACGTAATAAAATAGCCAAACTTTGACACTTTATTTGACTTATATTGACTATTGGAAAACATACATAAAAGAGATTTATTAGCAACACGTACTATCATTTGATGTTAGTAAAATCGGTTGCACAATTCTAAAACGATAGTCTGGGTAGACAAGGCATGATCGCAGTTTCTGCACCTCTAGTGGAATTTAACACACATAGAAGTCACTACTCCTATCAGTAGCTTAGTGAAAGCTATCATTAGTCTGTTGTCATACTTGGCACTTTCTTAGCCGGGAATAGTACGTAGGCGTAAATGTGTGTAATTGATTCTTTCGTCTGTGTATTCCGTCGAATTCTCGGTACTGGCAGTACTTGGTGCACCTTGCAGTACCTGCTTCCTTTACTTTCTGCTTTCCTTTACTTTCTGATTTGCTTTACTTTCTGCTTTCTTCCTCTTGGTGCATATATTTAGTGGTCCCGTCTTGACCGTTCTGAATATGTCGACTTCAGATAATACAGTGCGCAAGGCTGTTCTGTACGGTTTTGTTACTAGCAGTGGATGGCGTTTCATCTGCCATCACGTATATTATTGATTGACGTTCCTTTTGACACCATGCAGACATTATATTGTACGTAACATTTTTCGTGACATATAACAGTGCGTGGCGTAAATCATGTTCACTATATAGTGACTGACTATCTATTTGACATCATTTTTAACAGTAGATGTTGTTCCATTTAATCTAACGCATAATAATTAATGATCTTAAAATGTATAACGGTGAATTACGTTCTTCTGGACATGGCATACAAAAATCTTTGAATGAATGACGTGCCGCCATGTACACATGTGACGGACGCAAATCGCCTACGATGGTGACTGGTGGCGTAAATCAAATACAATAGTGACTGACATTCCATTTGGTATCACATACCACGTGGCTTACGTTCCATTGGCACCACGTACACCACCATAGACCACCACTCCTATACCATCACTGACTTGTCATCGATCCAGCAGTTAGTTTGGATGCCGTCGGACGTTCACGTTAACGCCGCTGTTCCCTGTTTACGTTTCGGCAAAGAGGTGCAGTTGCTTATTACGGCAACGTTAAAATAGATCTGCTGGCTCCTGCATGCCTCGGGTAATCACGTCGACGGTGCACGTAATGGGCATCCCACGCGCATGTCCCGCGTCCACGGAGCACGCTTAGGTTACTTGCCGACGTTACACCTCGTGTTGCTGTTGGCACATACCTTGCTGTTTGTCTTGGCATATCCCTGTCCAAACGGCAAACGTGAAACCTTAATACGAACCTAATGATGAAAGCCACGACCTACCAGTTTAATGCTTGGTTTATCAATAACGAATTCCGTGGCCGATATATTTGGTGGTCTGATAAGGCAAGTGGGGTTAATATAATAGTGTCGTGACTCATCAGGCTGCAGGTGTGACAGAGAAGTCTAAGACATATCTTTATTTATCTCTGTGTTCCTGACTTAAAGAGACCCTGATTCTAATACTCCTGTCAAGGATTTTATTTAACCTTAAAAGCATTTTTGAAAAAAGGATGTGATACTTTTGGGAAATACTAATTATAACAGTGATGTTGGTCAGTTACGATACATTTCTGTTGGCTACCAGATAGTTTATAATAATAGTATGTTCTTCCTAATGGTTGCGTTGTACAATGGTGAGGTTCAGGTCATGTACCTTTGTACTCAGTGCACCGTTGTCTTCTGTTTTTTGCAATCCACTGCTTTTGTTAGCAACCTCCTCTAATAAACTGTCGCCTTCCTTTGTTTGTTTCTGAAATATACGGGATTGTCTTAAATTAGAGTTCAATGCTCAAGATCAGCCGACTTATTGGACAGAATGTTGTACATGGTCTGTACATGGGGTCATAAATTAAAGTTCTCAACGCAAATTCAGCCGACTTAACGGACGCCATATCGAATACGGTTGGTACACGAGTTCTTGGGTCGAAGCGACAAAAAATGCGCGCGCAAAACACGCGCAAAGTCGACGTTGAGACAAATAATGTTAATTGGTCGGTACCAGCGGCGCCGGTCGCTGTAGCGCTGCCGCTGTGTGCTTCGTCATTAGCGGTCCGTAAAGCCGCAGTGTGTCGTCTCCAGCGTCTATTCCTTGAAATCACCGCCTGTCTACCAGTGCACGCAGGCTACCCGTCGTGTCTGGCTACCAATACACGGCACAACTTCTATCAAGTTTGGTGGGTAACAGGACTGACGCTATATTATACTTCTTCTTCTTCGTCGTCTTCTTATTTTCCTCTTCTTCTTCTTTTTCTTCTTCTTCGTCTTCTTCTTCTCATCATCATCATCATCATTATTATAATAATAATAATCATCATCATTATTGTCATCATTATCACCGTCATCATCATCATCATCATCAAGTGTAGCACAGTGGAGCAATGGCTATAGAGCATCGGACTCCCAGTCGAGATAACCCGGGTTCGAATCCTGTGCTCTCGTTTCGACCCTTGGGCAAGTTCGTCCACTCTACGTTGCTCAGCTACATGAATGAGTACCTGGCTATAGACAATGTGGATATTTGTGTACGAATAGTTTTCGTGCATTATTTACAGCGTGGTTGAAGGTGTCACAGAGAAGTCGAGATGGTGGTTGATTGAACAGGTCTGCCAGGGAATAAAGTGTAAAGAGTCCACATATATGCGACGCGAGTATTTAACACTACCATGGGCTCAGAGTCCACTTAGCGCCCCGTAATTCGATGGCACGGCGGCTTTGGCGACAATAACTGGGTGATGGTGAATCACGACCACCGATCACCACATATGCCGACTGTGAATACCTCAATACCGGCAATCGTATTCAGCGATTGTAGACGCGTGACTCCCAGTCTAACAAGGTTATTGTCCGGGAATACATCCACGGCTGGTGCATGCATGAGACAGGATCGTTTGCACAATTCAAGGACACCTTTCATTGTGTGAACTAATCTGGATCTGCCGTTTACGTGGATCAAGCGCGGGTGAGATAACCGGGAACACAGAGAAGGCAGTTTCCGATATGAACAGATTGATTCGCGACTGCGGGGACATGTCACTATATTTAGGTTCTTATTCTTTTCAATGTTACTTTTTATGCTGCTCGCAAATCTATATCTTGGCTATTCTAGGATTTTAATATATAATATATAATTATATGTTTTTTATTTTACAAAAAATCTGTCATTTTATTCACCGGATATTCGAAATACACGAAGTTCCGTAAAATGGAAAACAATGACATCATATCGTCATGCGCAGGAGACCCAACAGACTCGCATATAACGTATCCGCTCTTCCTTTAGATATATTAATTTAGCTGAGAATGCTAGACTTAGTCTTAAAATACGGTCATGTCCTTTTAGGAAAAGTAATTTGCTGGCAGAAAAGCATACGATGGAGATAACATCCTCTGCACAATCACTGGCACTTAATTCTATCACGAACACCAATTAGTGATCCTCCACGACGAAGTCGTCTTCGATCAGACGTACAGACACCCAAATATAAAACGACCCAGAAGCACTGCATCAATAGAGGCGGTCGGAAAATATATGTTGTAAGGGAAGGCAAATACACACTTCACGTCTAGAAGGAATCGACGACAACCCAATTCGTTTTTTCGGAGCGTAAATGATTTCTACTTCACACATTCATCATCCATCTGGCATCCTCTGGCAAACTGAAGACGGAAAACTCCAATTTACACGTACTTCATGTTTGCGCTCCCACACTGAACCGATAGAATTGACAAAAATCCTACTACGCAGATTAACAAAATAACTAACATCAGTCAACGTGACCAATGCAATGTGATTCGCACACGCTGGTGTGCGATTCAGCAGGAAATCGGGCAAGATGTTTCAAGGTCGGGTTTAATGGGGCGGTTGTTACTGACAACTGGACCATGTCGCCATTACACGTCAACGCCTCGTTTCCCTTACGTCGGTGTTACGTCACTCTAAGACGAGATCCCCAGAAACGCGGTCGGTGATCAGAGAAAGCTTATGTAAACACCGCTGAGCTGTGAGAAATGCAAGGACAACTCGTCGTAAGAAGAACGATCTACACGGCACTAACGTACTTGATGTCACTACTTCGTGTTCGCTCCTAAGCGATTTTAATATTGATCTATTCTCATCTAGAACTGTGTAGTTTCTTTTCTAAATGTTCTAGCACCACTTCGTTGGAGCGCCAATGCTGTGGGCGCACCACTCCATATAAAATGCAATTTTTCGCTAGTCACACGTACATCGTAGGTAATTCATTATGGCATATTAGACATATGATTTATCTGGATTACATCTGGTAGACGTATACAAATCAATCAATCATATTAACACCGTCTCAGGTGCGATTTGTATCTTTTAATCTTGCTTATTTATGTTAATCCTCAATGTAATATCACTCATTTCATTGTGCAACGCATTGAACGGCTTACTTCCTTATTAAAGGGACTGAGCCACTTACTTCCGCATATAACACACATCACTGTTTACTTCAGCATCTAACAATCTAACACACTGAACTGCTTACCTCAACATATAACACACATAATTGATTACTTCCACATATAACACATTAACTGTTTACCTCAACATGCAACACGCTGAATTGCTTGCGTCTATGCATAAACCACTGAAGTGCTTACTCCATCGAGTAAACTACTCAGTTGCTTACTCCCGCGTGTAAACCACTCAGTTGCTTACTCCCGCGTGTAAACCACTGAGTTGTTTACTCCCACGTGTAAACCACCGAGTTGCTTACTCCCACGTGTAAACCACTACGTTGCTTACTCCCGCGTGTAAACCACTGAGTTGCTTACTGCCACGTGTAAACCACTGAGTTGCTTACTCCCACGTGTAAACCACTACGTTGCTTACTCCCGCGTGTAAACCACTGAGTTGCTTACTCCCACGTGTAAACCACTGAGTTGCTTACTCCCACGTGTAAACCACTACGTTGCTTACTCCCGCGTGTAAACCACTGAGTTGCTTACTCCCACGTGTAAACCACTGAGTTGCTTACTCCGGGTCTAAACCACTGAGTTGCTTATTCCGCATCTAAACCACTGAGTTGCTTACTCCGCGTCTAAACCACTGAGTTGCTTACTCCGGGTCTAAACCACTGAGCTGTTTACTATATCGTCTAACATATCTAAGAGAACAAGTGCTGACGGCTTCACGGTATTCACCAGTCGTTTCATCAGACCTTCGTTGGACAGTTAATTTGGTATTATCGTCCGGCTGCGTTATCAGGCGAGCAACGACGCTAGAAAGGTTTAATGGAGTGGAAACACTGTAAACCTCGCCAATACGTTGCCATAGCATCCGGCGACCCATTAATTATGCATCTTATCAACGCCAAATGTAAGGCTTGACAACATTTCTCGCCTTGATACGCACCATATCGTATAATGACTTGGCCGGTTCTAAACCAATTATAGAACAACATGCGGAACACAGCTGGGTGCATTTCGTTCAATGTATATATCGTAGTCTGCCAACGATATGGTAATCAGAGATCTTCCCCGAAAAAATATATATTGCAATCAATGTTCTCATAGGTAACATATTCTACATGACACAATAGTTATTGATGAAAAATTGTGACACTAGGGTATATATATATATACATATATATATATATATATATATATGTATATATATATGTATATATATATATGTATATATATATAATATATATATATATATAAGCATAAATACTACGAATATGTAACCAGCTATAGATTATATAACTTCAAAATAATTGCAATACGTTTATAGTAAATCAGTTTACTGTTGAAATTCCCCCAACACAATCATTTACGAAGGTTTCGACATGTAATAAGTTTTTATATCAATATTTACGTGTTTGTATATTTATGTTTACTGGTGTAGAAACCATGCAATGGAGACATGCTCTGCTTACAGCAGTGTAGACATGCTCTGCTTACAGCAGTGTAGACATGCTCTGCTTACAGCAGAGGAGACATGCTCTGCTTACAGCAGTGGTCGTATGACGTACTAATTAAATGGAAGGTCATTTTCATTCATTAATCATAGACTCGTAAACATGTGTGATATAATGAAAACGCGGGGATTACTTGAGGTGTAACATTTCTGTCCAACCTGGCCTTATTTAAACTTGGGCAGGACTATGGCATCATACCTAACTTACTTTACATGCTAACGCTCTAATTTGTTGTGTGTTTAGTGCCGTTTTTAACCGGGATCATTTGCATTGATAACCCGGGTGAAATTATCATACCACGCATACCAAATACCATATTTGTCTATGAGTTATGTACCCTGGCCTACCTATCACGTAATACATCGATCCTGATATCGTGCGTTGAAAAACAACCGCCCTCGAATACTATACTCTACTGTATTGACTGAATCCTGACCCTGGTCAAGTTATCAATAGAGTAACGGTTTCATGGGACATCGGTAACTAGCTTGCTGCATACCATTCTTGCTAATGATGCGCGCACGAAACTGGTTGTGTGGCTATTCCTCTGCATTCGGTCACTTGAACTAGGCAAATCGATAGTCGATAAAGAATGTATTGTTTGCACATGCATATTAACTAATCGTTGCTAGTGTGTTTCTGTAGGTGTGTGTGTGTGTGGTTTTTTTCGTACGTGCGTGTGTGTGAGTGAGTGCGTGAGTGCACGCGTGTGTGAGTGCGTGTGTATATATGTATGTAATGCGCATTCTTGTCTAATCAACGAATGTACTTATTTCAATGTTTTATTGTAAACATTTATACCGATGACAAAATTCTAAATATAGCTCAGGTTTACATCAGATTTGCCTGCACACTTCCCATGGCCATTTCAATGTATAGCAGGTGCAAAAGGACGATAAACAGTAACCTAACACCAAGGTCGTGACATAACATTGAAACCAATGCTGCTTTTTGTGTAATAGCTACACTTAAGTATACATTTCTGGAAACACACATTCCTTTCAGTAATACACACACACACACACACACACACACACACACACACACACACACACACACACACACACACACACACACACACACACACACACACACACACACACACACACACACACACACACACACACACACACACACACACACACACACACACACACACACACACACACACACACACACACACACACACACACACACACACACACACACACACACACACACACACACACACACACCAGCAGCAGCATATCCCGCAATAAACCGTTAATATAGTAAAACGCAGCGTAGAACAATATAAGAAACTATCGAGCTATGCCAGCGTGTTGCAACTACGTAGACCGGCATTGCTAGAGATCGCTGCCGTTTCGCCGCCGACGGCTCCCAGTCGTAGACACCGCCGACCTCAGCTAGACACGACACCCAATTACTATGAAATCAAGCATTAATGCGGCGAATAAAACGGAACAAGAATCTAATTTATTTAGTCAAACACGACTGCGGATGATATGCAGCGGGTAATACATGGCGAAGCGCACAAGGCCATGCCGTGTTGACAAGAACCGTCAGCCAGCTCTAGACTTACAGTCAAACTGATCACCGGAATAGACTCGTCGGTCGCAGGTTGACGTCATCTGACGTCACCTCAACGGACGTCCAAATAGCCTATTAATGACGCCGCTGAAATGTGCAAGTTTATGGCAACACATAGCGTGATGTGTCGATGGAGGAAGGCACAGATGGTTTTCGTGGGACTTGTATATTTTGGTTTAATTCAATTATGTATGTTTTAATGTTGGCGTCGGCGTTGATGTAGGGAAATAGTTTACGTATTTTTATACCGAAAATGACCGTATATAGAATCAACCCATATCTCGTACTATATCCATTTTCTTCTGGTGTTCCACGTTACGTCTTACTTCTAGTGCCTTATATAAACCCGTTGGTAAGGGTTTTCTGTTCGAGTCTTGAGTTAATTTGCTTGTAAACATTGAACAAATTACTCCAATCCACCAACCACCCTTCCGACAACAAAATGGACCATCACAAAGTTGGTCCTTTGCTATATAATTTAAATGGTACACCTTGGTAGTGGTTTTGCGATTTAATGGTACGATTTGGTAGTGGTTCTACTTTATATCGGTACAACTTGGTAGTGGTTTTATGATTTAATGGTACGATTTGGTAGTGGTTCTACTTTACAACGGTACAACTTGGTAGTGGTTTTACGATTTAATGGTACGATTTGGTAGTGGTTCTATTTTACGACAGTACAACTTGGTAGTGGTTTTATGATTTAATGGTACGATTTGGTAGTGGTTCTACTTTACAACGGCATGACTTGATAGCGATTTTTCCTAGCAATGGCACGAAATGGTATACGTATTCACTAGAAAAGTACGTCGCTATATTGACGACACGATCGAAAACGTTGCGACAATGTTTACATGCTGAGAGGTACTTGTCATATAATCAGTTATGCGTTTATAACGTCAATGACGTTGTGCAAATCACGTCACATGTCATACGTCATATTCTGGACACCCTCATCTCCTCACGCTGCATAACGCATCTAATCGCTCCACTCATCGCATCGTTTTAATGGTTGCGTATTTCATATTGCGTTAGTACGCCAGCACCTCACCGTCAACGCCTGTGTACGATTTGTTTTGAGCGCAAACGAAAACACATGTAGGAATTAATCACTGTATCAAGGGCAGAGACGAAACTTTCGCCGTATTTCGAGTAAGCAGTAGCGACGATTCGCAACTGTCGGACCTCGCACGTGCTCCGAGCACTCGTCTGGAAGTAATGCGGGGAAGGGCGTCCACGCGAGCGCCGTGTCCTGGAGCCAGTGAGTCGCGATGACACGGCAATAAAAACATGCACGTATTAGACTAATTAATATATGTTTTTGCTCGCTGTCAGCACGATATCAATACTGTGTTTAAAGTACCGTTTCCTGACATTACAATCGGAATTAGCTACGTTGCGTTTTGAGTATTTTATGTCGGGATGTCGTGATCATCAGGGTTTGCTTATTAAACAGCACAGAATGTTGCACGACCGCCATATATAATTTGGTCGTGTCGTCGTCTTCTTCTTCTTTTTATTAGTTTTTTCCTCTATTCTTCTTCTTCATCTTTGTCTTCTTCAATTGCGTCTCCTGCTTCGTCCTCTTATTCGACTTCCTCTTCGTATACCTCTTGTCTTCTTCTTCAACTTCATTTTTCTCCTCCTCTTCTTTTTTTTCTTCATCATGTTATTGATGATTTTCGTCTTCTTCTTCCTCTTGTTTTCTTCTTCGTCTTTGTAAACGTTTTCTTCATTCTCTTATTCTTCTTCGTCTTCTTACCCTTGATTTTGCATACTTGGGGCGACATCATGTGATCAGTTCCGCCGAGTCAACCAGGCGTCTCTTTTTGTCCCGATACTCTGCCAGTCCCCCCGCTCTCTTTCCTCCTGCACTTTCAGGTCTCTCTTTACTCCTACACTTTCAGGTCTCTCTTTACTCCTGCACTTTCAGGTCTCTCTTTACTCCTGCACTTTCAGGTCTCTCTTTACTCCTGCACTTTCAGGTCTCTGTTTCCTCCTGCACTTTCAGGTCTCTCTTTCCTCCTGCACTTTCAGGTCTCTCTTTACTCCTGCACTTTCAGGTCTCTCTTTCCTCCTGCACTGTCAGGTCTCTCTTTCCTCCTGCACTTTCAGGTCTCTCTTTACTCCTGCACTTTCAGGTCTCTCTTTCCTCTTGCACTTTCAGGTCTCTCTTTCCTCCTGCACTTTCAGGTCTCTCTTTACTCCTGCACTTCCAGGTCTCTCTTTCCTCCTGCACTTCCAGGTATCTCTTTCCTCCTGCACTTTCAGGTCTCTCTTTACTCCTGCACTTTCAGGTCTCTCTTTACTCCTGCACTTTCAGGTCTCTGTTTCCTCCTGCACTTTCAGGTCTCTCTTTACTCCTGCACTTTCAGGTATCTCTTTCCTCCTGCACTTTCAGGTCTCTCTTTACTCCTGCACTTTCAGGTCTCTCTTTACTCCTGCACTTTCAGGTCTCTCTTTACTCCTGCACTTTCAGGTCTCTCTTTCCTCCTGCACTTTCAGGTCTCTCTTTACTCCTGCACTTTCAGGTCTCTCTTTACTCCTGCACTTTCAGGTCTCTCTTTACTCCTGCACTTTCAGGTCTCTCTTTACTACTGCACTTTCAGGTCTCTCTTTACTCCTGCACTTTCAGGTCTCTCTTTACTCCTGCACTTTCAAGTCTCTCTTTACTCCTGCACTTTCAGGTCTCGCTTTACTCCTGCACTTTCAGGTCTCTCTTTACTCCTGCACTTTCAGGTCTCTCTTTACTCCTGCACTTTCAGGTCTCGCTTTACTCCTGCACTTTCAGGTCTCTCTTTACTCCTGCACTTTCAGGTCTCGCTTTACTCCTGCACTTTCAGGTCTCTCTTTACTCCTGCACTTTCAGGTCTCTCGCTCTTTCTTCATTTTCTTCTACCAGCCTTCTACGTTTTCCACGATCTGTCGTTCAATATTGTAATAACCTGGTTACATAACAAAACGGCATAATTGAGTGATTGTCCCACAGTGCCTATACCGCTCTATACTCCAGTACACTTTTCTATTTACATTTGCAATACAATATGAGTTTTGCTCATTTCAAAGATAACAAAGTATGTGGATAACTAACAGTTCTCCGAAATGCACCCTTTTACCTTTGGGAAATGTCCCACTTCCAGACACGCGATTGGTGCGTACGTCTGCAGCCTAACACGTTGACCCGTTGGTGTGTCGTTGATTATGCAAATGTGTGTACGTGTTAAACACCAACACTTGTTCAGCCAAAATATAATGCATTCGTATGTCTACTCAACTGTAACCTATTACGGTCAATGCTTTATCAGTTTCTGCAACCGTGTGAGATCAGCCAGTTGGTGTTCTGTCTGAGTTGTCCCTCCTTTAGCCCTAACTGTATCCGTCCCCTTGTCATGTGACTTCGGTACAATAGGGTCATCACGAGAAGGTACCGTCGAGCTTGCTCAGGAGACGTTGTATGCTACATAAGTGAGCCATATAGATTCATAATGCTGTTTAAATTACACTTTATATCACTGGCATCACTTCATTGAAACACCCCGAATAGAAAATAACAAAATCCACTCTCCTCAACGTAGGCAACTAACACCGTTTTTAATGGTTGCCATTTGTTAGGAAATCCCCGAGAATCTATACCGGTGCTCCAGTCGCCGCCATCCAACTGCAGGCGTACAACAATACTTTTTAAAAATATCGTTCCAAAACCCAATATAGGATATCAAGTGCCACGTCTACTGTAACATACAAGATATTTTGAACGAAGTTGAAATGAATAGGATTCTATTACGTCGTTCCTACATCTTGATTTCATTTCTAGCGCGGATTCACCAACGTGTATGTCATGACTGCATTTGAACTGACCCATTAGGTTCGCGCACAAATAGTGTATCAGCCCATTTTGTGGGTTAAACAGTCGGCGAGATAAACATAAACGGCATACAGTTTTCGGATACACCCCTGGAAATAACTGTATATACGATGTGAAAGAAAGCAATTATGTTTTCCAGTTCGCAGGAGTCCTAAAATGGGGCCTAACGCCAGCTTACTGCGACTTTTTCCTACACTAGACGACTCCGAATAGTTGAGTCATGTTGTGTGATTGGAAATAGCACTTGTTGCATCGGTAGACTCATGATCGCCCGCCTCCGACTTGGCACAACTCGGCACCATACGATACACTTACCACACACCATTGCCCCAACGAGTCGCTGAAACCACCAACCGCTAACGGTCGCCACTCTTCGTGAGTGCTTAGAGACCAACAAATAAATGAAATGTTTCGGAGTGCTTTTTGTACGGCGATTTAGCGCCGTTGAATTGACTGTATCGACCTCGTGTCCTTGGCTTACCAATGCTCGTCACACTTCATGGCCCAAAAGGCTACAGTGTATCTTCTCCTGTTTAACTTCTGACTGTCGTCTTTGGGCGAGTGATTGATTGCTTCCCCTCTAGCGTCCATGTTAGCGCCCCCAGGCAGTAGTTGTCTTCGTTTTTTTTCTGAGCACAATAAGTGCACCATGTTCGTTTTCGCCAGTGCTATACGTCATCATTACCCCCTGGTGGATTTCACGAAGTCTATTTGCATTTTATATCACCAGTCACCAAGGCCGATGATGCAACCAAGAACGACGAGAATAGGTTTTACTTTTATACCAACTACGTCTGCATATACGCAAACAAGTTAATAATGAAATAATAATAAGGTAAGTTTTATTGTGCCTAAATTCTTCGAACCAAACTCAGGTGATATATATACGAAATATTGTGTTGGATATGAAATATGGTGTTACGACATGTTAATGTTTTTGAATGTATACGCTTTATATAAAACATCATTTACCGGGTCATGTGGTTTCGCAGCAATGCATTCGATTGGTTGAAGCGGAAAGTTGGAACATTATACAAATTTATAGTGGTCGTTGACCCACGGCAGGTGATAACAATATTACGTGGGAATGATTTGGCTTAAAGAGTTTCAAAAATTGACCGAAATTATAGCGATGGACTTTTAAGATGCTGGCGAGAAGTGCAAAACGACACCAGGTCAACTCTGATACTTGGCCTTGAGACACTAAGGTAATGGAAGCAATAAAATACACATACATACGCATAAACAATGAATGCTTAACGCACTGGGAGTGTCCGGCATAAAACGGTTAAAATCGCGATCGATCCCGCTTTGCCATGCGTGTGTTAATACAGCGTTGGCAGAACTTTGATTTAATCTGAGCAGTTGTCAAAATCCTATATAAAACCTGGTATGAACACGTTGCTGTCTTATACCGGTGTACCAAGTTAAAAATATCCCCGTTGAAATCAATACGCTGTGTTTAGAGCCCAAGTTTAAAACATCACTTCCTACTCGGAAATTGGTCGATTTATTATAAAATATTTAGCCTGTTGCACAATGGATATATTATGGATGAAAGTTTTGAACGAAACCGTAGTGTTTTTATTTAAAAAAACACTCGGTACTATTTTGAACGTATGATTGAAAACACTACCGTATTCTCTACAACGATGGTTGGGAAGGCTTACAGCAACAAAAATAAGCAAAATTCACAGCTATGGGCAACAATGGGTACATGATTGCTGAACAAAGGACCCACCGTGTTGAATTTAACAAGATTTAACAAGGTTGAACAAGATTGCCACCAGAGTATTAACTCTAGATGGCAGGTGGACAAGGAAGCCTTTTGGCTTATCTAGAGTCCAACACTTTCTATCTACGTGTATCCCTCCCTTCTGAGGTACGTGTCGACTTTATTTTAAAACACATTCACGCTACTAGCACCTACACAATCAGCAGATAATATGTTCCATTCATTTACATCTTTTGTGAAAATGAGAACTTTCTTGTATCTAATCTACACTGCTCCTTTGCTAACGTAACTTCATGTCCTCTAGTCCTTCTATCTTTCTTAACTGAGAAAAAATATTTCTATCAATACTTTCATAACCATTCACTATTTTAAACACTTCTATCTGATCTCCTCTCAATCCCCTGATGCCTAGTGTTGTTAAACCACATTCGTTTACGTGTTTTTCATAACTAAGACCCCTCAGTTTTGGAGTAATTTGAATCGCTCTCCTCTGTACTCTTTCTAGCATATCTACGTCCTTCTGGCGATATGGTCTCCACGCTTGTATACACTATTCTAAATGAGGCCTAACTATTGTTTTATACAGCGGTATTATTAGTTGTGTGTCCTTATATGCTATATTTCGTTTAATTAATCCAAGGATTTGATTTCCCTTTGAAGCTGCAATTCCGCACTGCTCTGAAACCTTCATGCCAGCACTAATGGTTAACCCTAAGTCCTTTTCTTTTATAGTAGTACTTAGTACAGAACCCCCCATTGTATATTCTACATCTTCGTTCCCATGTCCTGTGTGGATGCATTTATATTTCCCCAACATTAACAACATTTGCCACATTTCAGACGATTTGATAAACCTGTCAAGATCATCTTGTAAATGATGTCTATCTCCATCACTTTTAATCCTTCTAAAAACTTGTCTATCATCCGCAAATTTCAACACCTTGCTTGTTAAATCATCGTACAAATCGTTGATATATATTAAGAATGATATAGGTCCCAGTACTTATTCCTGATGTGTATTTGGGTAAATCCGGTCTCACGATTTATTTCACCCATTTCCAGTTCAGATGTCCTAAGATATTCTTTAGGACTATAGTTTTGAAAACGGAGTGTAGAATTAGGTGTACACGTATGGATAAATTACGAAAACTGAGGCAAGTATACCGATGAAAACACCATGACTTATGGCAGTGATCATATTTGGAAGTCAGATTCGTTCAGTAACCAGTGATTAGTGGGAAACCTAGCGAATACTGAACAAGCGGGCAGTGTTCAGTACAGTGCATATGTAATGATAAATTGTGCGAGCTCGTGTGCGCACCCCCGCACTCGCGTGCTCGCATGTTCACACGCATGGACATACAATATGCATGTACACCCGCACGCCCGCACGCCCGCACGCCCGCACGCCCGCACGCACACCCGCACACCCGCACACCCGCACACCCGCACACCCGCACGCCCGCACGCCCGCACGCCCGCACACACTCACACACGCGCACTCGCACAAGCACACGTATATGCACACACACACAAGCACACGGACGCACGCACGAACCCCCCCTCACACACACACACATTCGATCTTAGTTCATCCCAGCGCGGCCCCATTCAGGTAGAACAAACATTATGACCCAGAAACGTACCCGATTCGTATCGGTCCTCTCCCGAAGGCATCGGTCTCGCCCAAGGCCGACCCCCCTCCCGAGGGAACACAATACATGCCGCAGGACATTGTTTCCCGTTGTTTGTCCTAAATGTTCCCGAGAAGATATCCCAGCAATGGCGGTGTGGCCAGCCGCCGACTAGACGGCCTTGTCTCCGTCCCTCCCGGCCGAGGAACGCTCCACTCCCACTGGCGCCCGAAGGAACACGTGTAAGAAATGTGAACCCCTTTTAACTCCCCAAGTCGGCGTTCATAAGTTTCCTAGGTAGTCTTGCTCCAGCTGCCGCCACTCGACGCTACATCCGTCTAGTTGTCAATGCGGGCAACCCGCAAGTCCCCAGGCACGGAGTGGGACCGGGAGAGGGGGGCGGAAAGAGGGTTGGCTAAAAAAATGACCTTCATCCCGTAAAAGGACGTGCGCGTAGACACTTGAAGCGAATCTTTGCGACGCCGATGGCCTGTTTACAGGTGCTGTATTTAAAGAAAGAAGAAATAAGAAATAAGAAATAAGAAAGGTACAAACAAGAAAGAAGAAAGAAGAAAGGCACAAACAAGAAAGAAGAAATAAGAAAGGCACAAACAAGAAAGAAGAAAGAAGAAAGGCACAAACAAGAAAGAAGAAAGCACACAAGGAATGCGCGTCTGGAATATTTTGGCAATCGTTTATTTTGTTAGAATGACGTCATGCACCATTACATGATTTATATTAGTTTGTTTACTTATTTATATATTGTTGATTATATATAAGAAGCATCTACCAATATTCACACAAAATAGTGGACCAGTGAATATAGTTCCTGTATTTCGAATACTATTGATCTGATTTACCTTGACCCTGTCTATTTGTGAAACGGATCGTGTGAATTGCCATTCACCGTACTGTTCCTCGTGGGATCATACTCCCGAAACCTAGCCGGAAACCTATTTCTTTGGATCAAATTTCAGGCGCCATTGGGTCTGAGAAAGGAATATGTCACGCGATTGCGTCAGTTTCTTCCGAGAATCAACGCACGTCCGCGGACATGTCCAGTGTTCCGATTACAAAAAGTAATTAAAAATACATTAGCCTTGAGGGTAGCCGCTAACCCTGCCTTGCGAAATACGATGTTTTAATAACTTACAATATTGCAGAAACACAAAACTTCAACCTACAAACTGTGTAAAACTGACTTGCTATCAATGGCCGAGGGAGATTCGTACTGGAATCAGCGTATGCGAAGTAAATTATGTATTGCAGGCAACAGTGATACATTTCGTTCAATTTAGGGAGTATAACATGCTTTCGAATTCGACCAATATTGCTATATGTTCTTGAAACATTGTGTGAACTGTACACACTGTCAGCTTAGTGTGATTGCATTGGCTAAGTTAACGTATGTCAATGTTATTCGCAAAGTTATAATGGAAACCAACCAGCGTATTGTAATATTCTACAATTACCATTAAGAAAATGTACAATATCCTGTCATTTGCTACACCAGATGCTCCCTGTAAATTGCAAAATCAACGCATATTTAGCTCCAAGTTTAACAATGTTATTGTTGTTAATTATCAACTTCTTTAATTTACCTGGCAACTTGCGATGTTCGTGCCCAATAATTCAACCGGATATACCAACGGATGAGCCAAATTGGCTTAAGACACTAATATACCATATATGGAACTAAACCGGCAGAGGGATGGTAATGCCTTGCGGCATATTTAGTTGTGGTCTTAAATGACATGGACTCGGAAATTAAATTTGCATGTGTCCATCTCCAACATCAAAATAAAAAGAGCTCCATGGCGTAAGTTGGGTATCAACAAGTACGTTGAACATGGCAACTGTTACCCGATGCAGCTGCAAATTGAAAGTTTAGATTATTAGAACGCCCTATGCCGTATATATGTTCTAACATTTTTTCATTTCTGCAATTCCGACATGCATCGAATTACTGCACGACAATACGAACTTTTTTCAGAACGTCGCACGTTTGATGATATTCCACGTTATTGGGTCCGCATGACGTATTGCATGCACACGACACCAAATGCAGAATATTCACTGTAAAATTGTTTCATTTTAATGTGTGTATGTGTGTGCGGGCGTGCGTTGGCCAAGAATCGGCCGTGTGTCCTCGTGTGACACAGAAGCCCGATTCTTGATCATCGGGCCTTTGTGTAGTGACGACAGAACGTTTCGGTTAGATGAGAGGCTTGTAGTACTTGGTTCCTCTCCTTCCTCCGCTGCCGCTTCTTCGCCTCATGTAGCAGGCGGCCTGTCTCGGAGTGGGTCGCTGCCTTGTGGATACTGCACCAGCAAAGTAGATGGTCGTAACCATGTCCTCACAGTTTGTGATGTTGATACATCCGGAACATTCGTATTGTATTACATTCTATTTCTAAATGTTTTCCGTATTAGCGGTATTGTGCACACGACCGGCTTCACAGCAAGTTCCTTTGGTGTTCGTCGCCTTCGCGAATTTCCCACAATTTATTCCGTGAGAACACCTCGCTTAGATACTTGTCTCCGCGGTCGTTCAACTTTTCGGCAACAACTCTGTCCTTCGGGTAATCGATGCTTTCGGATCAATCAGAAAAAAACATGTTTGAATGAATTTGATTGAATTAGAATTAAAATTTATTCAACAGAACAACAACAACATAATACATGCACAGTATGGTTTGCTGCTGCTGCTGAAAGGACATAACTGAAGTCATAGGTTTATGTGTTGCTATGCCCTTCTCAAACTAAAAAAGTGAATAAATACAAAACGAATTATAAATAAATTACAAAATATTATTTACAACTCATATATATACTTGTTACCATAGTGGTTGTGTTACTAATACATGGGTTTAACTAAACTTCATCTTCAATTAACAATTCACAAATATGTAGAAAGTATTGAAAACTTGAGTGTTTTTTAAATTGTGTTAAACTTGGAAGCTGAGTCAATTTATTTGGTAAATTGTTCCACGTTTTTACCCTTGACGATGAGTGACAGCAGTCGGAGGGTAGTGTTTATCTTTTTACATAGAACAGGTATCGTGTATGTGTATAGCTGCGATTGGTTCAAATAATGGTTGAACATGACCATTTAAAGAATGGTTGTTTGCGTTATAAAGTATAATCATAGTCTTGTATTTAACTAAATCATGAAATTTAAGCATGTTTCGGAGATGGAAAAATACAGATGTATGATCATGGTAATTAAGGTTATAAACAATCCGCATAACATTGTTGTCTGTAACGTAGATAGTTTTCTGAGTCTAGATTGATAAGTATTTCCCAGATCTCACAGCAATATGACATATGTTGTTAAACAAGTGAATGTGAATTATATAATGTGTGTAACGCTTGAAAATCAAGAACATGCATAGTTTTATACAAAACTGCTATGCTTTTTGATACTTTTGATTCAACCATTTTTATGTGTTCTCACCATGTTATATTTTCATCAATGGTTACTCCAAGGAATTTTTATATGATATCTGCTCAATGTTTGTCCCATTCAAAACTATATTCACATCTGTTATATGTTGTTTTTATTGTTAAACATTATCAAATGTGTTTTGTTCAAATTGAGCGATAATCTATTCGCTCGGAACCACAAGTCTAGTTTTTTTAGTTCGTTGTTAACAACAGTGCTTACATCATCTGTGTTACTAGCGGAATAAAAAATGTTTGTATCATCAGCAAACAGAATAATATCAAACAATTTTGAGACTCCACACATGTCATTTATCTACAGAATAAATAATAACGGGCCAAGGATTGAACCTTGCGGGGCTCCACACTTGATTTCCTTTTGTTCTGAGTTACTGGTGTTATAGCATACATATTATCTACGGTTGGTTAAGTAGCTTTTTATCCAGTCCAGAGCCAGACCCCTTATTCCGTAGCATTGCAATTTACCTAGCTGTATGTTGTGGTCAACATTGTCAAAGGCTTTTTTAAGGTCGACAAAGACACCAATCGTTCTTTGGCATTTATCCATTGCGGAAGTACCCTTTTCGACAAATTCTGTTAAAGCTAGTGAAATTGAGTAATTACTTCTGAAGCCACACTGCCCATCTGTCAATATGCGTTATGTTTCAATGAAATACGTTAGTCTTGTTTGGTTCCTAAGGTTATGCAGCATCAAGTTGATCGTTGATGGAAAGACGAATGTAACTAACGCATGACGAGTGGTCATCAACACTGCTGCTTACTGCGCAAGCGTTATAATCCAAGGTCGTGAGAGCTGTCTGGTCGATAGGATCTGGTTTCAACAAGACTCGACAGTTCAGAGCAAAACCGACATCTGCAAGTGACAAATAACGAGTATCGCCCATGTTGCTTAATGCGCATGTTTTTGCTCGCGGGCGTCTTAATATGAATTACCATCGATTAATGTGATTCGATTCCGCGAATGTTCATCGGCACTGGAAGCCGGGATACGTGGGCAGTGATCACGGATTTGCAATTGGGTGGAATTCATGTCTGCGCTTGTCGTCGTCGATAAGATTGACCTCAGGGGATCCATCCATCGTCTGCATTGGTGATAATGTTTTGAAGGCGGAAGCGTGAGGTAATGGCGTTTCTATTAATGAACAGCGTAATCGATCACTGTGGTTTTAAACAAATCACCTGGAAATGAACAACATAAAATTAATTCAAGCCTGGTGCAAAAGTTGAATTTATTAGAAACCATCCATTCCTTGTCGTCATCGCCCCGAATTTGAAATCATAAAATAATCTTTCGCGTAGCTACCCTTGTCCTGGCAGTGTCGCGGTGATGAGTAGGTCTACTCCTATTGGGCACAACTAGTTGTACTTCATCATCATGTTTCTGTTAAAAATCGCACACGTTCGTCATATTTCCGTTCCTCCATCGACACGTCGTACAATCCCCCCTCCCTTCCGCACCTTCATCCACATACACATATTCCATTCCCCCTTCCCTTGCTGCCGATCTCTCGATCTTCGTCTCGCTAGAGTTCCCTTCCTTCTATAAACTCTCCTAGTTATCATTGCCTTTCATTTCGATTGATCGTAGGTGTACGCGTTTATATGTATGTCTGTTAGGTCACG
>OZ023209.1:64315817-64360817 GCA_963995525.1 Escarpia spicata | reverse complement strand
TTTCCAGCCTACCCGCATTAATAAATGGTAACTGGTCACTGGCCTAGTTGTTAGGACAACCTTTTGCCAGAGTCTCAGTCTCAATCGCTCACCCGTCTAACTGATGTAGCTAGCAACAGCGGATGCTGGGTTGAAATTTCAGCCCGATACATGTAAAACGAACGGAAATGTGGGTGCACAGACAAACAGAGAACGAACTTTTTATAATATAGATATGTCGTATTCCGAGTTATCCAATATAACTTTTGACATTCACTTTTTATAATACACTAACTTGACGGGCGATAACTTCAACGCTAAATGACAAATTGACACATAGCACCATTTGTAGGAAACATATGAAATGCGAAAGAGGGCGCTATTTGTATGCGTGCGGACGCGACCAACGACAGGCAGACGGGTGCGTGTTAAGCGCTGAAGATTTTCAAACGTCAATAACTATTCAAACTTTCTGCATACATCTAGCGACATATTTGTAGATGGCAGAATTCTCTTTACGATGATATAGAAAAAAACATTAAATTCCGCGGCTGGAACTCCACGAACAGTCTTTTGAATTATTGAGCCTCCAAATTCTCCACCCCCCGGAAGAATTTTGACAATGTCTAAATCTATGAACCATCTCAATGGGTCCGCTAGAACACATGCAAAATGTCAGCCCGATACATGCAAAACTGACGGAGATGTGGGTGCACATACAAAAAGAGAACAAATATTTTATTGTTTTATATATGTATATATATATATATATATATGTATATATATATATGTATATATATATATATATATATATATATATATATATATATATATATATACGCGCGTGTGCGTGTTTGCGTGCACGTATGTTTATGTATGCGTTTTGCGCAGTTTATAGCCAAACTTGACTGAATGTTAAACAATGCCCGTTGCGATTTAATTTTCGAATAGTTTATAAAGGGGATGGCACAGATTCAGCTGTCGATGTACAGAGCATATTTTGACAAGGCGAAAATTAATCAGCCGTCAGTGTATTTATTCTGCTTAACGCATCCCTACCTCTGCGTCGGAGGCAATCCGCAGATTCACATAACTCAAACTGAGACGTCACCACTTTGGTATTGTAATAAGTGCGCAACAGCGAGACGCCAGAAGCGTATGCTTACATCACATTGTCCTTGTGCGACATACGGGAAAATGCAACCGCAGTTTAAGTGCATATTTGCCAAATACGACCGGATAAAACAACGCGAAACAAACGACGTCTGCAACATTTATAACATTTACTTCCACTTCCAAAAGCATATTGGCGGGCGATCCGTCTGCAATGATTGATATATACATTTATTAAACAATTCTATGGACATACAGCGTGGCGGCTGAATGGATGCACGCGTTGCCTATAAACATGCCATGTTCCTTTAATGTAGCTCCTATACAAGACGTCCTTTGATATCGGTGAGGTGAACACCATTAGTATGCTTATTTGCAAAGAAAATCCATTTTCTATTTTATTGACGCTATATCTCGACATTTCGCTGTCAGTCCAGCCTGAAATACGTCATTCGCACAAAAAATTACCAGATTAACATTTCCGGTTGTGTGCGCATCGCGTTGCTTGTCGAACGCCATCAGTAGCGGCGACAAGTTGATAAGAGAAGTGAAGGTATTGCGCGCCAATGTTTTCGCGACGGCGATCAAAGCTCGCTGCCGCGCGTGACACTCCTTGGCACGCGATTACTATGGCAACGCGTCTAGCGCGATTCGTATAGCGTCACACGCGGCACGCCAGGCATGCCTAAAGCAGTCTTGTACATCATACGGATATTTTATTTTTGGTAGGAATACGGTCGTATCCAGATTGAATATTGGATTTTTTAAAGTGTGAAAATCGTAACAAAGATATATATATATATTTGCTTGCATTCGTCGCACAATTATAAATTAGCATGACATACCTGCAGATTTCCAAGTAAATGTAGAATATTTGGTTGACGTGGATATAGTTTGTCGCCTGGCATATTACGTGGCGACACTTGATCTGAATAGGGGTCATACGTCGTTTCACCCAAGAAAATGTACATAAACGTATATCCGCAAGACCTAAGGTAGCTGATGGTGTTGTATTTTTAATGCGTACAAAATAATGCGGAACTAACACTTTCAAAGATTATGAACGGGTTCATTACTTTGAGAACACCACATATATGTCTATTCCCTATTCTCAGCTCGTTAAACAGCTTTGCATACTAAAATTTTCCAACATCACGTGCGGAGTTACACACCCGCGCCTTACCAAATGTGAGCACGCACCTGAAGAAGTGTTCGCATAAAATATTTTTATTACAGCGTGGGTATTTTGTGCGCATTGGCGATTTGATATTATGACTTGACGTAGACTGTGTGACGCCCAGTATACTGGGGTTTGGGGGGGGGGGTAAATAAGACGGTATCCGTTGACTCCCCGCTGTTGACACATCGTGTGGGGCGACGTCTCATTGACTCATGCATTGTGTACGATAACGAGATTGCTTAATCCTTTGGTTTTGTTGCGCCACAGACCTTGATTTTCGAAGATATTGGCGCATAAATAGTCACTATTATTATTATTATTATTATTATTATAGACAAGACCTAATGGTTTGGTCAGTCATGCATGACCGACTTGGCGGCTCAGACATGTAACATTTTTGGAACTAAAATTTTACCTGTCACAGCGAACCGGGCATTAAATGGCACAGCCTGTTCTGCTTACTAGCCAAACTACCAGTCTACTCATCAATTTTCTGATTTTGGCCGCACACCTCTTGGTCTCATATTTCAATTTCCGGTTTATCATCGTCGACAAATAATCCAAAACCAATCAAGTACTAAACGTGTGGATGCTACAGGAATTGGTTTTTCACAAAGACCTATTTTGTAAGAAGTTGATTTTAAACGTTTGCTTCATTTTTTTGCAATACATATAAAACTACTGACAAAAGGTGTCATTTTAAAGCTTAGAATACGTAGAATAAAACAAATGGCATAAAACATTGTTTCACAATTTTGCAACTTATTACACACTTTGCTATGGCGGGTCGCCCGTAGCCATTGTTTACGTGAATTGCTGTATTGATTGTTCACCTACATTCAAAGTAAACCGTGCGGCCGAAACGACTCTTCTCCAATGCACTGTTATTGGCTGCTTTCGTCATGTCTCTCCGGGTGATTCCATGTATATTTTTATTATTTCATCGACACATCTTTCTTTATCAATGCATCAAATGGGGTCCGAAAAAACCTGATTTTTTTTACAAACGCTGGTATCTATGCCATCAATTACACATTCGTATGCTCCCAGCCAGCCTTATGACAATTAGTTTTCTGTACAGCATAAGTGTTATTGTCCCTAAGTATGCCAATTTCCATGCCAAAACAGTTTAACGTTAACAAAAAACGCTTGTGTACCACTCTTATGAGATGGTAGGCGAAAATCGATTCCTTATCATGTAGTGTTTCAACTATTCTGCGTCACTTCGGTTCTGAGATCGAAGGTAACGCGTCGAGTAATCGGATATATGTGTGTCTAAGTACAGCGGCCTGTTTCATACAATTGTCTAATCTCTCAAATGTCAAGGTTCACCTGAGTGAAGGTATTAATTCAAATGCACTTGTCGGCATGTAGAACTCGCCGATACAGCGCGGGAACCTTTATTCCATCTTCATTGATTAATGTTCACACATTCCACACGACCACGAAATGATGACGATGTTATATATGTTTGTCGCGTTGTTTGATTTCTGTCCTTGATGAGATGTGTCACATTAACAAGGTGACACGAAACAAAAACGTCTGACACCAACATTAACAAACGTTGCACAACTGCTATGCGATATTAATATTATTTATTCGGCTGTTAGCGTGCACCTGCAACGCGCCAAGTTGTTGGAATAAACACCTGCAGAAAGGTACTCAAATAATACTTAGTGAATTAGAACAGTTCTGAAGTTAAAATGAGCTACACGTATACAAAGAAACAAACATCAGTTAAATGAACACGTTGAACCATTGAGTTAAATAAATAAGTTAAATAAATAAATTAAATTAATAACACAACCAAATAAATTAAGATGGCAGACAGCTATCCGGAACAAAAAAGTTCCATGCGGCATGTTGACAAGAAAACCGTTTGCTTTATCTAGAGGCAATACCCTTATCTAGAGACTATATGCCATATCAGTCTTTCACCTTTAAAACACTTTCACTGTTGCCAACTAGAAAGTTAGAAAGTAGTTTGTTGGGTCTCTATTGCTATAGAAGTATTAAGACAAGGACCACTAGATTTATAAATAGTTTTTATCCGCAGGCTGTGAGTCACTTGAACCGCGAGATGCCATGACATTGTTTTTAGTCGGTTTAGATTATATGTCGCCATGCTAAATTATTTGTTTAGTTATTTCTTTATTTTTATTATTTATATATTTATTAGTTATTAACTTGACTACATGTATGTACATACTTTTTAACTGTGAGCTTAGTTTTTATACCGTCAGCTAATTTATTTATGCATTTATTTATTATTTATTTAACTACATGTATACTTTTTAGTTAACGTTCAGACTGTATTAATATTATGTTATCAAGTTCACTTTATGACAATAGATGTACGACTGTCTTACAATATGTTGGCAGTTGGCCTTGGTTTAAATGTATACTAATTTTAGCTTCTGATTGTATATTGTATATGTATATACATGATGGGGGCAGGGGAGACAAGCGGGCATGTATGTTGACGCCACAACGCCAAGAATTCCTCGTACATTTGAAATGCTACTTGTTAATAAACAGTCTGAATCTGAAGTCTGAATCTGAAAATTTGAATCCGTAGCAACATCTTTACTGCCATTTTTCGATATTCGTTCACGTCACTGTTTTAAGTTCAATGGTTGTTATTTGTTATGTGCACCAGACGACATGACGGTAGTGGAGAGCGCAGACGAACGATCAGACAGCGTAATCGACATGCAACAAATAACTGTATTGGGTGTTAGTAACACTCGCAGACGAAATTATTAGATATTCAAAGCGAGTGAGACTTCCATTGTCCGAAACCGATATGATTTGCGTCATAAGAACATTGACGCATTTATCGATGAAAAGCTATAATTACATTTTCTACTACGTGGTTTTACGCGTCAAAAATAACTTTGAGAATAAAAGACACGCCGGATACACAATGGTGCGAAGGCTACGTGTTATGGAGTTACGCACCGGAAACTACCAAAATATATGTCGGCCACGGTTGCTATTTGGAAATACAATTTTTTATGCCGTCTTAAGTCTTCCGTTGTGTCGGTTTAATAGTGTTGCGTGGTACTGCTCTAATAACAAATATCCAAAAAATCTTATACAAATATAGTATCATATAAACCAATATATATATATATATATATGTATATTATTTTACATTTTATGTACTGTATATGAAAAGACCATGACAAATTATAATCTATTATAATTCCTAAGAACTTTGTATTTTCAACTTGAGTAATTTGCAGTACATCAATAATGATGCTCATTAGATTAGATACCTTTTTATTTACTGACTTGAAAACAATCAAATGTGTTTTACTTATATTTAAAGAGAGTTTATTACTGGTTAAACAAATAACTATTTTTTGCAGTTTTTGATTAATAACAGTCTCCAGCTCATTGAGGTTTTTACCGTTGTAGAGACTTAAATAGATAGAACCAAATGGACAGTTGTGAGGTTGGTAGCATAAGGAAACAAGAAAGAATACAGTCTAGTTGTCAACACGTATTGTTTCACCATCGCTATGATAGGGTCTCTTGCTAGTAATTAGAACACGCTAAAAGTGGTGACCCTGACGTGATATTTGCGTATATACGCCATATGCATTTTCCGGAGACACAGTGATGAAACAACACTATTCTCTCTTGTTTCCTTATGTTACCAACCTCACAACTGTCCATTTGGTTCTACCTGTTTAAAAAATAAAAAACATATGTACCATCTGCAAATATGATAAGGAAAAGGACATCTGATACACTAACGATGTCATTAATATAAATTAAGAATAACAATGGCCCTATTATTGACCCCTTTGGAACACCACAGCATATATACGCTGGAACAAGACATGAGTAATGGAAGGTGGGAAAAGTACATGGCTTGCAAATGCAATACATTGCTCTTTAGTTTTAGTTATCATTTTATCTGCAATTGCTTCAAAGGATTAGTAGGGTAGTTGACACTCTTCCAACATACCTCTCAGAAGGCAGTCGACTTTACGCATTGAACGTCCCTCTAAACTATGCTCATCAGAACATAAGTGCGTAGGCGTTGCTTTATTGCCCGCTTTTTTCCCATCTCGCGAATAACGCCAGAAGGTTTAACCTCTTAAGTTTGACGGCTGTTTGGTGTGCTGTTGCGTGGGTCAATTGCAGACTTTCTCTGTAGGAAAAGTCAGCGCTGTCGCATTCCTATCTTCTTGCATTTCTCTGTCGAGAAGGGCTAGATACGACGCTGAGTTTACGACGAGATGGGACCACATAACGATAGCTGAACATAAGTAACTACTTAGCAACTGACGACCAAGCAACGTCTAATTTTAGTACGGACAGCTCTTTGTTAATGTGCCTATCTAAACAGCTCCGTTTCGTTATCTCAATAAAGAACGTTAGGCCTTTCGTTCTCTAGAACCACTCAGAAACATCAGAGTTATCTTGCGATTGATGCAGCTTCGCGCGTTTCCACCAAACACGATTGACGCGGTACGTTTTCAAAGCCGTTCTATCGGTTCGTTTTCACAACTCTTCTATTTCCACCTGTTTCTTCGGTATATATAAATACATATAACATACAGTTTTCATTCATCATACTGTTAGTTCCGTAACTTTTCCGTCATTTATTGGACTGACTCGCTGATGTACAAATACGCAAACACGGATAGAATGGTATCCTTTAGAAGTTTAGAGAATATGGTGCTTATTGGTTTTTAGACGTTGTTTCACAAACGACACGCTTCTGTTTATAGACGATGCAATCAATATATGCAAGCACCGTTACAGTTAGGAAAAATAGGAAAACACTACTATTTTTTTTACAGTAATTGAAGTTTTGATATAAGTAAAGACACCCGCTGGTGGAAAATCACTCATGCGTGACAAGATCAACTGAAACGATATTGCGGCTACATGTGAGACAAGTTAAAACTATCATCAATGCAAGGATTCGTTAACTGTTGCGATGCGGTCGGAACTTGGAACGTATAGCTGAAACTGTCCAATAATTGCTTCGCAGAAAACACATATGATGCTGTGAAACGAATACTTCGTAGAAGACTCGCCGTGTATTGCACTTGTTCATAGTTAGTATATTTATTGTAATTGGTGTCCTTCTGCTTGACATATCGGGTGAGGTGACATCAATTCTGGTCCATTTTGTCCCTCGTGTTTCTTTCACCAGATCAGGTAATTAATTTTGGCGACACAATCGGAACTTTAAGGATTTTCGCTCCAATGCCTGGAGGACGGCATTTAGGTGTTCACTGGTGTTAATAGTATTAGTAGAGGCATCAAACCACCCTCTTATATTACGTATTTTTTATATGATGATGTCTTCATTGCCTAAATCGCAACCTGATGTTTGAAAAATAGTTGAAGTTTATACATCAAATCAAGTCTTATCTTATCCAATTTCATCGTTGACATGCCGTAGTTAAAGGTGTATGCCATATTGACCACCTATGTCCTATTCTATTCACTGCACACCGCTCTGTTTCAACCCCGGCAATGCAGTGTCATTTTTCATTTATTTGGGGAAGGTAGAACAATTAGATGGTAGGAAGCAGCATTAGTAAGAGAACGGTGTTCATTGGATATGTCATGTTCATTCTCAGTATTTACCACACGTGAGTGTGAGGATATGCACATGTGTGCGTGTGTGAGTACGTGTGTTATGCAAATTAAGCCAGTGGTATTATATAAACCGAGACACATCTTATATTGGTGTGATCCGATTGCAGATGGATAATAATTATTATTGGACTCCCAATAAACCGAACAATCACACGAAGCACTGACGTTCGCACACACGAACAAACACGATCCGTACAATTAAACGCGTTCCCACTTAGGTAAACGGGCCCGAGCAAAACTGCTCGTGAATGACGTTTCGTGTCGTTCTCAAGGCGCACTAAACGGCCTCGTACGTCATTGCGAGATTACGAGAACGTCTGATTGATGATATTGCAAGTAAGACGCGACCGCGCTGTTCCCGATCTCGCGTTGTACATTGAAAGTCGCGTCTCGTCGTCTCGAGACACAGCAATCGGATATAAAAATACTCGCCGATATTACGGCGCTTAATTTCTCCCGTATCGGCCGTGAAATGTTGCGCGTTATCTGGGGCTTATCAACTTTGTCCAATTTAACGATATCGACAGCGTTCGTCGCCTTAAGCCGAGCACGACCAAAGAAGTCATGCTTGCCGAGACTGTGGGATGTCACGTTAGATTAGTCTGTTTCCTGCGTCGGCTGTCATTAATATGGTTAAAATTCTCATTTCCGTATGAGTGAAACAGGAAGTGAATAATGTAAATGATGGCGTATGTATGCATGTATGCCTGTATGTCTGTATGCCTGTATGCTTGTATGCATGTATGCATGTGTGCATGTGTGCATGTATGCACTTATGCACGTATGCACGCATGTACGTATGTACGTATGTATATGTATGTATCTATGTATCTATATATGTATCTATGTATCTATATATGTATCTATGTATGCGTGTCTGTGTGTGAATGAAATAAATGGGGAATAATCCTTGAGGATATATTCAGTTTGTCAAGACTTTGTTCACATCAGCGATTGTATCGGACGGAACTGTTGTGGCGTGAACATGTTAGTTCCTTTCAAAGACGTGATTTATGACAATGACACGCCGGTTTACGGCGACGTTTACGCGAGGCACGCGGCGCAGTTAAAGAGCTATTATCGTTTCCTTGTGGACGTTTTTGTTATCTCTAGGAACCTTTTTGACGTTCACATTTATGGCATTCGTTTGATTGGTGCATTATTCAGGTGTTCGCGTCAGTTCGGCAGGTTTAAACGTCAAGCACGTTTTACAACGTGCATTAGGTAATTGCGTGCCATGTATTTTCCACGGTGCACCTTTCCTTTGTCTGCCGTCGCAATTGGACGGGTCTTCGGGGAACTAGCAACAGGATATCCACGACGGGATGCCCCGAAAACATTCAATCCTTTTCAATTGATTGTGGGATAGGTTCAACACATCATCCCGTACAAAAGGAGACGGCCATGAGACGGCTGTACTAGCATTACTTGTGACACTTATGTGGGATGGGTTCAACACATCGTCCCGTACAAAAGGAGACGGCCATGAGACGGCTGCACTAGCATTACTTGTGACACTTATGTGGGATGGGTTCAACACATCATCCCGTACAAAAGGAGACGGCCATGAGACGGCTGTACTAGCATTACTTGTGACACTTATGTGGGGTGGGTTCAACACATCATCCCGTACAAAAGGAGACGGCCATGTGACGGCTGTACTAGCATTACTTGTGACACTTATGTGGGATGGGTTCAACACATCATCCCGTACAAAAGGAGACGGCCACGAGACGGCTGTACTAGCATTACTTGTGACACTTATGCCACCCGGTCTATGGATGTGCGCTAAATTTTCTGTATTTCGTTCCACTTGTTGTACTTGTTCTAGGAACAAGTTCAACTTCAAATAACAATTAAATTAAATGCTTTTTGTTGCACATCCGGCCGGTGTAGTATAGTATCGTGACTATATAGTGAATTGCCCCCCCCCCCGGTCAATTTATTATGAAATATTCGGACCGGGGGTCGAAATGTTGTTATAGTATCGTGACCTCACACATGGTAATTTGATGCCCTCTCAGTTTTGTGACATAAGATGCGCTAGCCATTCTCTCAATGTGCAGCACGTCCAACGGTGGGGTCTATGAATAAACTGTTTATTACAATTGAACCCCCGTACATTTTCTGTATTACTATTAAGTACAATTGCAGTTACATCACTCCAATATGTGTTGTATTACCAACTTCACAGGAGGAAGCGTAGTGTATCATTACTCGTTTTAATATGTACAACATTACCCTCTACTCTTCCTTTGTTGTAACAGAACCAAAACATTTAACATGTACAACACTAACCTCTACTCTTCCTTTGTTGTAACAGAACCAAAACATTTACTATGTGCAACATTACCCTCTACTCTTCCTTTGTTGTAACATAACAAAAACATTTAACATGTACAACACTAACCTCTATGCTTCCTTTGTTGTAACAGAACAAAAACATTTAACATGTACAACACTAACCTCTCCTCTTCCTTTGTTGTAACAGAACCAAAACATTTCACATGTACAACACTAACCTCTATGCTTCCTTTGTTGTAACAGAACCAAAACATTTCACATGTATAACACTAACCTCTCCTCTTCCTTTGTTGTAACAAAACCAAAACAGTTAACATGTACAACACTAATCTCTACTCTTCCTTTGTTGTAACAGAACCAAAACATTTAACATGTACAACACTAACCTCTACTCTTCCTTTGTTGTAACAGAACAAAAACATTTAACATGTACAACACTAACCTCTACTCTTCCTTTGTTTTGGTAACAGAACCAAAACAGAGAAGTCATTTCATTCATACCAGAGTAGTGTACCCCCCGTGTGTGATGTGAGTAACGTTTCCAACGGGAGGTTTATATCACCATAAAATAGTAGTTGCCATCCCGCTCCTTACTTTGGTAGGTTGAGACATATTGAGGCAATGCAAATTAAGCATTAATTTTTTTGCTTAAAACAGTTTAAAGATGTCCAGTTATGTTCTATTACACAAACACTGCTTCTATGCAATGCGACACCACATGCTGATTGAACTATAGCGGATCAAATTACCACGGGGGATCACGATACTATTATAGTATTTTGAACGGGGTTTAAGATACTATGGAGGTCGAATTATTGCCTTACTTCGCCAACAATAGCGAATTACAGCCAGTTTAATATAAGTACGCAGTCACAAAACGTACATCTTTAAATGGTCGTACTTTCATTGGATAACGCCTAAACAGATAATTCCACCTTTCGAAAGTTCGACAAACTGGAATACGGATGTAGTCTGCAGCCGCTGGATGGTCCAGCTTCTGATTTGTTTCATCTCGATATAGCTGGCATGTAGTTTCCCACGGTGACGTGTATATGTACATTGGCGCACTTGTGCGCGCGGGTCACCGAGTCTAGACACGGACAGTTTAGTTTGCACTGACTTTTTACGCGCTGCCATTACAAGCGTGACTGGTCTACTTCAAGGGATCTTCTCACGACCAAGATGACTCACTGTACTTGAGCAGCAGAAGGACTTTATAACGTGCGTAAAACAAATACATTGATGGCTTGTACATATGTAGCAAAGGTTTCGATACCAAGCATAAAGCAACGGCTTCAGGAAGACCATGACTGCACCACACGCCGGACATTTTGACAGCATACATAAACCAAAGGCATTCCTAACATACATAAATAACATGCACTGATAGCATGCACTTTTTTGGATTCAAGTCGACGCTTTATTTCCAAATGAACATAATAACTGACAATAATACATCATAATATTAAGGCATATACCGACATCACATAGAAAAATGCAATCAAGAAACAATTAGTTTGTTTGCGATTGTGTGTGCATGTGTGTGTGCGTGCGAGCACGCGCTAGTAACCCTTGTGCATACGGTTATGTACTTATAGGTATGTTTGCACAGATGCATATACGCATACATACATACATACGACCATATACATACGCATACGTGCACAGACGTACGCGCGCACACACGCACGCATGATGACACACACACACGCACACACTAAACCTATCATCGCCCGCACGCGCGCAGGCATGCACGCAAAATTAAAATCTTCGATGTTTCGAATAGAGTTAACGCCCAGTAACCGTAGTACCTCGATAGGTCCTGTACAGCGTGTGAACAACTCATTAACAGTTCGTGATGACAAACAATGACTTCACTTGGCTGAACTTGCTATAAAATTAATATCAGCCAAACATTGTTAATCGTAAACTACGCGCTGTGTGTCATTTTATATCTAATACGAAATTACATGACGCCATCTGCACATTAATGCGATACTCTGACCACCGAAATAAAATCGAGATTAATTCTTGAGGCAACGATTCGTGTAACGTGATCGCGAAACGAACACTTGGCAATAAAACGATCGTGTCATCTTGCCAGCGTTATTAGTCCAAAGTGCTCTGTCTGATCCAATCCTGTCTGCCATGTTTTTGTCCCATTTTCGTCCGTCGGTTGACGCGGCTTTCAAACATGAAGTAGACTGCTGTGCTTGTCGTGGTTATGTGATTACTATGTCATTAAACGTGCGTCTTTTCTCCGCAGTGCGACGCTGGCATCGGGACGAACGCCCTCTATCAGCAGCTCTACAAACCAACTAAGAAACTACTGGTTGTGGGCGCCGGTTGTTCTGCCGTCAGCGAGGCGACAGCAATCGCGTCACATCTGTGGAATCTCGTACAGGTGAGAGTTAACGCGATATTTATAAGATAAATTAATTAATTCATGATGGTTATTAATAAAAAAGAAAACCAAATACATTACTAAGACATTACACAAATTTTTTTCTATATTGATAGAGGCAAGCATACGAACATGTAACATGTGTTGACATTTACCGATTATATCAGGGTTCGACATAATGTGTGGACATTGACCGATTACATTAGGGTTGGACGTTACATTTAAATGTAATTACATTGTAGGCCGAACACCTCCCATGATGTGGCCAATTATATAAAGATGTGTCAGATGCAATGATAATGTTCTGACATTTACATCAAACATGAAGACACCGTAACAACATTTCTCTGTATTGGCAAATCCTGGATCTCTTCCATATTCTTTACGCGTTCGTTTCACGGGGATTTACCTTCGTCTGGGGTATAGAAGTAATACCATTCATTGGCACAACGGGCCAGACACTGTTCGCGTACTTGAAATTGTCACATCGATGTACAAAATCTTTCTATTGGGACTCGGACTGCGTTCGCGGTGTAATTGGAACAACCAGGACCTCGTGGGATGTGCATTCCGTTGCAACACTTCACAGCGTCGGGGTGTGGCCGGTCAGACGCCGGGTATCGCTGTGTGCTCGGAGGTGACCGCACGCCACGCCGGTGTGTAGATAGTGCTGCCTCACTGGAGCGATGAACATGGCGGTTTTTAAGACCCCGATAACGGCGTCATGATCTATGTACCACTGCTGTTTCCTTCTTACGACGAGTGTCACGTGACTGCGTCTTCCCAACCGCTGAGACTGTGTAGCTGCCAAGGTCAATGTTAGTTGGACTGGGCACGTTAAACAACCAATAGGTAAACGGAGTGTAACTGAGAACTTGTCTGTTCTTAGGCATAGTATCTACTCCTACCGTGGGGCGTGTTGTACACACCCATTTGACTGGCCCAACAGTAATCGTTTAATATATGTGCATTCAGTGACACATAATACACATAATACCCTCGGGAAGGAGACGAACTGTGCTCCAAATAATTTATTCTTAGTCGGTTTATCTGCGAAGTGTCTGGAATCGAAGAACGAATGAACAAATGAACGAAAGAACGAAAGAACGAATGAACGAGCGAATGAACGAATGAATGAACGAATGAACGAATGAACGAATGAACGAATGAATGAACAAATGAACGAATGAATGAACGAAAGACTCAACGAATGAACGAACCAATCAACGAACGGACCAACGAACCAATCAGCCAACGAACCAACGAACCAACGAACCAACGAACCAACGAACCAACGAACCAACGAACCAACAAACAAAAGAACCAACGAACCAACGAACCAACGAACTCGCGATTAGGGTGTTTGGGCAATCAGTAGGTATGCATACACAAAATCCCCAATAGTACGCGTATCAATGAACCCAGGAAGCGTTGTGCAATCTCTGTTGTCAGTTTCATTGTCTTCATGGCCACGAACAAATATTTTTCACAATACGATGACAATTCACTCACGTTGTCCAATAACGCCGGCGAACTAGTTTCAAACACTAATGGCTTCCTTTGGCGTCTCATGACATATTATCTACGTTATTATTTCCGTCAATGAACGTTTTGTCTCAGTAGTGCGATATTCAAGAAATATTAATGTCATATTTAAAACCGCTAATAACATATGTTGTAACTGCTTAGTTATTAATGATCGCATGCAACATATCGTCACAGACGACAGGCCAATGGCATTCAACACGTACTTTTCAGTAAATGTATGGATTTTCAGGGCTTGGTAACACGTTTTGAGCTGCACTTTGGACTGATGTGAAATGTTACGTATATTCGGTGAAATTATTTTTAATGCACCGTTGCTCGTTAATGCATTTCAAAATGATACTCATGCTTTTGGTGACGTGCTCTGAAATGCTGATGGTAGATAGCTAAAACACAGTTTATTTCGTTTATTATTTCTGTCTTTTTAGAGTAGGTAGGCATTTGGATATTGTAATGCTTGGTTTTGTGAGGTTGTGCCCCAACTACAATTTCTTCCGACCAATATAAGAAAACACATCTAGTACTTCGACAGCAAGATATTTGGTCTGGCGTTTTCCTTTTGCTTTTTTGTTCACCAATAACGTTTATTTTCATTGTCAATTTATAAGAACTTCTTGCGTCAGCCACATTTATCAGTGACGGGCAGGTAACGGAAGCAGAACTGTTATTCTGATATTTCAGGTGCGACCGCTTGCTTGCGAAAAGAGCTCTAGTTCGTTTATAACTTGGTAAAGGTCTTAGAAACTTGATACAATTTTCCTGTTACTAGTGTAGGATGTTCAAATCAATCCCCTCGTTCAAAATACAGTGTACTGCGGTATAATCTTTCGAACCTAGATTCAAAACAATCTTACGAATTTAGGTTCGAAACATGATTTGAACCTATAGGTTGTCAAGCGGAACAGAGATAGATACTCTCGCATGTGAACCTATAGGTTGTCATGCTGGGCATAGGTAGATACTATCGCATGTGAACCTATAGGTTGACATGATGGACATAGGTAGATACTCTCGCATGTGAACCTATAGGTTGTCATGCTGGACATAGGTAGATACTCTCGCATGTGAACCTATAGGTTGTCATGCTGGACATAGGTAGATACTCTCGCATGTGAACCTATAGGTTGTCATGCTGGACATAGGTAGATACTCTCGCATGTGAACCTATAGGTTGTCATGCTGGACATAGGTAGATACTCTCGCACGTGAACCTATAGGTTGTCATGTTGGACATAGGTAGATATTCTTGCATGTGAACCTCGCATTAAAACCCATCCCTTAATAGAACACATTTGGACGATCAACACATTACGATATATATTAAAGTTGAAATATAACAACCGGGTTGTGCAATCAAAGCAATCACGAGTTCGTGACAAAAACGATAAGTTTTTAACTTGATCCGTGCGTTTTGTGACATTAAAAAAAAACAATCTAGATTGCTTTAGATGGTGAGTGTGTGGAACTTGCTATACCCGCTACGACGCGCCGGACAGATATGTGATTGCCGTTCAACAAGCTGACAGCGTACGAACACAATGCAGGGCAGATGCTAGATTCTGCACAATCTACACGATAACAATGATCCAGTGGGAATACCATCTTAGAATTGCCTTGTTCCCAGGGAGATTACCAACAGAACACAACATTCCTTACTATAAGATATATTCACTTTTGTATAATATATAAAACATTGTTAAAGGATCGAACAATGAATTCCCACAATCAAGAGCGTAATTGGGACGAATTATATTCGTCGTCGAAGAAGGTGCAAGTTCGTTCATTCCCCATTGCCCCAGTTCGCGTTTGCCGCAAATTGTGAGTAACAAGTTGCCGGCATATTTCCTGCTGGTGGTTTCATGCATTTCATAGGCAGGTACAGAACTGTGTTAAGCCTCCAATCGCGTGAGAGAGCCTCAGGATATTGTACTGTTGCGTCAAACTCTCTCGTGGTACAACTTCGGGGAAATCTAGAAGCGGATAGTTGCATCAATAATTTAACTATTCTTTCAATAAGTAATGAAAACGTGGGCTGCAACTTAACGTTTTTCTTAAACCGTTAGCTTTCCCCTGTGTACGGTCCCGACGAAAATGAACCCAAATTGCGTGCCATTGTTCGCCTCCAACACGATTAGTGAGTGCGAGTCAATTGCTGGCACTGGTGGGATTAACGTTGGCACACGAACCGTGCCTAATTCGCTAATGTCTTAATTCCCCCTTGTTCGCATGGGCGCAACTTAAAACTCTGGTTATTACAATATTACGTTACTAGGCATGTCAGCAAAGCGAAGGTGGTGGACGTAGGTATACAAATGTGTTGGTCTGCCAACTACCACTGGTTCTCTGGCTCCAGATGAACAGTTGCTTTTCCCACAACGGAATAACACAGACAATTGATGACTAATGCAACGGTACTCCGTCGTGTGGTTATACACCAACTAACACAGATGTTGTTTCCTCATGGTGTGCCACAGCGTCTGCAATCAACCGTTCACATACAGCTCAACATAATCATAGCTCAACGTAGTCCTTCAAGGCATTCGGGCACAGTCGATTTTCTGAAAAAAGAGATGCCCGTTAGTATGCTGTTGCACTATTTAACGCAGATTGATGGTTTGTTGATCGTTTTCCGTACGGTTGGTTTCCGTCAGTACGTTGTTATACCAGCCAATGCGGACATCTGTTTCCCCGCCGAGTTCCTCATCTTGCTGTGGTGTGGCACTTGCAGCTAATTCCTATAACTGATGGCTGCTCCGTTGAATCTGTGTTAAATGGTAATATTGCGCGCTGATTGTGTCGCCAACCCGATGATCAACTCGTCCGTCCAGGCTGATATTTGATTCGACCTTATTCTCTGCCACTTTCCCGCCACCACAGCCACTTATTCCCGCCACAACAAACACTGGTGTGTCACGTCCCCGCCTGGTGGCGCAACAAGGACATCACCTAAGTCTGACAACGAAGTCTACTGAACAGTTTGTCTTTATTTAAGTTACGGCTACGTGTTAGATTAAATTGTAATTTTGTTAATGATCATGAATTAAAATAACAAATGTGTCATCATAGTTTATTAAGATCACGATAATCAAAATTATTAAACACCAACCAAAAGCATGTTCATGTCGAGTGAAGAGAACAGTTTCGTTTCGTACGTAGTTTAAACCGACTTACTAGTGCAGATTTTAAGGTCCTTTCTTAATGGGATGTTTTAGACTGTATTGTTTATATAATCACTCGATATGCTATGTCATTTGTGCAAATGAGTTCGGAAAATTCACGAAATGTCAAATTATATCTGATCCACTCCGGTAAAAACTATGGTGTTGTGTTATATACGACACGTTTCTACATACATGGAATAAACGACGGTCTAAAATATTAAACGTTCGCGTCAGCTGCTATCGAGCTACAACGTCGTGTATATGCAAAGGAGCAACGTTAATAATCAATCTAACTACTCAAGGAATAAATAAGGAAGACATACAATACCGCTTGAAGTGTTTGTCTTAAATCATTAGCGTTTTTTTCATGTACTTCCGTTTGCGTGGAAACTGAATGCGATATGCATGACATATTTCATCCTCGACACCATTATTGAGTGCATGTCCATTACAGGCACTGGTGGGTCTAACTTTGGCACACATAACAGTATTCGTAGTTTATTTGTAGTTAATCAAGAAACTGTACAATACATTTCAGTGCAAGTGTCCCTAGGGTATTTATCTTTTTGTCAACGGTTCACGTGTAGTAACTTGCAAGGGATATTTAGGACGACACATTTCGCATTACACATTCATTAAGTAATGAAATCGCTCCGTTAAACCCTTTCTCCTGGAACGTTTATATTTTATATATCGGTGTTATTTTTATTGCTAGTAATACAAATTATAGAAGAACTTCCCAATTACGGCCACCTTTGAGACTGGACAAAAGTGACACGAATAGCGAGGTGACCGTATTAGCGGGACCAACATTCTATACTTTACTCTATTTGGAAACAAGTGAACAAATTGTTAATTTAATTTCCCACTCTAAATAGTATTTATATATATTATTCATACGTAGTAGTGACATGTTTTATTGTATTGAAATGTTTTATTTATACATATTAATGACATGTTTTATTTATATTTTTTATATTATGTACTTTACGTATAACTACAAGTATAATAATATTATGTCGCATTTATGACGTCCAGTTGTCTCAACTAGTTTAGTTTTTACTGGCGTCCTGGCATTCATTATTACCACGTGTACCTTGTTTTTGTATTAATTATGCCGAATAAACTAATTTCAATTTCAATAAGTGTGGACTGTCCTAGGTTGACCTTAATTGCGAGCTGACTGTAATACCGAGGTGACCGTAAAGCGAAGTTTCACTGCAGTGACTTCTAGTTGCCAACACGACTACTGAGTGCATGATGCGTCGGAATTACTAACACTGCGACAGAACCAACACTGACACGTCTTGGTTCTAAGGCGTTGGTTGTTAACGCCTTCCACTTAAGCACCTATGAACACGACAACAAAACAGTGCAGCGTTCGTTGTTGAACGAGTAGTAAACTGTGCAAGTTGAAATGCCTTCATCCAGCGCTGGATGTAGAGGTCGGCGTGGTGCAGGCTTGATGTATTCCCTGCCGCAATCTCGAGGAGCGCTGTTGGACTAACTAACACAGATAACTACAAGCTAGAACGTCAAATATCCACTAAGTGAAACATTCTTGGCAGCGGTAACTGGTTGCAAATTCTATGGTTTTGTTACTCATCTTTTTATTTAAGCTGACCTTTGTATGCGTTTTTGGTGGCAGATGTGGTCTGGGCTGCGCGGTTTAATCCATAGTTGACGTATGACAATACTCCGCCAAGGCTGGGTAAACGTTGCCTTTGTTTAGTGACTAGCAGTAATACTACACATGCGCGCGCGCACGCACGCACGCACGCACGCACGCATGCACACACGCACGAACACACATACACACACACTCCTTTTTTTGCAATCATATCTAACAATATATCAATTAATATATTTATATAGGTATCTTTATGAAGAGTGGTTTTATTAGTTCCTATCTATGAATAACTGCGTAATGCACTAAGTGCGACCAATTAATAATGATGTAAGATACTTGGAGGAAATAACTAAATGGTTTTATATGGCACTCTTTATAATTAATAATGTATTAATCTATTATCTTGTATGGTACCGAATCATCGTTTAATTTCCTACAACGCGGTTGTTAAACAGAACAGAGCAGGATGTAGGCGCAACAGTAGATACGGTGTCGCGCTTACATTTATCCGGGCGTTAAATTTTATCCGGGTGATGTTTATGTGCATATGTAAGGCATAATATGTGTAGTAGTAGTGATAAATAATATCCAGTAGTTAAATATGTTTCGTTTGTTATCATAATACGAGCATTACAGTTAGAGTACATAAATATAATTTGCTGTTTCAGATTTGTGACCAAGTGTAAGAGTAAGTCACGTGACGTGTGCGTGGAGAGGAAACTGTTTTACGACAGAAATTGTTTATGTCGGTGGAAAGCAAATATGTTATTATTTTATAGACATATATGTAATTATATATATATATATATATATATATATATATATATATATATATATATATATATATACATATACACATACACAACGCCCGGATAAATGAAACCGCGACAGTCGTAGCTGGTGCTAAATATATTCCCCTAGATACGCGCACGCGCAGAAACGTCACCCGGATATTATTTAACGCCCGGATAAATGTATGCGCGACAACGGAACTGTCGATTACCCGACTGTCTCCTCTCGTCACTTCCTGTTGCTGTTGTTGCACAGTAGACATGTAAGCAGCGTTGTGGGACACGCAATGCAATTTGCCTTGGTTGTTATGCTGATAAACAAAACCTGGGTTCCAAATTGAAGACGATTATGTCTTCAGAGGTAATAACGTTTATGCTGTCAACAATTTACAACAACACACATTCTACAATATAAGAACGTATCCTCCGACATGTGTTAATACTTTTACAGTTAACCGACCCAATGATCTGAGCCTGTGCATGCGCTATGAACGTCTCTATTTGTCGGATATAGGCGCTAAGACTTAATTAAAATTATTAATACTTATTATTATTATTATTAATTAGTGTTACTATTATTACAACTACTACTACTACTACCACTTCGAGCGGGAACTTCCGGTGGTGAATTGGTTTGAATTTGGTGTAGCAAACTTGCTAAAATATAAGGATATTTGATCAAGATAAATGATATTATTGAGTGTATAGCATACATAACGTAATTATAGATATATAGTAAGCAATATTTTTTTGTTAAAAGTTAGCTAAAGAGAGTAATCTGGGGTAGATTAAAAGTAGGCGATTTGCGAGCGATAATTGGGGACGTTAATGTAATCGGAACGTTATTTACAAAGTGGGTCACTGGCGAAGTTAACGTAACGTGAACGACAATAGAATAGCGTTATTTGAGATACTCGATGTAGTTAGATCAGTAATTAAAACTTGAATTAACAACCTTTTAAAGTGTATATTAGTACACAGGAAACAGTCTTTGTAAAGACTACCTTGTATCTAAGCCTAACTTGAATACATTGTCATCGACATCGTAACTAGGTAAGGCACGGTGTGTCACTGTTTGTTAATAAATATAACTAACTATAACCTAAACAATCTGGTGTAAATTGTACACAGAAAAGTCTTTTCAAAGACTATAACAACTATTTTGAACATAAATAAATTCTGATATGGCACCTTGCAAGCGGCAACTCAGGGCAAAACGACACGTGGTTTGCAACGACTGCCAGAGCTGGGTGGATTTTGCGTTGTCTGGCTGTCCAAAATCATCTTTCGGTGTATAAGGTGTTTGAGGGTGGAATGTCTGAAGAAGGAGGTGTGTAAGTTGACGGATATAGTGAAGGAGATGGAGGTGAGACTCAACATAGAAATAGATGGAGCAGAGAGGGATGACGCGGAGAGAGTTTAGAATTCTACAACACAGAAGGAGCAGAGTTGTGACACGGAGACTGAAGAAAGGAGACTGAGAGGAGGGAAGGTGACCGGTGTGAAGGAACAAGACATTGAGAAAACAGAGGGACGGAGGAAAAGTGTTCGGCAGAGAAAAAGAAAACGGGTCAGTGGGGATAGATCAACAGGTAGTCAGACTGTAGAGAACGAGGAGAGACGCGACAGCGATACAGGTGGTGAAGAGGTAGATACCACAGAAGCAGTTGGTAAGACTGTGAGACAGAAGACTGGTGGAAGAAGACAGAGTGTTCAGCAAAAAACAGAAAACATGACAGGCGTGAAGGTGACAGGGGAGAAAGTGACCGTAGTGAAGGAGGTAGCCGGGGAAAAGGGACGGGAGAGGAGATAATAAAATGTGATGGGAGGAAAGAAGAAGGGACGAAAGGAAGTGAGAGTAAATGTGCTAGAAGAGAAGATGACAGGAGGAAAGGGGACAAGAGAAAACGCGAGAGGAAAGAAGGGAATGGAAGAGAATGTGATAGGAGAGAAGACGGCAAGAGGAAAAGACAACAACCAGACATATGCAAACCGGAGGAGCTACTCCGAGGCAGTGATTGAGGGGGCACGGAGAAAAGAGAGAGTGTTTATGGGCGATTCAATTTTGAGAAAAACAGACAAGACTATATGCGAGGGGAAGGACGTTGTTGTATGTCTACCTGGGGCTAGGATAGAGCATGTGACCGAAAGGGTAGAGAAGGTATTGGGGCATGGCAAGGGAGGGTCTATACTAGTACACGTAGGGACAAATAATGCAGACAAGGAGGGAACAACTGGGATAGTAGAGAAGTACAGACATTTAGTGAGGAAGCTAAAGAAGACAAGAGTGGAACACGCTTTTCTCTCAGGAGTTTTGCTAGTAATGGGAGGAAGGGGGGCAAGATACAGAAACTGTAAGAGGATGGCGATCAACGCACTAGTTGAGCAGATGTGTGAAGTACAGGGCGTGGGATTCATAGATTTATGGGGGTACTTTGTTGGGAGAGAAGATATGTACATGAGAAATGGCCTCCATCTAAGTGGAAAGGGGCAGCAGTATTCTCAGAGAATCTGCTGCGATCTGTTGACAGTGGGACAGGTTGCATCTATTTAAATTAGATTCGCAGGGGAACTCGCAGCGAAGCCTGAAACTGGTGGCATAGATAAAGACAGCACAAATAATTCAGCAAAGAACAGTCTGGAAAACTGTCTTGAAGCTGGATATAAATGTGTTTGTTTAAATGCAAGGAGTATAGTAAACAAAAGAAATGAACTATACATTATGGTAGAAGATATTGACCTTCACATAATAGGTATAACCGAATCATGGGCAACCACCGATATATCAGATGCTGAATTGGGTCTGACAGGATATGTAATGTTTAGGAAAGATAGAATAGGAAGAAATGGAGGTGGAGTTACTTTATATATTAAAGAATCTATCCAGGCTTATGAAATAAAATTAGACAGAGAAGCAGATTGCGAAGAAGCTATTTGGTGTAACATAGTTACAGGAAACTCAACGTTAACGGTTGGATTAGTTTATCGAAGTCCAAACATAAGCATAGAAGAGAATGACAAAATACAAGGGAAGTAAGCAAACGGGACTGTGTTATTATGGGGGATTTTAATCATGGGCATATAAAATGGAAATCTCTACAGAGTATGGGTAGTGAGGACCACAAGTTTTTAGTTTTAATACAAGATAGTTTCCTTTCTCAACATGACATGTGCTAGAACCAACCACGATAGAGAATGTGTTAGACATAGTTTTGTCCTCAAAGAATGAATTAGTTGACAATGTCAAGATATGTGAGCCACTGGGGAGTAGTGATCACAACCAAATACATTTTACCATCAAAGTATAATCAGAAAGGAATAGTAAAAAGCAGTACAGGAGAAATTTCCACAAAGGAAAATATAAGGACACAAGGAAATATTTAGCAAAGATAGACTGGAATAACACACTGAAGAATAAGGCAGCAACAGAATGCTGGAATATCTTAAAGAGTGAAATTGAATGCGTCATCGTCAAATTTTTTCCCTTAAAAAACACGGGGAACGGTCCAAAAAGAAACACTTATCGAAAGAAGCCATTAGAAAAATTAAGTATAAACAAATGATGTGGAAGTCATATAGACGTACTGGAAATGACGAAGACTACAACATTTATAAAGAATCCAAACTACAGCTGAAATTAGAAATTCAAAGAGAAGCTAGTAATATAAAACATGACAGCAAGAGTTTTTATGCGTATGTTCGAAGCAAACATAAAGTTCAGGATTAGGTCGGTCCTCTAGAAGATAGTGCTGGAAATATAATATCAGAGGGATTCTTAATGGCAGAAGACCTGAATGAGTATTTTAGTTCAGTGTTTACCAGAGAAGACATTAGTTCACTGCCAGTACCAAAGGCTAAGTTCAAGGGGGCAGAATCAGACTATTTAAGACAGTTAATTGTAACCACAGAAATGGTAGCTAAGAAAATTAGGGCTATGAAGGATAATAAATCACCTGGAGTGGATGGTATTCCACCCAAACTACTATTGGAAATTGGAAAACAAATTAGCATACCGCTTGCAACAGTTTTCAACTTGTCCTTGGAGGAGGGAGTGGTTCCTTTAGAATGGAAAGAAGCAAACGTTATACCGTTATTTAAAAAAGGTTCGAGGAACAAGTTAAATAATTATAGACCAGTGAGTTTATCATCGGTGATTTGTAAATTATTAGAAAGATAATTAAAGATCACATGGTGGGTTTTCTTGCTAAACATAAGTTGATAAACCCATCTCAACATGGGTTTCTAAAAGCGAAGTCATGCTTAACAAATATGTTTTGTTTTTTGGAAGATATCACTAAGAGGGTAGACGAGGGATCACCAGTAGATATCATCTACTTAGATTTTCAAAAAGCTTTCGACAAAGTGCCACATCAAAGATTACTGCTTAAACTAAAGGCTCATGGAAATGGTATAATTGACTGGATAAAAAAATGGCTGATTGACAGAAGACATTGGGTAGTTGTTGATGCGGAGGCTTCAAACTGGAAATCAGTTTTGAGTGGGGTTCCACAGGGATCAGTACTTGGACCTACATTATTCTTAATATATATAAACGATTTGGACGATGATATAGCTAGCAAGGTGTTGAAATTTGCAGATGATCAAATGTGTTTAGAAGGATTAAAAATGATGGAGATAGACAGCATTTACAAGATGATCTTGACAGGTTGATCAAATGGTCTGAAAAGTGGCAAATGTTGTTCAATTTTGGGAAATGTAAATGCCTTCACACAGGACATGGGAACGAATATGTAGAATATACAATGAGGGGAACTGTACTAAGTAAAGGAAAAAAACTTAGGGCTGACAATTAGTGCTGACATGAAGGTTTCAGAGCAGTGTGGAATTGCAGCTTCAAACGGAAATCAAATCCTTGGATTGATTAGGCGAAATGTAGCATATAAAGAAAAATAACTAATAATACCGCTGTATAAAACAGTAATTAGCCCTCATTTAGAATATTGTGTACAAGCGTGGAGGCCATACCGCAAGAAGGACATATATATGCTAGAAAGAGTACAGAGGAGAGCGACTAAAATGATACAAAAACTGAGGGATCTTAGTTATGAAAAACTCCTAAAAGAATGTGGTTTAATAACACTAGAGACCAGGAGATTGAGAGGAGATCAAATAGAAGTGTTTAAAATATTGAATGGTTATGAAAATATTAATATAAATATGTTTTTTTTAGTTAAGAAAGATAGAAAGACTAGAGGACATGAAGTTACATTAGTAAAGGAGCAGTGTAGATTAGACGTAAGAAAGTTCTCATTTTCACAAAGGACTGTGACTTAATGGAACAGATTATCTGATGATTATGTGGGTGCTGGTAGTGTGAATATGTTTAAAAATAAAATCGACACATACCTCAGAAGGGCTGGATATATGTAGATAAAAGGGTTGGACTCTCGATAAGCCAAAGAGCTTCCTGCCATCTAGAGTTAATTCTCTTGATGGCAATCTTGTTAAATCTTGTTAAATCTAAATCTTCTACTACTACTACTACTACTACTACTACTAATACTACTACTACTACTACTACTACTACTAATACTACTACTACTACTACTACTACTAATACTACTACTACTACTACTACTACTACTACTACTACTACTACTAATACTACTACTACTACTACTACTACTACTACTACTACTACTACTACTACTGCTACTATTACTAATTCTACTACTACTACTACTACTACAACTACTACTATTACTACTACAACAACTACTATTACGTGAAGTCGTCGTTCATCTTGCTTCCAGCTGTCGTACTCGAGTGCAAGCCCGGCGCTGTCGGACAAGAGCAAGTATAAAAAGTTCTTCCGCGTCTTCCCACCGGAGTCGTCCTTCAACCCCGCCAAGATATCGCTCCTGCACGCCTTCAACTGGAAAAAAGTGGGCACCTTGACACAAGCGCAGGAGGAGCTGTTCGCTCTGGTGAGTGGTGCATGGCTTACAGGCTGATTTCCCTATGTACGGAAACGCATATGGATGCTGCATGCGGAATTGGGAATACCCCAGAGTGACGTCATGTTGGGAGTTTCCTATCCGTCCCCATTGAGGATCCGTTTCCAATCGCTACATGACACACTGCCTGTTAAGCCTACCGACATTTAGGGCAGCGACGAATTTCATCCACGCCGATTTGTCTGTTGTCAACCTCACCAGGATGTCCCAGCTACATGGAGCGATTCAGTTTCTCGCGTCCGCATCCGCTTGACAAAACTCAACCACCTATGTACTCACGGAACTACTTCATTGAATTTCCAACGGGCACTTCGTTCTGTGTCTAGCCGCATGTCTGTATCTGTATGCCGTTTCCGTACATTTGGAATTATAGCATTACAGCTGTCTAATATTGCGCCGGGCAATCTGGAAGGTGCAGTATCCTCACGTGTTTCGCTGAATCTCGTATGTGTTATTTAGATGCGTATACATCATATTCACTATGTAACAATCACTGTGAAAATTAAACTATACAGAGTAATAGTACTTATTATGCTGCTTTGCGGAGTTGAAACCTGGAATCTGTACCGAAAGGAAGTCAGGAAGTTATATGTCCTAAATTCCGATCAATCATGGGAACAACACGGAGAGACCTCATAGCAAAAGAATTAAACAACTAAAAAGAGCAAATATACCGAGTATGCACCACTACTCATGCAACAAACATCAGATGGACAGGTCATGTGGCTTGCATGGACGAAGAGACAAGGAATATATTTCAGACAGTGGTACACACTTGCCCAAGACCGACCGACCAGGAGAGGACTCCTATACGCATCGACTGACAACGAGAGAAAGATATCACAATCGTGTTCATATTTGTTGACACATTCTTCTTCGTGGTTATCTGGTATAGGTGTGAAACGCAGCTCCTGTATTGCTGCACTGCTGTTGCAGTAGTTACCTCTTTCCTCTTCCACATTTCTTCTTCCTCCGACTTCCTCAAATCCATTTCCCCGCAGTCTTCTCATCTCAGCTGTGATCGTCCCGTTTTAGTGCCGTATGTGTGTTTTCCCTCCGTTGTTTTCTTTTGTAATTTGCTCGTCGCCGTTGTCATGAAGTGATCTGCCAACATGGTCTCGTGCATTGCATATCCTCTAATGCAGGTGCGACGTTGCAAGAACACCAGGAAACACGTGTTCTCTAACATAGTCGTTCTCGTGGTTTTTAGTGTACGCGTTATCTCGCCTAGTTATCTGATGCGGTTGAAATCGTAGTTAAGCTCGTTATTTCAAACACTGTTTGAATTAATGACACTGTCGTGCTTGGAGCTGTGATTAGCGTGATTAGCCACAACGCAGACACGGCATCCTCTGATTAGACGCAAGCGGTTGAACTGGTCGACTATTTCGTGACATGTTGCATTGTTTAATTTGATTGATTGCGGGCTTTTTAAAATTAAAATAAATTATATATATAAACATTTTATATGATATGTCCGACTCCCTTTCGGAGGGTTTTATACACGCGTTTCCAATGCAGTGACCGGGAAGCCGATTATTGCAAGGTATCACCCCGGTAAAAATTCAATCAAAATAAACGTTTCGTAAGTTTTTTCATCATCCAACAGAAGTACCGCATTCAATTTGTTCAGATTATTATTATTATTTTATATCTACGATTCTAATTTAATTGTGTCGTACCTATCACTGTACAAAGTCTATCATAAGGGTATTGCTTAACTCCGCATCGTTTATTCTCAGACGACAAGCGACTTCCTTGCAAAAGCGCCCTCTCATGGTATCGAAGTACTCACATCAGAAAGTTTCTCGAATGACCCGCGTGAGAAAGTACGAAACCTCAAGGTGAGTGCTTGCAGTACCTCTATGTGGATGACCTCTATCTCGAGGGACAGTTTCATCTACTTGGCTGGATCGTTCTGTTTGGTTAGATGTGTGTGAGTGTCAGTGTCGCGACATGTGTGGAGCACGGCGCATCAGATTAGTTTGTTCGTGGTAGTACTGTCCATTTTGAGGTTAATTGTCAAAAGACTCTACATCTTGTTTGATAACATCTTTGAAGCGAATGGTCTGCGTATACGGTTAGTTCTGTCCTGCAAATATTACATATTTTAAAACACCTGTTCGCCTGCTGAAAGTTCCAATGAGTTGGCATAGTTTTATTCGGAAAGGTATGTTTTAATATGTCTTATAAGTCGAATGAGAAACAATGATGCGGGTACTTGTCGACTGGTGAAGTAAATCCAAAAATACAGGAGAAGCGGCAAAGGAAATAATGTCATATGAATTGTTGACACCAGCATGCAAATCGTAATAGAAAAGGTTGGTTTTGTTGTGAAATACTGACAAGGTAAATATTGAAACTGTTTGTCTACTCTTAACGAACGAGGTGAATCTCAAATGATGTGTAGTGTATACACGTGCGTGTGCGCACGGCATTAGAGAGTGGAATGGTGGAAACAAAGCTACCTGCGTTGATCTTAAATCATTAGCGTTTTTTCATGTACTTCCTTTTGCGTGGAAACTGAATGCGATATGCATGACATATTTCATCCTCGACACCATTACTGAGTGCATGTCCACTGCAAGCACTGGTGGGTCTAACTTTGGCACACATAAGAGTATTCGTAGTTTATTTGTAGTTAATCAAGAAACAGTAGAAAACATTTCCGTGCAAGTGTCCCTAGGGTATTTATCTTTCTGTCAGCGGTTCACGTGTAGTAACTTACAAGGGATATTTAGGACGACAAATTTCGCATTACACATTCAATAAGTACTGAAATCGCTCCGTTAAACCCTTTCTCCTGGAACGTTTACATTTTATATATCGGTGTTATTTTCATTGCTAGTAATCACAAATCTGGAGCTCAACTTTGGTCTACAACCAAAGAGTTGAAACAAAGCACCGTATAAAACAGTTGATGCGTGGTGTCACCAATGAGCATACAATGATAATTAGGATGAAAACCATCTAAGCATTGTTCTAGGAATGAGACAACAGAATTGGGATGTGCTGGTCATTTGGCAAGGAACATATTTGGTAGATGGACAAACTTGATAGCTATTGTTCTACACAGAATAATGTGACGTCAGCTGGAAAATATATTCCAATAGTGGGTCCACCACTACTACCGATGATGATGATTATTGAGACGTTAATAATAATAACGAAGATGACGATGATGATGACGTTGTCAGAGATAACGACTACAAGGACAACAACGACGACGACGACGACGACGACGGTAATGATAATGATAATGATGGAGATGATGATGATTCCGGTGTATTCTGTGCATTTGTAATGAAAACTCATGGAACTATATCATATATTATCGGAGGTAAGTGTTGTATGCAATGGTATACGTATATTCAACTAATTGATTAATAGTATTTCACTGAGAAAACAAAGCGCATACACACACACACACAAACACACACATTTGAACGGGCACAAGTACAGAAAGGCTACGGAAACATTCGGCGGCTAATTGATAAAAAACGTAACGTGAAATGCAGATAACGAGCCGTGTTCAGCCACGCGTGAACAAATACAGCGGCGGTTCACGTGGCGCGGCGAGCAACATCTCGCGCGTTGTTTTGCTGTCACCTTATTGATGGATGACGTCTAACTCCACAATGTGAACGTTAGGTTCGCGCTGCATTAGTGATGTTTATTCAACGTCCGGTGCTGGAGCTGTCTGGGCGCCTGTGCTCTTAAAGGCGCGCGACATACAAAAACACAATCAATCATTCCTGAGTTTTATCCACCCAACTGTTACTATCATGTGTATGTCTCGTCATAGTTACAGCGACGTTGTTCGTTCTGTTACCTAGATTGATCCTCTCTTGTTGGGGTGGTAATTATTAGCAGGATGTTCGCTGAAGAAGTTACTTGAGCATTGATTACAGTGTATGTGGGAACCGTGTGAACGCACCGGACATCAAATGTCAATTTCATGCCTCCGTAATATGCCAATTTGAGGGATTTACAACATGGATGCTTTGTTTAATATATATATATATATTTTGTGGCCGCAACTTTCAAATTGCGAACACTCTTTTGAGGTTATTTAACGATTTTATTAAATAACGATTCTCGAAATTTGAGTGGTAACGTACGTCCGTACATTATATAAAAATGAGGAAAAACAGCCTTTGTTTAAATACAATGTCGGGGGTTTCCAATAAATGTTACGCTACACAAAGACGCACGCACGTACACACCCACCTATGTAGCATGATTTCCGATGACAACGGTTAATCCTCAAAACGCGTTATCCGCCAAAATGGCAAAATTGAGTTAAGATCGGTTTTATGCTGCCATCTAGCAGACAATCATGGAGGGGAAAGCGTTTCAGCGCATATCGCATTATATCCAAAGGTATCGCCGAATGAAATAACGGTTTCGCCGCAAAGCGCGTTAAGCTACATACGATAATTTATTTTGAAACAACATGAATTCGTTCGACGAATTATTGGAGAGAGTAACAATACCTCCGATCGGACGAAAAAGAAAAAGGGGGCCGGATCAGCGGCAGATTGATAAGAAGAAGCGTCGTCATTCCGATGGTGGGGAAATGCCACACATAGCCTGCGAGGGTGGTTCTCAATTGTTCCATGCGAATCGACTGACAGAAGGTGACATTCTCATGAACTACAAGCAGTTTTATTCGCTGCAAACCAAACCCAGGCTGGATGTAACGACACTGCGCCTAATTGAGCCTTGGGTGATGTCCGTCAAATACAAGTTGATGACTTAATAAATAAAAATGTGTAATAAAATAATGCATTTTCTTATAGTAATACTGTCTTGTGTCATGCATGTCAAGTGCTATTGCTATATTGGTAATACGCCCAAGTACAAAGCTTTCACTTTTGCGGATTTGGTATGATCTATTATTTTCTTTAAACATATTAGTTTATTATTATTATTATTATCGTATTTGGTGTTTATTGGTAATGCATTCTCGTCCATCATAACACATTTTACATGTTTTGGTGACTGCAGGTGTTTGAGCTGTGTACTGATTATCACAGCTATACGCAATTGAGCATGGATATAACGTGTTTTGCAGCAAAACACATTTTTGACTTTGTGTTAATCAATTAATATTTCGTTCATATTTGAAATGAATGGTTTATATTATAGCATCTAGTGATATAAATTGAACGTTGAGTGAAATCAGTGAAATCTTGTATGTAGCTAGATTCAATAGAAACATGTTTTTCCCAGAACTCACAAAATTTATGTAATGCGTTTTGTGAATAAACCCCTCGTATGTAGTCCGGCTCGTATTTAGTCCGGTGTCGTTGCAATTATCAGGCACAACACGAAAATGGCGAGGCGAGGCACTTGTTCGATGCCGCGTTGCTGGCAGCTGACGGCGCCATGTTGCATTGCTGCGAGCGGTTGTTCTTGTTCGTATGGTGTTTTATGCGGTGATGTGCGTTGCTGCCGGGGGTTTGATGTTAGTGAACCTTGATGTCAGCGGGTCGCGTGTTTGTGCCTTTAGCTGCGGGAAGTACGTTTGAAAGTCATCGACTCGTGGCGTTATGCTCTGATGCTAGCGGCTGTCACGAGAAATATTTAACCCACGAAATAAACGCGCATGCTATATGAAGGCTGTAATATATTTCACTGTCAATGTTGTTTTCCTAAGCATTTGTCAGTTAGGTAAATTTCAAACACACTACACATAACTATTATGCAACAGAACATATTATTATTTACAATTTACAACGAGTTACGTTATCAATGTATGGCTCGATGTATCTAGATAATGACTGCGACAACGATGGTTATTTTTAATTATTCCAGGTAAGTAGTAACGACCTCGCATATTTTATATATTTGCCACACACCTTTGAAGCTGTACTGACAGATTTCTCTTCTTTTTGTCACACGGTGAAGGTCATCTCTGTTCTTTCTTGTTTTCTTTGTGTGTGTGTGTTGCAATGCCAACACAGCATGAGGATCATATCCATTTATTGTCACCTTTCTTTTCTTAATGGTACTCTTGCACCGCAGCGTGAAAGTCCTATCTCTTTATTTTCACCTTTCTTGTCTTAATGGTACTCTTGCACCGTAGCGTGAAAGTCCTATCTCTTTATTTTCACCTTTCTTGTCTTAATGGTACTCTTGCACCGCAGCGTGAAAGTCATATCTCTTTATTGTCACCTTTCTTGTCTTAATGGTACTCTTGCACCGCAGCGTGAAAGTCATATATATTTATTGTCACCTTTCTTGTCTTAATGGTATTCTTGCACCGCAGCGTGAAAGTCATATCTCTTTATTGTCACCTTTCTTGTCTTAATGGTACTCTTGCACCGCAGCGTGAAAGTCATATCTCTTTATTGTCACCTTTCTCTTCTTTGTGTTATTACAGCGTCACAGCGTGAGAATCATTGTCGGCAACTTCTACGAGAATACGGCGCGTGTGATCTTCTGCGAGGCGTACAAGGAAAAGATGTATGGACCCAAGTACGCGTGGATCATCACAGGCAAGTGATCTGTCGTACACGTGATAAATGATCCAACTGGCACATGATCTGACTGTGGCATGACGCAGGAAGCGGCAAATTATGCGCTTTTGATGTAAATGCGCAATGTCACTTCAGCGATATTTCTAACTATTCACGTAACGTATTGCGATATTAGAAGTACCGTTGTCCGTAAACTACACAAAACATTATGAAATGTAACTGTGATCGTTGCACATTGTGTACTCACATTATGCATAAGGCCTGTTCACAAAAATGACAGACACTTTAACAAAATATATAGGCCACCGTTTGATTTTAAGCAAAAATACAATGCAATTACTTGGTAATAAAATACCCATTGACCTCTGAAATTTCCTGTGAGGAACTGAACTGTTTAACTAAAATGCGTAATTTGTCGTGCAAGGGAAATGATCTCTCTACCAAAATAATCTTAGTTCCCTTTTCCTCAATGAACAACCCGCCCACATCCGACCCAATTATGTACTTCAAAGTGTAGTCCTACACTAATGTGAACTGTATTGTCATAATTATTTGCACACTGCCGCGTCTCTTGTCTAAATAACTGACACATTGAGCCAGTTTGCGAGCTTAGTTTTACTACTATTTTATTATCGCGGCGCATAGAAATAGCACATTAAAATCACGCCCACCGAAACGAACCGATCCACTCACACAAATCATAATCTATTGACACTATCCTATATATATCTAGTGGTTTCCAGGCGGCAGTAGTGATAAGAATATAGTCGTTGTATGTTCGGTGTTTATAAAGCAGCCTTCGATTGTCCGTTGATTAACAGGATCGGTTTCATATCCGGCCGTGGAATGTCAAAGGGAAAACAGATACTCGGGGCGCCATCTAGTGGATCGATATTGAGAGTTTGTGAATGAATGTGAACGGCAGAGGCAGGGGACCAGGGTTCTCGTACAAACGACGATGGTCGTTATTATTCGGTATTATTCTTTAAGTCATCCGCATCCGGGTCGCAAAGGCGAAGTGAATTAATAATTTTCTCTTTTGTTCCTGAAGTAGAGTATTTATTAAGCTAATAATATTTATATCAGTTGGGTTGTCGGGGACGAAACTATTGGATTAGGCCACCGTTATATGCAATTGGACGAATTCATTGCCTTCAATGTGTTTATTAACATAACAGTTATTGACCGCTGGAAGTAAACGTATTGAGATACGTCATCGATGTACCACACATCACCGTTGTTACTTGCCACCATTTCCACCGTTATCAACGTTGCCATCGTTGCCACTGTTACTAAAATCCTACCGTTACCGCCGTTAATACTGTTGCGCTGGAAACGGTGATAACGGCGGTAACCGCCGTTACCCTTTTACCATGGAAACTCCCTATACCGTTATCACCGTTACCACCGTTGCCACCGTTATCACCGTTACCACCGTTATCCTGCCAAACAACCACACACTCCACCACACTGCCAAAAGGGCTACCTGCCATCTTTAGTAAATTATTCATGTAAATTTTACCATTAAGAAGAACATGACTTCAGTTGGTTCTCCGATTACTGAAACGTTTGACACATACCGCATCACATTCTCAGCACAGCACTGAATAACTATGAAATGAAATTACAGAAAGTTGGTTTACGCGGAACTTGACCAATCCTCCGAGGCGGAGTACAGTTTCATGCTGAATGACAGTTACAGTGTACGTGTAAGTTCGTTACGCGTTGGATCACAGTTAGATACGTAGTTATGTTCTGATATATTGGCATCGTTATGATGATATTGGTATCGTTGTGATTATTTTTCTTCCTCAGCAGACTCACAAAATCTGAGTCACGTACATGTGATTGTTCATTACTAGCGTGTTTGAGTGAACTGAAATGAACATAAAATGGTCGCCAAATGACGGGCTGTGTCCAAAAGAGTCGACCGTTCGTTAAGTCAGCCTCTTGAACATCACGGTTTTAGTATATTAGTGTGGCGTATTACATCTGTCTTTCGTGCCTGGCGTATGCAATCGGAGTCTTGTACCGTTTCTTCTTTCTGGCGATTGCAGTGGCCAGTTGATTGGTGGCGTCTTACGCTAATCTTAATTGAAAACTTGCATACGTCTCCATAAAATTCTCTGTTAGTCTGCCTATTGATCCTGTTGTGTAATAATTTCACTTCCAGTTCTTCCATGGGGACTATTTATAAAACAGGATCACAGAGTAGTACACTTCCACCTGTTGGACTTCCGAATGACCGTCTGCACTAACTCATCATCAACTACTGTGTAGGAGCCGAGTGGTGCAGTGATTCAAGCATCGCACTCTCAACCGACAAAACTGGGTTCGAATCCTCTTGCTCTGTTTTGAACCTAGAGCTTGGGCCAGTTCTCACTCAGCTGTATGAATGAGTATGTAGACGTAAGTGGATAGTAGTGTGTGGATAGCCTTTGCGCATATATTTCAATTTGACCGAAGGTTCGCAGAGAAGTCGAGATGGTGTTCAGCCAGGGAGTAAAGTGTAAGGCCCCTAGAACAGTTCTTAGGAATATATACCGTGCTATATCAGAACCTGCAATTTCTTTACCTTTTACTGTTTCTTGATATTGGCAGGTTTCTACACCAGAATGTGGTGGAAAGAAACCGACGAGAACTATCCTCACGACTGCACCGTGGAGCAGCTAGAGGAGGCGATACAGGGATATTTCACCGCCGACGCCAATCCCAACAGTCTCTCCCAAACGCCAGGAATCTCCAGCAAGGTAAGTGTCTACGTTCTTCTCCCCGTGGAACTCTTGTTTCTCTTGTTTGTCCTCAAGTAGATACCTGCCCTGGCTGATCATGTTTCAATGTTGGGTATTTTAGAAGATTTTAAGGCAAAACGCGATAACAGCCAATTCGGGAATATTTTGAAGGGTCAAAATTTCTGAATTAAAATATACAAAAAATGTCGTTTTCTATAAATTCCTGTTTTCTGTATTCTTAAGATACTCCAAAATAAAGTATGTATTTTATGCTCTCAGGATGAAGCACAGAAGTAAATTTTTGTCAACACAATTATGTATTTATTTAGTTTTTCCCTAAAACCTTTTTTTTCGCATGGTGATTTGTATAGATGTCTGGCAAATGTTTGTATAAATTGTAATAACACACTGTACAACGCTTTACATTACTTAAGTCAACAGTAAAGTGCATCCGGAAATTTAGTTGTGACATTTTGTGTTTAATAGGTTAATAATACCATGAGGCCAAACTGGAATACTTACCCAACATTTGAACATAATTACTCTGAAATCAACACACTAAAATCTACATCTAATTTGTGAGTGACCGCCATTTACGCCGCCATGTTGTCGTGCAGACTTACGACCAGTTTGCGGCAGAGTACAGCGAACGCACGAGCAACGTGAACAAGACGGCGTACCAGGAGGCACCCTATGGCTACGACAGCGTATGGGCCATCGCCTCCATGCTCAACCGCAGTCTGCAGGAGATGGCCCTCAATGGTGGGTTGTTGCCTTCCGAGTTCTGTTCGTCAAACGACGGTCAGAGTAGTTATGATAAAGCGACCACATCTTTCTGTTCCGCACCGTCCTCTCAAGCCAGGTGTAGTACCAGTATTTGCAGTTCGCTGATACGGACGCACTACGTCCCACTTGATTTTTGGAACGAGGCGTGTACGTCATCAGAGCAAAAAGCAATTCTAAGAACTTGCGATTAGCCCCGCCTACCTCCGGGTAAGCTGATGTTTAGTATTTGAATACTTTGCATAGAATGTTGATGTTTAGTATTTGAATACTTCGCATAGAATAGTGATGTGTCGAGAGCAAAAACATTCAAATTGTAAAACAAAATCGTTGGGTTTTTAAAGCAAGGTGGCGGGGAGTATATCTTGAACATATTTATCAGAAAATAATAATAGAGATTTATATAATTAACGTTCATTTTTGTAATTTCCATGCGTGTATTCATGAAAATACTATTGATGTGATTTGTGTTGGTGTTTTTGTCACTTCAACTGCACAAGGTGTTTTCTTTTTGTTAAATTATTCTAATTGTATCATGAAATAACAGATGTGTTACATTTTTAGAGAGAAAACACCAGCCACGTGTGGCTTAATACCCTCAATATAGAAACAATGACAATGTATGTACAATATGTACCGTCGAATGCATTTTATAATAATTTTCTAAAATAAAAAATCATTATTATTTATTTTAGTATTAAAGCAACATATTAATAAATATTAATAAATGAGTAATATACAACATCATTTTAACAGCTGTATCTCATAATTCAATCTGATCAGTTTAGGTCCAGATCATTTATTTAATACCGACGTGTTTTGATACGTGTTGTGGTGTCGGTGCTACACAGGTTTACAGCTAGTAATCTGCTAATGCTAATTTGCCGTACTGACAGTCAGCCTTCAAGCCACAGAACTTGTCAGCCTCGTGGTTGTTGAGCAAGGTTTGTAGTCAACCTCGACGGAGCCACACTAGCATACTTGTGTGACGCATTCTCGTGATTATTCCAATTTTTAGAATCACTTGCATTATTATTATTAATTTGTCTGGTAATTTCACCAATGCTACTATTGAAGATTGCGCAAGGCGTTAGCCTATTGCAATGGATACTACATAGTTTATTTTCTCGCAAAATGAAGTTGAAATGAGGAAAGTGAACCAAATGGAATCGTGGAGGCACACAAAGCAAGCTCAGTCGATTGCAATGCGTTGCCTCTTACCTCAGTAACACTTTGCTAGAGGGCACATAGCATTGTATGTAGCTTGTATTCTCTCCGATTAGCATTCCACGTGACGTTTCGCAATGCTACGAAGTCAGCAACGTCTTTGAAATATCGCAATGCCTATGAAGTCGAGCAACGCCTAGGAGTAAACATTTGGTCTTCTGAAATGTTGCCAACGTGTTGGCGAAAAGTATGCGTTATTTACTTTAAATGTTGCCAACGTGTTGGCGAAAAGTATGCGTTATTTACTTCGTTTACATACGTAACATATTTGTTGCTGTTTGGTTCGCAGGATGGGATCGACGACTCGAAAACTTCACTTACCAAGATACTGAGATGGCTGATCTCTTCCTCCGCCTGATGAATTCAACGCAATTCAAAGGCGTGTCTGTAAGTACAGCAGTTAGATAAATACGGCAGAACCTCGTGAATTCAAGGTATGTTTGTACATACCGCAGATAGATAAATACGGCAGAACCTCGTGAATTCAAGGTATGTTTGTACATACCGCAGATAGCTAAATACGGCAGAACCTCGTGAATTCAAGGTATGTTTGTACATACCGCAGATAGCTAAATACGAAAGAACCTCGTGAATTCAAGGTATGTTTGTACATACCGCAGATAGATAAATACGAAAGAACCTCGTGAATTCAAGGTATGTTTGTACATACCGCAGATAGATAAATACGAAAGAACCTCGTGAATTCAAGGTATGTTTGTACATACCGCAGATAGATAAATACGAAAGAACCTCGTGAATTCAAGGTATGTTTGTACATACCGCAGATAGCTAAATACGACAGAACCTCGTGAATTCAAGGTGTGTTTGTACATACCGCAGATAGATATATACGACAGAACCTCGTGTTTCCAAGGTGTGTTTGTACATACCGCAGATAGATATATACGACAGAACCTCGTGTATCCAAGGTGTGTTTGTACGTACCGCAGATAGCTAAATACGACAGAACCTCGTGAATTCAAGGTGTGTTTGTACATACCGCAGATAGATATATACGACAGAACCTCGTGTTTCCAAGATGTGTTTGTACATACCGCAGATAGATATATACGACAGAACCTCGTGTATCCAAGGTGTGTTTGTACGTACCGCAGATAGGTAAATACGACAGAACTTCGTGTTTCCAGGGCCTGGCTGTAGGTACCGCACATAGATAAATACGGCAAAACCTCTTGAACCCAGGACGTGTATGTAGATACTGCAGATAGATAAATACGACAGAACATCGTGAATCTAGTACATTTTTTTTATAGATATCGAATATAGATAAATAGGACAGTACCTCGTGAAACTAGTACATTTTATAGGTATCGAAGATAGATAAATACGACAGAACCTCGTGAATCCATGGCTTGTCTATAATGTTGTCATTTTCCAATTTGTGTGCACATGATTTTGCCAGTTTAGACACAGTCATCGCAGTGTTTTCATTGACCTGGTTGGCTGTGCTTTAGGGTCCTGTTATGTTTGACGAGAAGGGCGACCGGCAAGGTCTGACCCAGATAGAACAGCTGCAGGACAACACGGAGGTGCGAGTTGGTGTCTACGACCCGTCCGTCCGCGTCGAGCAGATTCGGTGGGAGCCGGGGCGACCTATCAGATGGATAGGTGCGTCAATATGACGATACATTTGTCAATAGATAGTCTAGGCGACTTCGGACATGGTAGTGAAATTGTTCTTCTCAATTATGTCTTGCTTGACCATTTTTTCTTGTTTGTTTTGTTAAGTTTTCCTTTCCGTCTTAAAAGTTTTAATGGTAAAAGTAAATTCTTATATAGCGCAGTATCATTACTCTGTGGCAGTATATTTACTCTGCGGAAGACCTGTTCAATCGAACACCATCTCGACTTCTCTGAGAAGCATTCAGCCACGTTGCAATTAATGCGCGAAGAATGTTCATACACAAATATTCACCACTGTCTATAGCCAGGTACTCATTCATACAGCTGGCAGAACTGAAGCAATGTAGAGTAAACGAACTTGCCCAAGGTTCGACACCGCCGCACAGGATTCGAACCCGCGTTCTGCGCTCCACAACTATTCTTCTACTTTTGCTTCCTCTCCTGCTGTATCTCTCCGTCTCTGTCTCTGTCTCGGTCTTCTCTCGCACTCTCTGACTGTCTGTATGTGTGTATATCTCTCTCACCTCCGACTGTTATAACATTACTCATAATGGCATCGTGATGTTGGATTCAGGTGGACACCCTCCATCCGACTCCATCACGGAGAAGATCGTGCCGAAGGTCATAACGATTGGTTTGTTCTTCACAATGACGACGCTCTCGGCTTGTGGCATCGTGTTATCATTCCTCTTCCTCGTCTTCAACATCCGTTACCGCCATCAGAAGTACATCAAAATGTCCAGCCCAAACCTCAACAACGTCATCTTGATGGGCGCCATCTTGGCCTTCACCGCCATCATTTTCAGCGGCATCGACAGCAGCCTAGTGTCCCTTGAAGTCAGCCTCATCATGTGTAAGGTATGTATAGCAAGGGGATACATAAACGTTCCGGGTCATGTAGTTGTTCTTGATGTCTCGCTGTCGCGGTGCGACAGAACTACATAACTTGTTTAAATTCCGTGTTGTGGTGAACGCAATTTCGAGTACCACACATCGCAAAATCTATGGCCTACAGCACGACAGGTAACTTGTACTTCTGGTGGGGCATGTCCACTCTGTGCATGAAGCCATGGGAACTCTCCGTATCCGTCAATCTGACGTTTCAGTGCTACAACTGGACACTGTCTCTTGGCTTCTCTCTCGCCTTCGGAGCCATGTTCAGCAAGACGTGGCGCGTGCACAAGATCTTCACCAACAAAAAGTTCCAGAGAATGGTGAGTGACCAAGTGTTGGATGTTTATGGCAAGATAGAAGAACCAACGAACCAATAGGTTACAAATCTAGTTGATGTGGTATATGTAACTATCTAACTATTAGGTTGTTGATGTCGAACCAGAAGTATGTGTGTATGTGCGTGTGCGCATGTGAGTATGCGAGTATGTGGGCGTGGGTGTGCGTGTATACGAGTGTGTATACGTGTGCGTTTTCGTGTATGTATGCAAGTAGTTTTGTTAAGTTCAAGATTATAACTATATAAGTCTATATATGTAATGTATTATTATTATTATTATTAAGAAACGATAATCTGCCAGTCCGCTTGCTGTCCGTGTTCAGGTGATCAAGGACTACCAGTTGATGGGCATCGTGTGCATCCAAGTGGGTCTGGACGTCGTTGTGTTGTCGGTGTGGGAGGCCCTCGACCCACTCCACATCGTCTTCCTCGACCACCCGCAAGACCAAGTTGTACGTTGTAAACAGGCTTCTTGTTCTTCCGTTTCTAACTTACTTACTTAGCCCCTTGATCGACTTGATTGTCGGGAGGGGGGACAGGCGAAGCTGCAGCTGCGATATTTCTTCATTCCTCTCTGTCAGTGGCTGTGGTGAGGAGTTCTTCTTGACATTGTCCACGCAGCTTTTTCTCCGACGCAAGCGGGGGCATTTGGCCTTCACGGTGCCGTGTAGGATCGTGTTCGGAATGCTGGCGTGTCGGGTTATGTGTCAAAACCATGCCAATTGTTTTCTTCTCTTGACAGTCACCAGTAAAGATCATTGTGGGTCCACCATTGATTTGACACACACTCAGGAGAGTACACTAACCATGGCAAAACGTTGAGCAGGTTCTATATACTAGACAAAGCATCTTGGTCCATAAAACGCGGTTGACTAGGTTGTGTATAACGGACAATGCATTGCCATCCAAGACGACACCTGTCGAGCAATTCGAACATACGAAACAAGAGTTTTGTTTCATATTCCACCACAAAAGTGCACAAATTGCGCGCCATGGAGGACTACGTTAATATCTTACGTATGCACTAGTAAGTTCGCCGACTTCCATAAGTTCACTGTTGAGTAAACTGCATGCACGTATAATAGGGTCTCGCATTCCCTATCCCCACTATCTTGTACAGCATATATAAAATATAAAACAAATTTGTCAACAGCTACACAACAGAACATATCACGTGTGTACACATTTGACAGGTGAACATGATTTTCTGCAAGTGCAGAAATAAAAAACTTATATCGCAACTGGAGGCTAGAAAAGGTGACTCTATGAGAAAATAGTTTCAGTGATACTGTGAGAAAAGTGTCAAATGTTGTACTCTCTACCCTGTTCGCAAGAAAGTGACATTCGGCCTAGATAACCAACATGATGGTGATTGTTCGTAATGTTCTGACCTTATCCAGTTCTTTCACGCATTCTGGGGCAGACCCATTATAGTAGCACTGACACCACTTTGTGAAATGAGTCTTCCGTTTGTTAATGCGCAGTAACGAATCTAGGTGCCACTTTTCATTATGAACTTCCGCGCTCGACATTGTACTAATGTAGTTGTAAATTAAATACTCGTTCAACGTTCAACAGACCCACCACTGCCTTGAACGAATTAATGACAGTTTACTCAACAAAACCAACATAATACTTTCACAGTATGGTGTGCTGCTGCCGCTGAAAGGACATAGCTGAAGTTATATGTTCCTACGCCCTTCTCAAACTAAACAGACCCCTGAATAAATGCAATAGAGGGGCGGCCAAGGACGAGACAAATACTCAGATTTCGTAGGCATTTTTTGTTACAAGCAGCCAACCATTTTCGATGTTCTCTATATACGTTACTGAATATCGTATGTGTTGTTGGACGTTCTGATTTCGGATTGTTAGGTCAGAAAACGTGTTTTTATATAAAAATATTCATAAATTTGATCAAAACCGTATTATTGTTCTATAAGACATAATAACACTGTTACATGTTTCCAAATCAACTTACATTTTCTCTAGATAGGCCACACATTACACATGTTTTGCCAGATATGGGTCACTTTTGTCCCGCAAAATATACTGTACCAAATGTAGCTAAGCAATTATGTTTACTATTATTTTTGAGAATGTAATCAGTGGGTTACAACTTTCCAGCCACATTACATTTTGTCTACATATATCAAGGGTTATCGTACATGGGGTTTGCTAGACACCATTTGGATTTTTTTGTTAATTATGGGTTATTTTTTTGCTTAACATAAAATTTCACAAAAAATTTGTCTACAAGTACGATTAGCTAATATGGATACTGCTATAAATGAGTTAGTTCCCAAAAATGTAGGCAGTCATGCGGACCTGTAACTCAAAAAAGTTACTGATCCGGCAGAAAAATAGGTGGTCAATGGGTCTGCGTATAGTTCAAACACTACCATAGCCACACTTACGCCTGGTAATGTGGACGAGCTAAGTGTAATCCCAATGCACATTTTGTTGGTGGTAGCCTTTCCAGCTCCTGGTGCCCCGTTCAAACGTTATCATATCCGGCTTGATTGACATCTCCGCGTGGATACGGACAACAACACACTGCCTGCAGATGAACACTTCTATGTGGTGTTGTGCCAATTATGAGCCTTGTTTGCGGTATATAAAATTTGAACCAGAATTGGGCAAAAGCCTACGTGATATAGCTGCCAATTCATTTTATATTTGGTCCAATATGGGACATTTTGTCTAAAAAATTGCAACACTTGATCAACAAAAAACATTTTAAACCGCATATAATAGCATGCACTCGGTGTTGTAACCTGCCAACCATATCATATGGTTTTAACGTGCATTAATGGTTAATATGTTCACAAGATAACTATTGGATTATGATATATTTGAAGAAAGCATCGATGGAAAGAACACCTTCTACTGCTACAATAGACAGGTAATTACTGGCATCAACGAGGACCAGTTCCCGAACTGATGATGGTCGTACTATCGGCAGACCAAAAGCGTTCCAACACGAAACGATAGTTTCTAAGCTTCACACATTGTACAATGCCAAATTGGCCACTGGTACTTGACTATCCTCTGTGTACCACTAAGACAACAAGATATTTGTAGAAGACTGGTTTGCAGAGAGTGATGCATGGGTGTTATCTCATATTTCCAATAATGCAAGCTAAATGTACCATTTTGGTATAGTTTCAATGAAACTACTAGCACCATTGATCCTCCTGTCACTACGCTTGGTGTGCTTCCAGTTCTCCAGGCACTGGCAAATGACAATGACACAATGACTCCCATAATAAATCCCTTTGTTAACATATATGTAACTAGCTGTGAGACTGCAAGTGGTATACGGGTGGACGTTGTATTTGACACCTACACCAAACAGTCAGTTAAAGAAACAGTCAGAGAGAATTGAATTGCCAAGAACAGGTCAATACGTAAGTTCATTCAACGAGGTCGATGTCCCGTTGCCTAAATTGTGGAGACCATTCATTCCCCTAGATGAAAACAAGCTTGGTGTGGCTCACTTTCTCACTTAAATTTATAAGTTGCGACTCCACAACATCACTGACCGGATTCAGTAAGACGAACTATTTGGTTGTACTTGGTATTGTTGAAAGAGATGGCATTACATTGAACATATAGAAGTGCTCATCTGCAGGTGGTGTGGTGTTAAATATCCGTTTGGAGGTGAACGCATATTGTGAACGCATTACGCTATAACCATAAATGTAAGTAAAATGATACAATGTCGTTCCAAGTTGTGACGCACTGAATATATTCTGAAATATGAGGTTTAAAATGATTATTTAATAATATGTTGGTCCAATGTTGCAATATGTAAGACCAAAAATAAAAACAAATTGGCGAGTAAAACCTCATGTCGTAATCAGAGACCTGTATATAGAAATAGTATACAGGTTGGCGTCTTGTAATATATACAGTAGGCCCCGTGTAGACAAACTAGCTTTTTGACAAATGTTGTGTAATTTTTAAGTGGAAAAAATAACCTAACATAGAAGCGTAAATCTGCAGGTTGTGATGTGCGTGCCCCGTGTCTATGTGGAGGTGTTAATTAAGCCGGGTATGACATGTTTAGAATGGGACTCCAGGAGCTGGAGATCACCAACAAAAGGAGCTTTGGAGTTACATTTAGCTCGTTCATATTTCCAGGTGAAAGTGTGGCTAATGGCAGATGCAGCAATACAAACAGCCGTACCAGAAGGTTAGCGTAACAACGCAACCTTGGGAATAGCGGAATTTTTTCAAAACTTTCTGCAATTTCAGAAACATACGGATACAAGTCAAAACACAGGTCTGTCTTGTGCAATCTAAGTAGCTAAAAATAAAGGCAGGCCTGAAGCCTGGGGGATGGTGCAACGGGTGCGTACGCATTCCATCCCCGCTGAGGCAAATTTTTCCAACCTGCCTGCCTACCTATCTGTCTACCTTAATACATGAGGAAGCAAATATGTCCAACCTGCCTGCCTACCTATCTGTCTACCTTAATACATGAGGAAGCAAATATGTCCAAACTGCCTGCCTACCTATCTGTCTACCATAATACATGAGGAAGCAAATCTGTCCAAATTGCCTGCCTACCTATCTGTCTACCTTAATATATGAGGAAGCAAATCTGTCCAACCTGCCTGCCTACCTATCTGTCTACCTTAATATATGAGGAAGTAAATCTGTCCAACCTGCCTGCCTACCTATCTGTCTACCTTAATATATGAGGAAGCAAATCTGTCCAACCTGCCTGCCTACCTATCTGTCTACCATAATATATGAGGAAGCAAATCTGCCCAACCTGCCTGCCTACCTATCTGTCTACCTTAATATATGAGGAAGCAAATCTGTCCAACCTGCCTGCCTACCTATCTGTCTACCATAATATATGAGGAAGCAAATCTGTCCAACCTGCCTGCCTACCTATCTGTCTACCATAATACATGAGGAAGCAAATATGTCCAACCTGCCTGCCTACCTATCTGTCTACCTTAATACATGAGGAAGCAAATCTGTCCAACCTGCCTGCCTACCTATCTGTCTACCTTAATACATGAGGAAGCAAATATGTCCAACCTGCCTGCCTACCTATCTGTCTACCTTAATACATGAGGAAGCAAATATGTCCAACCTGCCTGCCTACCTATCTGTCTACCTTAATACATGAGGAAGCAAATATGTCCAACCTGCCTGCCTACCT
>OZ023209.1:64285817-64310817 GCA_963995525.1 Escarpia spicata | reverse complement strand
CTTCTACAATATTCAGATTATTCATCGCAACAAACCGCCACATCCCGGCAATATGTGGAACAAGTCGACCGAAAGTGCTGCCACCCACCGGACAATGCTGGGAACATGCCTGAACGACATAGATGCCCACGACATAGATAGACTGCGAGAGGAGAACGATACCTTGAAAACATCGCTAAGAGAGGTGCGTACATGAAATATGACATGGCGACGTGCTATGAAGAATTAGCAATTATTCTACAACGCTGTGTTTTACCCAATTCCAAAGGTCAACTTCACTTAGTGGTGTAAGGCATCGATTCCAACACTGGACTGGTGGCCAAACGCTTTGACACATACAAACGTTCCACACACATAGCAGCAGTATGCTTTTTCCTTATGAACTATGATTCCAGTAACGAATTTAACTACACATTCAGCATTGTCATTGCCGTGTGGAAATATACTCTTCTTCACCAATATCATTATCCCAAGACTTGTGTCCGACTAATACTTTGGTCTTCGTTTTCATTATATAGAAACCTATCTTTTTAATATTGCACATCTTCCAACTTCTTAGCAATACCATCCTTCTGTTGACGACTCTAGCCTTGAACATGATTACGAGAATGCTTAGTCCTTTGGTTTTTTGCGCCATTGCGCTCGGATTTTCCAAGAATATTGGCGCTAAAGAAGTACTTTTATTGTTATTAATGTTGTTGTTGTTATTATTATTGTTGTTGATATTATTATTGTTGTTGTTATTATTGTTATTATTATTGTTGTTGTTATTATTATTGCTATTATTATTATATATAATAATAATAATAATATACTTGTTGGTTCGTAATTTCGTCATGATCTTTCTTTTGTTTTTTTATACTCTAAGGAAGTTTTGATTATTTCATTTTCTGTTCATGACAATCTAAGCATCGTTCTTATAAAGCGCCTTCCTGTTGTAGTGCCAGCGTAAGCTGCGACTGCTCGAGGGGCAGTCGTCGAACGGTGTTCGCACGGAGGTGCCCTACTCGGACGATCCGACAGGAAACGATGACGCCACGGTGACGGAAGACGTCACCATCGATGAGCTGCTCAGACCGCTCAGTCAAGACGCCTCCGACACACACCTCATAGTCGCTCAGAACTGTCTCTGAAGGACGCGTCACGTAACATGTCATGTGACATCTGATTGCCACGCGATCAATGGCTTGCTGCCGTGTCGTCGTCACCAACAGGTACTCCGTGCGACCGACAGAGAGCGAGGGAGGAGGGGGACAGAGTGTGTGCGTGTCGGTTGAAGACGTGGTCCGACATCGATGGGTTCTTGCAAACAGTAAGGGGACGTGGTATGGGTTGGGAGGGACAAGAGCGGATTAGGATGGGACATGCTAGAGCGAACACGTCGGACAGAACAGGAATGTGCCATAAGAGAACGGACAGTTCGGACGATACGGAGACTGGAAACGCCAGACAGATTAAGAAAGTACGTATGAAACTGAACACGTCAGAAATACATGCCATATCTTACATGGCAAACAGATATATGAATGTTACACGTGATACTAGAGACACCAGACAGATAGAAACTGAACGCTCGAGAGCGGTCACATCAAACATATCGGGGCGACACGTGCAGGAACGGATACGTCATCAGAGATAAGGGTGGTACCTGCGAGAGATCGAGTTAGAATGAATGGGTGAAATTGTTATTTAGTTTCGGGCTTGTAAAAAGATGGACAGAAGTACATTGTACAGCCTGTATCTTTCTCGCCGGCGATAAACTCGAGGTTTCCTGTGACCTATGCTAGCAACTGTTCCACAATGACGACTCGTTGGAGATCGCGAACGTCAATATCGACTATTGATGTTTTGCAACAAGACTAAACGAGCGATGGACATACGAAAGGTTGATTTCACAAACATTGTATAATGTGGTATACGTAATTGTAATATATTATTCCTCGATGAGCTGGCGATTGAAGATAATCTCCGATTTATATTCATTCAAAGTGCGTCGAGTTTTCAAATATACACCCTACGTTTGGTCAATCAAGCATACATTCGTCTCATCCAACGACGGTCTATGGACGACGCTATTATTCTGAAGCATAGGAACGAGGTTGCGAGTGCTTCAGGTGAAAGTAAAAACCTTTGCGAGGTGTCTCTGCTTTACAGTGAATAATATCTGCCCCCACACAACTATTATGATATTACTGTGTTAGGAATTCGATAACTTTAGTGCTGGCGTTTTGAACCTTGGGCACGTTCGTTCACTCAATCTTGCTCCCGTTCACTCTGTATGAATGAATACCAGGCTATAGACAGTGATCGATATGTGTGTACAAATGTTCTTCGCGTATTAATTGCAGCGTGGCGGAAAGCTTCCCAGATGGTGTTCGATTGAACAGGTCTCTTCTCTCAGGAAGTTAACGTTAAGGCGCCTTGAGCAGACATAAGGCTGGACACAGTGCTATATAAGGCGCCTTGAGCAGTCCTAAGGCTGGACAAAGTGCTGTATAAGGCGCCTTGAGCAGTCCTAAGGCTGGACACAGTGCTATATAAGGCGCCTTGAGCAGTCCTAAGGCTGGACACAGTGCTATATAAGGCGCCTTGAGCAGTCCTAAGGCTTGACACAGTGCTATATAAGGCGCCTTGAGCAGACCTAAGGCTGGACACAGTGCTATATAAGGCGCCCTGAGCAGACCTAAGGCTGTACACAGTGCTATATAAGGCGCCCTGAGCAGTCCTAAGGCTGGACACAGTGCTGTATAAGGCGCCTTGAGCAGACCTAAGGCTGGACACAGTGCTACATAAGGCGCCTTGAGCAGTCCTAAGGCTGGACACAGTGCTATATAAGGCGCCTTGAGCAGTCCTGAGGCTGGACCCAGTGCTGTATAAGGCGCCTTGAGCAGTCCTAAGGCTGGACACAGTGCTATATAAGGCGCCTTGAGCAGTCCTAAGGCTGGACACAGTGCTATATAAGGCGCCTTGAGCAGTCCTAAGGCTGGACACAGTGCTATATAAGGCGCCTTGAGCAGTCCTAAGGCTTGACACAGTGCTATATAAGGCGCCTTGAGCAGACCTAAGGCTGGACACAGTGCTATATAAGGCGCCCTGAGCAGACCTAAGGCTGTACACAGTGCTATATAAGGCGCCCTGAGCAGTCCTAAGGCTGGACACAGTGCTGTATAAGGCGCCTTGAGCAGACCTAAGGCTGGACACAGTGCTACATAAGGCGCCTTGAGCAGTCCTAAGGCTGGACACAGTGCTGTATAAGGCGCCTTGAGCAGACCTAAGGCTGGACACAGTGCTACATAAGGCGCCTTGAGCAGACCTAAGGCTGGACACAGTGCTACATAAGGCGCCTTGAGCAGTCCTAAGGCTGGACACAGTGCTATATAAGGCGCCCTGAGCAGACCTAAGGCTGGACACAGTGCTATATAAGGCGCCTTGAGCAGTCCTAAGGCTGGACACAGTGCTGTATAAGGCGCCTTGAGCAGACCTAAGGCTGGACACAGTGCTGTCTAAGGCGCCTTGAGCAGACCTAAGGCTGGACACAGTGCTATATAAGGCGCCTTGAGCAGTCCTAAGGCTGGACACAGTGCTATATAAGGCGCCTTGAGCAGTCCTAAGGCTGGACACAGTGCTATATAAGGCGCCTTGAGCAGTCCTAAGGCTTCACACAGTGCTATATAAGGCGCCATGAGCAGACCTAAGGCTGGACACAGTGCTATATAAGGCGCCCTGAGCAGACCTAAGGCTGTACACAGTGCTATATAAGGCGCCCTGAGCAGTCCTAAGGCTGGACACAGTGCTGTATAAGGCGCCTTGAGCAGACCTAAGGCTGGACACAGTGCTACATAAGGCGCCTTGAGCAGTCCTAAGGCTGGACACAGTGCTGTATAAGGCGCCTTGAGCAGACCTAAGGCTGGACACAGTGCTACATAAGGCGCCTTGAGCAGACCTAAGGCTGGACACAGTGCTACATAAGGCGCCTTGAGCAGTCCTAAGGCTGGACACAGTGCTATATAAGGCGCCCTGAGCAGACCTAAGGCTGGACACAGTGCTATATAAGGCGCCTTGAGCAGTCCTAAGGCTGGACACAGTGCTGTATAAGGCGCCCTGAGCAGACCTAAGGCTGGACACAGTGCTGTATAAGGCGCCTTGAGCAGACCTAAGGCTGGACACAGTGCTATATAAGGCGCCTTGAGCAGACTTAAGGCTGGACACAGTGCTATATAAGGCGCCCTGAGCATACCTAAGGCTGGACACAGTGCTATATAAGGCGCCCTGAGCATACCTAAGGCTGGACACAGTGCTATATAAGGCGCCGTGAGCAGTCCTAATGCTGGACACAGTGCTATATAAGGCGCCCTGAGCAGACCTAAGGCTGGACACAGTGCTATATAAGGCGCCTTGAGCAGACCTAAGGTTGGACACAGTGCTGTATAAGGCGCCCTGAGCAGTCCTAAGGCTGGACACAGTGCTGTATAAGGCGCCTTCAGCAGACCTAAGGCTGGACACAGTGCTGTATAAGGCGCCCTGAGCAGACCTAAGGCTGGACACAGTGCTATATAAGGCGCCTTGAGCAGACCTAAGGCTGGACACAGTGCTATATAAGGCGCCCTGAGCAGACCTAAGGCTGTACACAGTGCTATATAAGGCGCCCTGAGCAGTCCTAAGGCTGGACACAGTGCTATATAAGGCGCCTTGAGCAGTCCTAAGGCTGGACACAGTGCTGTATAAGGCGCCCTGAGCAGACCTAAGGCTGGACACAGTGCTGTATAAGGCGCCTTGAGCAGACCTAAGGCTGGACACAGTGCTATATAAGGCGCCTTGAGCAGACCTAAGGCTGGACACAGTGCTGTATAAGGCGCCCTGAGCAGTCCTAAGGCTGGACACAGTGCTGTATAAGGCGCCTTCAGCAGACCTAAGGCTGGACACAGTGCTATATAAGGCGCCCTGAGCAGACCTAAGGCTGGACACAGTGCTATATAAGGCGCCGTGAGCAGTCCTAAGGCTGGACACAGTGCTATATAAGGCGCCTTGAGCAGTCCTAAGGCTGGACACAGTGCTATATAAGGCGCCTTGAGCAGACCTAAGGCTGGACACAGTGCTATATAAGGCGCCCTGAGCAGACCTAAGGCTGGACACAGTGCTACATAAGGCGCCTTGAACAGACCTAAGGCTGGACACAGTGCTATATAAGGCGCCTTGAGCAGACCTAAGGCTGGACACAGTGCTACATAAGGCGCCTTGAGCAGACCTAAGGCTGGACACAGTGCTACATAAGGCGCCCTGAGCAGACCTAAGGCTGGACACAGTGCTATATAAGGCGCCCTGAGCAGACCTAAGGCTGGACACAGTGCTATATAAGGCGCCTTGAGCAGTCCTAAGGCTGGACACAGTGCTATATAAGGCGCCTTGAGCAGACCTAAGGCTGGACACAGTGCTATATAAGGCGCCTTGAGCAGACCTAAGGCTGGACACAGTGCTACATAAGGCGCCTTGAACAGACCTAAGGCTGGACACAGTGCTGTATAAGGCGCCTTGAGCAGACCTAAGGCTGGACACAGTGCTACATAAGGCGCCCTGAGCAGACCTAAGGCTGGACACAGTGCTATATAAGGCGCCTTGAGCAGACCTAAGGCTGGACACAGTGCTGTATAAGGCGCCTTGGGCAGTCCTAAGGCTGGACACAGTGCTGTATAAGGCGCCTTGAGCAGTCCTAAGGCTGGACACAGTGCTATATAAGGCGCCTTGAGCAGTCCTAAGGCTGGACACAGTGCTGTATAAGGCGCCTTGAGCAGTCCTAAGGCTGGACACCGTGCTATATAAGGCGCCTTGAGCAGTCCTAAGGCTGGACACAGTGCTGTATAAGGCGCCTTGAGCAGTCCTAAGGCTGGACACAGTGCTATATAAGGCGCCTTGAGCAGTCCTAAGGCTGGACACAGTGCTATATAAGGCGCCTTGAGCAGACCTAAGGCTGGACACAGTGCTACATAAGGCGCCTTGAACAGACCTAAGGCTGGACACAGTGCTGTATAAGGCGCCTTGAGCAGACCTAAGGCTGGACACAGTGCTACATAAGGCGCCCTGAGCAGACCTAAGGCTGGACACAGTGCTATATAAGGCGCCTTGAGCAGACCTAAGGCTGGACACAGTGCTGTATAAGGCGCCTTGGGCAGTCCTAAGGCTGGACACAGTGCTGTATAAGGCGCCTTGAGCAGTCCTAAGGCTGGACACAGTGCTATATAAGGCGCCTTGAGCAGTCCTAAGGCTGGACACAGTGCTGTATAAGGCGCCTTGAGCAGTCCTAAGGCTGGACACAGTGCTATATAAGGCGCCTTGAGCAGTCCTAAGGCTGGACACAGTGCTGTATAAGGCGCCTTGAGCAGTCCTAAGGCTGGACACAGTGCTATATAAGGCGCCTTGAGCAGTCCTAAGGCTGGACACAGTGCTGTATAAGGCGCCTTGAGCAGTCCTAAGGCTTGACACAGTGCTATATAAGGCGCCTTGAGCAGTCCTAAGGCTGGACACAGTGCTATATAAGGCGCCTTGAGCAGACCTAAGGCTGGACACAGTGCTATATAAGGCGCCTTGAGCAGACCTAAGGCTGGACACAGTGCTATATAAGGCGCCTTGAGCAGACCTAAGGCTGGACACAGTGCTATATAAGTCGCCCTGAGCAGACCTAAGGCTGGACACAGTGCTATATAAGGCGCCCTGAGCAGACCTAAGGCTGGATCCAGTGCTATATAAGGCGCCCTGAGCAGTCTTAAGGCTGGACACAGTGCTATATAAGGCGCCCTGAGCAGACCTAAGGCTGGACACAGTGCTATATAAGGCGCCCTGAGCAGACCTAAGGCTGGACACAGTGCTATATAAGTTGCCCTGAGCAGACCTAAGGCTGGACACAGTGCTATTTAAGGCGCCCTGAGCAGACCTAAGGCTGGACACAGTGCTATATAAGGCGCCTTGAGCAGACCTAAGGCTGGACACAGTGCTATATAAGGCGCCTTGAGCAGTCCTAAGGCTGGACACAGTGCTATATAAGGCGCCCTGAGCAGTCTTAAGGCTGGACACAGTGCTATATAAGGCGCCTTGAGCAGACCTAAGGCTGGACACAGTGCTATATAAGGCTAACTCCGTGAATGATATACAAAACTATTCTTTAATGCATAAGAAAGGACACACTTGACACTGCTTCATCCAAAGGGCAAACTACAACACTTTTTACTTCGCCAGCTGTTTAACGAACTAGTGTCAACAGTTTCTCATGAAATATCTGAACGCCGAATATACAAGAGGCTGGTCATTACCTTTTTTTCTTGTGTAATCAACTGATAATGCTCCTTTTGTGAATGACGCATACACGCACGCAGACTTATAATATAACGACAATTCGATAAAACTCTACACCAAATATGTTACTTGCATGTTTTAACCCATTCGAAGCAAAGAAGTCTCGTCGGGCAGTTACGAGATTTTGTATCGAGACAAAGTCTGAGAATAAAAATTAAATGTTTGATTTATGTTGGTATACTCCTGATGTAAATGATGTGCAGTCAAACATCACCTGGTGAATTTGTAAATTATTGTAATTATTTTCACAATTGTACATGCCTAAGAAATTAAATAACCTAACGTTAATATATATAATCGATATTATTTTAATAGCCTGCATATTGGTATGCGTAAATATGCATGAATAAAATAAGAATTCTTTTTTGGGTGTGTTATTGATGCAACAACATCTGAATAGCTTTCAACTTGAATTGCAGTTCCAAGTCTACACTACTTCTACGCTAAATTCAAGATACGTGAAACATTGAACAGTCAGGTGCTTCTTTAGACTTAAATTTGACAAAGCACTTCCAACGTGTCAGTATATAGCGCGTGCGCGCGCGCGCGGACACACTCACGCACACGCACACGCACACGCACACGCACACGCACACGCACACCACAACTCACTCACAAACAAACATATTATGTATAAGGTTAAACATGATACACTAGACTTCAGCATATGAACTATCATAACATAAAGTAAGTCTTATACGTTCTGTTTTCCATGTCACACTTTAAGTACTGTAAATGAGGACTTCCCACAAGTAAATTCTCCACTTGTATTGTTTGAGCTAGCCACAGTTGATGAAGTGAGGAATATAATATTGTCCTCCCCAAATAAGTCATGCGATCTCGATCCATTACTAACCATACTACTAAAAGCATGTCTTGACTCTTTACTTGGTACAATAACGAATATCATAAATTTATCACTGAGTTCGGGTAAATTCCCAGATGATTTTAAACACGCACATGTAAATCCTGTTCTCAAGAAGACTTCTCTGCCAAAAGATGATTTCAAAAATTATAGGCCAATTTCTAATCTTGGCTTTATTTCTAAGATACTTGAGAAAGTCGTAGCAAGCCGTCTAAGGTGTCATATCAGCTCAACTTGTTTATCCAGTGTGCTCCAATCAGTATACAAACAATTTCATTCTACAGAGACTGCTCTCCTAAAAGTACACAATGATGTTATATTAAAAATTGATCAAGGCAAAGTAACTGCACTTACCTTGCTTGATCTGTCTGCCGCCTTTGATACCATTGATCAAAACACTCTTGTCAAACGTTTATCAATGTGGTATGGCATATCTGGCACAGCTCTGACCTGGTTTTCTTCATATCTAACCAATAGACATCAATATATAAAGATAGATAATTACTTTTCAACCTCATTCCCCATTTCATGTAGCATTCCCCAGGGTTCCGTTCTTGGGCCTTTGGTTTTCACTCTCTACACTACGCCATTCATCTCTGTAATCCAAAGTCATAACTTGGACCATCACCTTTATGCAGATGACACCCAGATCTACATTTTCTTGGCCACGCCCGATACAAAACTACAACGCGTCCAAAATTGTTTAGTAAGGGTAGTAACACAATCTCCTCGATTCTCCCACTCAGTGCCACTTCTAAAATAACTGCATTGGCTCCCCGTGCGATATCGCATTATGTTTAAGATCTGCACAATCATCTACCAAGCCCTTTCATCCAAACAGCCTAGTTATTTACACTCAATGCTCACACCAGCTAGACAAGCCAGACAACTTCGGTCGTCTAGTTCGAAGTTGCTATCTGTTCCTAGAGTTAAGACAAAGGCTGGAACTCGAGCTTTTTCAGTTGCCGCGCCAACTATATGGAATTCGCTTCCCGTTAATGTTAAATCAGCAGAAAATATTGTTACATTTCGTCGTCACCTCAAAACCTATTTTTTCAATATTGCATACCCTCCTAGCTTCCTAGCACATCCATCCATTTGTTGACGACTTTCGCCTATCACACGTTACGAGAATGCTCAATCCTTTGGTTTTGGTGCGCCACTGAGCTCGGACTATCTGAGGATATTGGCGCGTAAGAAGTTATTTATTATTATTATTATTACTTACAATCTTACTTGAAATGACCATAGTACGAGCAGATTTCTATTATTACGAAATATTTGTTTACACCCATCCAAGGAACAACAAACGAAGGACGACAGTGTGTGTTCGTAAACCTGTTCCGTTGACCATTTCATTGATGGTGCCGCCAATTATTATATTGCATGCCGATAGCAACTTCCTACCACAGTGACGCCCTCTGGAGAATGTATTACCTTTCAATTCTTCCCTGACAAAAGTAAATCACTCTAAATAACTGCCTTTGTTTTTTTATAATGCATCGCATTGTAATGACATGTCTAGGATTTTGGAGACAGGAAAGGCATAGGGAGCCAATCGTAGGCACCGTTGTATTGTTTATGCCAGAATGTACTGGCTCAATATGTCATAAAATTACATTGAAAACTGTTAAATATTGCAAATGGAAAGGCGTGGTCAAAAACGCTGTGATATTGCACACTCCAACGTGGCGCCATCTAGTGAATGGGCATCCATATAACACATAGACAAAAACGTTTCGCCATCTGGCGTGAACATAACGGTTACAAAATATGCAACATTAAACATGTTTTATATTAGTTGCGCACCATGAAAAACTAGCCAGTCCCGTGCGATCAGTATGTCGAGGGTTTAGTTCACAAACAAGATAACCATAACTGCGCTTGCAATCAATCAGTCAATTTTATGTGAATCAAACATAATTTTATAGAAAGAACAAAACAAGCCATAACCTGTCATCAATCAAAATAAAGTCATGCGTACAATACGCGAACGCAATTGTTCGTAATGAAATAATAAATTATTATATGAAAAGGAGTAAACATGAAGTTAAACACAAATATCCTACAAAAATCTTCAAATATCATACGAGAATACTGCTGCCCCCTTCCCACTTAGATGGAGGCCTTCTCTCATGTACATATCTTCCCTCCCAACAAAGTACCCCCATAAATCTGTGAATCCCCCCCTTCTTCACATGTCTACTCAACTAATGCGTTGATCGCCATCCTCTTGCAGTTTCTGTATGTTGCCCCCCCCCTTCCTCCCATTACTGGCAACTTTCCTGAGAGAATAATCTGTTCCACTCTTGTCTTCTTTAGCTTCCTCACTAACTGTCTGTACTCCTGTATTATTCCAGTTGTTCCTTCCCTGTCTGCATTATATGTCGATACGTGTACTAGTATATACCCTCCCTTACCTTCTCTACCCTTTCAGTCACATGCTCTATCCTAGACCCCGGTAGGCAAACAACGACGTCCTTCCCCTCGCTTAGTGTCTTATTTGTCTTTCTCAGAATAGATTCGCCCATGAACACCCTCTCTTTTCTCAATGCCCCCTCAATCACTGCCTCAGAGTAGCTCCTTCTCCGATTTGCATCTGTCTGGTTGTTGTCTTTTCCACCTGCCGCCTTCTCTTTTGTCACATTCTCTTCTGTTCCATTATTTCCTGTCGCGTTTTCTCTTGTCCCTTTCCTCCTGTCATCCTCTCTTCTAGCACATTTACTTTCACTTCCTTTCTTCCCTTCATATTTCCTCCCATCACATTTTCTTCTCTCCTCTCCCGTCCCTTTTCCCGTCCTACGTCCTTCTCTACGGTAACTTTCTCCCCTGTCACGTTTTCTGTCTTTTGCTGAACACTCTGTCTTTTTCCATTTGTCTTCTTCTCTGTCTTCTCCTTCACAATCTTATCAACTGTCTCTGTGGTATCTACCTCTTCACCGCCTGTATCGTTGTCGCGTCTCTCATCGCTCTATACAGTCTGACCACATGTTGATATAACCCCACTGACGCGTTTTCTATTCCTGTGCCGAACACTTTTCCTCTGTCCCTCTGTCTTCTTTTCATTTTCTTGTTCCTTCACAGTTGTCACCTTCCCTATTCTCAGTCTCCTTTCAGTCTCCCTGTCACAACTCTGCTCCTTCTGTGTTGTAGTATTCCCAACTCTCTCCCGTCATCCCTATCTGTTCCATATATTTCCATGTTGCATCTTACATCCATCTCCTTCATTATATCCGTCAACTTACACACCTCCTTCATCAGGCATTCCACCCTCAAACACCCCATACACCGAAAAGTGAATCCTCGTCTTTGGTCTCTGTCCATGAGTTTGGACAGCCAGACAACGCAAAATCCACCCAGCTCTGGCAGTCGTTGCAAACTAAGTGTCGTTTTGCCCAAAGTTGCCGCTTGCAAGGTGCCATATCAGAATTTATTTATATTCAAGACAGTTTATATAATTTCATAGTCGTTAAAAATACTCTTCTGTGTACAATTTACACCAGATTATTTAGGTTATATTTCGTTATATTTGTTAACACAGAGTGACACACCGTGTCTTACGGTGTATATTCAAGTTAGGCCTAGATTCAAGGTAGTCTTTGCAAAGACTGTTTCCTGTGTACTAATATACACTTTATAAGTTTGTTACTTCAGGTTTTAATTACTCATCTAACTACATCGAGTATCTCAACTAACCCTATTCTATTGTCGTTCACGTTACGTTCACTTCGCCAGTAACCTAATTTGTAAACAACAGTTCCCAATTATCGCTCGCAAATCGCCTACTTTTATACTACCCTAGATTACTCCCTCTAGCTAACTTTTAACAAAAAAATCTTGCTGAAGTTACGTTATGTATGAAATACACTCAATGATATCACTTATCTTGATCAAATATCCTTATATTCTCGCAAGTTTGCTACACCAAATTCAAAACAATTCACCACCGGAAGTTCCAGCCAATAATCGGTGTATACTAGTTCAAAACGATTACTTACATACTTGGCACATGACAACTAGTTTTACGTCAACAAATTCGAAATTTATTTCCTTATAAAACAACACTTTCTGACAGACGATGTAATACGTGGCATTGCATACACAACCAAAATATTAACCCTACCATCTTATTTTTCATAACCGCCGCCCAAGACCATATTCGGCAATATATGTACTAATCACAAGGTTACATAGATAGTTTTGATACCAAAATGTTTCGAATGGTGACTTAAGTATTTGTAGTTAATGCACACATCAATATTGTAGACGAAGTAGAAAGAATAGCACAACATATGCTAAGAGATATTAACAATTTAATTTGGTTTCGTGAAGTTTGGGCATTAGTTCAAATAATTACTTACACATCTGGTGCATGGCAATTATGTTTTATCATCCAACAATCCAAGTTAATTTATAAATAAAACACTAGATTTTCTGACGAACAATGTAATATGTTGCAAACAAAACCGACAAACTAACCTTACCCACTTACTTTTATAACCACCGACTTCAAACACAGTCGACCATATATCCAGTTTTTATAGAGCTGCATAGCAAATTTTTATTTCAAAATGTTTGAAAAGGTAAGATACGAACGTGTAGTTAATATGAATGCCAATATTGCAGACCTACTTGAAACATATGCTCTGACTGTGTTAACATTTTCATTTGGTTTAGTGACTGAAGGTCTACAATAGTTCAGATCATTATTAACACACGTGGCGCATTACAAATGTTTTTATCTCGCAACAGTTCCAGTTCATTTTCAAATGAAATACCATTAGTTTGTCAGAAAACGAATGTATTATATTTCATACAATGCAAAATTAGCACTCCCACCTCTTAGATTTAATAACAATCATAAAACACACAATATTATATATACTAATTGCAGAGCTACATAGATAGGATTGGTACCAACATCTTTGGAAAGGTAATATACGTATTTAATAGTTAATGTAGATTTCAATATTGCAGACCTACTTGAATGAAAAGCACAAAACAAGCTCAGATATGTTAACATTTTAGTTTGGTTTAATGACTAAAGTTGTACAATAGTTCAATGCATTACATACACACGTGGCGCATGACTATTGTTTTTATCTCATAACTATCCCAGTTCATTTCCAAATAAAACAACATCAGTTTCTCCAAACAAATAATATCTTGCCTACATAATTAAAACGTTAACATTACCCCCTTACTTTACATAAATGCCTTCCGAAAACACAATATGTTATACATATATACTGATTACAGAGCTGTGTAGCTAAATTTTGTATTGTTATGTTAGATGTAGTAAGTTAAATATTCGTAGTAAGTATGCATGTCAATAATATATACATAATTGAAAGTAAAGCAAATACTAAGCCCCCAGAGAGTACATTTTAGTTTGCTTTCGTGACAAAAGGTGAACAATATTGGTGAACAATATTTCATATCATTACTTATATTCGTAGAATTAAAAAAACATTTTCATCATTACTTTAATGTTCCTAACCTAAAAATAATAATTATTATTAGTTAGCTTCCATGTTTCCTCTAAAAAGTAAACTAGGTGTTATCAAAGAAGCTATTCACCATTTATTTTTTCGCTTTCATGCATTTCGGTTTTCTTTTCACACGGAGAGTAGCCTGATTTCACGGTTGCATAATCATTATTTTGTATACTATTTGACCACTTTGTACACAGTACACAGTGCAACTTTCAGTATTGCTTGACCTCGATGTAACAATGTCCGAAAGAGAAAACTACGCCAGGTTGTTAAAGAATCTTTCTCAGTATTAAATCTGAATACGGAATACTAAATAAATGCTTAGAAATACGCAAAAAAAAATTAATTGTTTGCTTAATGTGTTCGCTTTTGCCCGGTCTTCCCTACATAGTAATGATAATGAATGATGCTTCGGAGTAGGATCTTGCACAAAAAGAAAGAGGGAATCCAATCAGTGTTGACAAATTGTTAGACATAATATCACCCATTTGACATACAACAGTGAAACAGTGTAACTCTGTGCACAATGATGAATGCCAAACACATCCACACTAAAACGTTTCGGAACACGTTGGTGTAACACGTTTGACGTCACAGCTGTCAGCATCCGAGGTACATCTGACGCTATACGTACGGAGATGCTGGATGCATGTATGTTGTCACAGTATTGTCGTTTGTGAGTGAAACACACACGCACGCGTAAGCCCATACGTATACGCATACATACGCACACACGCATGCGCGCGCGCGCACACACACACACACACACACACTTCAAATTTGCGGCACATTACAAGCGGGTCCACATTTCGCATACATATGTCTAGAAAACGCTGAAACGTGTGATAGCATTTTGATACATCACCAAGTCATTAACAAGTGTGGTTGGTTTAACGGAATACAAACGGGAATTGGCGGTAGACATTTGAGGTCTGGATTTTATTTTATCGCTTTGGCAGACTAAATAAAAGACGAAATAAAAGTTTTCCTGTTTGGTTTAAATATAAATAAATTAACTGCTACTGTCCTAGTTTTGTAGCATCAACTTAACATATATTACACGTGTATTAATATTACAAAACTGTGGAGATTTAAGTAAACATATTTTTAATATTTTACGATCGATTAAGGTCGTTTGAGTTATATTAAACTAACTTTGTTAGTATGATGATTAGGAATATATCCCCTTAAACGTATAAACAGTATTTTATGTACTCGAAAGTAGCACTCATTGCCATTTGAATATCAATATAGAACAGCGTTTTACTGAACGTAATTCCTGTGGTTCTGGTATACCTTTCAAGTCGATCAAGGTGAGCGTGAATGCGTATTAAGGTTGTTGTGTATCGACTTTCCATTTTAGTATTCCATTACGGAAATTAATTTAAGCAAGGACGCAAATAACGAATTAATGTCGGCGATGTAATCAAAGCATTTATCGTACTCCTTGTGCGGTCATCAAGTGTTGACTGCACAGTCTAGCACCACTTTGCCGTGAATCCACCTCCAGTGGCAACGTCAGAGCAGTCATACCTTGCTGAGACTTGTTGGCAGAACCATCAGCGCGTTTGCTACGGTAAATAATTACAGATTGTTGTTGGTAAAGTCATTTATTAATTAGAGGACAATAATAAAAAAACAACCAAAAGAAGAGTCACAAGTAAACATAATACACATCAGGTCAAACGTAATTAATAAATGACAGTCTAACTAATTAAAGTGGCTAATAATCAAGTAGCAAAGTTGGTGGCCAAACGACCCACCCACGTACATACGAAGTCCAGATAAAAAAACGTAATAACGTACATATAAAAGTAACAATGTCGGAAGACAGGCTAGAAGGTAATTGTGCATACAATTCGTACACGAACCGCGTGAACTTGACACAAGGGAAAGCGTAAAAGCACACATAGGCCTACACTTGTATGCACCCCGCACTAAAACCCCTGGTTCACAGTGTCAATGCGGATTCTAGACGCATGGCCAGGCAAGATATAGGCCTACTAGATGTAACCGTATAACGTGAAAAACCTATAAATCAAAACAACCCAATAAAAACAAGGAAAACTATTAACGTAAGACAAGTTTGTTGAATTTGGCGTACCAGCCCTGGGAACATAGGTTGACTACCAAACACATGTTAAAGACAAGACGCAGGAGTATGGAATCAACTGAAATAGTAGAGCATATTGCGCGGAATATGTTGATACGTAAATTGAACATTACGTTTACGCGTTGGGCTTTGGAAGCGGTTGATTCCAAAAATTGCATCAATCGGCCTACGGTCAAATCAATGACAAAGTCACCGGCATGTTATAATTATATATAGAACAACTTTGGCAGTATTGATCGTTCACACGCCCACACATTTCCAGTTGGAATTGCACCATGTTTAAACGAATGATTACGCAGCGAAGTAGAACCGTGTAGTCCACACGTGTATCTCTGATTGATCCCCAAGTGCACTGCCTCTGACCCACCCGTCTACGGAAGATTGCAACAAGGAAACGTACATCATCTCGCACCACCTACATCATATTCTGAACGACTTGTTTAGTCGATGTGGCCCCCGTGCGATGTCACGCACGACGACCGCTGTATTGCTGTTGCCGTAGCTGATCTGTGGATTCGGAGGCAGAGCTGTGTTAGTACGGCAAAGACACTGCCGCTCTACAAAACACTTTATATTCATTATGCTGACATCAACATTTATGCTATTTGTATTTATTTATTTATTTTCATATATTCATTGGTATAAATCATTACTTATTATAAAACATACTTTAAATGTTTATATATATTAATTAGGTAGGACTATTTTTATGACATGTTCAAGGATTACAGTCTGCATTATCTTTAATGTTACTCCAATTCTATGATAGGATTATACAAGTATACAACGCTTGGGAACAATCTTGGTGCCCACACATGTGTTTTACTGTTATAATAATAATAATAGTATTTATTATTTGTCTCTCTCTCCCCCCCCCCTCTCTCTCTCTCTCTCTCTCTATATATATATATATATATATATACATATATATATATATATATATATATATATATATATATATATATATATATAAAGATAGAGAGAGAGTGACCGCAGAGACAATTAATTATCTATTGATGTGTCATTTTCTAGCTACAAAATGGCACACCGACATGCATCAACACCACGCAAATAGAGAACGTTGAAAGCTACGTCTATCTGGGACAGCTATACAGTTTCAGAGACAAAAACCAAGACAAGGAGATTCAAGGAAGAATCACCGCCGGCTGGACAGCATTCGACAAACACCGCGGCATCTTCAAGGGTAACTTTGGAACCTGCTTGAAGAGACAAGTCTGCAACTCATGCGTACTTCCAGCGATGACATACGGCGCTGAAACATGGGCACTCACCATCCAGGCAAAGGACAAGCTAGCAGCCGCACAAACAAAGACGGAAAGAAGTGTTTTAAACATCACATATCGGGAGAGAAAAACAAACACCTGGATAAGAGAGAAGACAAAAGTCATAGAACTAACTAATCAGAAGACAGAAGTGGACCTGGGCAGGGCACATAAGCAGACTACGAGGTAACCGATGGACATCGCATACCATCACATGGAGACCTTACGAAAGGAAACGATCTAGAGGAAGACCGGCGAGACGGTTGAGAGACGAACTAGACGAGTACAGGAAGGGCACCATCTGGCAGAGGATAGTGCAAAACAGGCAGATCTGGAAACGACATGCTGAGGACTTTGCCCAACCACGGGATACTATGGCTGCACAATGATGATGATTCGTTTATATAATCAATACATTGATGTCTACTGGTTGTTAAAAAAATAACTAAGTTTATCATCACTGTTACAAACCGATTTACACTTTACAGTTTGTAGTTAAATGTAATACAGTCGGCTGCACTTTCTTTCTTATTTGCCTCCTCCCAGTGGCGATTTAAACTGTGCTTCTGGGTTCAATTTGTCGAACATTCGTTACACAGTAAGCCTAACTGTATTCTTCTCATGAGTGATCAAACTTCCACAATTCCTTCGTCTTTCGTTGTTCCTGTCCTTCTTGTCTTGGCCTATCCATTTTCGTCTCCAGTTCTTATGTCATAGTCAGCAGACTCAACAGGTTTCATATCCACGTAGATAATCATTTCTATGACATGATCAAACTAATCTGACCTTTCCCGTTGCAGGGTAAATCAAATATATTCATATTGTTGCGTGATGGGGTTTAGTGTTACAGATGGTGGCCCATTACACTAGCTGTATCTTCATTACGCCGGTGATATGGAAACTAGAAGTCTACTGGTAATTTCATATGTTATCACCGTCTTTGCGATTCCTTTGGGAACTTGGGGAAGACAGCGTTCTGGTAGAATCCGACACCAGTCATGTCCATTACTACGACGTTATTGAGCATCTGCTACATAAAATGTACTCAACGACGGTTGGACCGTCTTCACGTGCGGCGCTGTAATTGCATGAGCACTTTCTGTGTCTTTTATTATGGCCTCACTAAAACGATCGAGACTTTCACCACAAGGCCAAACGCGCGTAACGAACTGTGCAAATCGAGGTAATGACATAGACAATATAGGAGTTTAGCGTTCTTGTGGATATCCACGTAATGTAAACACGTGTACGCAGGCAAGTCGCTTGGTGCGAGTCGTGACGAAGGAAACTCGACGTGGCGAGTGACTGAAAGTAGGAATGCCATTCAATCCTCCGACAGGTTGTGCGCTCATTCTGGTCCATTGCATACTAACACCGCGAAGTTGCACCAAGTATGGGACGCGGTGGTCAGGTGTTCAGAGCACTCGGCAATCGATCGAGAGGATAGTGGTTCAATTCCACACATCGCCATGTTGAAATGAGACCAACTTCGTTCACTCCATTTTGAAGCTATCTTTTGGAGGATATATAAAACGCAGTTTGTCCCTTGTACCTTTTACGTAGGGGGCGCGCGATAGTGTAGTGGTTAGCACATCCGCCTGACATGCCGGCGCCCCGAGTTCGAAACCCGAACCGGGCAGGTATGGTATATTTGGTGTAAAAACCTGGCTCTCAACATTGGGGACTGTGTATCCCTCGTGACTCGGAGATCACGTTAATGTCAGTCCCGTCTCAATTTGGGACGTAAAAGAACCATTGAGGACGACAAGCACCCTGGCAGTGACCACCCTCAGTGCCAGCATAGAAAGGTCGGCTTGGCGATAATGTTCTGAAAAAGGCTGACTAGTTGAATGAGACCTCATAAGATCACTGTAACCACAATATATACAGACTAGTCAGTTAATAGAACGTTGCCGAGTGCTGGAAACAACTAGAACTAGAACCTGCTGCCTTTGTTTGGGGAAGTAAAAAAAGATCCCACACAGAGAAATGGCAAAACAAACAGCCGAATGTTCACGTAATGTCTAACCAATATTGCACGTATGCATGCAAGGACCGAATGCACGCAGCTGGAATATACTATAATAACATAATACGTTACTAACACTACCTCCTAGAAAATCTCTAACATTGCCTCCCATCCACCCGTGATAAATCGATAGGAAAACATAGTTGCAACCGGCGCCTTTAATTAAGAATCATATGTTCGAGCTTAAATTTCTGGGAATATCTTCACCGCTAATAATCCGCAATTCTAACCGAGGAGCCGAGTTGAATATCGAATGCTTTCTACAAGTAGAGAACACAATCGTCATCAGTTGCTCGTGTCAGATTCTCATGCCACGGTTCTGCATTGACCACAATTTCTTACGAATCAATGGGCTCGCGTGCAATATACTACAACAGCGGCCAGTCACATAGCACCGTGGCGGTGGTTCGCCGCTCAGTTTCGCAGACGCGTTCGGTGTACAAGCGTCTCACGGCTATAACGTAGTAAAACGAACTATGTCTGGATCATTGCCTTTACACTGATGATCGCAAAACAAGCGTTTTGTCGAGGTAGGTGGAGTCGTTATTTTAGTTTTATTGTTTGCACAAAGAGTGTTGCAAATGCGTTTAGCGAAACGGCGCATAAGCCAACCGAATTGCGACATGGTGTCAGTAGATGTGTGCAATACAAGTGTCCGTTGTGTTCGTTTGTATTTGAATGGGAAATAACAATGACATGTACTACCTACTGCGATATAGTTTTAGTACCTACTATTTGCGTTATGATACCATACAAATCTCGCTACTTATAGTATCGCAGTTGTAAAGTTCGTTTTCGTGTGTATATGCATGTATGTATGTATGTATGTATGTATGTATGTATGTATGTATGTATGTATGTATGTATATATGTATGTATGTATGTACGTACGTATGTATGTATGTATGTATGTATATATGTATGTATGTATGTGTGTACGTATGTACGTATGTACGTACGTATGTATGTATGTACGTATGTATGTATGTACGTACGTACGTATGTATGTACGTACGTATGTATGTACGTACGTATGTATGTATGTATGTATGTATGTATGTATGTATGTATGTATGTATGTATGTATGTATGTATGTATGTATGTATGTACGTATGTATGTATGTATGTACGTACGTACGTACGTACGTACGTACGTGTATGTGTGTGTATGTATGTATGTATGTAGGTATGTACGTATGTATGTATGTATGTATGTATGTATGTAGGTATGTATGTATGTATGTATGCATGCATATATGTTATATGTATGTATGAATGTATGTATGTATACATGTATGTGTGTCCGTGCATACATGCGTTTGTTTGTGTATGCCCGTGTGCTTGCATGCATGTCCGTGTGTTTTTATCTGGTTGTGTGTGTGAGTGTGCGTGTGTGTGTGTGTGGGTGGGTGTGTGTGTGCGTGTGTGAGTGTGTGTGTGGTCGATTCTAAAAGATTGGTGGCAACTGGTTCTGCAAGACGGTCATCAACAATGTGTCCTGTTGGTCTCTGACTACAAAGAACATAATTGCTGGTGTCTAGATATTCCAGAATGCTGTCGCATTTGTTATCAGCACCGAATCTACAACTCACTGGCAGTAAAGACATTTAATGATAACGAAACGTATCTGTCTGACGTCGTTTGTTACATCCGTGTTCTTTGATAAAATATTACAGCACTTTTGATGCATGCATGTTATTATGTTATTCGTCTTACGTCTCCCGGCCACGCAATTGCTAAGTGACAGTGCCATGTAGACCATTTTGATTTACATTGTTGGCCAATCAATCACCGATTTGACACAGATTGTGCTTTGTTCAAAGTAGCCGATGTGTGCTGTATTAATGGACTACACTCCCGTCGTCTTTACTTATGCACTATGCGACTTCCTGCACAGTCAGCAAGTATAAGAATTAATTCAAGCAAGCGACAGTTCCGTGTGACCCCGAACTGTTTATATTCTTGTGATATTTTTGTCTTAAACACATTTCGAAGTTCTTCATACTTCGACAACGTGGATGTTTTGATAGAGGCGTCCTTCTGTCTTGCAAGAAATGTGTTTGCAGTGGTTGTTAATATGTAATTATTCATTGCTTAGTGTGACTTAGCAGGTGCACTCTTGCAGTACGGTCTGTGCCTTACCTGCAGCAGCTGGCTAAGAAGAGCGTGCGGGTTTTGCCGATCTGATATACAAATCGGCCTACCATATTGTATTATTGTTGATGAACGTCCGTCCGTCCGTCCGTCCGTCCGTCCGTCCGTCCGTCCGTCCGTCCGTCCGTCAGTCAGTCAGTCAGTCCGTCACTCAGTCAGGCAGGCAGGCAGGCAGGCAGGCAGGCAGGCAGGCAGGCAGGCAGGCAGGCAGGCAGGCAGGCAGGCAGGCAGGCAGGCAGGCAGGCAGGCAGGCAGGCAGGCAGGCAGGCAGGCAGGCAGGCAGGCAGGAAGGCAGGCAGGCAGGCAGGCAGGCAGGCAGGCAGTCACTCAGTCAGTCAGTCAGTCAGTCAGTCAGTCAGTCAGTCTGCACATTGAGGTTCTTTCACGTTGTGATCAACCCTAAGATATTATGATATTTTTATATACCCGAAACTAATTGAAAACAAGTGACCTACGTGTTTAAGACACCATCCCACAGAGACTTAACTTAATAGTAATAACAAGTTTCGTTGCATACCATAACAACGATACTAGCGATGTCGTAAACCCGATTAGAAATACAAAGGTATGCTTTTTGTAAAGAAGTTTGCGTTGATCTATTTGCTTACAACGCCGCATAGAAACTTGATTGACGATTAATGGACATCTGTTTACCACCAATCTGGAGTGCTTGACCGAGATAAATGTGGGCGTGATTGGTAGGATGTTTTCATTAGCGTCTTCACGATGACACAGTACACATTTGTGTTCGTCGTAACGCGAACTTCCACCCCATTGTTTTTGCCAAAGGCCTAGAACAGTGCATGCAGCGCGAGTGCGACTTAGGTTTGATTGAGAGTATGGTCTGTGAATACCTCGCATCACTTCCGGTTCCGGAATATGTTTGTTTTAGCGTTAGACGCCCACTGTGTTGGTTAACGTTGTTGTTGCGGTATATGATAAAGCACATACTAAATTGTGTCTTGTGTAATCTGAATATATTGTCAGAAAACATAGGCTTACTTCGATATCGATAATTATTGTTGTGAGCGTGCTCTTAAATATAAAGATAATGTTCCAATAGTGCTACCGCAAATAAACGTTTCACTCCTACCACCTTTGAATACTGATATGTAAAAATTGAACGTATGTAATATTTGCTACGTGTTATTTAATATTGCTGAAATAATCGGGCAAACAAGTAAATTATTTATTAATTGGTTTGGTTGAAATACGGCAAGAATGTAAATAAAATGGTCCGGCTCCAAGGAACTCTTGACATAAGTTATTGACATTTTGATAGGAGATACAACGATTAATGTCAATTCTTTCGATGATTTCAACATGAGTATGACATTGTTATTATACCAATAGAGTATACTGTTTACATTAATTACCGTCTGCAAATGTAAACATCAGAATCAACATAATTGACCAGAAACAAACTGCAACAATAATTCATATAAATAAGGTAGGTTGTCTATAGACTTTAAAACAGTGCTGGGTGGCATTGAGCTTGAGGAATTGAAAAACTGCTGGCGTGATATAACAATGTTTTTGTATATCGTCGTTACATTTATATATATATATATATACATACATATATATATATATATATATATATATATATATATATATTAATGGAATCGCAAATGTACAAATACGTTTCGTTTATTAGCTCAACATTTCGCACACACGCACACAATGAGAACGATGTATTACACGTATATATATATATATATATACAAGTATATATATATATATATATATACTTGTATATACGTGTAATACATCGTTCTCACTGTGTGCGTGTGTGCGAAATGTTGAGCTAATAAACAAAAGGTGTTTGTACATTTGCGATTCCATTAATGCATATTTGCGAACCATTGATCTTAGATGAACGGCAATTGGCTCACACTTGTAAATCGTCATTTACCCGGACGCAACGCAACGGAATTCTAGTTGAAAATCTTATTGGCTGAAACGCCGGTGAACTAAACGGTCAACCTCGTAGGCGTTCCAATGTTTTAGTGCATAATTATCTACAGAAGGCGTAAATCTCCATCGCTGGTCAAAGAATGTACAATGCCTGGTCGGGTATTAACCTTTCTGGGAAATCACCTTATGCTAGGTCGTATTCATAATCGTGCTACCCGGTACATTTGCGCGAAGACTAGGCATATCGTTACCCCGCCAAAAATAGTACCTTCCGCAAGATCATCGAGCTTCCTTAGGTAGAGTCGTACAGACCATAAACTAACGCACGTCATGGGCTGCACACTTTGAAACAATTGCTGCGATAACAACGAAGCGTCGTTGCTATTCATATTGCTTTAACGACGATTGTTAAATTACCATTGATCCTTTTAAGCCTGCAGCGCGCCAGCCTTTATTATCGTCGATGATAAAATAAGATAACCTTCACTCATTTCAATTTATGACCAGCTGCTAGGACACACAAAAAACTGTCGGATTTACATTGTTGACGGTTTATACTGGAGACACGCATTATGAGAAACTGTTCTAAAATTTATGTTGCACCGAGCATGAAATCATTTCAACGCGACAGAGGATAACAAACGTGTGCGCCGGATTGTTATTCTCGTAGCAAGTTGACGTGCGGTGCATATGTCACCAGCGTGCAATGCCGGAACAGTCGCTTTTTAATTTCACATTGGTTGCAATGTTAACGTTTGCAATTTGTTTGCATTGAAACTTTATTTCGAATACTCTGACCAACAAATGCCTTAATATTTATTCTCTCGTCAACCTTTTGCGCGGGCACGAACGCACACACGCGCGCGCATATGCTCATGCATGCAAACAATAAACAGAGACGAGCACGCACACACACACACCCGCTCGCGCGCAGGCACAATCACGCACACGCATACACACAAATACACACACGCACGCACACGCACCCGCAGACGCGCAAGCACAACCACGAACAAATGCACACGCATATTCACTCGAAAGACAGAGAAGCGCCCGCTAACAGCCACCCCCTCGCAAACACACGCGCACGCGCGCGCACACACACACGCACACACACACGCACGCACACACACATACTCACACACACACACACACTCACACACACACTCACACACAAACATACACACTCACACACACACACACACACACACACACACACACACACACACACACACACACACACACGCACGCACACACACACAAACACACTCGCACGCCTACTCACCTCACCATTCACGAATGACCGAATTAGTGAGTTAGAAACCAGGGCGACCATTTCTTCACGGTATATGTGTAAGCCAATTAACGCCATAAAATAATGATTAATCTTATCATATATAGAGTTTAAGTCTTCATATAAAACAATATTATCAAAGTGTTCGCCATGCATGTCCCGTCCGAGCGACCGCCAATGGTCAAGCCTGATTTGAAGGTATGTGTGCCATAAATCATAACAGACGAGCCAAGCACAGAATCTTACATATTTGTGCAAAAGGTTAACCGGTTTCTCCAATCAGTAAACACAAGCAATTTTTATTGCGACTGTTTGTGCTGGTATTGTTATTGAATAATACCATGTGCTGATTTGAATATTCCAAATGATGTCCTTTTTAATTTGGACGAACAGTTTATGATGAGTAACAAATGAGTTGTCTACTGTCTCCCACACACGGTGCGTCATAATAGGTCTACGGGTGGGTTGAATGAATGGGTTTTCTTTGTCGCAAGATGCGATGCGT
>OZ023209.1:64235817-64283317 GCA_963995525.1 Escarpia spicata | reverse complement strand
GTATGTGTGTCTGTTTGTATGTTTGTCTGTTTGTCTGTTTGTCTGTTTGTCTGTTTGTCTGTTTGTCTGTTTGTTTCTGTCTGTCTGTCTGCCTATTTGTCTGTCTCTCTCTATGTCTTTCTGAGTGTATGAGTGAGTGAGTGAGTTCTATATGTCATTTAATTTTCTTTTATTTTAACAGTGCATTGTACCATTTTTTTATAACAGATCACCTATGGTAAATGCCACTCGACGGTTTTAACTATAGTTATATCATCGATACAATTGATGCAGCCCATTGAAAGAGACCGAGTCGAGCTGTCAGGCCTTATTACAGGCGAGTGGAGAACATTGGCGCACTATTGCCGTCTTCTGTTACGTCGTCAATCGTTATTACGATAATGGCAGTTTATGTGTCTCGGGAATCGTGGCAACTGTAGTATGCGTGCATTGTGGAACATACACTTCTTCATGAATGTCAACTGTTGATTACAACCACACGAATCCGTTTTACTACGAAAGTGACACCACTCGTAACAGTTGTGTGCATCTGACAAATTTGCAAATGGATGGAAACTGTCTGCAATTGATCCGAAATGTGTAAGGATTTTTTACCATGAAGATGAGTCCTACCTAAACCGATATTTACTCATTTAGTATAGTTTTTTTATTTGCGTAGCCGATATTACCACTTATTAGCAGAAACGCCGATGACCTAAGCGGTCAACCTCGTACGCCTTCCAGTGTTTTATTGTATAATTATCCACAGAAGGCGATTGTAAATCACCGTCGCTGGTCAAAGAAGGTAAACGCCTGGTCGGGTATTGACCTTTCTGGAACTGTTGGCAGGAACTTCCGGTGGTGAATTGTTTTGAATTTGTTGCAGCAAACTTGCGAGAATAAAAGGATATTTAATCAAGATACGTGTTATTATTGAGTGTATATCATACATAATGTAGTTGGAGATGCATAGTGGGCAAGAGTTTTTGTTAAAAGTTAGCCAGAGGGAGTAATGTAGGGTAATTTAAAAGTAGGCGATTTGCGAGCAATAATTGGAGACGTTAATGTAATCGAAACCTTGTTTACAAATTAGGTCACTGGTGAAGTGAACGTAACGTGAACGACCAAATATAGGGTTAGTTAATATAGTCGTTGTAGTCAGATGAGTAATTAAAACCTGGAATAACAAACTTATAAAGTGTATATTAGTACACAGGTCTTTGTAAAGACTACCTTGAATCTAGGCCTAACTTGAATGCATCGTAAGACACGGTGTGTCACTGTGTGTTAACGAATATAACTAACTATAATCTAGATAATCTGGTGTAAATTGTACTCAGAAAAGTCTTTTTAAAGACTATATAAAACTATTTTGAATATCAATACATTCTGAAATGGCACCTTGCAAGCTGGAACTCAGGGCAAAACGACACTTAGTTTGCAACGACTGCCAGAGCAGGGTGGATTTTGCGTTGTCTGGCTGTTCAAAATCATGTGCAGAGACCAAAGAAGACGGATTAACATTTCGGTGTATGGGGTGTTTGAGGGTGGAATGTCTGATGAAGGAGGTGTGTAAGTTTACGGATATAATGAAGGAGATGGAGGTAAGACGCAACATGAAAATATATGGAAAAGAGAGGGACGACAGGGAGATAGTTGGGAATGCTACGACACAGAAGGAACAGAGTTGTGACAGGGAGAGTGAAGAAAGGAGGCTGAGAGGAGGGAAGGTGACAGGTGTGAAGGAACAAGAAAATTAGAAGAAGACAGAGGGACGGAGGAAAAGTGTTCATCAGAGGAAAAGAAAACGGGTCAGTAGAGATAGATCAACAGGTGGTCAGTCAGTAGAGATCGAGGAGAGACGAGATAGCGATACAGGTGGTGAAGAGGTAGATACCACAGAAGCAGTTGGTAAGAATGAGACCGAGAAGAAGACATATGGAAGAAGACAGAGTTTTCAACAAAAGAAAGGTAAACAGGTCGTTGTTGAGCTGCAACGGAAGGAAGGCAAGAGTTATGTAAATGCAGTAGTTAAGGGGAAAGAAAGGAAACTGCGAGTGACCATGATTTTATTATCAGGAAGTTGGAGAAGGAAATAAACAAGGGAGAGGATATGTCTGTATGTCTACCAGGGGCAAAGATAGAGGATGTCATAGAAAGAATAGGCAAAGTCATGGATAGTGGCAACGGGGGATATATTATTGTGCATGTGGGCACCAATAATGCTGAGACGGAAGGCACGACGGCAACCATTGATAACTATAGGAGACTGGTCTGCACTCTGAAAGAGGCACGCATTGGACAGATCGTGTTATCGGATATACTGCCGATAATAGGTAGCATACGAGAATACTACATGAATTGCAGAAGAATGACCATCAACACATTGGTATAGACGTTATGTATGGGAGAAGGAGTCGGCTTCGTAGACATGTAGGTACGTTTTGTAGCGAGAGAACATCTGTTTATGAATGATGGGCTACATCTGACAGGAAAAGGAGCAGGAGTTCTAGGGAGCGAGTTCGTTAGGTACAGATGTGAAGGTGCAGGCACAGTTGAGTATTTAAACTAGATGCACAGGGGGGATACGTAGAGCCACCTCAAAGAAATAGTACAAACTCATATACAAAGAAAGGTTAACCAAATATCCATACAAATTAACTTAGATGTGTATGCTTAAATGCCAGAAGTGTAGTAAATAGGAGAAGCAATTTAGACATCATGATAGCGGATGTAGACCCCGATATATTAGGCATCACAGAATCATGGGCACTTGAAGACATGGTAGATGTAGAACTAGCTCTATCCGGCTATGTCATAGAAAGGACAGACAAGAGAGAAGGGTAGGCGGAGTCATTCTGTATAATAAATAATATATACAGACATATGAAATACAAGTGAAAAGGGAAGAATATCGCGAGAAAGCTATTTGGTGCAACATAGTTACCAGAAACTCAACAATAACAATAGGACTAGTTTATCGTAGTCCTAACATACGACAAGTGGATGATGTAACAGTGCACAATGCTATAAAGGAGATTAATAAAGGGGAATGTGTTATAATGGGTGATTTTAATCACGGACATATTCAGTGGAAATCACTAGAGAGTGCTGGAGGTGATGACCAACAGTTTCTACTTCTCATACAGGACTGTTTCCTAGCCCAACATGTTTTGGAACCAACCAGAGGTGGGAATGTGTTGGATTTAGTGTTCTCTTCTCAAAACGAATTAGTCGATAATATTAAAATACATGAACCTTTGGGTTCTAGTAATCATAACCAGATCCATATTAGCATAAAAGTACAATCAGCAAGTCAGTTGCCAGCTGTTCACAATGGGGGTTTCACATTTTACCAATTCAGACACCAGGGGCGCCACAAATTCATGTGGGGTTATATTTTTTCACAATGCAGAAGGCCCCACGTGTTTACGTGGGGGCTCATCTTTTTTTAAAGACGGTTTCGTTTCGTCTTATATCCTTTCATCTTATATATACAAACACCACATTAGCATCCGCAGCAGGCCCATAACGAGGTCATCGGGGGGGGGGGGGGGGGGGCGTTTTCAGACAAAGTGGGACTCATATGTGGTCTGTGGAGATTGGTACCATTTTGTTACCTGATTAAGCCTAATTTACACCCAATTGTATTAATAAAAACCAACATGCAGTGATAGTATGTTGTTAATATAACTGACTTATTTACTCTAAACCCTTCGTTTTGAATGTGTTCATATTAATGTAATAGACGAGGCTACGAGGAGTGTAGGTCTGCCCAAGTTATTTTTGAGAATATACAGTTAAAGTGTAACATTTTCAATCTGGTTTTCACTCAATTAATACATTATATTTATCTGATCTGATGCACAAAAATGTCATAATTTGTAATGAACATAATTAAGTTACTAAATTAACAAACCTTTATAAAACATGAACTGTAAATAGAAGATTAGGAAAATTCTTGCGGAATTTGAATTAAATTCTAGGTGTTAAACAGTCAAGTACCATATTATTTATACAACACTGACTCCAGGAAACACTAACTGTATTTTGCAACTATACGGAATAACATATGGACTTAATAATTGATAATAAAGGCCCTTCACACATTCTTACCTCCTCGAGATCATCAGTAATAAGGTCTGATATCTACAAACATACATTATTTTGGCTACCATACAGCCACACAATTACACAATTTCTCATCAGCGCGCATTTTAAAATAGGCAAAGCAAAAATTTATTGTATATTGGTTAAATACAATTATTAGAGTTCCAGCGCAATAGTTGAAAACTGTGATTTGTGATTAGCCAGATGAGTTTGTCTACCGGGTTAGCAGCTAGTAAGAAATACACTCGCTACACATCTTAAGTTGTTGATTGTTCAGAATAGTCTCTTTGACAGTCGGTAGTTACTTTAATCAGCATACTAAAAATAAAAAGCTGCATCTCTTGTTTACTTTTTATCAAAGTTCTGATGATAAATCATGAATTATTTTATATATGGCTTGATTTATGTGCTCATAATTTTTAAATCATGGTCACCCCGTTCATTCACCAGTATTTTGTCTGCATCTGTCACCTCTGACTGACTACAATTAGGACTTATAATTTTATGTTTGGTGTAAAACTGGCTTCTTATGTATTCGTTACCCCATGCATTTACATAACAGGAGACTCTGGATTCGTGTGAAGTCTTCTGCATGGCTAGTTGGATGTAATGGTCCTTTGACTCAGATTCTTATAGTGACTGCCCTTTTCACACATGGAAGTGGAGACAGACCCCTCAGCCAGGCTCCCATAGATTCAGTGATGATCACTTAATAGATAAGGGTTCTTCTTTAACATCTGTACAAATCAGGCATTCCTTGTATTATATAGGTGTAATGCTTGAACAATATCCAGCAGCTTTTATGAAGGGGTGAAACATGGAATACAATTAGTGGTTCACATTTTAAAGATGCAATTTTGAGGGGGTTTCACATTTTGGTGAAAGGGGGTTCACGTGAACCCCGTGAACCCACCTGGCTACGGGCCTGATCAGGGAATAATGGTAAAAAGCGATGGAGGAGAAACTTTATCAAAGGCAAATATAAACAGATGAGAAAATATTTAATACACATAGATTGGACGAACTTAATGAAAGACAAGACAGCAACAGAATGTTGTATAACTTTGAAAGGTTAGATTTAGGGCATTATTGAAAGATGTGTTCTCCTAAAAAGCAACGGGAACTGTCTAGGAAGAAACACCTATCAAAAGAAGCTATACGAAAGATTGCTTACAAACAAATGATGTGGAGAGTTTACAGAAATACGGGAAATATAGAAGATTACAACAACTACAAAAAAGCCATTAACCTAACTACAACCGAAATTAAAATATCCAAACGAACATTTGAGCAAAAATTGGCGAATGATATAAAAAAATGATTGCAAGAGTTTCTACCCTTATGTAAGGAGTAAAGGTAAGGAGGGACCACTAGAAAACAGTGCAGGAAACGTACTATCATATGTTTTTCAAATGGCTGAGGCCCTGAACGAGTATTTCAGCTCAATGTTTACCACAGAAGATATACGTTCACTACCATCACCAGTTGCAAAATTTGAAGGGGATGAATCAAATAAATTAGGGCAGCTGTTTGTTACTCCTTAAATTGTATCAAAGGAAATGAAGGTGAAGAAATAAACCAAATCACCTGGAGTTGACAGGATATCACCAAAACTGCTTAAGGACATTGTAGAACAAATCAGTACACCACTTGCTATATTCTTTAACTTGTCACTTAAAGAGGGAATCTTTCCATTAGAATGGAAAGAAGCAAATATTACACCATTATTGAAAAAGGGATCGAGGAGCAAGACAGATAATTATAGACCAGTGAGCTTAACATAAGGTTTATACAAATTATTAGAAACGCTTATTAGAGACCACCTGGTGGAATTCTTTATAAAACACAAATTAATAAATGAATCTCAACATGGGTTCCTAAAAGTCACAAAGTGGGTAGATGATGGATTGATTTTCAGAAAGCATTTGATAAAGTGCCACATCAAAGATTGTTACTTAAACTAAAAGCCCATGGTATAGGGGATGGTGTGATCAGTTGGATACAAACATGGTTGACAGACAGAAGACAGAGATTAATAGTAGAGGGTGTGATTTCAAACTGGAAACCAGTTTTGAGTGGAGTGCCACAGGGGTCGGTGTTGTGACCTATATTATTCTATATATGAATGATTTGGATAATGATGTATCAATCAAACTACTGAAATTCGCAGACGATACAAAAGTGTTTAGAACAGTTAAAACATATGCAGATAATTGTACCTCTGTACAAAGCAATAGTTAGGCCACATTTTGAATATTGTAGGGCGTAGATAACCTAGAAAAAATGCAACAAAGAGCAACTTAGCCGATTCCTGAACTGAAAGATCTTGGTTATGAAAGACGCCTATTAAAATGTGGGTTGACAACACTAGAGACTAGGAGATTAAGAGGAAACCAAATATAATTTTTTAGGATATTGAATTGTTATGAGGATATTGATAGAATTATGTTCTTCAAACTGAAAGAAGGCAGTGTAGCCAGAAGGCACAATGCAGCATTAGTCAAGGAACAGTTTAAGTTGGATATGAGACAGTACTTATTCTCTCAGAGGATAGTAACTGACTGGAACAAATTATATGATGATTGTGTTAATGCCAGCAGTATGAATATGTTCAAAAATAAAATTGACAGCTATCTGGCTAGGGCCGGTTATACGTAGGTGGAAAATTTTTGGACTCTCAATAAGACAGAGGCTTCCTTGTCCGCATGCCGTCAAGAGCTTATAGCATAGCATAGGCATATCTTTACCACGTCATAAATAATACCTTCCGCAAGATCATCGAGCTTCCTTAGGTAGAGTCGTACAGACCATAAACTAACGCACGTCATGGGCTGCACACTTTGAAACAATTGCTGCGATAACAACGAAGCGTCGTTGCTATTCATATGGCTTCAACGACGATTGTTAAATTACCATTGGTCGATATTAAACCTGCAGCGCGCCAGCCTTTATTATCGTTGATAATAAAATAAGGATAACCTTAAGTTTACGAGCAGCTGCTAGGACACAAAGCTGTTGGATTTACATTGCTGGCGATTTATACTTGGGACACGCATTATGAGAAACTGTACTTAAATTTATGTTGCACCGAGCATGAAACCATTTCTACAGTGACAGAGGATAATAAGCGTGTTTGGCGGATTGCTATTTTCGAAGCAGGTTAACGCTCGGTGCATATATCATCAGCGTTCAATGCCGGAACAGATCACTATTTAATTTCAGCACTCGTCCGAAGCATCCTCAGTAGCCAAGGAGAGAAGTGACGCATGCTGCAGATGAGTAACGAACTGCTGTAAGCGGGCACGTGGGTGGAGTACATTGGCGCACTATTGCCGTCTTCTGTTACGTCGTCAATCGTTATTCAAATAATGGCAGTTAGTGTGTCTCGTAGCTCGGGAATCGCGGCAACTGTAGTATGCGTGTATTGTGGAACATATAATTCTTCCTAAATGTCAACTGTTGATTACAACCACACGAATCCGTTTTACTACGAAAGTGACACCACTCGTAACAGTTGTATGTATCTTCGCCTATCTTCTCACGTCGGCTTCCTCCGTGCAACCGGCGACCGGGTAGTCTGCCGTATACTGCTGTTGATCCATGTTGAGGGGTCAACAAAGCTGTTGTATATATATATATGCACTGCCTGCTCCACGCCTCTCACACGCCCGAGTGGGAAGCAACTTTGGCCGCTGGGAGCAAGAGTCAGTGGGTTAGAGATAGCGGATAGCGACTATCACTCAACGATGGGTTAACCATTTACCTTGCGTGTGGGATATTTTGCTTCCTCAGGCATTGACACCAGTTTGAACGGACCACGGCATTTGGTGTATCTTCCGAAAGACACAGGCAACGAGAGATGAAAAAAATTGCCTAAATCTAGAAACGACGCGGTAGGTGATATCGAGCCAACGTACCATCGATGGGGTGATTCATTTCCTGTAATGGATGGCACGAAACAGGGCTACGTGTTGGCACCAGTGTTATTCTCATTTTTATATTCCACCATGCTTCAAGATTTTTCTGCGACAGCGAGCTAGGTAGATGTCCACACATTGTTTCGCATCGATAGGAATACATGTAGTCTACAGCAGCTCAAAGCCACGAGCAAGATTACGGAGCTATGCGACCTGCTGTTTGCTGATGATTATGTGCTTATTGCACATTTAATCGATGACATAAAGAGAACAGAAATAATGTTACAACAAAGGTCTGAAACCATCCATGTATGCATCACCAAACATTACCGCTGAGAACATCCCATTGAATGTTGTTTATAAATCCACACATCTGGGAAGCACGTTGTCTGAAAACGCAATGATTGACTATGGAAATGTGTGTCCGTCTTGGAAAAGAAGCGTATCTTTTGGGAGTTAACAATGCGCCTCTCCATAGAATGAACGTGTTCTACACTTGAGCACAAACATAAACGAATATGTTGTCGTCCTATTGCCGTCACTGCTGTGTGGATACGCTAGAGCAGTTCCACGCGCTCTGCCTACGGCAGATTGCGGGCATCAAATGGGAAGAAACGGTGTCAGGTGTTGGACAGATATGAAACGGAGTCCATTTTCACATTCGGTACGCACAAAAGAGATAGTCCTGTTACGTCGTCTACATGACATATGATCGCACACCGCAGGCGCTCTTCTACGGTAAACTGACGAGAGATTGGCGTGCAAGACGTGGGCAAATAACTGTGCCATCTGTGGTCGACAATTCGCTTCTCGCAACGTCCAACACCGTCACCAAAGTACGCACAACTGACTCGAGACGAGATATGTCGTATGTCGGTTCACACCATTCAACTCTACCAGGAACTCAAAAATCAGAATCAATTTCTTTGATCTATGTATACAATACATATACAACGAATAACATAAGTAATACGTAAGGTCGGGAGACTCCCATTAAGATATATTATATCGCTAGCACATGAGCCATCGTACCAATGTAAACAACAACAAAAATTTACATGAAACGATCAGAATACTATATGACCGTCAGTTGTAGCGATGATGACATCGTGATGCGCGGTGGCGTAATGTTTAGAGTATCGAACTCTCAGACATTCCTGGTTTGAATCCTCTTACTGTCGTTTCGTACATTGGGTAAGTTCGTTCATAGCACATTGCTCCAGTTCAGTCATCGATGCTACAACTTCTGCTTCTGCAATTGTGGCCTTTGTTTTTTTTCTTCACGGCAAAATATATCTGACAGTGAGTGGAAATTCGCACAACTATATTCCTTGTCATAGTTAAATATTAATCGAACATTTAATCTGATTACGTAAGATATGAAGTAGTGCGTCCATCGAGTGCCCAGCAATGACGCACACATTTCTGTGAACATATTTATACGCACTAATTACCGCACAGACAGTAAGTGGGCCAGAAAAAAAATCCATGGAACTGGAAGGGCGTAACAAACACATATCACGGTTATTGGGGTCACATTAAAAGCCTTAATGGTGCCTGATGAATTTAGGAGCTAATTAATTCGTCGCTAACTGCGTACTGATCGTCGAGCTTTGTCTTGATGTACGGGTGCTGGTGCGAGCTACGTTACTGTTGATCTAAAGTCAATAGCAGTAGGTTATATTATGTAAAGGAATCAGTACACTAACTGTCATCGGATAATTGATTGGCGTGTCTACAAATGACGTTCACATGTCGCAAAACAGGCTGATTATATAAAAAACAATTCAAAGCCAAATCGTGAATTCTCGAAACGTTTGGAAAAACTGTGCAAGATCACGATACTGGCATGGGTTTCATTGTTCTGAAACAATCGAGATGCTATAAATACTCCCCATAGCAATACCCGAAGAAAGGCCACCCTAAATGAAAACGATAGATGGCGTCGATCATTCAGCGGGAAAGAACAGCTATTTAGTTATTTTGTTTCGAATTATTTAATCAAATAGTTTGTTCCGAGCAGTTGTGGAAGTGTACGCCGAGTGCACCTTTAACGCATCAGCAATCTAGCACATAGGTTACTCATTATCATGCATCGCTCCGACATCTGGGATCAATTGTTCGTACTGAGAGATCTAGATATTATCATGCAACAGGTACAGGTAATGACCGTCTGATGTGAGCAAATGGGCTGTGCATGCGGCATGATGAAAGAGGTGGTGCAAGATCATGTAAAACACTTTGTATCAATGTCACCGACCGGTGAGGTAGCCGATGCAATGGAAATGCGAACCTACCACAGCTGTTTCGTGAACATGTTAATTTTGCCTAGCAGAGACAGTCGACTAAGGCAGCTGAGCCATATGTTTACTTCACCAAAAAACTCTGAAAAGATCCCGGACTAGACAAATATAACAACGCGATGTCCGTGTACTGAACACCTCAGTCGGCTGGTGGGTGGGTGGATGGGTGGGTGGGTGGGTGGGAGGGAAGGGGCGGAAGGAGGGAGGGAAAGAGGGAGGGGGGTGAAAGGGAGGGAATGGGAGGGAGGGAGGGAAGGAGGGAAGGAGGGAGAAAGGGAGGAAGGGAGGAAAGGAGGGAGGGAGGGAGGAAGGGCGGGTGAAAGGGAGGGAGTGGGAGGGAGGGAAGGAGGGGGAGGGAGGAAAGGAGGGAGGGAGGGAGGGAGGGAGGGAGGGAGGGAGGGAGGGAGGGAGGGAGGGAGGGAGGGAGGGAGGGAGGAAGGAGGGAGGAAAGGAGGGAGGGAGAGAGGGAGGAGTGTGTGTGTGTGTGTGTGTGTGTGTGTGTGTGTGTGTGTGTGTGTGTGTGTGTGTGTGTGTGTGTGTGTGTGTGTGTGTGTGAGAGAGAGAGAGAGAGAGAGAGAGAGAGAGAGAGAGAGAGAGAGAGAGAGAGAGAGAGAGAGAGAGAGAGAGAGAGAGAGAGAGAGAGAGAGAGAGAGAGAGTGTATGTGTTTGTTTGCTTGTGTGTGTGTGCTTGTGTGCGTGCGTGCGTGCGTGCGTGCGTGTTTGTGTTTGTGTGTGTGTGTGTGTGTGTGTGTGTGTGTGTGTGTGTGTGTGTGTGTGTGTGTGTGTGTGTGTGTGTGTGTGTGTGTGTGTGTGTGTGTGTGTGTGTGTGTGTGTGTGTGTGTGTGGTTCATTTTGTACTCAAATGCTTGTGGACGAGGTCAGGATAATAGACGCGCGGTGATGCGTTGGGTGAAATAGCATTTATAATAATAAATGCAAGCGATAACACACACACACGCACACACACATGCACGCACGCAAACACATACACCCACACGTAATTTTGTTTCTTTTGCATTCTGTACAAAGCATACAAGTAGTATATTACGTCCTTGTGAGCATCACTGTAATGAGTGATACTCACGAGAACATAATATTCGACTTATACTTCATCGGTCAAACAAAACCAAAATAACACATCCAAACATGCACCAGGGAATTCTCTTAGACACCGTATGTATGCACACACACGCAGAATCTGCGTCGGTGTCCTCTTAACTCGTGGTTGTGGGAAGTAATAGTTACTGATGCAGAAAGCCTTATTGATCGTTTTTATTATCTCCATCAGAGTGGGCAGACTGACCAACGAGGCGACACTAAATGGATAATCGAGGTCATCTGTGCATCTGGAGGACACGCCGCATATAGCGTTGTCAAGTCTGCTGGACGACACATGGCTAAAGAGTGGACACTGAGTAGTTTGGCCGGATACAGCAGTGTACACTGACTCGTCCCGTCGTTGTCCACATGGTTGCATGAAGGGCAAATACATGATCAATGGCGCTGGACAGTTGACGGACAACACAATGGCGGACAACACATGTATTCTGTCACGGTGTAGTGAAGTAAGTGACGCTACTAGTTACCATAACACGCCATAGACGTGACCACTCGAGTCTCACTTTCTTAATTGCAACTACGACATCCGAAATACTTTTCGTTGGTGCAATTGTCAAACCCTCGAAAATGTATCGCATAGAGCGCGAGATTTGATATTGAACATGATACAAGATACGTTATTGAATTATCAAGAGAGAACTTTGTTATATGGTCTGCTATCAAAGTAAATAAAACAGAAAATCGCAGTCAAACAAATGTAACTCACATCCCCACGCATTCACGCCCCCTCACCCGTACAGTGATGACGGTTGTGGTGCAAGGAGGATATACCCTTTCGGTTAACAATTTCATAACCTGATAAACATTAAACAATAAATATCAACGAAGAAATAAAATATATCCACTGAACGACATGCATTTCCAGTGGACTCGCTTTATATAGACCCCCTACGATAGGACCAGATGAACGGAGCAACTTCCCACGTTAACCTGCATTGTGTTAGAATCTCGTGGATATAAGACAGAGTAGCCGCTACGCCTTATATGCGTGAGCATAATAGGACAGTACACTAGAGGATAGGCATTTCAAGCTTGTTCCTTCTAAATGGATGTTTCTTATACAAGGACTCAACAAATAACTGACACATTTCACGTTGCATTGAAGGTGTTTGTATCGTTCAAGGTAACTGTTTAGTCAACAACGAATTAAATTACCAGTGGTCGCCAATAAAAGCTGATTCATGTTGACCAAACACGCTAATTAATGTGACAGTACATGTTTACATCTGCATCAGCGTAAGTCGTTGATGCAGCTCGCTATAAATTAAAACCAAAGTACTCCTCACACTCGTGTCCTTTTTTGTATACTGCACACAACCCTTTGTTTTCGCAACTTACTAAGCCTAACGACCAAAGTCAACACACACACACACACACACACACACACACACACACACACACACACACACACACACACACACACACACACACACACACACACACACACACACACACACACACACACACACACACACACACACACACACACACACACACACACACACACACACACACACACACACACACACACACACACACACACACACACACACAAACACACACACACACACACACACACACAAACACAAACACATATATACACACGCACGCACACACGCACGCACGCACGCACACACACACACAAACACATATATACACACGCACGCACGCACACACGCACGCACACACATGATGTAATACGGAGATAGTGTTTTAGTGATGTGCCAGGACAGGTAGGCGCGAGTCGTAAGTGATATGTCGTCTCGCAAAAGAAGCGATAGTGAAAGCATTTCCGCCACGCCGATTCAAGTCACACATTAATGAAGCAGGATACCTGTCATTTGGTGATCGCGGAAAGAATACATGAATAACGTTACCAAGGTGTACATGAGACAACCACGGATTGATGACTGTTTTTAACAAGAATGCCACCCAAAGCAAAAACGTAATGATAACAAGTGGACAAGGAAGGTTGTGCATCTATGTTTAACCCGCTCTTATGAGATATATGTAACTGCTGCACGTATGCACACTGCTAGCATTGATACAATCAGCACCTACTTCGTGTCATTGATGTTTAGTCTCTCTTTGTATGAATATGTTGTTACATACATCGTACACGGTCCCTGTGCTAACACTACTTCTTGGCCTAACACTACTTCTTGGCCTAACACTACTTCTTGGCCTAACACTACTTCTTGGCCTAACACTACTTCTTGGCCTAACACTACTTCTTGGCCTAACACTACTTCTTGGCCTAACACTACTTCTTGGCGTGTAGTCATTTTATTTAAATATGAAACATACTTGTAGTAATGGTATCCTCACAACCTCGCATTGATAGGTGTCACTTGTAATAGTATTCTCACAACCTTTCATTGATATGTGCCATTTATAATAGTATTCTCACAACCTTTCATTGATATGTGTCGTATCCTCTTAATATCTTCGTTCGTTTCTAGTGTATCGTCTCTAGTGTTTACGATGAAACTAACGGAATATACAAATGGCAAAAATTTAAATATGACTGTGTTACCAAAAATTATGTCAAATAACTCTGACAATTTTCGTCAGTTATATAGTTATATAAATAAACTTATACACGGACAGCCTGTTCCGTCTCTCCCTAAACATGATTCACTAATATCTCTATGTGACACATTTTCTCGCTATTTTAAGGATACATTTAGCCTTATCCGTTCTTCATTTCCTATCAATCTTTGCATCATAATAAAGTTGAAATTCTAAAAATAAATATCATACTTTCGTCCATTGCACCTGCAAAAAAATCTGCTGCCTATGATGAAACTGATCGCGTCATTCTCATTAGTCCTTTGTCTTTGTGACATGGTGGATCAGGCAAAGTTTTGAGTTGGTCTGTGGCATATTTAACATATAGTGGGGATTGTCTTCATCGGCAGTCCCTGTTCCATGTCGTGTTCCTCAGAGTTACTCAATATGGACAAAGGCAACGTAACTGCACCTACCCTGCCTGATCTATCTGCCGCCTTTGGTTCAATCGATCGCGCCATTCTCATTAATTGTTCGTGTTTATGGTCTGGTGTATCAGGCACAGCTTAGAGTTACTTTTGTTATATCTACCAGATATTGGGGATTGTCTTTCACCAGCTGTCCCTTTTTACTTTTTTTCACTCTCAACACAAAATCAGAGAGCAGTCATTAGTAGTCATCATTTCAGTCACCACATTAATGCTGATGATACACAAATTTACATTTCTGTATCTACACACGATAATAATTGCTACTTAAATCAGCTAAGATTTTTTTCTTCATGACATTTTCTATTAGATGACTGAGAGTTGATTAAAGTAAACTGCTGATAAAACCGAATTTCCTATTATTGGCACACAAAGTTAGCGTGAAACAACATATTTCTTAAACTTATCGATGCTGTTATCATCGCATTCTTGATTCAAGCCGCACTAGTCGTGTCATAGTGATATATTTGTAGAGCTCTTCTTCAACACAACTAGACTGTGAATGATTCAATTGTCTTCTTACGTTTGTTATTTCTAATATTTCTGATAAGCTTTGGGTTTCATTATAAATAATACAACCATTAAGGTTACTTAATTGTCACAGGTCAAACCCTGCACACTACACTACCCTGGATATGTGTGACAGATGGCGTGACAATTTACGTATGCAGTATTCTAGCAATCTATGTAAGCTATATGCCATCGTTACCGTTACGCATTGTTGGTGGTCAACGCCACATCGATAGCTTAGAAAACGCAATGTAGTCGTTGTATTATAAACTGGCACATATTTGCGAGCATAACGAACGTGGATACATGACGAGCAGTGCAACAATTAAATTGACTGGCGAACTCTGACATTGTTAGGAAAAACACACCAAATGTTTAGATGTCAATGATGTACGCGCAACAAAATTTCCAAAGATGACGAAACAGGACAAGAAGAAAACATCAATAATAACAATAATAATAATGTCGACTTAATTCTGACAAACTAAGATGACATTCAGTGAAACTAATAGCGCAAAACAATGTAGCTACGGTACACAAGTACACAAGCTTGGCCAAAAAACTAACAAGAAAATATGTAAGTATTTATTTGTTAAGCTAATATATCACGCAATAATCAAAAGACAGCGAAATCACTTCTGTGACATATTAATGCTACTAGAGACAATTATTGATACTAGAGACAATTAATGCATTGTACCATATCAACCAAAACTAGACAACTTAGAGTTAAAATAGTTGTCCTCTATAAAATGTATTCCAAAAGTCATATGTAACCAAAACAAAACTTTGTAAACTCAGCAGACAGTACCGTCTCAGAGTCACCTGCACTTTGTTCTTCTACCCTTATCGAGGAAATCAATTAGTGATAGTAATAACGAATATAATAAATGTATCACTAAATTCGGGTATTTTTATTGTAAACATGCGCATGTAAATCCTCAAGAACTATAGACAAGCTTCAAATTTCAACTTAAGTTCTAAGACACTTTGTGATTCCCAATTATATTCATTTCAAACATGAATTTTAAACGGAAGTGTGATTTGTGGCCTGTCTTCGCGAGTAGCTACGCACGGGTAATGCGAGCCAAGCCGGCAGCTGTCACCAGATCGGCCTGTTATTCCGCCGTTCTCCCTGTCACGAGCGGCTGGTCACGTTGGCTGCAGCGCTTTATCACCGCCAGTAACTTGTCGTGTGCCGTGAGAATGATATACACGTGTTGTTGGCGAGAGTTGACTATCGACCGCGCGACAATGCCGCTGTCCCCGACTCAGCCTACCGGAGATGCGTTTCCCGGCGTGAATGCATGTCATCTCTCCTGCGTGCAACGACAACACAACGCCGCTGCATTCTTACACACGCACAAGCGGCCACAAGCGGCAGTCTGCTGCGGAAACTGGGCCGCGGAAATGTACCTGGGCGGATATTTATGTCAGTATGTTAATAATCATTTTTAATTTCATTACGGGTACGCAGATTATTCTAGGAGACGCAATGCAAGATGAATGTCAGGTTGAGTTTCACCCCGCTTTCTGACTATAATATCGATATAACATTATGGTCACTAATTTACTCTAGCTATCCGTTTCACCTTTATTCACGGGCAATTTCATCACTTTTCGTTTTTCTTATTGCAGACTTCCTCCACGCAGTACATAAACCACGCCTTCCAAGTCGATGTTCACACGCTGCCACCAGATGGTACAACGACCCCGCACGCCACCACTTTCGGCGACCACGTGATCAAAACTAAACGCGCGCCGTTTCGGCGACAGGACAGCTTCGCGGCGATGGCAGGTAGGGCTGACGTTTGACAGGAGACCAATACATATGCATGCACGTATGCATGCACACGCACACACATGCGCACACGCACGCACGCACGCACACATACATGCATACATATACACACACTCATTCACACACACACGCACGCACGCACACACACACAGACGCATGCACGCACGCACGCGCGCGCGCACTTACTAACGTGCCACTAATTAATTACGGTTTTCCATCATTATTTAACAGTGTCGGTTTTCACACCAGTCCAAATATTTAAGTATAATTTGTTAATTTGTGTTATAAAACCAGTTTAGATAGCAATGTTCAAATGTTAGAGCTCACGACAACGTTGGTTTGGATTATGCAGTAATATACTAAAAACACGACTGACATCGCCATTGATAACTGTTTTTGTTTGTTGACAGCGAACGCTTTGACGTCAATGTCTCGGCGTATGTCGAACCCCCCTCCACCGAAGACCACTCAGCCGTCAAGGCAGCAACGCGACTCGGGCAACCCCTCTGCATCATCTAGCGACGTCGACGACCAATCAGGAAATGTCACTGATCTGGCAGAATTTTGGCGGGAATATAAGCGCAGGTAAATAACAATAATGATTAATATTAAACGTTCTACCGCGCCTAAGTCATCGGAAGCCTTAGATCAGAGCAGAACATATATAGGTTAAGTATTAGTCTTGCTTTAATATTATTAATAAAGTAGCAGTAGGCATATTTTGAGTAACAGTTGTGCTTAAAGTTAGTCAGATAAAGTAATTTAGAAAACGTTAGTCTAGTGAGTGATGATAGGGTAACATAGACGTCGATAAGTTTGTAAACAAGATTTAACAAACCTCATTATGTGGTAGAATATATAGGCGATAAAGTAATAAACATAAAACTACTTACATAAAATAATATCTGAGTAAGTCAGAACCTGCTAGATATTTTGATTAACATTCAGATAAATAAGGCAGTAAATGACACTACCGGTAACGTTTGCGTTTGTGATAGGTTAGATAGTTAGCTATGTAATTACAATCTGCTGTACATAAAGTGTGCTGTAGTACACAGGAAGCAGTCTTTCTAAAGATTAACTTAGTTTTGATATTTTAATTTTTACATTGGATAAACTGTAAAACTACACAAAATCAAGGCGCCGTGCAAACGGCAAATAAAGGCTAGCCGACACCTGACATGTTCAAAATGCGATAATTGGGTAGATTTGGCAAAGTCGGCGTTTGAGCATTCATGGAAGCAGGTGCAGATGGAGGGTTTTCACTTTGTATGTCGAGGTTGTAAGAGGCTGGAGTGTTTACTGGTGGAAGTAGACGAGCTGAAGAAGTCGATTGTGATGATGACAGGAAAGGGTAACTTGGACAAGGTCCACCCAGATAGTGAGACTAAAGAGATTAATTAGAACAGAGACAAGGAGGCTGGTGGTAAGGAGAGCGAAGCCAATGAAACTGTTGAAGGGGGGAAGACAGCATTGACAGGACGGAAAGAGACAGAAAGAAAAGGGACAAAGAAGAAGGTGACAGAAGGAAAAGGGACAAAGAAGGTCACAGGAGGGATAGTGACAACAGGGGGAAGAAGACAGGAGTTAAGGTGGGAGTGAAGATGACAGGGGGAGATGACAGCAACGAGACGGACAGAAACCAAAGAAGGAGATACTATGAGGCAGTATTAAAAAGGGTGAGGAGAAAAGCAAGAATATTCATGGGTGACTCTTTATTGAGAAAGACAGACAAGACGCTTATCGAAGGAGACGAGCTAGCAGTTTGCTAACTAGGCACCAACATAGAGCATCTAACAGAAAGGGTACAGAAAGTGATGGGTCATGGGAAGGGAGGGACCATTCTAGTACATGAATGGACAAATAATACAGAGACGGAGGGAACAACCGGAATAGTCCAAAAATACAGACAGTTATGACGAAGTTAAAGCAGACAAGGGTAGAATAGACTGTTCTCCCAGGAATATTGTCAGTAATGGGAGGAAGGAGGCAAACATATAGAAACTGCAAGAGGATGGCAATCAATACTCTAGTTGAACAGATGTGTGAAGAAGAGGGGGTGGGATTAATAGATTTAAGGGGATACTTTGTTGGGAGGGAAGATATGTACATGAGAGATGGCCTCCATCTAAGTGGAAAGGGGCAGCAGTTTTCTCAGAGAATCTGCTGCGATCTGTTTACAGTGGGACAGGTTGCGTTCATTTAAACTATTTGCGCAGGTGGGATTCACAGAGAAGTCTGAAACTTGAAGCCTAGATAAAGACAGCACACATCAATCAGCAAAGATTAGCCTGGAAAACTGTTCTGAAGCTGGATATGAATGTGTTTGTTTAAATGCAAGAAGTGTAGTAAACAAAAGAAGTGAACTAAACATAATGGTAGAAGATATTGATCCTCACATACCAGATGCCGAATTGAGACTGACAGGCTATGCAATGTTTAGGAAAGATAGAATATGAAGACAGGGAGGTGGAGTTATTTGATAAATTAAAGAATCTATCCAGGATTATGAAATAAAATTAGAAAGAGAAGCAGATTGCGAAGAAGCTGTTTGGAGTTTATTGAAGTACAAACATAAGTAGAAGAGAATGAAAATGTACAAAATGCTATAAGGGAATTGAGCAAACGGGATTGTATTATTATGGGGGATTTTAGCGATGGACGTATACAATGGAAATATCTACAGAGTACAGGGAGTGATGACACACTATTTTTTAGTTTTAGTACAATATAGATTCCTTTCTGAACATGTGCTAGAAACAACCAGGAGAGAAAATGTGTTATACATAGTTTTTGTCATCACAGAATGAATTAATATATGAGCCACTTGAGAGTAGTGATCACAGCCAGATACACGTAACCATCAAAGTGAAATGAGAAAGGAATAATAAAAGTGATGAAGACTACAACATTTATCAAGAAGCACTTAACCAAGCAACAACTGAAATTAGAAATTCAAAGATAAGCTATGACAAAAATAAGTTTGTATTGTATAACATGACACAAGCGTTTTTATACATATGTTCGGAGCAAACAGAAAGTTCAGGATAAGGGTGGTCATCTAGAAGATAGTGCTGGAAATATAATATCAGAGGGATTCTTAATGGCAGAAGACCTGAATGAGTATTGTACTGTTTACCAGGGAAGATTTTAATTCACTGCCAGTACAAGAGGCTAATTTTAAGAGGGCGGAATCAGGACAGTTAATCATAACCCCAGAAATGGTAGCTAAGAAAATAAGGGCAATGAAGATAATAAATCACCTGGAGTGGATGGGATTCCGCCCAAACTATTATTGGAAATTTTAGAACAAATTAGCATACCGCTTGCAACAGTTTTCAACTTGTCATTAAACGAGGGAGTGGTTCCTTTTGGTTCCGTTATTTAAAAAAGGGTTCGAGAAACAAGTCAGAAGACTACAGATACTAAAACTAACAAATACTTATGTTTTTTTGGAAGATATCACTAAGTGGGGTGACGGGGGATCACCTGTGTATATTAGATTTTTTGAAAGCTATCGATAAAGTGCCACATCAAAGACTACTGCTTAAACTTAAATTAATGGCCCATGGCATAGGGGATGGTATAATTAACTGGATAGAAAATGGCTGATTGACAGAAGACAAAGGGTAGTAGTTGATGCGAAGGCTTCAAATTGGAAATCGGTTTTGAGTGGGGTACCACAAGGATCAGCACTGGAACCTGTATTATTCTTAATATATATTGACGATTTGGACTATGATATAACAAGTAAGATGTTGAAATTTGAGGATGTTACAAAAGTGTTTAGAAGGACTAATCGTGATGGAGATAGAGAGCATTTACAAGATGATCTTGACAGGTTGATCATATACCCTGAAAAATTTTGTTAAATTTTGGGAAATGTAAATGCCTTCATGCAGGACATGGGAACTGAGATGTACAATATACAATTGGGGATACTACTGTAAAGGAAAATATCATAGGGTTAACAATTAGTGCTGATTTGAAGGTTTCAGAGCAGTGCGGAATTGCAGCTTCAAGGGGAAATCAAATCCTTAGATTAATTAAGCGAACAATTGCGTATAAAGAAAAAGAACTAACAATACCGCCGTACAAAACAATAGTTAGGCCTCATTTAGAATATTGTATTCAAGCGTGGAGGCCATAATGCAAGAAAGACATAGATATGCTAGAAAGAGTACAGAGGAGAGCGATTAAAATTACACCAAAACTGAGAGATCTTAGTTATGAAATATGCCAAAAAAATTTGATTTGACAACACTAGAGACTAGGAGATTGAGATGAGATCAGACAGAAGTTTTTAAAATATTGAATGGTTATGAAAATATTGGTAGATATATATTTTTTCAGTTAAGAAAGATAGAAGGACTAAAGGAACAGTGTAGATTAGATATAAGAAAGTTCTAATTTTCACAAAGGACTGTAAATTATTGGAAAAGATTATCTGCTGATTGTGTGCGTGCTAGCAGCGTGAATATGTTTAAAAATAAAATTGATACATACCTCTGAAGGGCGGGATACACGTAGATAAAACGGATTGATTCTCGATAAGCCAAAAGGCTTCTTGCCACCTAGAGTTAATTCTCTGGTGGCAATCTTGTTAAATCTTGTTAAATATAATTCGCAAACGGTACGAGGGACATGCTAGTTGAACTTTCAATTTCAAGTAAAGGACATATCTTCGAGTGCAGCCAGTGCAACCGAGACTGTCACTCTAGAGTGGGGCTGCTCAGCCATTGTATAGGCTGAGAAATCCCACAGAAGCGCACATCCATGGTCTCTCGAGACTGACGGACGCCTACTTTATACTTATCCCAAGTACAGCGAAGTAGCAAGTGGAAGTACCAGCTTACTTACGTCGATATACTTAACCCAAATACAGTGACTTTTCATGTGTAAGTACCGCCTTACCTTCGTAAAAATACTTAACCCAAGTCCAGTTAAGTACGGCCTTCCCTACATCGATATACTTGGCCAAAGTTCAGTGAAGTACCAAGAGGAAGTACAGCCTTACCTACGTCTGTATACATAACCCAAGTACTATGAAATACCAAGAAGAAGTACCACCTTATATCACTACTTAACCCACGTACAGTGAAGCATCAATTGGAAATACTGCCTTATCTAGGTCAATATACTTAGCCAACGACTCAGACTGATCCACGCAAGAACTCACTGATGGTCTGCGCCATTCTACTGAGTACGTGTACGTTTTTGTTGCTGCATTAACCAATCACATCACGTGATTTCTGATTTTGCACTTTTCGATGTCAGTCGACCACAGTACAATGGCTGGCTCGAGCGGATAGCTGCACAAGGATATGTCTTAAATAGCACCTTGATGTTGTGTGCGCGCGTCTGGTTCCCACAAACAATATGGGCGACGATAACATTTCTTTTTATGTAAAATACTATTATATGTGTGTGTATCTATGTAAAGCGCCCGAGAGCAATTGATCGGGCGCTATATAACTACTTTTATTATTATTATTATTATTAAAACACATGATTCAGCGGACCACTGTACATTGTGTACGACATACCTTAGGAATAGATTCTAGATAAAATCTATAGAAATCTATAGAATTCTATAAAATACTTTTATAATTCTATACAATTAATGTGGCAATACAAATTGTATATATTATTCTACAGACTTCTGTAGAATAGCTAAAACGTGTTAATAGTCGCTTCTATTTCTATAGCATTCTTTTACATTTATATAGACTTTCTATAGTATTTGCATAGCCACAAATGTTTTATAGAAATTCTATGATTTATAAATTTAAAAAAAACATTCTATAGAGAATCTTACCACAAGAATCCTATGGAATATATCACATATAATATAGTCTATAATTATTCTATATGTTAGCTAAGAAATATATCAGGGACACAATAGCACTATTACCACGCCTGTTTTGAGAGGATGATTGATCGACATAACTAAACTTACAAAAGGCGATACGGCTAACTAAGTCGTCGTTTTGACGCGATGCCGCCGCTTGTGACCAACTTGCACTTTGGCCATTGAGTGCAAGCGGTACATCGCCACGACCTTTCCCAGCGACGTTCCCCTAACGTACATGATATGCAACCAATCATATCTGGAATCACCGTAGCGCGCGGTGTCAAACAGATTTGACCTTTTCTAATTGTCCAGGTTTTGTGAACCGTTGACTACTAGTTTGGCCCTCTAAATAGTGGGTCATTTCTACCATTGACAATGTCCTTTTGGATTATTGTCTCACCAGTGGTTGTGAACATTCAATAAAATACTATGAACAGAGTTGGGCATTGCACTAGTAATACATTTAAGTACATACTGCTTAGTGTTGATGTGTGGATACTTAATTATTACTACCGTTTATGTCCAGTGTTTTACAGTTCCCTACATTGTATAATATATGTACAGTAGTTTAGCAATTTCACATTAGTTGTATCACAACGCCAATCATGCTATAAGCGTATGCTTGCTGAATTTTACTTTTACTTTCAAACAATAAATGTTTTGATAGTCAGCAGATACTGTTAAATAAATACAAAACAATAATTCTCCTTCCTGAACTTTTTAAAACTGTAAAGTAGCGAGTAGCATTACTATTATACGAAATACACGCTTCAAAATAAACAACACAGACTATGCGAATTTGCTTTGAATAACGAGGTCAGTCGTCAGAGATCTCGGTTTTATTATTGATGCCGACCTCTCGATGGCGGCACAAGTAGCAAATGCGTGCCGGAGGGCATATTGCCACCTGCACAGAATATCACGTATATGCGACACACTAACGACCAGAACAACCAAGTGTCACGTACATGCTCTTGTTACTTCAAGAATAAACTACGGGAACGCTAATTTGTACGGAATATCCGACCGGCTACTCCATCGCCTTGAGGTGGTACAACACTCTGCGGCCGGAGTCGTATTACGTATTAGGCAGGGCGATCGACAGAGCATCACGGCAGCAATGAATTGCCTGCACTGGCTGCAGGTGAAGTGGCGCATCCTGCGCATCCAGTATAAGTTACTCGTGCTTGTATTCACCGCCCTTCACGACAATACCTTGCGTCATTGATTACACCATACGTGCCGCGCAGCGCACTTCGGTCAACTGACCGTACCGCGGCACAACCTTGAGCGGTACGGCCGTCGCTCATTCTCGTGCGCAGGACCGACCCTCTGGAATGCGTTGCCGGAAGATCTACGACCGATAGAATGCATGGACAAATTTAAAGCTCGTCTTAAAACACACTACTTTAAACTCGCTTTTAATGTTTAGTCGACACAATTTTATACTTTAGTCGTCATATCCCATATTTATTTTATTATTTGAAATTTTAATTGAAACTAATAATGTATTTATGTAGTTAGTTATTATTTATTTATTAACTAATATATATTTATAATATATTTATCTCGGAATTTACTATATAGTTGTTATATATATATATATATATATATATGTAAATATAGATATATATATATATATATACTTATTTTTACTACTGATGACACATATAATTTACATCAATTTCATCTTTGGTTTAGTTTCTCTAGTTCAGTTTTGTATAACATAGCCTTAGTTATACGTATTTGTATGTTTTACTTGTATTATCATTATATTTATTTATTATAATTTCTAACGACTATTTTCAGCACAACTGAACAGAGTTCTACTTTGGATTTTAGTGTCTAAATAAAGGTATTATTGTTATTTTATTATTTATCACCAGTTGTGACGTTTTCTCATTCCCGCAGTCGTAAGTACGAACACCCGTTCGGGAAGAAAGCGGACTTGTTGGGGCAGATCCTATGCGGGGACCGGGAGGAGTCGAGCGAGAACCAGACTGACTCAGCGGCGAAGATCATCATCTGGATGGTCTTCTTCTTCTTCATGGTCGGCGTTGCCGGCGCCATCATCCTCGGCGCAGGTAACACTCCGCCTCTCCCTTTCCCCCATTCTAAGATCTTAGATACGCAACCAACTAGGGTCTATGGAAGATCTTGGAAAGAGGGTTCCCGTGCTGTTTCTTATGTTGAACGATAGAGACGCGATTCGTCCGTCTCACCCTACTTTCTTAGCGGAATGTATTTTTGTAATAACAAATTGTGTTATAATTCCCGGTGATACAACACCTGTGAGTTGTCGACGCTGACGGGTGATGCCGCGCCATCCAGAATGTCTTATGATTTCCTTTAATAACGCATCGTTGTCATGTAAAATAAATGACACGATACTGTTTATTGTTACATTACATAACATCGTAGTGTATCTTTGCAGAGGTCAATATGTATAATGCCGCAATCAGCAATACAAACTCAAAGTTATCTTTATTACAAACGTATTATATATTCACTCATTATGTTAATGTATCTGTCTAACGTTCAACATAACTTTTGGAAGAGGCGTATCACAAACTTTATATATTTTTGTCCACCCGATCTATCAGCAACCATTTTGAGGTGTCAGTAGCATTGACGGTGAAATATGACACCGTGTAAAAGGTCGCCCATAAAGTATATCTCTTTTTGGGTTGGGAATCTGTGGGCAAGCGCTAAGTAACAACTTTTGAAATGTTGTCTCATCGAACTATCAATTTCAAACTGTTAGAACATCTCAACCGTATTCCAACCCAAACACCATTGTACTACTATTTTGTTACTTTTCCTAACCTATGTTTATATCTAACCAACGAATCAGAACATACACGCAACGAATATGATGTTATCATAGACGTATCATACGGAGACATTTTTGTCAAAATTCTCAAACTTTCCTCAAATATCATAGCATACTTAAAATATGGCCCATAATACCTCACTCGTATTGCATCGACTTCTTGCAGAGACGGCGATTCGAAGCATTCCCCGCAACTTGACAATAACCACCGCTAGTCCCAGCTCGTAGCAGACGTCGAGCGCCATCCTTCTGTCTTCCTCAGAAAAACATCAGCTGACACTCACTTCTGTGTTCACTTTATTGATTAACGAATCGTCGGAATTCTAGACCTCTTGCACAAAACAGATTCCTTTTTCCGCATAAAACAAACACATTGCGAAGGCACGCAGGCGTGACATGGACCAGTGTGTGTCTCGTTAACTAAGGTAATCGCACGGGTAAAATGATAAACGATATTTCTTTAGTTTCGTGAGACAATCGGCCTGTCAGTCAAAAGAAGCAGTGACAATATTGGGCCACTGTATGTGGGAGGACTGCAATGGGAGGACTGAGATGGGAGGACTTTGTGAGAAGAGACATGAGATGAGGGGGTAAAGATAAAGGATGGAAAGAGGAGGCTGCTGGAAGGAAGCTGTGGAGAGAAAGAACAGGATGAGTGGTTCAACTATACTATTCCTGACATCACCCCTGTACAGGGACCAAGGAAGAACACATGTCCTGGAGAGTTTGTACGCCTCATCGAATCCGTTAGATGTTATCAAATGGCCAGTTGACACAACCAATTCTTGTCCGAACTGGTCGGACAACAGCGTATCGAACGATGATGCCCAGCTAAGTCATTTGTGCGTTTAGACGAACAACATGCCTAGACACAGCGTCCTATGTATTGACTTGCGCTACATTAAACTAAAACGTGTACAAATATGTCTCTTCAGCTATGAGCGTGCACTGAAGCCGTCATACACCAAGACTGTGACGTAGAACACACAACTGTGACTTTAAGAAGCACATGTTTTGGCAAGGCATCCTGATGAGGCTCGCCCGGGTGCAGTGTGCGTACGAAAGCCAGCTTTTCTAGTGTGCCATGTATTTGTATAAAATTGTTGTTACGGTGACAAGAATATAGTGTATAGATGTCTATGGGATATTGTAAATATAAAAAATTAACTATATTTTTGGACGCCAAACGGCAGTTTGTGTGTTGTTGTTGTAGTCAGAGCAATTCTTTGTAAGCTAATATTCATTCGAGATATGCTATATCAAAATGTGATAATTTCCCATAAGTACTTTCTCTGTCACTTATATACTACACGCTATGGGTTTATTTTGTGGTCTTATATGTGCAAAAACGCCGATAAATAACCGTGTTTACACGAATCATTTTGAGCTTGTTGCCACGTGGATGATTAATTATGCAGTCCGAACCCAGGTCTGCACGCATGCTCAGTGAATCACACTTTTAAATCACTCCATCTGTCATGGACTACCGCTATATTCACTCTCCGTTTATTCCATTGATCGTCAATTTCCCGTTTCTTTCTTTTCTTTGCTGAATCCGTGACATAAACAGCAGATGAATATTTGTCGTGCTCCATTAAACTCACCGAAGTAACGGACGGTACCGAATATTCATGAGTTTGCCTTGTATGGATCGTGAATGATGGCGCAAACTGGAAACTCCGCGTACGCGGAGTTTCTGATATCGATATCGATATATTATCATGGTCATTAGTGATTAATAAAACATAATTATAATAAAATAAATGCATAGAATTACATGAATTAGTTATATTAGCAGGATTAATGAATGATTGTTTGCATCTTAAAGAATTACAAATTCTCAAAGAGTTGCTTTAAGTCATGAATCAAGTAAAATACCATATTGGTATTTTATTTTTAAAATGTTATTTGAAATGAACGTCCTCTTGATTTAAACTTAAGAATCGAAACTTTACTAACGAGAAGGCGACTTGTGCGGATTTTGCTATACAATATAAGATACAAAGGCAGCCCGGAACGAGGTGAAAGAGTTAATTTACTCGAAAATCGACTTGCCCGTGTTCGGGTTAAGTGGAGTGCACTGTATATAAGGTCAATGCCCTGATTATGCGATTAGTGAACCGACAAAGTTGTGATGATATGTGAATGCACACGCTACCACACATATCGTCGACCCACCACTTGGCTATATTAATCCATTATGGTATTAAATATTTATCCGCGTTCAAAGGACACTGAACATAATTGTATTGGAAAATGATGGTCAATGTACAATTAATGAACTTTAATCATATTTACACGAAACAGGGACAGCGTTAAAGAAGAACTGGTGACATACTGTTGTCAGGGATGGTGGTGTAAAAGGCCAGACGTATCCCACGCCGGAACTATCCATTACCAGGAGTATGCGTTTGCATACTGCGCATGCGCCCGCAAACACAGTAAAGAACATGATCTGATCCTTTGACCACTGTCCATTAGTTGTGCAGTGCCGGGAGTACGCTCTGGTTTTAGTTTCTGTGTTGCATATTCTTATTATTCGTTCCTGCAACTAATTGCACACATTGATGTTTATATTTTAATTAACAAATACACATTGTTTAATTTAAATTAAACGCACACGTAGACATATTACTAGTATACAGTGCAAACCAGCTTAGAAGCAACATATATCTGTTGCTCAGGAGTATCCTCTTTACACCGTACATTTACGGCCATGTACTGAATGAATGAGCCTCTAGCATGTTAACTGCGTTTCCATTTTAACAAATTAAACATAATTAATATGCTACTTTTAGGCGCATTATGTAAATACGTCGCTATATTTTATAATGTTTGCAATCACCGCCAGGAAACATGATTTAGCATTTGTTTGGGAAGGAAACCAGGAGTCATCAGCGGGAACCACAGTATAGTTACTGCGATTGTTCGCAAGGCTGAACATGTTAATGCTGAATCTTCAAGCTACGCAACCGTCGTCAAACCGGAAACTGCAAGTGCCTCCTGGGATACATGTCCTCGCTGACATCACAAATAGGTGCAACCGAATTAATAGATTCACCTGCGAGATATATCGTGCCATGTATAAAGGCATATTACCACAGCGAACACAGGCAGTTAAAGTTGGCAACATCATTTCAAGAAGTGTCGATCTAACATGTGGTGTGCCTCAGGGTACCGTGCTCGGACCTCTTCTGTTCACGATCTACTGTCTTGGACTCAACCATGTTTTTGAACATCATCAACTACGCTGTCATATGTATGCTGATGATACGCAATTATATGTGGACGTTCCCCGTGACCAGCCACTTACAATGGCCACCGATCGAATAGCTCGTTGTAACACCGATGTGAAAGCGTGGATGTCTTTCCATAATCTCCTGCTTAACGAGAACAAAACCGAGGTGATCATCATATCTGCAGTGAACAATCGGAAACTTGTTCACCCGCCTGTTGACCAAGTCATTGATGTATGTGGCTGTGCGGTTATCCGCGACATCGGCGTTCTACTCGATAACACTATGTCGATGACGAATCAAGTGAGTCGTGTTTGCCAGGTGGCATATTGTCACCTACGAAGCATCGCGTTAATTCGGAAATGTCTTGTCACTAGTGCCTGCAGAGCCATTGTGAACGCCTTAGTCGTGTCACGTATTGATTACGGCAACGCAGTGTTATACGGTCTGCCGGAGACGCACTTGCGAAAGCTGCAGATGGTACAGAATTCCGCAGCACGTCTCATTACCGGGGCAAGGAGACGAGAACACATAACACCTGTTCTGTACCATCTGCACTGGTTGACTATACGCCAGCGGATCGAATTCAAGATGTTACTGCTGGTATATCGTGCAGTGCACCATCTCGGCCCTGCGTACATTTCATCGCTCGTGACATCCTACACGCCGACCAGATCACTTAGATCGGCCGAACAAGGTCTGCTGACTGTTCCAAGATATCACCTTGAATATTATGGCCGTCGTTCCTTCTCGGTGGCTGGCCCGATCCTGTGGAATGCCCTGCCTCATGCAGTCAGGCATGCAAACTGCGTTGCCACTTTCAAATCACTCTTAAAGACACACTTATTTCGACAGGCCTTCAAAGCACTTTGCAGTCCGCATCAGTGACATTTGTGCAATGTTGACATTTGGTTATTTACTTAGGTTGCAGTTATTTAGTTATTATTTTGTTTTAATTAGTATATTATATGTATTTATTTTATTTAAGCACATTATTTATTTTGGGTATTTAAACGGCTAATTCATTTAATTTATGTATAACATATACACTTGTAAATATATATATCTATTTTTATTCAGGTTTATCTAACTGACATTTTATGTAATTTTTATACGCTAAAATCATATTCGTTTACCTTTCTATTTAATATTTATATTTAATATGTTTTAGGTCATTTAATGTATTTTATTTATACTCTACGATTGTCAGTGCCTTTGAACAGATTTGTTATCCGGACACACGGCGCTCTATAAATGCTTTATAATAATAATGGTGGTACGTGTATTTCATCACGCTAGTTTAAACAAAATTGAAATTGCAGCAACCACGTCGTACACACTTTAACGTGTTGTGACATGTTGACAAGTTAGAAGACATTAGAAAGTCACTGCTTACTTACATTAAGCCTTAGTTTGCTTTTATCGTATACATTCGATAATTATACACCGCTACACGTGTTTTTAACTTTTTATTTGTTGTCAGAAAACATATAAATTATCTCTAACACATTTAACTACAAACATCGTATATCAATACTTAAAGATAAATGCATCTAAAAATGCTGCGTAATACAAATATCTTCGAATAAAACAATAAATACGTACACACATATGTATTGTAGATTAGTTCCCTCAATGACATGCAAGAAATGTAACTATATGTTTTAATGAACACGTACAGGCGAGAATATTGTGTTGCACTATATCCGTGGGTATTATTAACGTTTTATGTGTGTTCTATCATCTGCGCACAACAGATTCCGTTATATTCTACCTGGACTTTGTTGTGCTAATAATTGTTGACGAAACCTGGGGAAACTGAACTGAATAAGCTAATTAATTGAGGATATGCCAATGGTCACTACTCAACGATGAGTATTCCAAGAGGAAAATTCACTCGGTAGAAAGGGTATTTAAGGCTGTAGTAATGTCATTTAGTTGACTCGTTAAAGTAATACATTATAAATAGCTCACCATTGTCGAGTCACGTGTTATAATTGTGGGGTAACCATAACACATTTGTTTAATTTAGTCCATTAAAACAAAAACCGCAACTGCCACTGAGATAAATTGGATTTAGCCCGTGTACTAATTTAGAATTACTACATTGCTGTTTTATGGACACAATAAACATTAACAAAGGTAACACATGTTCAATAGCATTGTCTAGAACGATGAAAACGTATTGGGTTCTTCGAATCACACTCATAAGTTCATTAATATGACAACACCACATTGCGCCACATTCAGAACGGACATGTTTTTCTAATTCTGCACAGATAATAGTAACAATAAATATATTATTATTAATAATAAGTTAATTTCTTTACACCTAGATCCACAGAAACCAAGCTCAGATGCGCGTCAAGACAAAAAGTAAATTTCGAAACCGATCAGTTGTATTAAAGTAGGGAAAAAGGGCGGTTACACGAGCGAACTAAAGTCGACAGGCAATGTTAAGAAGGTCAGTATTACAAGGACGGCGGAACTAAGCAATATGTGCAACGGTCTCATACGAAGAGGCAACACATGCCTCAATACATAATTAAGATTTCAAACGGAGACTAATTACCTGTTAACGTTAGGTTTAGGAATGACTGGGTTTAGATATGGCTTACATTTCACTGGATAAAATACTACTATAATACACGTCTAAACAAAAATATAAGATACTAAACAAGCCACGACCACAAGCGATATTTCATGGATTTTTCAAGACATTTCTCTTCGTATTATTTGTTCGGAAATATCCGATCCGTGCCATGTTTATAGGGTTCTATTACATCACCACCAATACATAAACCACACATGACATTATTTGGGGGGGCGGCTGCAGGTATGACATTTTCCTAGTTAGTTTTCCACTCGTAAATAACTGTTAAAAATAGTTCTGAACAAGCGAGACAACGCGTACATGGCTATAATCATATGACTGTTCGCTGAAACTCCACAGGATGACATTGTATTTCTAGGTCGTAAGGGGGCGGTGCTATCGACATGGAAGGCGCTGGCGACATTGCCATGGGAGTGGACATGGCCAGCGGCGCCGACCCGTGTCGGGGCTTGTAGATGGGGTCGAAGTCGTCCTGGTCAAACGTCACCTCTGTGCCTGGCACGTAGTCATCGACACGAATCTGGAAGTACAAAGACATCTGTGAATGTTACGAGAGAGATCATTGTGTCGCCTCCTGGCTCATAGCATAGAAGAAAGAAGCGCCAGTAATTTTAAACAATATTTTACCCTGAAAACTATTATTTTGAAATGGGTATATTTGAGGATTTCAACATGAATACTGGAGGGCTCTAAGGTGGTAGTCCGTTCGTTTGTGTGGTAAAATCGTGTTACCCAAAATAACCGATATGCACTCTAACATACCTACAGACCAAATATGTTTTCGCGAAGCAGAAGCAACTGTATTTTGAACTCAACAGTTCGATGTTAACAAAGTTGTAGAGCTTTTATTCAAATCCCTGGATGGCAAGCTCAGATAATTCCGGGGACGAGATGAAAATAGCCATCTCGCTAAGTATCGGACCTGAGGCAAGGCCTTTGAAAGTGACGTGTTGTCATGTAAATATACCCATAACACTGTTTCTACCCATGACACTTAATTGTCAACAACATGAAATGGTTAATTAAAACCCACACGGACAGTCAGTGTGTTATAATATATATAGTTTACACTACATAAGATGATTTAATGATAACAGTGAACGGAGCCCCCCTCCCTTTAATGTGTTAGTATCTGGCTGGCTGTATTGCCCGCATGGCATGGACAGGTGGATCCATACGTATGTAAATAGTTATGGGTAAGCAACGTTCCTGGTGTTTTAAACTTATTCAGCCCTGTTCCTACTGTAACTGAAGATATTATGATAGCAACGCGCTGAAGATTTTTCGTGAAGCTTCATACACTGCGACGGCTCGTTATCAGCTACATTTATTGTATTCATTTTGATGACAATGACTCGACATCCGGCCACCGTACATATGTCCGTCGCAAGGCCCCCAGCTGCGACCACGAAACCTTTAGCGGCCGATATTTGAAGCCGTGTTCATCTTACATAAAAGCACATAAACAGCCAGTGCCAATTTGACAGAAATGTCGCTTTGTCAGCGAAAACCACGTCATGGCACGTGCATATTTACGGCACTGTATGCGCGAAGGTTTAAAATAGTAAATATATAATTTATGGTGGCGCGCAACGATGCACTGGCTAAAGCTTCGTAATCTCGCCCGAGTGAACCAGAGTTTGAATCCTGTGCTACGATGTCGAACCTTGGGCACATTCGTTCACTGTACGGTGCTAGAGTTCACTGTACGGTGCTAGAGTTCACTGTACGGTGCTAGAGTTCACTCAGCTGTATGAATGAAGACCCGGCTATAGACAGTATAGGATATTTATGTTCGAATATTCTAAGCGCAGTATTTGCAGCGTGGCTGAATGCATTCCAGATAAGTCAAGCACATGGCCGTAGTTATGTGCCCCAGATTACGGTTTGATCGGCCAAGAAATGCGGCCGTGTGTATGTAGTCGAGGACTTTTACGGTTTGAGATGGAACAAATTGCAACAGAAGCTATTCCAAGTGTCTTGATTATATTGAAGGTACCTATGAAACATATCAAACGTTACAGCAAAGAAAATTGGGGAAGTGACTCAAAAACAAGGAATCAATATTTCCCATTTATCACATGTTAAATACCATTGATACCTAAAACCGTGGCATTTACGCCGACATCCAAGGACCGTACGGCAAATCTAGACAGTTTGTTTTAAGAAAATGTATATTTTCGAAGTAGCATTACATATCTATTCAGTTTCATAAAGATTGAAAACAGGTATTCATAATACAAAATATGAATATATCTAAATAAACGATATAATCTGACATATGCCGGTATTGGGTGCCAGAAAACCTCGTCGTGCCACAGTACCTCGTTCCATGTTAAACTACATGGGGCGCCATGGCCAGCCGCAAGCAATCAGCCATGGCGGTTTTGGCTAAACACCTCCATATCATCTTGATTTTAGGCAAAGAAATAATTTTATTTGCAAATGAAACATTTTATATTTCAAAAAGATGTATATGAAATTTTGATATTCTCGTATAAAATCAGTATCTTTAATAAGGATTTTATAGCTGTAAAGTAAAGTTATATTTCACCTTACCTCACCCCTTAGATATTACAGCATCAGATTGTTTACATGCCGAATCAACATCAAATCTTCCTATTCGGAATCTGGTTAATATTCGGACTCGATTATCCACTGGCAAGCATGTTGATAAAATACCTCGAGGTATTCCCGCACGACATTTTCTAGCACGCAACACCTGGCAAACTCAGGGATGGTAACCATAATGTGAACATATATAATATATAATCAAAAGCCAGAGCCTGACATTTGCGTGGCAAACCCAGTGCACGCAAGCAGAGAAGGTCTGTGTAGTGCCATTTTCATATTATCTAGTGTCTACAGGCGCCTACACTTCAATTTAACAATTTCTGTTCAGACAAATCGATTTTAACACCTTCCCTCACGATATTGTACTAATGGAAAACAACGGTGAACGCGTGCTTATACATATCTGGGGAAACAAACTATGATAACAATTTATGCGATAATAAAGATCGGGTGCCTTCCACGTGGAGATGAGTTGTCGTGGGAGCATAGGTCACCCCGATGGCTGGATCTGGTTTGATGGAGTTGCGATGCTATAGTAGTGTGTAGTGTTTTGCAGTGTAGTTTGAATGGGCTCTACTCTCCAGATTCTTAGAAGCCCCCTTTCCAATACACACGATTAGCTACAACAGCGAGATCCAATCGGTGAAATAGCATTAGCAATAGATGGTGACGTCGATCCAGATTTAGGCGCGGTCCATGGGAAACTGGTGTCTCCATCTTCCAGCTAGTCGTGCATATTTTGAGCCCAATAAACATTTTCATAGAAAAACTAAGGCAATATTTATTATATTGGAAAAAATTTGTCCCGGAAGTAAAATCGTTTCGAAATCACACACGAAAACGCTACTGAGGGGGCCCCAATATTTGCGTAATTTTGACAGCGTTCCCCAGTTTTTAGAGCTTTGTATTTATGATATGTTATATAGGATATATGCTTGCTTTCAAAACTGCAAGTATTGATTCTGCTACAGTTTGTTCCAACATGACCCTATTTTGGCCATAAAAGTCATGGACTAATGTAGCAATAGACATATTTATGAACATACAAACATACAGACAAACAGACGAACGGACAAACAGTAGGAAACACGAAGTTACAGACATACAGACATGACAGACAAACAAATTAATGCTGATAATTACAGATTAGAATCATTTAGACATTCCAAAATGAATGTACATTATCTGGAAACTTTCTGGAAGCGAATGCCACGTGACACTGACCGTTGATTATTTAACGTGCATTTGTGCAACATCTACACTGCACCTACGCAACGTACAGTGCACAGTGCACAGTGCACAGTGCACAGTGTACAGTGTACAGTGCACAGTGCACAGTGCACAGGTCACAGGTCACAGTGCACAGTGCACAGTGCACAGTGCACAGTGCACAGTGCACAGTGCACAGTGTACAGTGTACAGTGCACAGTGCACAGTGCACAGGTCACAGTGCACAGTCCACAGTCCACAGTGCACAGTGCACAGTGCTCAGTGAACAGTGCACAGGTCACAGTGCACAGTGCACAGTGCATAGTCCACAGTGTACAGTGTACAGTGCACAGTGCACAGTGCACAGTGCACAGTGCACAGTGCACAGGTCACAGGTCACAGTGCACAGTGCACAGTGCACAGTGCACAGTGCACAGTGCACAGTGCACAGTGTACAGTGTACAGTGCACAGTGCACAGTGCACAGGTCACAGTGCACAGTCCACAGTGCACAGTGCACAGTGCACAGTGAACAGTGCACAGGTCACAGTGCACAGTGCACAGTGCACAGTGTACAGTGCACATATACGCGGCTAACATCCGCGAGAATGCCAGTAGAAATCAGCAAGATCCTCAAACAAACTGCTATCGTGATTTACGTCCGTTTGTCGACTGCGGTTGCTTAGAAGGAGCACGTGACGGCTTCACTCACCCCGCGACTCTCGTCTGTGTCCGCCATCTGTCGGCGAGTGCGCGAGTGGAAGACGACACACACGACGACGCTGACGACAATGAACATGAAACCGATGACGATCGCCGACATCCCCGCGTACACCATGGCCCTGTAACACACGACCCGCACTGTGGGTAAGTGTGCGTGTGTGTGTGTATGTGTGTGTGTGTGCGTGTGTGTGTGTGTGTGTGTGTGTGTGTGTGTGTGCGTGTGTGTGTGGGCGCGCGCGCGCGTGCGTGTGTGTGTAAAAATGTGTGTGTTTTGTTTGTGTATACGGGAGTGTGTGCGTATGTGTGTTTCTTACGCGTGTGTGTATGTTTTGTGCATGTGTGCATATATACGGATCCGGGGCAAACAAAATACTGAAATAACATCTTAAATATAACATGTCTGCTATAAACAGGTTTGTGTTTAAAGAACTACATTACAGTATGGTTTAAAACACACACGACTTTTGTTAATACGCAATGGCTGTGACTTCGACGAGTCTGTGGGTCACAACAATACGCATCCACATGGTGCTACACGCTGCTACAGGACCCACCTTCCGGTGCCGTAGTGGTTGCTCGGCGTCATGCTGCGTGCGAACGTCGCGAGTAGCGCCACCCCGACGATGAACGTGAGGAGACCAACGACGAAGGTGAAAATACCGCCGAACTTGAGCTTCATCGTCACAATGTCCTGCTGCCTCTTCTGGGAGGCCGGGGACCTCATCTCTTACTGATGGCACCCGCCCTCCGCCGTAGATAACCTACGAACGCAGTAGATAATTAATATGATCAGTACCTAACTACGCATGCAATAATGTATATTACTGTGTCCTTCACGTCTTACAATCGTGAGATATAATGAATAAGTCCAACACTTGCTATATTTTCTTAACTTAAAATTCGTACACTGTTGCACAACGCTGGTCAAAATACCTGACTTTCATTGTCACAGAAGAGTTGATCACCAGATGGCGATACTAGTAGACTAGAAGTAGGAACAGTTCACTATGTGGCGCCACCAATCTGGCTATACTGCTCTCGGGATAGCTGCTGTTGTCGTTAATAACTGTGATGCAATTCATGGAATGTCGGAATTTGTATATAAGAAGGAAACTATAAAAACCGTCAGTTATTTACGAATCATACGATTTATTGGCTCACCCTGAAACGTTAATCAAATATCACTAAATAGCCTTCCACTCAACATGGGGAAGTTACCTAGGGTTGTATCCGCCTCACACAGGTTTGGCGCAGTCAACTTTATTTAATTGTTACGATAAAGAGCTTTCCAGCAAAACACTTTGCAATTTATTTTAGATAAACTTCAACATGCGTTATTTGGCTAACCATTTTGAAACCAAAACATAATCAGATCAACCGTGACGATATGTAGTATTGAAGAAATGAACCTTGCATCTGATTATAATTATGAAAAGTTAATCACGTTATACATTAGGGCCTACATATTTTATCAAGGTTATATATGGTACACTGTATATGAGGGTACCTACATGTATTAATTAGTAACACAATAAACGTAGCCCCATCCACTACTTTATCTGTCTATTATCAAGAAAATGTGTTGTTTTTATTGGGTAATAAAACACATACCCAATAAAAACAACACATTTTCTTGATAATAGACAGATAAAGTAGTGGATGGGGCTACGTTTCGAATGCCTGATATGTGACGTAACACGGGGAAACATAAATTCCCCAAAACAAAATGCCTTGAATTAACGAGCGAATATTCAGAACGGGATCCGGCACTCTTTCGAAAGAGGAACCATGAAAGCTTACCAACACGGACGGGGGGTTGCGTTGTGCTATAACACTAACAGTCTCTGATCCCCTACGTACGTATCCAAGCGACATCTGAATACAGCTAGGATTGTATCGATCTTTGTACAGACTCTCGGGTCTTCCTCATATGTCTCGACGGAATTAACAGACATATATCAATGTCAATCGATCGGCGCACGCGTACCTAATTGCAACTAGAGACAGGAAAGACATTGAAGCGTTGCTTATAGAAATAGCGACCATCGAAATCCACAGCAAGTAATTCCGTGCGTGTATCCGGGAAGTATATTAATACGAAGTACGTGACCACGAAGTGTATGAACACGACGTACGTGAATACTAAGTATAACGAACACGAAGTGTACCCAGCTTTCAACGTTGGAAGGCCAATACTTCAATTGCGTGCCTAGCCACATAACCTTGCTGGCAGCGATCCAATCATCCTACATCAGTAGTCGTCCCATCTGGTGACGCGGGCAAAGTGCGTGACAATACACTTCTGTAAGCAGTTGTCATACGTAGTTGCACTTATATTAAATTGATGCCTCTGTGGATTGCGTACAGTCGGTGTGCGTGTGCGTTTGGTTGGAAGCCATATTCTCCAACACCCAAGCCACACATGGCAGTAATTGTCTCGCTAATATTACGCTGTGTTATTGTGCGAGTATTTTCGAAAGCCACTCATACTCACCGATCATTTTACGGTGTATGCACAAAATTATAACATTATACGTCTAGAATCTATCATTTTAGCATACATTACTGTTATAATGTTAATATTATAATTGATCAAATTTATTCTAATGCTAATGCATAATGTTATATACACAGCTATTAGTTTTATAGCATATCAGTGGTACCCGTGCTCTGGTTGACACGGCATCCGTAAAACATTATGTATTCCAACAATCGAATATTATATGGAAACTTTATTAATTTCTGCACTGGAGATTTGTTTTGGTTGTGAAGTCTCAGGCACACACCAGTTGGGTTTTACAAATACCCCGGGACAAGCCTCTTTACGCTATTGGCATAAACGTTGTACAAACTAAATACAAACCACGTTCAGGTTGTCTACATACGACAGATTCAGCACGTGTTCTCGTGAGATTCAGCTCATTCATGAACTTTCTAATTTATATTAGTTTGATAATGTTGCCAGCAGGTGCCGCATATCCCAACACTAGTTGCACAGTTGGGTCGTGTGTTCGCTTTATTATTTTATATCATCCACTTTAAAACATTCTCTGATTAACATACATTACTGCATAGGTTTGCCCCTGAGATAATGCACTTTATGTGAGTGTTTGGGTAAACTACTTACATAATACATTCTCCTAAATCCATTTATTTTATGTCAACATTTTTGGTGCGTTGATATTTTAATAGCAGCTAAGTGTTTGACCAAGCGGCGTGATTAGGTCGTCTTGAACGATGTTCTACAAGAAACTGACAGACCGTTGACATACAACAACCAATGCACATGTCGTAACATATACGGCACGTCGGTTAGCATTAACTGACAGTAGGGATATATTAGTGATGTTTCTTATCAGGTTAATTCTATGTGAACGCAACAAATAGTTTTAAAACGTGTTGTTTTCACCATTTCAAGTTCATTGCCTTGAAAGCCTTTGGTAGGATAAGCAAGAATCCGACATTTGAGTGTTCTAGCCCCAGTCTTTTCCGATCTACGACAGTTTTAAAATTGGGACTTTGTAACACGCATGTCATGCATATAATCATCGTTATTGGCATATATCACGTAGGTTAATTAACAATAACCATAAATGAAACGATGACCGTTTTGTTAAAAAAATCCCTAACAACACGTGGCGTTATTTGTATTCTATACGGCTGTTGGTTCGGACAGCATACGATATATACTTCCTCAAAATAAATTATTTAGTGCACATTTATTTCGCTTCATGGTGATAATACGGTGTAATGGCTTATCAAGAAATACGCAGACCTATAATGTAGCGAGGTTATTTAGTAGCAGTTTATATTTAACAAGACAAGATTGCCATCCAGAAAGTTAACTCTAGATGGCAGGTGGACAAGGAAGCATTTTGGCTAATCGAGAGTCCAATACTTTTTATCTACGTGTATCCCGCCCGTTTAAGGTATGTGTCGATTTTAGTTGTAAACATATTCATGCTACTAGCACCAACACAATCTGGAGATAATTTGTTCCATTCATGTAGAGTACTTTGTGAGAACGAGAACTTTCTTATATCTAATCTACACTGCTTCTTTACTAATGTGACGTCATGTCCTCTGGTCCTTCTATCTTTCTTAACTTTAAAAAAATATATCTCTTTCAATTTTTATAACCATTAAATATTGTAAACCTTTCTATCTGATTTACTCTCAATCTCCTGGTCTCTAGTGTTGTTAAACCACATTCTTTTAGGCGTATTTCGTAAATAAAAATCCCTCCGTTTTGGTATCATTTTAGTTGCTCGCCTCTGTACTCTTTCTAGCATATCTATGTGCTTCCTGCGAGATGGCCTCCACGCTTGAATACAATATTCTAAATGAGGCCTAACTATAGTTTTGTACAGCGGTATTATTAGCTCTTTTTCTTTATACGTTATATTTCGCCTAATTAATTCAAGGATTTGATTTCCTTTTGAAGTGGCAACAGCTCACTGCTCTGATATCTTCATATCGGCACTAATGTTTAACCATAAGTCATGTTCTTTTACAGTAGTCCTTAGTATAGAACCTCCCATTGCATATTGTACATCTTCGTTCCCATGTGCTGTTTGGAGGCATTAACATTTCCAAAAATTGAACAAAATTTGCCATTTTTCAGACCATTTTATCAACCTGTCAAGATCTTCTTGTAAATGCTGTATATCTCCATCACTTTTAATCCTTCTAAACAAGGTTATATCATCAGCAGATTTCAATACCTTGCTTGTTATGTCATCGTCCAAATAGTTGATATATATTAAGAATATTATAAGTCCCATTATTGATCCCTGTGGTACCCGTTGTCTGCTTCAATTAGCCACTTTTCTATCCAGTTAATTAAACCATTTCCTGTTTAGTTCAAGCAGTAATGTTTGATGTGGCACTTTGTCGAAAGCTTTCTGAAAATCTTTGCAGATGATATCTACTGGAGATCCCTCGTCTACCCACTTCGTGATATCTTCCAAAAAAAACATATTTGCTATGCATGACCTCGCTTTTAGAAACTTATGTTGAAATGGGTTTAACAAATTATGTTTAACACGAAAATCCACCGTATGATCTTTAATTTGTTTTTCTAATAATTTGCAAATCACTGACGTTAAACGCACTGGTCTGTAGTTCTCTGACTTGTTTCTGGAACCTTTTTAAATAGCGGTATAATGTTTGCTTCTTTCCATTCTAAATCTTCTAATAGCATGTTGAAAACTGTTGCAAGTGGTATGCTAATATATTCTACAATTTCCAATAGTCGTTTGGGCGGAAACCCATACACTCCAGGTGATTCTTCATAGCCCTTATTTTCTTAACTACCATTTCCGTGGTTACAATTAACTGTCCTAAATAGTCTGATTCTGCCCCGTTGAACTTAGCCTCTGGTACTGGCAGTGAACTAATATCTTCCCTAGTAAACACTGAACTAAAATACTAACTCAGGTCTTCTGCCATTAAGAATCCCTCTGATATTATATTTCCAGCACTATCTTGTAGAGGACCGACCTTATCCCGAACTTTCTGTTTGCTCCGAACATAACAACTCTTGTTCGTAAGTTCTCTTTTCTAATCTAGAAGAATTTCTAATTTATGTTGTAGCTTGGTTTAGTGCTTCTTTGTAAATGTTGTAGTCTTCGTCATTTCCAGTATGGCTATTTAACTTCCACATCATTTAATTGTACTTAATTTTCTAATGGCTTCTTTCGATAAGTTTTTCTTTCTAGACCGTTTCCCTTGTTTTTTCAAGGGAACAAAATTATCGACGATGCACTCTATTTCACTCTTTAAGATATTACAGCATTCTGTTGCTCTCTTATTCTTCAATGTGTTATTCCAGTCTATCTTTGCTAAATATTTCCTCATTTCCTTATATCTTCCTTTGTGAAAATTTATCCTGAACTGCTTTGATTTCTTTCTTTAATTTGATGGTAAAATGTATCACATAATTTTACATTGTCAACTAATTCATTCTGTGAAGACAAAACTATGTCTAACACATTCTCACCCCTGGTTGGCTCTAGCACATGTTGAGAAAGGAAACTATCTTGTATTAAAACTAAAACCGTACTATGTATACATTTCCATTGTATATGACCATGGTTAAAATCTCCCATAATAATACAGTCCATTTCCTAACTTCCCTTGTAGCGTTTTGTACTTTCTCATTCTCTTCTATGCTTATGTTTGGACTTCGATAAACTAACCCAACTGTTAACGTTAAGTTTACTGTAACTATGTTACACCAAGCAGCTTCTTCGCAATCTGCTTCTCTTTCTAATTATTTCATTTCATAAGCCTGGATAGATTATTTAACATATAAAATAACTCCACCTCCCTTCTTCCTATTCTATCTTTCCTGAACATTATATAGCATGTTTGTCCCAATTCGGCATCTGATATATCTGTGGTGGCCCATGATACAGTTATACCTATTATGTGAGGGTCAATATCTTCTACCATAATGTTTACTTCACTTATTTTGTTTACTATGCTCCTTGCATTTAAACAAATGCATTCATATCTTGATTCAGAACAGTTTTACAGACTGTTATTTGCTGATTTATCTGTGCTGTCTTTATATATGCCTCCAGTGTCAGCCTTCTCTGTGAATCACCCCTGCGAATCTAATTTAAATAGATGCAGCCTGTCCCACTGTCAACAGATTGCAGCAAGTTCTCTGAACAAAACTGCTGCTCCCCCTTCCACTTAGTTGGAGGCCATCTGTCATGTACATATCTTACCTCCCAACAAAGTGTCCCCATAAATCTACGAATCCCACCGCCTCTTCTTTACACATCTGCTCAACTAGTGCGTTGAGCGCCATCCTCTTGCAGTTTCTATACGTCGGCCCACTTCCTCTCATTACCGGCATAATTCCTGAGAGAATAATCTGTTCGACACTTGTCTTCTTTAACTTCCTCACTAACTGTCTGTACTTCTGTACTATCCCAGTTGTTCCCTCCCTGTCGGCATTATTTGTCCCTACGTATACTAGTATAGATCCTCCCTTGCCATGCCCCAATACCTTCTCTACCTTTTCAGTCACATGTTATATCCTAGTCCCCGACAAACAAACAACGACGTCCTCCCCTTCGCTTAATGTCTTATATGTTTTTCTCAGAATAAAGTCGCCCATGAACACCCTCTCTTTTCTCAATGCCCCCTCAATCACTGCCTCAGAGTAGCTCCTTCTCCGGCTTGCATCTGTCTGGTTGTAGTCTTGTTCCCCCGTCTTCTGCTCACCTGTCACAATCTCTTTCGTTCCATTCTTTCCTGACGCTGTTTCTCTTGTCATATTTCCTCCTGTCATCGTCCCTCCCAACTTCTCTTCTGTCACATTTACTCTCACTTCCTTTAACAACATACGCTGTAGAACTAGTTTTACATCTTATGTCATTTGCGCCTTTGCAGATTTTCATAGGAACTTCTAAATAATTTAGGTGGTGTTATGCATAAAGGAGTGTGCTAACCATTTGTGGTATGTCAAATTCTATTGGATATCGACCAGCGCGACGTAAATAACCTACCGCTTGGAGCGCCCACCTGAACGACATTAGGCAGTTAACCGTAAACAAGTTCACGTGATACTACGGTGTAAAATATGTGTTGTAGATTCACATGAAACACATTTGTTCGACGGTACAATAACCATGGGTTTACGTACAACATGATAACAACTTCTATCTATCCAGTATCATTCGTGTTCAGTATAATGTTCAAGAGTTCATGAAAAGGATGGCCAGTTGTTCTCGTTATGTCGACACGCTTCGCTGCGTCACAACAGCTGACCTAGATAAGGCTCGCTATAATACTTTTCAAATTAATTGTTATAGTTACTCCAAATCAATACTGTTACGTATTCACGGTAAAGGTCATTCGTTTCCTGACGTGTTTGGAATGTGGTTACCCAGATAAAAAAATAGTATAACTGAATACGAAAGTTCAACAGATATGTAGATCAATTTAAAATATATAATATTATTTAATGTCAGGTAGATGAGTATTTACAAAAAAACCTGCACACTTTATGATTGCATTCTGCATCAGAAATATATATGCGTCGACCTTCCTATGTCCACAATATCGTACCCATACAGACGGGCGTGATATTCACCGAGACGCCAATTTCAACACTAATGTGTGATGTTACATTATCAACATATCTTTCTAAACACACTATAGAACCTTTATCCACACGCGTTGTTTACCGGCCTTAGAGCCGCGACTTGGATGCCACTGTTTAGCTCTGCTCTAATGACCATGACCGCGAAGGGGATTTTTATATGGAGCTACTTCCGTTTCAAGTTCACTGACTACTCAGGTGTACTTACGTTTTTGTGCTCTTCCGAAACTGTGTGGTTGTCAGGTGTATATACCGCTGCTAGCTGCAAGGACAACGCCGCCCGTGTCGGTGCACCTGGACATGCCTACTGTCTGTCAAGCAGCCGCCGCATCGCTGCCGCGGGGGCTACTCACTGCTCAGGCCTCATTTCATTAGGCGTCGTAATAGTTCGCTGTTAATAAACTGCAATTTCCCGTGTACTCCGGCGTTCGGAGAAGGAATTACACTACCGTAATAGCGGTGTTGTGTATATTGGTAACACAGTAATAGAGGTCATGAACATGCTATGCTTACGGTGTCGCGTGCATTTATTTTATATTCAATGCACACACTGCGCGGTTAATAATATGTCAGGGCTTGATGCAAATGTGAGTGTAAATATGCGTGCGGGGACGTTGGTACACACCCTGGGGTGATTTGCAGTCAGCACGCAATGTGACTTCGAAGGCCGTATATATACAACAATGAACAGGTGACGTGCTTCGTTAGTAATATGTGTTGCTATAATAACGTGCCTAGCAGCGTTATTGTGGATATACTGGGTATACAATCAGTGGCCTTGCCTAGTCTAAAGTATGTTTAATATGACAACAATTGCATTTGGTTATGGTATAATACACCTTAACCTGTTGTATAATCATTATGTCTCGCCTATTATAGATGGACTGCTTTGAAGAATACACAACAGAAAACATGATGTTGTATTTAACCTTCTGAGAACGTGCAAACATTAGTAAGGCACGCCACAAAGTGCCGTACTAAAGGTTTTCCAAAGCGTAGTTCGTATTACCGTGTGGGCCTAACTTAATTTAACCACTCGCATCGATGTCATATTCTTTTATACGTTGTAACGAGACTATTACAATGACCACTTCCAAATGTATAATATTGAAACAAGTTAATGAAATCATAATTTTCAGATTATAATTATTATATACAGCCAGTGGAGAATACTGGGTGATCAGTAGGACTGCAGGATCATCAATTGTGTAAATTTGGTTGTCCTAGCCATACATTAGTGGTCCATTTTGTCGATACACCTTAAGAGTGGAAAGGTATGACGTGGACATGCCTGAGAAAGTGCATGCAGACTACCTGACAGTGGTGGAAAAGCAGTAGATTGCGCAAGAATGGTACACTTTTCACAAAGCACATGGACTCTTAGTGAAACTACATGATACTAAAGTGAGTTGGAAAGGTGATGATGATAATTATGCTTACAGACATACATGGAAGGATGACTACGCAAGTTTACAGTTAATTTCCTTGTGGAAACAGCGTGAGGACGAAAGAAGTAGCAACGACGATAATGGGAAGGTGTGAGCAGAAGCGAGGACATGCAGGCGAGGGTGGAAGACGGGTGGAAAAGGACATTACGTGGGACAGAAAATTCAAGAACTAGCTAAGCGGAAGCGTGTCGGAGACATATGTGTACAGGGTTGTGTATGTGGGCTGGAAACACACACACCGACAAAGCGACAGTCCGAGAAGCCAAATATAGGAGGTAGCAACGTGGATTGGACAATCAGTAGAGTGAACTGGTGTGGCAGGGGGAGGAAGTTGAAAATACGAAGAGGTACTGGAACTAAGACATATCAAAAGCAAGATGGGCTAGATCACACGGCGACGGACAGAAACATTCGAACAATGAGTAAGATGGTAATGGCACACATGGCAGGTAAACGGAAGATATGTTAAAAGACGAGCACTATCTCTATTTAATGAAGGTGGAAGAATGGTGTGAACGGAGAGATGGAACGGTGCAAACAAAGAGAAAGTGGGAGAACATTACACAAGAGCAAGAAATGTGGAAACAGTTCATCGAGAGAGTGGGGCAACATTTGACATGCCCGTCGCAAAGTGAAAACGAATTTATCATCACGTCCAGTATTCAATGAAACAAAGGAATCAAAGGAATCCAAACATTGGTGTGCAACTAAGTAATTAAACTCTCGATGCATTGATAAATTCGTTAATACGTGTATTTTATAATGAAAACTGGCTGCGGCATTGACGAGTTACGTGCGTAATGCTCTGCTAGGATTGAAAATGCTTATATTGTGCTAAGACAGTATATAGACATATTTATGGTAATTTGCATGGTTTTAATGAGCAAGGCACACACTTCGTTTCCCAAGACAATTTTCCTTTTTCTAGACAATATAATGGCCTCACCCAGGGGCGGTTCTGGAGAAGGTAGTCTAGGGGGGAGCAACAATTTCCAATTGCATTGGGGTGCTGTTGAATTTGTTCGCGCCGCCGTAATTATGCTCTTTTTCAGCTTCTCCGCTGTCTCGGCTCGACTCTTGACATTGGAACACCTGGGTGCGGGGGGTGCGGGGGGTGCCGGGGGTGCGGGGGGTACGGTGGGTGCGGTGGGTGCGGTGGGTGCGGTGGGTGCGGTGGGTGCGGTGGGTGCGGTGGGTGCGGTGGGTGCGGTGGGTGCGGTGGGTGCGGTGGGTGCGGTGGGTGCGGTGGGTGCGGTGGGTGCGGGGTGCGGTGGGTGCGGTGGGTGCGGTGGGTGCGGGGGTGCGGTGGGTGCGGGGGGTGCGGTGGGTGCGGTGGGTGCGGTGGGTGCGGGGGGTGCGGTGGGTGCGGGGGGTGCGGGGGGTGCGGTGGGTGCGGTGGGTGCGGTGGGTGCGGGGGTGCGGGGGTGCGGGGGTGCGGGGGTGCGGGGGGTGCTGTACACATTGTTTTGCGGCGACGTTCGCAAGGGACACGTCACGGGGGCACATTCAAAACGTTAGCGCACGTGCTCCTCGGGTCCCCCTGTCACTATGTTCCCATTAACACGGTCTTTTGCGAGTTGCGATGTCTTTGACATGTCCGTTCTTGCACGTGTCATCCCAATATGTTTCATGTGTCAGTTCTCGAATTTCTATCGATCTGACGCGTCCGTAATATATGTTATGTCTTCTGTCTCTATTATAGAACACTTCGTTCTCTGATTGTATGTGCACCCATATCTCCGTCAGTTTTGCATGTGTCAGGCTGACATTTTGCTTGTTATCTAGTGGGCCCATTGAGATGGTTCGTAGATTTAGACATGTTCGAAATTCGTCCGGGGGGTGGATAACTCGGGGCTTAAAATTTCAAAAGGCTGTAAGAGGAGTTCCAGCAACGAAATTTAATGGTTTTATATATCATTGTAAATATAGCTATGCTATCTACAAAAATGTCGCTGGATGTATGCATAAATTTTGAATAGTTTGTAAGTTATTGACGTTTGAAAATTCTCAACGCTTAACATGCACCAGGTCTACCTGTCGCTGGTCACTTAAGCATTTCGCCGCGTCAGACCCGTGAGCGCGTGCTACTTCTGGCAAACAACACATTGCAACAATTCCGTGGAGTTCAAGCCACGGAATTTAATGTTTTTGTT